>CM056377.1:72833694-73433694 GCA_029718625.1 Synaphobranchus kaupii | reverse complement strand
CCTAACCTATGTTGAATGTGTGCGTTCATGACCCTAATGTAAGTTATAGTACTATTGTTTGGATTAATATAAGCACTATTGCAACCGTAATATTTAAATATATGAAGATTCTGTCTGTACATTCTCTTTGTTAGTTCTCGCTAGCATACCGAGTGCAATGTGGCTGCTATGCCGGTTGTATTTAATTTTTTATGTTTCAATTAGTCACAAAGTGCCTTGTACAATAGTTTATATTGGTTGTTTCTTATGGTGATCATGCATATGTATATGTGGAGGTCCTTTTGTGTCACCACAATGTTTATTGGAATGTTTATTATACAAATGGTAAAGTTATTTAGAATATATTATGCAGCCATGTGGGCAATATGGCGCATGTTTATTTCTGTACCGTGGTGGTGGTAATTAGCCCGTAGGTGTCGCTAGGCACCAATGAAGATCATAGCCATGCATGATAAAGCATTTAATTTGCATTATACTTATGACAATGTGTTGTATATATTATAGTGGTCATTAGGCACAGTGATTATATTATGTTATGTTTATGTATATATATATATATATACAGTATATATATATATATATATATATATATTTACCACTGTCTTTTCTGTACCTGTTACAGACCACACACAAGTACCCATGCTCCTTCTTACCTGTACCCACCCCAACTGCTAGCCAAAAGGCCCTGTTTCTGTGCTGTATTGGTTCAAGTAAATTATCAACGACCCCAAAGTCTCCGTGTGTTCTTATCAACCACCCAAGGCGAATACAAGAGTCCTTAGAACCACATCAAGATACAGTCCAGTCATTTACGTAGCCCTAGGCTACAATGTCATTAGGCAGAGCAGGCAACAGATGGAACACAGACAGCAGAGCTGGGGACAGATAGGCAGGGACAGACTGGCAGAAACAGGGAGTCTCAGGTAAGTTTGTTGAGTTTTTGTTTGGCAACATTATGAAAGGTTCTCTTTTTTAGACTTGTAAAATAGGGACATAATTGGACAATGCCATGGATACCCCCACTCTCAACTTAAACTGGTGACTGAACCAAGATTTTTTTTAAGGCAATGGTATTGCTGTTGTGATTAATTGTGTAGTTTTGGGTACCGGTAGTTAGGGGTATGGCAAACACCTTATTTCTTTTCTAGGAGACAGACTGTGAGGACTCGCCCATTCACTGTTTCCTGCTCTGCTCACGCTACACCCGTGGTGCACGACCTCAGGCATGACAAGCAGTAGCCACTACCAATGAATGAGCGAGAACCGAGTGAATCGGGACTATTGAAGCGGCCGTCCGACTACACTACACTGAACGAGATCGAATGGTCTCGAACTGAGAACGTAGCACTCAAAAAGAACGACAAACCGCGCAGCTCAGTTACATTTCCGTATCGTCGTATTGAGCAAGCCTCACCACGTTGATCTTGTGTTTTGGAATAAGTGCTCAGTGTTTGCCAGATAGTTCAAGGCTGATTTAGACTAGATTGGGAAATAAAATAAAAAATAAAAAAAAACATTGTTTGGAGGAATTCAAGTGTTAGTGTGTAAAGTTGTAAAAGTGCTTCTTTATTTAAATAGCAATACAAGACAAAACAACCAAACCAATAAAGTAATACCAAATACTTAGAATGATAAATAAATAGCAGCTGTACTAAATAAAGTTAGAAAGTTTTATTTTTATTTTTTTATTTTTTACATCGCCTCCATTCATTTTCAATGGGAGGTGATTCCCCGCATCTGCAAGGCATTTTTGGATAGCTGGCAATGCAAGGCAAGCAGCCGAAGCGACCAGAAGAGACGGGGAACGTGGCGTGATAACTAGTCAGATTAAATATCCGACGTAGCCTATAAATTGTCCCCTTTTCAAATTTTATTTCCCCATTCCTAGTTCTGTCATGGAGGACCCGTTAATTATTGCTGTTGTGATTTCCCAAAGAATACGATCGATAGCTTAGGCCTATAAATTAACAAATGCTGTTTCAAAAAATAGCACATATTTACACCTATAATGTATATTTGTTTGCATATGCACAACAATTTTCTTTAAAAAAATAAACATTTTTTTAAAACCCCCGTATATGGAGGATTATTCAACCCAAAATGAAAATGGAGGATTATTCAGCCCAAAATTAAAATTAAAATTAAAAAGTTTTCATTTTAATTTTCAAACTGTATCTATGTAAATGAGGGGGTATGGTCCTCCTATCAATCAAAGCAAGCAGGGTGGGCCTCATACAGGTTTAGTGCAGTAGCACTTAATGAACACTAGGGGGAGCATAGCATAGGGATGGGTAACAGTCTATGCTTGATACTATGTTCTCAGGGCACTCTTAAGTTTTAATGGATGAAATGATGAAGAATCTGAGCAGTGTTATAAAGTATTCTTGTTTTATGAAACAGAGCTAGCTAGCCAGCGCTACACTGTGTAGGCTATAGGTCAAACCTCTGCGGTGGAAAATCCACGTTCAGAAAGTGAAAGTCCTCCCCAATCATTTGTTCCAATCACCTCCCAGCTAGCAAAATTGACTCGGCCCACATCTGGTCCGATTCCGGCGGCCGGAACAAAAAGACTCAGCCCGATTTCGGCGTGCGGAATCGGCGGAGTGTCGGTCGTGCGGTAAAAATGTGTGTCCTGGCCCGAGTCCGGCAACCGTAATTAAACCGGAATTTGCGGAATCGGCCCGGATTTGAGCCAGAAGTAATCCACAACCGGCCCGAGGTTAGTCTTATTTTGTTAATTTACCACTGCTCTTTACCCATCCCATCCTCCCTGCCACCCCTTCCTTCAGATGCAAATAACAGGAGAAAACGGAACATGTAGAAATGATTGCTCTTTATTTTTAAATTACCTTTAATTTACACAACAATAATGTGGTGCTTAATCAAAGTCCAATACAATGCAGCAACAACAACTACATTAATAATAATAATTAATTAATAAAAGGCGGGCTCGCTACATCCCTTTGTTCTCACTGATGGCCCATTACCTCCATCCCTCATAGTGCACAAAGCGATAATGGCCGAAGCCCAGGTAGGCAGGCTACCTTATCAGAGTAATGCCTAGATGAGTGGCTGATTTAAGTAATTACATGGCTCCCTTTTGAAAATAAATAATTAATTCTTACGCGGAATGTAACTTCGCTGTACCAGATGTTATTCGGAGTTGTAAACCGCATAGGCTAAAACCATAGCCTATTGCCGCGAATGCCTAAAATGATTTCCCTCTTGAAAAATAAAACAACTGATTGTAATCAATTCAAACATTTTTATTTGGATAAATCGCATAATTACAAAGGATGAACAAGCAAAGGAATTAGGTTAGGCTACATCATTTGCAATACACTACATTAGGCTACAAAGGAATTAGGCAACATCATTTGCAACAGACTTTTTTCAGACGCTATCTATTTTCAGAAAAAAAAACTTTCCAAAGTCGCGCTGCAGTGGTCCAAACACAATCAGGTACCTTATCAGAATAAAACCTAGATGAATGGCTCTTTTGATAAATTACTCTAGGAAAATAAAACACATTTTAATGAATTAAAATATTTTTTATTATGGGTATATAAAATAACAGTTTTATACATATATGATCACTGTCTCGGGACGCTAATGCGGTCATTATGCAAACGCAGTCAATATGCTCCCGGAGGAGAGAAGGAGCGATTCACACTTGGGTTACAACGCCAAATGTCGTTGAACGTGGCGGTTATAGGGGGTCTTTGAGGTTCAAGAAAAACTCATCTAACTCATAATTTTAGAATTACAACAGCGTCGGTAGGCTATTTGCAGTATAACTATTTAAGAAAAATCAGGGCAGGACAGAAACATTCTATAAACACGGATTCAGTCATTCTAAATTTAAAATCACGACGCCAATTGGCATCGGCCTTCACGGTTCTAGTTTTAAAAATTAAGAAAAATATATCTTCAAACATATAGTAGGCTAATGCAATATATGAAATGGAGTAGACAAACCCAGAGTACACAAATGTTTGAGAGTAAATAACTGGGGATTATTAGCAGGTAAGTTATTTTACACAACATTCATAAATAAGTACATTAATTTGAAAAAAAATAGGCGTAGACATAAATGTTGGTGGAGCAGAATGTCTAGTAGGCCTCTGTGAAACTAGGCTGATGTACCTTAGTCACCACAGAAGAATAGGATGTCCAGAGGTCCTAGTGAGAAAAGAGTGGAATAAGAGAATACGAATTAATTTAGCAGAAAAGCCATTATCCTATTGTCATTATCACAAAATAATAAACTAATAATAATAATACTAATAAATTATAAACTAGGTTGAACCAAAAGAGAAAGCAAATACAAACAGGGGTGTCAATATTAACATGATAATTCTGGTGATTGACTTCAAAAGCAAGGCAATGGTGCACAGTGTGTGTTGCATTTCTGTCCCTCTTCTTACTGTGCAGACGTTGTAGAGCTAGCAGTCTACCCTGAAAGACAGTTTTATTTAAATTAACTTTATACTACATGTAAAATAACAACAAAAAGAACATATTAGTTCAGCATCTGAAAAGATAGCCTAGTTATAGGCTACATGCAATGAAAATGAAAGGATTGAAACGAGCTAGTTAAAACTATTGTTGCTTAAACAGCATGTAGTGTTGTTTAACTGCTAATACATTCATGCACACTAACATGGAAGACAGTCAAATTGTTAGACTAAAAAGATATCAATCGACAACCTTAATGTGGTAAAGTGAGTTATTACACGTTATGGCCAGTAGGTGTCAGTAGGGCCAAATAAGACATCCCTATACCAAGGCAAAGGGAGGTGTTGATAGTTGTCCGTTCTAAATTACTAACATTATAAAAATTATTCTTGTTCTCTCATGCGCCAGATAAAGAGTAGGCTATGTATGTTGTTCGCTGCCTTGCAACATAGTTCTTATTAAAGAGCTAAAAGTAGATCATACACTTCTTGCCTCATTTATTTTGATTTGTAAGACACATTCAATCTAACTGCACTTGGTTACCCCTAGCTTGGAGCATATTATCCACCACCAATGAAAGCATTCGATTCCAAGTGTATTTTGATTAGTAGTTCTTGTTCCAACATTAACACAGAACGAAAAATAACTGCATATACCGTTAATATCTGCAATATTTTCCAGGACAAAACACTGTTGGTTCAAAAAAGCACAGGCTACCCTACCTGCATTGATGTTTACACCAGCAACCAATTAAAATTTATTAGTTTATTGCCAAAAATAGTAGGCTACATAGGCTTATCCTAATTGACATTCAGAAGCTACATTTTGCGGTATTTTGAATTTACGGACGCAGTAGGCTACGCGTGGTCCTGAGCAGGTGTACATTTTGTTCGTACGTATTAAATACTAATATATACAATAAACTAATAAATATGTACAATGACTATTATATCACCTAAAGAGCCGCTAAATCAGATCTAAGCATCTGGTAAGATCTCTTTTAGCTTTTTTTAGCCCGGCTAAAATGCGTCTACAACATAGGCCTAGACGTGCCATAGGCTATAACACATTTTATTTAACCATTTTCATACGTGATTAATTTGTAAGTTCAAAGAGAAACGATTTCCACGGGGGACATCCCAATATCTGAAAGAGCCCTATCTGTCTCCCCCAATGTAACATCAACACAAATGCAGAAATGCGCCTGTATTATTGCCCATGTACGAGGTTGTATATGGTAATCAGTGGGCGGAGCAACAATGTTACTGCATTTAGCTACATTATAGAGCTCCGTAGTCCCGCCCAATTTGGTGACGAACGATGACACACCTCATCTTAAAGGGATAGTTCGGAATTTTGGACATAATGTCTCAATTACGACTTACCCATGATGTAGTTGGTTGATGGAAACCATTTTCAGCTAATTCCATGCTGTCCCTTCTTTTGGACATACACACGTTGCTAATGCTAGTGCAACTCTATGGCAACGAATATGACGACAGTCTATCTGGGTTATTTTGAGTGTTTATACCATAATTTTTCAAGTCAAACTATCGTTGAATCCTTTACTTTGTGCTGACCTAATATTCTCTGTGGAAGTACGGCAGCGGAGCGAACGTGGCCATTGCAACTTGTTACTCTTCTTTGTTGTTGTAGTCGACCAGTGCTGGCACTACATTCGTAGGTAACGTAAAGTATCGCTCCCCCGATAGACTGTCGTCGTATTTTATTTGCTTTGGGTGCACTGTGGAGTGTTTAAGTGCGTTTGGTAGTGGATGCTACCGGTTGCCATAGAGTTGCGCTAGCATTAGCAACGTGTGTATGTCCAAAAGAAGGGACAGCATGGAATTAGCTGTAAATGGTTTCCATCAATCAACTACATCATGGGTAAGTCGTAATTGAGACATTATGTCCAAAATTCCGAACTATCCCTTTAAGACCAACCTGCCCACTTCACTTGCTATGGGCGTGAGTTCACTTGGTAGTTAAACAACGTTAGCGTTGGACGCTATGACCCCTGCGCTGGGTGTAAGATAGCAAAGACACTTGCGTTTGGGTTAGCGCCGGGTGTAAGATTGGGCCCAATGTGTTTATTATAAAACTGTGATTTAGCATATCAAACTGATATGTACAATTTTTAAAGTGGCAGAAAATCCTCAGGATGAAAATGTTCAGGATGTGATACATGAGTGTATGAGTGTATTGTATTTAATTATGGCACAAATCACCCTCCATATGTAATGACCTGAGGTTGACATGATAATAGCAATACAAGTATACTGTACCATTTATTTTGCACTCTGGTCATCCTCACTTTCCATTGGAAGTAGCCATAGATACTCCTAGCCAAAGGAGATAGCCAAGGTCATCCTCTCTATAACCTTTTTGATAAAATAAAATCACATTGTATTTTTAGGGGAATTATGAGAAAAGTTTGTGAAAATATCAAGGAAATGAGGCAGAGAAATCACCCACCCAAAACAGCACAGCATACAAAGATGTCTATCTTTTCATCAAAATGTTTAGCATCCCATTATACTGTTTATATATGACCTAATTCATGGTTATCCAAAAATACATGATAAAGTCATTGCTACATCTTACCTGCAAGTAATGTATTCTTTGTAGCTAGAAAAATCTTGTACCTTATGAGATGTTTCTTGTCAAAGTATTTCCTTCAGGTTTAAAATTTTTCATGTATGATATGAAGTTCAACCTTCTGGCAACATTGTCACAAAGCGTTCCTCCCTCTCGGTCTCCAGCTAACGTTAGTTAGTTGAAGCCACCGTTTTATCACTTTTTCGATCTCCCCATCTGTGGCCTTGGATGGTTCTTAGTGACTGCGGCGACAGAGAGCGATTATTACACAACATTCCTCTAGCTATGACCATTACTTTAAATTTTATTCCAATCAATTATGTTACTCTACGTTAAAACTATGTTGTGCATTTAACGTACATATTTGTTAGTATGTTTAATCTCGTCAACTCAGCTGCTGGGTTGAGGCTGAGAGGACAACGGTAACTTAGCAACGGTAGTTTTTTCTCACTTCCACCTCGCGTTAAACTGTTGGCTATAGCTAGCACTACCACAGAACTATATAGTTCTGTGAGCACTACCCTTTACGAATTACTAAAGTTATTCACCAGAGAGTAAACGTTTCCTCGTCCATGAACTAACTAGATACTGATCATTGATAGTATTACATAATGAACGGTAGTATAATGTCTGTAAGCTCGCTGTAGCCAGTTGCCGAGAGCAGAAGGTCGTTAGCTACATGCTAGCTGCACAAAGTAACTTGGCTAAGAAATTAGACGAAAATTCATATTGTCAAATTGTCTCGGAATATATTTCGCGAAAGTTATTCTAACAGCCAATTTACCGTTAACTTTATTTGGCATTTAAATATTACTTTAACCTTAGCTTGCTAGGTTGGTTTTCTGTCGCTTCCGTCAATTTACCTCAGAACCAGGCAGCAAACGGTCAAGACAAATTCTGAAAGAGAGATAGCTAGCTAATGTTTTCCTGAATTTGGTGAACATCAACAGACAACCAGAAAATAAACGTGTTGTAATCTTAAATGAACTATAAAGTAAACTAAACGTGAGAATTTGGTTTCGCTAATGTTAAATAAAATAAAATAAAACCTTGGCCAATACTTACCCAACTGTGTGCACTTTATTCTGTCTCACAGTGAGCAGACTTCACGTGCAGTTTCAGTTATTCTCACGTCACTGTCAAACCAGAATCGGCCCGAGTGTGGCTAGCCACAGCCGGCCGCATCTTAGAATTAGGCGACTCTGCCGAAGGTTGGCCAGAATCGGCCCGGATAACTGTCGCCGTAGCCGACACTCAGCCGGAATCGGCACAGGTCCGTACGCTAGCTGGGTCCAGTGACTCATGCACACACATGAAGTGTGTAATACACAGTAAACACAATTAACGATAGATGGGTAACAGAAACACTTATGAGAGCTATTTTAGGATAATAATAAACAGCTAGCAAGCTCAATTTAAGATTTAACCCTGGATTTTTTGTATGACGAAGCCGACTCAATTTCAAATAGCCTACATTAACATTTCTCATTTTGCATAACATATAGAATAGAATCTGGCTGTCGATGAACTGTTTGAAGCAATGCCTTAATGTTCGCTTAAAGTACCCGAGCCAGGTTAAAAGTTTAAACGATCCAGTGACTCATTTGCGGTATTTTCATTTATTTTAAGAGAAGATTTAATTTATTTCCAGCAGTCCAACACAGCTGATCCAATCTAACGTTTAACCTGCCACTATCGTAGGCTACTCCCCCCTCCACCCCCTTCACCCTCCTCCCTCTCTGCAGATGACTTCCTGACCCACTTTGAGGGGAAGGTGGCCGCGATCCGGAACTCCTTCACGCATCCGGTGACACCCCACATCCCCCATATACTGAACCCATCGCTACACTGTCGTCCTTCAAGACTCTGGAGGACTCCGATGTGCTCGAGCTGGTGTCGCGCCATCGCGCGACCACCTGTCCACTAGACCCCATACCTTCAGCAGTCCTCCAGTCTATATCTGCTGAGCTCCTTCCATATCTGTCCTCCATTATTAACTCCTCCCTAATCTGTGGCCATGTTCCTGCTGCCTTTAAAACTGCCCGTGTAACCCCACTCCTTAAAAAACCTAGCTTAGATCCCGCTGATGTCAGGAACTACCGTCCTGTATCTCTCTTGCCCTTCCTGTCCAAAACAATTGAATGTGCTGTCCTTAACCAACTGTCTGTTTTTCTCCACCAGAACAACCTGCTTGACCCGCATCAGTCTGGCTTCAGAACCGGCCATTCGACTGAAACTGCTCTCCTGGCTGTGACTGAGGCACTCGCCACTGCTAGAGCCTCCTCCCTCTTCTCTGTTCTGATTCTCCTTGACCTGTCTGCGGCATTCGACACGGTCAACCACAAACTCCTGATCTCCACACTCGCTGAGATGGGCATTTCTGGAACTGCTCTCTCTTGGTTTGTATCGTATCTAACTGATAGATCCTACCAAGTCTCCTGGAAGGGTTCCGTCTCTGCTCCCCATCCCCTGTCTACAGGAGTCCCGCAGGGATCTGTACTGGGTCCTCTGCTGTTCTCTATGTATACTAAGTCTCTTGGCTCAGTAATCCATTCACATGGCTTCTCATACCATAGCTATGCTGACGATACTCAACTCTTCCTCTCTTTCCCTCCCTCTACCCCACAGGTTAAGGAGAGGATATCTGCTTGTCTGACTGACATCTCTGAGTGGATGGCTACCCATCACCTGAAGCTCAACCTTGACAAGACAGAGCTCCTCTTCATGCCGTACAAGACCTCCCCACTACATGACCTCTCCATCACCGTTGATGGGACCGTGGTGGCTGCCTCCCGCTCTGCAAGGAACCTGGACGACCGGCTGGACTTCAAAGAGCACATCAGGGCGACGGCACGGTCCTGCAGGTTCCTCCTGTACAACATCAGGAGGATTCGACTGTACCCAGCTTCTTGTCCAGACCATGGTCACCTTACGCCTGGACTACTACAACTCCCTGCTCGCAAGCCTACCGGCCTGCACCATTCTGCCTCTTTAACTGATCCAGAATGCAGCTGCCCGGCTTGTGTTCAACCTCCCGAAATTTTCCCATGTAACCCCCCTGCTGAGGTCTCTCCACTGGCTGCCAGTTGCAGCCAGGATCAGGTTCAAAGTTCTGACCCTGGCCTACACTGCAGCCAATAGGACAGGCCCCGCCTACCTGCAGGACTTAATCCAGAACTATGTTCCTGCTCGACCACTTCGCTCTTCTACAGCAGGGCGATTGGCACTTCCCCCCCTAGCTCCTCAGTGGTGGAATTAACTTCCCATTCCCCTACGTTCTACTCCAACCCTGCCTGCATTCCGTCGAGGCCTGAAGACACACCTCTTCAGACTCCACCTTGACTGATATCCTCACCTAGGAATATCAGTTCCCTGTTCCCTGTGTTTTCCTGTCTGTTTATTATAGTTTATAATAGTATTTGGAATGGTAGTGTGGTGTTGCTGATTTGCCCACAGCTTACTGTGAACTACAGTCGACGTTAATTGCTAGGGATAGCTGCTACATTATGCGAAGGATGTGCTTTGCCTTGTCTGTTCTGTAATGATCTTGATGATGTCTCTGTACGCACTTACTGTACGTCGCTTTGGATAAAAGCGTCTGCTAAATCAATGTAATGTAATGTAATGTAATGTACTACCAGGTTTGCAGAGGTAGAAATTCCAGGGGTCAGAAAGTAAAAGTCCTGCACGACGCTGAAGTTGGCTCCCGATTCGCAGCTCCCGATTCGGAATTGCCGGTCCACCTTAAATCGGTCGCGAAAAGCGATTGTATGCTTTCACGGTCATCCTTCCGCTTTTTTCTCCGCTAAATCTAATTGGCTCAACATTCTGACAGCCTAGTTGTGTATATATATTATTTTTTTTTTGGATACTGCACCGTTTTGAAATAATTGCACTCCAAACTTCCTATGTCCACCAATGTAAATTACTGAAAAAGGTGAAATTTTGAATAGGATTTTCTTGCCAATTTTAGAACGTCTCAAACTTTTGACACTGTGGTATGAGAGAAGAGGTCCTCCAATATATCTGACCCGAGTTGGGTGAAATATTACTGTAGCATTTTGAAATAATCCCACTTCAAACTTTCTACGTAATCCAATGTAAATTGACTGAAAAAGGTGATATTTTGAATAGGATTTTCTTGCCAATTTTAGAACGTCTCAAACTTTTGACACTTGGGTATGAGAGAAGAGGTCCTCCACCACATCTGACTCGAGTTGGGTGAAATATTACTGTAGCATTTTCAAATAATCCCTCTTCAAACTTTCTATGTAATCCAATGTAAATCGACTGAAAAAGGTGATATTTTGAATAGGATTTTCTTGCCAATTTTAGAACGTCTCAAACGTTTGACACTTGGATATGACCGACGAACAATGTTCTATTTCATATCGGTCAACACGCCACACTATGGGGCATCCTCGCCGAGAGGAAGAGCTGCTGGGAAAGTGAATAGCAAATTAACCACCACTACGGGCGGAACCACGTCACGCCATAAATATGGCGCTTGTACGCCCCCCGGCCTCTTTTGCCGACTTTAGGGCACTTGCCATCCTGAGGGTGCAAGGTTCCCCGCCTGACCACGGTATTGTTCACAGAATACCAAATAACATTGGGCGCGGTATGTAGTGGGGTACCAGGACCGCAGGTCATTGCATTATTGCGAATCCTGTAAAAAACAAAATGCACTATTGGCTGCTGTTCTTACCAGAAGAGCAAGCTCAAGTGGGAAACGTGGAAAATAATCACCGGTGATAGAAACCCTAAATCATCACAAAATTACATACAGGGTTGCTCCGCTGCCCTGAGGACAGAGGAGGCAACTGATGCCGATGACGCTACGTCCAGGTGATAAAACCTGTTGAAAGTGAGTGATGAGGCCCAGCCCGCTGCTGCGCAAATGTCAGCAATTGTGGCGCCACGTAGTATGGCCCAGGAGGTAGCTACGCCCCGAGTGGAGTGAGCTACCATGCCTGTGGGAGGGGATGCGTCAGAACTGCTGTACGCCATGGAACCATCTCTATGATCCAGAGGACCGCGCGCTGTACAATAGGGCAAAGCCCCTCATAGCCCCTCCAAAAAAATAAAAGGATTTTTGGTCTTCCTCACTGCACTTGTGCAGGAGATATAAGACCGTAGAGCCCAGGCGGGGCACAGTGAGTGCAGCCTGGCTTCTTCAGGGGTCTCGTGGGGAGGATGGTGAAACGGCTCCAACACCATAGACAGAGATGTACGACCACGAGAGGGCCTTAGGCCGAAACACAAGGTTAAGAAGCAGAAAGACCGATGAGCTACTGTCACCCAACCGCATACAGGAGGGTTTTACTGCCAGTGCATGCAGCTCGCTCACATGCCTCGCGGAGGCGATAGCGAGCAGGAAGGCAGTCTTCAAGGTTAGACTGAGTCCGTCCAGCTCGAAGGGTGGCTCAGTGAGTGGATTCAAAGCCAGTTGTAAGTCCCACGAAGGGACTAAGTTAGACCTGGGTGGGCAAAGCAACCTGGCTCCTCAGGGAAACTGGCTGGCGAGGGGGTGAGATCCCACCATCAGGCCCTCAATACGCTCATGGCTGTCAAATATGGCTGCCAGATAACACCTTAGCGTGGACTCCACTAGCCCCTCTTTGAAGAGGGACTGGAGGAATGCCAAAACGACTGAACTGTCATAATTGGGTAAACCCATTATTGTGGTACCAGCAGCTAACATCTGCCCACTTCCCAGCGTAGAGCTCCTGCGTAGATGGGGCTTTGATGCCTGAAATGTTTCCAGTACACTCCCATCTAGGGGCCAAGCAGGTCATACAACTGTGGATTTGGTTGCCATAGCAGGCCTGCGGCAGCAAATCCACTCCGGTCGGGAGGCGCGACGGGGTGCCCACGAGCAACTCCCTAAATTAGCTGCACTGTCTGGGTGCAGGCACCATTTCCCCGCTCTCAGGCCACCCCTGGACAGCCTATCGGCTTCCACATTGATTGTGCCCAGTACATGTACTGCCTTCGGGGACATACCCTAGGCCTGTGCCCACAGCAGGAGTTGACATGCTTTGCATGTCGAGTTGGAGACCAAAGCCCACCCTGTTGGTTGAGGTAGGAGACCACAGTGGAATTGTCTGTCCGGACGAGAACCTGTCTGTGTCGGACCACTGGGAGGAATGGGTCAATGCCTGGTGCACTGCCTCCGTTTCTGGCAGGTTGATGTGCTTCCCGACCCATGAGTGGCTCCACAACCCTTGTAGGGAATGACCCTCTCCGACTGCTCCCAGCCAGTCTTGGAGGCGTCCGTGGTGGTCGTCACCCTAGGTAACACACTGGGTAAATAGGGAGGAGTCGCCGCCTGTCCTTGTGCGGGCTTACTCCCTGTGCTGCCGCCCAACGCTGTAATGGACACGTATGCAGCAGCCCAAGTGGCACCACTTGAGCCGCTGAAGCCATCAGGCCAAGCAACCTCCGGTTAATGTTTACTGTCACCTGCCGCACTGCAGCAAAGTGGGACAGACTCTCCATCAAAAACATGCTGCCTCTCTGGGTCAGAGGGGCCTGCATGGACATTGGACATCTGGAGGGGGTGTGGTGGCTCTTTTCCCCTGTTCAGGCTCAGGCCCAAGCTAGCTAAGTGGGCCAGTACTGACCTTCTGGCTTGCTCCTCTGAAGGATCGCAGATTAGCCAGTCGTCCAGGTAGTTCGCAATGCGAATCCCTTAATGACAGTGTGGGATCAGCGTGTCTCCTTGCACTTCATAAAAAGTGTGTGGGGCCAGGGCTAGGCCAAAGGAGAGGACCGAGTGATCGTACCCTTTGCCGTGGAAGGAAAAGCGGAGGTACTTCCGGTGATCCCGGTGTATGGGGATATGGAAGTATACATCCGGCAGGGCCACAGAAGTGAACCAATCGCTGTCTCCCACCAGTAGGGGGAGACTGGAACGGCGGAGCATGTGGAAGGGCAGGCGCTTTAGGAAGCAGTTGAGCCCTCTCCGGCCTAAGATGGGGCGGAAGCCCATCCATCTCAGGTGCCGGGAAATACGTAAAATAAATCCCATTGCCACCTAGGGCAAGGGTGTTATTGCTCCCTTTTCAGAAACACCAGAATCTCATCTAGGAGAGTTCACGCAGTAGACAGTTTCTCCTGATTTGGGATAACCCCGGGGGGGGGGGGGGGGGGCGTGTGAACTGGAGCTTGTACCCCGACTCCAAGGTGCTGAGCACTGAAGGACATCGGATACGTAGGCGCCATAGCAAGGTTACTGGGGGTAGCGGAGGACATATCCTGCGGAAATTCCTCCAACACACCACAGGCAGAGTAGTGTCGGCTAGCTGAGCCAACCAAGCAGAGGCCTAGTAGGCTGGCACAGGTGGCTAGCAGTAGGCCCAAATCAGTAGCACTGAAGGGCCGCCAGAGACCGCTAAAACCTCAGGTAGCGTGTGTCCACTGACACAGAGTCTACTTCCGGCTTGTCCCTTTCCCTTTCTTAGTAACAACAAGGAGAAAGAAATTTCAATGCCTCAACAGGACAAAATACAATCAGAAGATATCGGCATAACCCGATCTACTTCTGCAAGGAAAAAAGGCAGTGAACTGCCTAACAAAAGGTAACAACTCTACCGAGTAATGGTAGCCAAACAAACAGCAACAAACCGTGATTCCACGTTGCTGGGGAGGGAAAGCCCCAGAAAGCATACTCCGTTCAGGACGTTGCTCCGGGCAATAGGGAGAGGCAAGAAATTCTAAAAGGTACCATACAAACCAGTCTCAGCTCAAACTGAAACAAAAAAAGGCCGGATGGCGTACAAGCGCCATATTTATGGCGTGACGTGGTTCCTCCCGTAGTGGTGGTTAATTTGCTATTCAGTCTCCTCCCATACCATGCCGTATTGAACAATATGAAATAGAACCTTCTTCCTCTCTCATATCCAAGTGTCAAAAGTTTGAGACGTTTTAAAATTGGCAAGAAATTCCGATTCAAAATTCAAAAATGTTTTCAGTAGATTGACATTAGATTACATAGAAAGTTTGAAGAGGGATTATTTGAAAATGCTACAGTAATATTTCACCCAACTCGAGTCAGATGTGGTGGAGGACCTCTTCTCTCATACCCAAGTGTCAAAGTTTGAGACGTTCTAAAATTGGCAAGAAAATCCAATTCAAAATGTAACCTTTTTTCAGTCGAATTACATTGGATTACATAGAAAGTTTGAAGAGGGATTATTTGAAAATGCTACAGTAATATTTCACCCAACTCGAGTCAGAAGTGCTGGAGGACATCTTCTCTCATAAAAAAGTGTCAAAAGTTTGAGACGTTCTAAAATTGGCAAGAAAATCCAATTCAAAATATCACCTTTTTCAGTCGATTTACATTGGATTACATAGAAAGTTTGAAGAGGGATTATTATTCAAAAATGTTTTCAGTAGATTGACATTAGATTACATAGAAAGTTTGAAGAGGGATTATTTGAAAATGCTACAGTAATATTTCACCCAACTCGAGTCAGATGTGGTGGAGGACCTCTTCTCTCATACCCAAGTGTCAAAAGTTTGAGACGTTCTAAAATTGGCAAGAAAATCCAATTCAAAATGTAACCTTTTTCAGTCGAATTACATTGGATTACATAGAAAGTTTGAAGAGGGATTATTATTCAAAAATGTTTTCAGTAGATTGACATTAGATTACATAGAAAGTTTGAAGAGGGATTATTTGAAAATGCTACAGTAATATTTCACCCAACTCGAGTCAGATGTGGTGGAGGACCTCTTCTCTCATACCCAAGTGTCAAAAGTTTGAGACGTTCTAAAATTGGCAAGAAAATCCAATTCAAAATGTAACCTTTTTCAGTCGAATTACATTGGATTACATAGAAAGTTTGAAGAGGGATTATTATTCAAAAATGTTTTCAGTAGATTGACATTAGATTACATAGAAAGTTTGAAGAGGGATTATTTGAAAATGCTACAGTAATATTTCACCCAACTCGAGTCAGATGTGGTGGAGGACCTCTTCTCTCATACCCAAGTGTCAAAAGTTTGAGACGTTCTAAAATTGGCAAGAAAATCCAATTCAAAATGTAACCTTTTTCAGTCGAATTACATTGGATTACATAGAAAGTTTGAAGAGGGATTATTTGAAAATGCTACAGTAATATTTCACCCAACTCGGGTCAGATGTGGTGGAGGACCTCTTCTCTCATACTCAAGTCTCAAAAGTTTGAGACGTTCTAAAATTGGCAAGAAAATCCAATTCAAAATATCACCTTTTTCAGTCGATTTACATTGGATTACATAGAAAGTTTGAAGTGGGATTATTTCAAGATTCTACAGTAATATTTCACCCAACTCAGGTCAGATGTGGTGGAGGACCTCTTCTCTCATACTCAAGTCTCAAAAGTTTGAGACGTTCTAAAATTGGCAAGAAAATCCAATTCGAAATATCACCTTTTTCAGTAGATTTACATTGGATTACATATAAAGTTTGAAGTGGGATTATTTCAAGATTCTACAGTAATATTTCACCCAACTCGGGTCAGATATAGTGGAGGACCTCTTCTCTCATACTCAAGTGTCAAAAGTTTGAGACATTCTAAAATTGGCAAGAAAATCCCATTCAAAATGTAACCTTTTTCAGTCGATTTACATTGGATTACATAGAAAGTTTGAAGAGGGATTATTATTCAAAAATGTTTTCAGTAGATTGACATTAGATTACATAGAAAGTTTGAAGAGGGATTATTTGAAAATGCTACAGTAATATTTCACCCAACTCGAGTCAGATGTGGTGGAGGACCTCTTCTCTCATACCCAAGTGTCAAAGTTTGAGACGTTCTAAAATTGGCAAGAAAATCCAATTCAAAATGTAACCTTTTTCAGTCGAATTACATTGGATTACATAGAAAGTTTGAAGAGGGATTATTTGAAAATGCTACAGTAATATTTCACCCAACTCGAGTCAGAAGTGCTGGAGGACATCTTCTCTCATACCGAAGTGTCAAAAGTTTGAGACGTTCTAAAATTGGCAAGAAAATCCAATTCAAAATGTAACCTTTTTCAGTCGAATTACATTGGATTACATAGAAAGTTTGAAGAGGGATTATTATTCAAAAATGTTTTCAGTAGATTGACATTAGATTACATAGAAAGTTTGAAGAGGGATTATTTGAAAATGCTACAGTAATATTTCACCCAACTCGAGTCAGATGTGGTGGAGGACCTCTTCTCTCATACCCAAGTGTCAAAAGTTTGAGACGTTCTAAAATTGGCAAGAAAATCCAATTCAAAATGTAACCTTTTTCAGTCGAATTACATTGGATTACATAGAAAGTTTGAAGAGGGATTATTTGAAAATGCTACAGTAATATTTCACCCAACTCGAGTCAGAGGTGCTGGAGGACCTCTTCTCTCATAACAAAGTGTCAAAAGTTTGAGACGTTCTAAAATTGGCAAGAAAATCCAATTCAAAATATCACCTTTTTCAGTAGATTTACATTGGATTACATAGAAAGTTTGAAGTGGGATTATTTCAAGATTCTACAATAATATTTCACCCACCTCAGGTCAGATGTGGTGGAGGAACCTCTTCTCTCATACTCAAGTTTCAAAAGTTTGAGACGTTCTAAAATTGGCAAGAAAATCCAATTCAAAATATCACCTTTTTCAGTAGATTTACATTGGATTACATAGAAAGTTTGAAGTGGGATTATTTCAAGATTCTACAGTAATATTTCACCCAACTCAGGTCAGATGTGGTGGAGGACCTCTTCTCTCATACTCAAGTCTCAAAAGTTTGAGACGTTCTAAAATTGGCAAGAAAATCCAATTCAAAATATCACCTTTTTCAGTAGATTTACATTGGATTACATAGAAAGTTTGAAGTGGGATTATTTCAAGATTCAACAGTAATATTTCACCCAACTCGGGTCAGATATAGTGGAGGACCTCTACTCTCATACCCAAGTGTCAAAAGTTTGAGACGTTCTAAAATTGGCAAGAAAATCCAATTCAAAATGTAACCTTTTTCAGTCGATTTACATTGGATTACATAGAAAGTTTGAAGAGGGATTATTTGAAAATGCTACAGTAATATTTCACCCAACTCGAGTCAGAGGTGCTGGAGGACCTCTTCTCTCATAACCAAGTGTCAAAAGTTTGAGACGTTCTAAAATTGGCAAGAAAATCCAATTCAAAATATCACCTTTTTCAGTCGATTTACATTGGATTACATAGAAAGTTTGAAGAGGGATTATTTGAAAATGCTACAGTAATATTTCACCCAACTCAGGTCAGATGTGGTGGAGGACCTCTTCTCTCATACTCAAGTCTCAAAAGTTTGAGACGTTCTAAAATTGGCAAGAAAATCCAATTCAAAATATCACCTTTTTCAGTAGATTTACATTGGATTACATAGAAAGTTTGAAGTGGGATTATTTCAAGATTCTACAGTAATATTTCACCCGACTCGGGTCAGATATAGTGGAGGACCTCTTCTCTCATACCCAAGTGTCAAAAGTTTGAGACGTTCTAAAATTGGCAAGAAAATCCAATTCAAAATATCACCTTTTTCAGTAGATTTACATTGGATTACATAGAAGTTTGAAGTGGGATTATTTCAAGATTCTACAGTAATATTTCACCCAACTCAGGTCAGATGTGGTGGAGGACCTCTTCTCTCATACTCAAGTCTCAAAAGTTTGAGACGTTCTAAAATTGGCAAGAAAATCCAATTCAAAATATCACCTTTTTCAGTAGATTTACATTGGATTACATAGAAAGTTTGAAGTGGGATTATTTCAAGATTCAACAGTAATATTTCACCCAACTCGGGTCAGATATAGTGGAGGACCTCTACTCTCATACCCAAGTGTCAAAAGTTTGAGACGTTCTAAAATTGGCAAGAAAATCCAATTCAAAATGTAACCTTTTTCAGTCGATTTACATTGGATTACATAGAAAGTTTGAAGAGGGATTATTTGAAAATGCTACAGTAATATTTCACCCAACTCGAGTCAGAGGTGCTGGAGGACCTCTTCTCTCATAACCAAGTGTCAAAAGTTTGAGACGTTCTAAAATTGGCAAGAAAATCCAATTCAAAATATCACCTTTTTCAGTCGATTTACATTGGATTACATAGAAAGTTTGAAGAGGGATTATTTGAAAATGCTACAGTAATATTTCACCCAACTCGGGTCAGATGTGGTGGAGGACCTCTTCTCTCATACTCAAGTCTCAAAAGTTTGAGACGTTCTAAAATTGGCAAGAAAATCCAATTCAAAATATCACCTTTTTCAGTCGATTTACATTGGATTACATAGAAGTTTGAAGTGGGATTATTTCAAGATTCTACAGTAATATTTCACCCAACTCAGGTCAGATGTGGTGGAGGACCTCTTCTCTCATACTCAAGTCTCAAAAGTTTGAGACGTTCTAAAATTGGCAAGAAAATCCAATTCAAAATATCACCTTTTTCAGTAGATTTACATTGGATTACATATAAAGTTTGAAGTGGGATTATTTCAAGATTCTACAGTAATATTTCACCCAACTCGGGTCAGATATAGTGGAGGACCTCTTCTCTCATACTCAAGTGTCAAAAGTTTGAGACATTCTAAAATTGGCAAGAAAATCCCATTCAAAATGTAACCTTTTTCAGTCGATTTACATTGGATTACATAGAAAGTTTGAAGAGGGATTATTTGAAAATGCTACAGTAATATTTCACCCAACTCGAGTCAGAGGTGCTGGAGGACCTCTTCTCTCATAACCAAGTGTCAAAAGTTTGAGACGTTCTAAAATTGGCAAGAAAATCCAATTCAAAATATCACCTTTTTCAGTCGATTTACATTGGATTACATAGAAAGTTTGAAGTGGGATTATTTCAAGATTCTAGAGTAATATTTCACCCAACTCGGGTCAGATATAGTGGAGGACCTCTTCTCTCATACCCAAGTGTCACAAGTTTGAGACGTTCTAAAATTGGCAAGAAAATCCTATTCAAAATATCACCTTTTTCAGTCGATTTACATTGGATTACATAGAAAGTTTGAAGTGGGATTATTTCAAAATGCTACAGTAATATTTCACCCAACTCGGGTCAGATATAGTGGAGGACCTCTTCTCTCATACCCAAGTGTCAAAAATTTGAGACGTTCTAAAATTGGCAAGAAAATCTTATTCAAAATATCACCTTTTTCAGTAGATTTACATTGGATTACATAGAAAGTTTGAAGTGGGATTATTTCAAAATGCTACAGTAATATTTCGCCCAACTCGGGTCAGAAATAGTGGAGGACCTCTTCTCTCATACCGCAGTGTCAAAAGTTTGAGACGTTCTAAAATTGGCAAGAAAATCCCATTCAAAATTTCACCTTTTTCAGTAATTTACATTGGTGGACATAGGAAGGTTGGAGTGCGATTATTTCAAAACGGTGCAGTATCCAAAAAAAAATAAAAATAAATATATATATATATATACACTACTCACAAAAAGTTAGGGATATTCGGCTTTCGGGTGAAATTTCAGGATGAACCTAAAATGCACTATAACCTTTACAGGTGAAATTAATTTGACCTTCTCTAAACTTTTGAATGCACATGTCCAACTATTCAATGTTTCAGTACTTTTTGCACAACTTGCTGTTCTCTAACAAGGAGCTGAATGGCAAAATTCACAACAGTTGTTTGATCCATGAATCGACCAATAAATTTCCTGGTTCAATTAGAATTGGTATTTAAACAGTCCTCTTCATCATGCTGTTCACATTTTGACATCATGAGACCAAGACGACACCTAACAATTGATCAACAGTACCTCGCCATTGCGAGGCTTCAAACAGGATGTTCTCAGAGGGAAGTGGCCACTGAGCTTAGAGTGTCACAGAGTGTCATCAGCAGGTTGCAACAGAGATACAGAGAGACTGGAAGAGTCACAGAAAGGCATAGAAGTGGACGTCCTTTGGCCACATCCCACACTGATGACTGCTTCATTGTGAACAGTGCCCTGTGGAACCGGATGATGAATGCCACTCAACTCCAGGCACATTTAAGGGAGGTGAGAGGCACCCAAGTGTCACGTCAGACCATTCGAAACCGTTTACATCAGCGTGGTCTGCGTGCTAGACGACCTGCAAGGGTACCTGACCACACCACCAGGCACAGGCGTCATCGTCTTGCATGGGCCAGGGAGCATTTACGCTGGACGAGGGACCAGTGGGCTTCAGTGCTGTTCTCTGATGAAAGTCGATTCACGTTGAGCAGAAATGATGGCCGCCAACGATGTTGGAGACGTCAAGGAGAGCGCTATGCATCAGCCACTGTTGTCACCAGACGACCCTTTGGTGGTGGCGGTGTTACAGTGTGGGCAGGTGTGTCTAGTCAATACAGAACTGCCCTACACTTTGTGAATGGTACAGTGACAAGCCCATACTACCTGAATAACATCATTAATCCAGTCATTGTGCCCCTGCATGAACAACACAGGCCTAATTTCATCTTCATGGACGACAATGCTCCAGCTCATCGAGGTCGCATCATTAGGGAAAGGCTGCTGGAGACTGGGGTACCTCAAATGGAGTGGCCTGCACTTTCTCCAAACCTGAATCCCATAGAAAACCTATGGGATCAGCTGACTCACCGTGTAGAGGCTCGTAACTCTGTACCCCAGAACCTCAATGACCTGAGGGCCGCCCTTCAAGAAGAGTGGGATGCCATGCCTCAGCAGACAATAAGTCGACTTGTGAACAGCATGAGACGTCGTTGTCAAGCTGTAATTGATGCTCAAGGGCACATGACAAGTTATTGAGACATTGACATTTTTGTTGTGGTATACCCACCACTGTTGTTGGCTTTTGTTTCAATAAATTGTTTGAGATGAGGAAATCACCATTGCATGCTTCTACTTAAATGCCCTACTTTCCTGATACGTATAATATCACTGTAGCGTGAACTTACATTTTCCATAAATTTCACCCGAAAGCCAAATATCCCTAACTTTTTGTGAGTAGTGTATATATATACACAACAGTGGCGGCTCCTGAGCTGAAAATTGGGGAGGCAGAAAACTTCCCTTTAAACTGATTATTGGTCTTAATCATTTTTCAATCAGTTTCCTTGATTAACAATAGGCTACATCAGCGTTTAATTCACCAATTACTCAATGCCATCAAATGTAGCCAGTTCTCCTCAATTAGGCTATTAGGCAAGTAATAAAATTATTTTAACTTGCATCGCAAAATTGTGCACATTTTAATCAACATTATAATTGTGGATACATGTGCTCTTCGTTCTCCGCACTCTTAATTCCGAAAATATCCATGGAAATTAAACGATCTTAAAGCTCAGCTTTTGTTAGATAATTTTTTTAATTATTTTTTTTAAATAATCTAACAAAAGATGAGGTTGTGCTAAACCTGCAATAAAAAAGAATCTAACAAAAGCTGAGCTTTAAGATAGTTTAATTTCCATGAATATTTTCGGAATTAAGAGTGCGGAGAACGAAGAGCACATGTATCCACAATTATAATGTTGATTAAAATGTGCACAATTTTGCGACGCAAGTTAAAATAATTTTATTACTTGCCTAATAGCCTAATTGAGGAGAACCGGCTACATTTGATGGCATTGAGTAATTGGTGAATTAAACGCTGATGTAGCCTATTGTTAATCAAGGAAACTGATTGAAAAATGATTAAGACCAATAATCAGTTTAAAGGGAAGTTTTCCGCCCCCCCCCCCCCCCCCCAATTTTCAGCTCAGGAGACGCCACTGAACAGTGCGTTTGCAACCAAATTTTAAATCCTGGCCCCAGGATATTGCGTAAAGCCCCAGTGGTGGCCTACCATGCGTTTTTAAGGCTAATTTCACCATACTGTTATATTGTCGTTTTTTATCAATAAAATAAATAAATATATATTACATATATTGTTGGTGCTCCTTACATTTTGGTGGGTGCTCCTAAATTTTTGCTGGTGCTCCTAACTTTTTGAAGTTGGGAGCACCAGTGCTACCAAGTAAAAAAGTTAATTTCGTGCCCTGAGAGTACTGGTCAGGTGATGGCCAATAGATGTATGTCTGCAACCATGGCATCCACTACTTGAATAAAGTAGTGGTGCAAACTGCCTTTGCTGACCCCAAAGCAATCAGCCACCCCCCAAAAGCACTCCTTGTTTGCCAGAAGCCACAATGTTGACAGTATCCTGACTTCAACTGTTGGCTCAGTGTAGTGGGCTAGGTGTGGTCTGAGTTCCTGGTACAGTTTCTAAAATGAATGAAAAAAGGGAGACTGCTGATTTGTCTTAGGCTACACCAAACTCGCTACAAACTCTACAACTGCCCCACTCAATGTAACTACTACACACTCACTAATTGCTAGATTCCTTACTTATCATAACTAGGCCCCAGATAAATTAACTACCCCAGTACAACTAACCCATTCACCTCTAAAACTACCCCACACATTGCTGGTTATACTGAAAGCTAACACGATAGATAACAGTGGTGTATCTTTTTTTTGTTAATCGTAGACCTCTTTGTAGACATTTTTATGGGATAAATCGAAATTATCGTTCAATCCCCATATCGCGATGTGATGTGAAGAAGCTGTGCGTAGTTGCCAGCTGATTAGTCCGATCATTGGCACGTTTGTTAATATTTTATATCCGTAATCCTACTAATTGCCCCTGCCCACTACAACTGCCCCAACAAAAAGGTAAGTTTCCTGCCCAGCCCTGCGCGCGCGCGCGCGCACACACACACACACACACACACACACACACACACACACACACACACACACACACACACACACACACACACACACCATTAATAGCCTACGCCTAATAGTTTGCTATAGGTTACCTCAACTGTAGTCCTATGCATGCGAAAGTGTGACCAAAATGTAAAGTCGTCATAGGTTGGCACGACTTCGGTCACATAACCCTCGACTCTACCGGAGGTCCTTTCACTTGCACCTATAGGCTATAGGCACGCTTTGTACTATCGGGACTACATCCAATATTTGATCATCAAGAAAATCATCAATGATGACAGAAGCGGCTGTGAGTACAAACTGAAGCTCTCTTCTTGTCGCCATGTCTGTTTATGTTTAATGCAAACAATTTGGAATGTTCTTAAAAAGCTGTTCAAATTTAACCGTTCAAAGAAAACATGTTTGCCACGAACGTTCGCCTTGTTCGCTGAATTTGAACGCACCTCAGGTGATTGGAACAAATGATTGGGGAGGACTTTCACTTTCTGAACGTGGATTTTCCACCTTGCAGGTTTGACCTATAGCCTACACAGCGTAGCGCTGGCTAGCTAGCTCCGTTTCTTTCATAAAACAAGAATACTTTATAACACTGCTCAGATTCTTCATCATTTCATCCATTAAAACTTATGAGTGCCCTGAGAGCACAGTATCAAGCATAGACTGTTACCCATCCCTATGCTATGCTCCCCCTAGTGTTCATTAAGTGTTGCTGCACTAAACCTGTATGAGGCCCACCCTGCTTGCTTTGATTGATAGGAGGACCATACCCCCTCATTTACATAGATACAGTTTGAAAATGAAAATGAAAACGAAAATGAAAATGAAAAGTTTTTTATTTTCATTTTAATTTTGGGCTGAATAATCCTCCATTTTCATTTTAATTTTGGGCTGAATAATCCTCCATACCCGTAGGCCTACAATAATTTAATATTTCCCATCTGGCAATACTGGAGCGGGATGACCAATTGAACGAGACAGAGTAGCCAAAATGTACTGACAGTACTGCTCTTTCTTTTCGAACTTGAACGTCTGATACTGCGCTCAAAAAGAACGACAAATCGCCGCAGTGGGTCTGTAACATAATGTATTAAAACAAGTAACTGATCTATTATTGTAAACTTTATTAATGGTATGCAATGCATTGAGAGAAGTTTGGTGGGGAGGTCACTGGCCGCACTGTTGAATGTGCATGTTCGAATACTTTAAGTTGTCACGGACCGAATTGGCACCATTTAAAAAAAAATAATCAAAACTCGAAAGGTTCGACAAGTTCGATACAATTAGATGTCTCAGAACGAGATCACTCGGACTGTGCAAAGATCCGAACCGCCCATCACTAAGTGCATCCCAGTAACGTGAACGTCATCGTTAATGGTCTCCAGATCATTCATGACTATTACGCTCTGAAACTTGGGATAAGCCGTTGAACGACCCTCTTTTAATGGTGAGTGGTCATATATTACTTTTCCCTGCACAGGGAAAGATATTGAGAAATGATTGAAAATGCATTGTAATAGGACAATAGGACAGCACCTTATTCCTGAACTCCCCTCCTCGGTTGGTGAGAATTTGTTTTGGTGCCCCAAACTTGAATTCTACAATGAACTGTGCAAAGAATTCTACAATGCACTGTGCTACATCCTCGGCTTTCTTAGACTTCAGTGGATATGATGCCTCAGCCCACTTGGTCTTGCAGTCAATCATGACGTCCCTGTGCAGTCCGTCACATTACCCAAAAACATGGCTGAGGCTCCCTTCACTCAGTTTTCTTTTGTACTAACTGACTGTTGTCCATTAAATTCAGCTGAATATGGCTCTCTGCCAGAAGCTGGACATCGAGAGGAGCTTCTGCACACCTTACCATCCACAGACCAGTGGATTGGTTGAAAGAATGAATGGGACAGTGACAAAGTAATGTGGACTTGACACTAAACTGACCTTGACACATTTACACCACTAAATGGTACTATAGTCACTGTGTTAAGTATTCTATTTTGGTGTTGTATTAAGCAGTGTGATTTGGGTCACACATCGCAATCATAAGCTATGCTTTACAATCGAAATAGTATTTCATAACAATGTCAATATGTTTCAAAACTCTCACCAAATTGGTGGATGAGAATCCTTGGAACTGGGACCTCAGTGCAGCCATGTTTGGCTTGCGCACCAAAGTACAGATCACCACCAAGCACTCCCCATTCTACCTCATGTTCGACACAGAAGCCAGATATCCATCTGGCGGCAGTGTAGTATAATGGTTAAGGAACTGGCCTTGTAACCGAAAGGTTGCAGGTTCGACTCCCAGGTAGGACACTGCCGTTGTACCCTTGAGCAAAGTACTTAACCTGAATTGCTTCAGTATATATCCAGCTGTATAAATGGATATGTAAAACATGATAAAAAACTTGTGTAAGTCGCTCTGGATAAGAGCGTCTGCTAAATGCCTATAATGTAATGTAAAAGGTCCCAGAGACTTTTGGAGTAGCTAGGTCTCTACATTTCCTTCACTCTAACTTATAGCTGACAGCATTTTCTCTCAATTCAAGGTAGCTGAGAATATAGAGGAAATTGTGGCTACAAAAGTTTATAAGTACTAAAATGGACTATACTTTCTTAAAATAGGTGTAATAGCCTTTCAGCTTTATTGGACAGCACAGTGTAGAGACAAGAGGAAAGCCAAGGTCGGATTCGAACCAACATATAAATTGTATTTAAAAAAAAAAAATAGTTCGGTTTATACTTACAAAAAAATGCTAAACTAGTTCTGTATGCCACTTGTGCTCACTGGATATCTAAATTAGCTTACTTGAGTTTTATTAACTAAAATGTGGCTTATTTAGTCCTTATTTGTCATAGCCATAGGCTACGTGTAGCCTAGCTACAGTTTTTATTTTGTTTTTTTTAAGGGTTTCCGTGCTGTTATCGTTTTGACAGCTCCGTGTTATCATAGCTATGATGCAGCTTTAGCAAAAACGGGTATGCAGTAACAGACTAACCTTTTTATATTCATTCGTTTTTTGTTTTCAAAGAGGGCCCTTCCCGGTATAATTGCTGACTTGTGGCGAAAGTGCCGCTGTGGTGATAGATTTACCTTAACATCTGTCCGATGTCGTCGTTTTTCACGGTAAGAAGAAATTTTATGACAACTTTAGCATTTAGCTGGCGAACGTTAACTGACTAACATTAGACAGCTAGTCAGACAGCATAAGAAAATCAATGGGGTTGCCTGTCAACTTTGTTGTAATTTAAGTAAACACATCGAGGTTACCAAAGAACACGAATTTCAACGTAACTCAACTCACTGAGCTAGCTAAAGTTAGCTAGCTGACTAGCTAGTTGGCAAGCAGTGGGAAAAAAAGTGACAGCTAAGTTAACGTTAGCTTGAGGGGTTGCTAGCTAGATAACGATAGCTGTGTTGGATGCTCTCTTGTTAGCTAAAGCTTAACGTTATCGTTATCCAAGTGCCACAAAGCATATATTCTCGCCACCAGTTTCGTTGACCTGGTGGCCCCAGTGTCCAGTGCAATTGTTTTACATGTCTACCCCTGCTCTACACACATTCTAAAGTCAGCTTTTTTTAAAATAAAAACTGGTTCAAGCAGGGCTTCAAAAAGTTAGGAGCACCAGCAAAAATTTAGGAGCACCCACCAAAATGTAAGGAGCACCAACAATATACTGTATGTAATATTTATTTATTTATTTTATTGATAAAAAACGACAATATAACAGTGCCACCACTGGGGCTTTACGCAATATCCTGGGGCCAGGATTTAAAATTTGGTTGCAAACGCACTGATCAGTGGCGTCTCCTGAGCTGAAAATTGGGGGGTGGCGGAAAACTTCCCTTTAAACTGATTATTGGTCTTAATCATTTTTCAATCAGTTTCCTTGATTAACAATAGGCTACATCAGCGTTTAATTCACCAATTACTCAATGCCATCAAATGTAGCCGGTTCTCCTCAATTAGGCTATTAGGCAAGTAATAAAATTCTTTTAACTTGCGTCGCAAAATTGTGCACATTTTAATCAACATTATAATTGTGGATACATGTGCTCTTCGTTCTCCGCACTCTTAATTCCGAAAATATTCATGGAAATTAAACTATCTTAAAGCTCAGCTTTTGTTAGATTATTTTTTTATTGCAGGTTGTGCTAAATAAAAAAAATAATCTAACAAAAGCTGAGCTTTAAGATCGTTTAATTTCCATGAATATTTTCGGAATTAAGAGTGCAGAGAACGAAGAGCATATGTATCCACAATTATAATGTTGACAATAATAATAATAATAATTATAATAATGTTGCACAATTTTGCGATGCAAGTTAAAATAATTGTATTACTTGCCTAACATTCCATCTTTGACGGAGCAGCCGATATCGAAGTAAGTTCGAATCAATATTAAAGTTATTTAAGTCTGCATAAATATTAACATCAGTTAATTAATTGCATACTGATATTATTGCATACTGTCACAATGTCTGTTGATACAGATACAGTCGCTATTATTTACTGTCACCTGATTTTACTACCTGTTAATACACGTAAAATCGCTGTTATTTATTACCGCATTATAAGGTGTTTCGCCATTAAATTAGCTAAATATTTGGCTTTCCTCATACAACATAATCCTCTTTTTGAGTTTAGGTAATTTTGCTGCCTATTGAATTTAGCTAGAATTGAGCTAGATATTTGGTTTTCCTCAATGAACAACATAACAATGCCTAATCATAACGTAACTGTAATGTTAGCACCCTTATTCTACAGAACAGTATAACGCTGCTGCACTAAAGTTCTTAATAAATTGAGAAAATCATTTGTCAAGTATTTAATTCACACAGGTATACAGCTGTTGCACCTGTTGTGACACAAGGCTTAACTTGATTATGTTTACCAATTGATAATAAACTTAAAATATGATGGTATGTAACCAAACTGTAATACAAGCTATTATGGCATACTACTACTACTATATACTATTATACACTGAGCCCACATATGATATAGTTATACTGTGTAGTGAAACTGAATAGTTATACACATTAGCTGCTTTGGTGTAAGTGGCACTTTTCTTTTCTGTATTAATGGCAGATGGCTTACAAACAGAAGAAGCACAGAGCTATGGGCAATGAGGAGTGGATGTCCCGCCTGCGCACGTTTGCTGCCTTAGGGGTCTGGCCCTCTGAGGCAGGAAACAGGCCGGCACCACGCCAGAAAAAGTGGTATGATCTGAAGGTAAACTTGGACAAAGTGATATGTGGAGAATCATAAAACATAATAAACAATATTACAGATTGAGAAGTTTCCTGAGGGGAAAAACATCTCTGTTTGGAGGGATACACAACTGTGGTTTCCATACAAAGAAGGTATCAGAAGTATTTTATAAAATTATGATGTGTTGGTGTTGTATTCTGTATTATTATATTTCATTTTCTTTTCTGTGAACCTGTAACCTCTAGCTCGGTCCCTGTGTCATCTTCAGTGACACCACAACCAGGACCCTCATCCTCTTCAGCATCACCCGCAGCAACATCTGGACAGACAGCAACACCTTCCAAGCCCACTTTGACGTTGGCATCGGTAAGTAATGAGGATTTACTGATGCTGATATTTATATTATTAATATATTTAAATATATAAGATTTACAATGCTCCACTTAAGGTTACTTTTTTCTTTTTGTCAGTTTACAAAGCCACGGTTCGGCCCTCTGGCCCATCAGCTGTCACCACCAGCTCAGCCTCAGCCCTTCCTCTCCCCACCACCCTCACAACCACCGTCTCTGCTGCTTCAGCTACTGCTGCCTCTGGAGCACACGCCATCACCCCAGCAGCACCACAGCAACAACTGGCAAGTCTTTTTGTGACATGTTGTATCATAAAGTGTCAGTGGTGTTATTGTTTTGCTTGTATTGTAATTGTATTTTGATGATTTAATTTATTACATTTAACAGTATAAGCACACCGCCATGCCCTCTGGCCCATCAGCTGTCACCACCAGCTCAGCCTCCGCCCTTCCTCTCCCCACCACCCTCCCAGCCACTGCTACAACTGCTCGTCCACTCCTTCCATGACCCCAGCAGCACCTGAGCAACAGCTGGTAAGTCTTTTTCTGTGACAGAAAAGTTACACTGTGACAGATGTTATTTTTCTGCTTGTGATACTGTTTTATTTGTATTTTGATGTACTCTTATATTTACCAGGCTGTGGATGAGCGCAGTGTCCCGGGGATGGACAGAGTGGACAGCCTGGCAGAGTACTTGGTGGGGCTGAGGACTGAAACTGCCCAAACACTTAACAACCAGCAGGCCAGTACCATCATAGCCCTGTGGCAGAACCTTCTGCCCTACGACCAGCAACGAGTGGCATATGCTGCGCGGCACCAGGTGCGCCTGACAACAGGACGCTTCAGGTGTTCTAAAAAGAAACCTGTCTTTACGCCAGGTGTGGAGAGCATGACACGCTGTGTCTTAGGATCAACAGGATCCCCTGCCCAGTGGCCAAACAGTTGTCGCCTGGTGGAGTCCATCTTTGTCAAGCTCTGTGACATTCATAAGAGCCACAAAAAACAGGGCAATTATGCACTGACGAGATGGACTCTGATTCTTAGGGACTATAGTAAGATCAGGCAGCTGGTCCTGGGTAACGGAACGGTCATGCAGAGCACTACTCTGCAGTTGTTTGATGTCAATCAAAACAACACTTATTCATTGGCACAACAAGCGACTGAAGAGGCAGTATTCTGCTGCAAGGGGACAACTTGCCTGCCTCTATTCCTGTTGCTCCTGCGCCTCTCCCACCTGTACTGGTACGCCCCACTGCTGCACCACCCCAGCCCGGCCCCCAACATCAGTACCACTTGCCTCGAAGTACTGCAGGACAGGCAGTGGTCAAGAGGAAGTCTGCAGCTCTGGCCCAACATCCCCATCCTCCACCGTCTGTCCGCCCGAGGCTGCAAGCTCAGAGGCAGTTGTTCCCTCAGCAGGCACCTCCACCTACATCTGCCCCTTTGCCTGTTGTCCCCGACCCCACCCCTATCATTGGCCCATTTGTGTTTTTGACCCCACAAGTCCCTGCAGCCAAACTAATTGCTCCTGCTGTCCCCTTTGTTGCTCCTCCACCCGCCCGGAGGGCTTACAATCGGACGGTGGACCAAAACAAATGTGTTAAGTGCCACCAGCCAAGTATGGCTGGAAACAAGGAAACTGGCCACAGCCAGTATTATGGGCACATATACTGTCCCCAAAACACTGATATGTCACTTGACCAGTGGTTTGAGGAGATGCGGAGGAAGAGGGCAGAAAAGAAATAGATTGGTGTCATTCTTTGTCTCTTAGTGTGTAGATAGACTAAATAGTGTGTAGATAGACTAAATCAACACACACTATTTAGTCTATCTACACACTAAGAGACAAAGATTGGTGTCATTCTTTGTCTCTTAGTGTGTAGATAGACTAAATAGTGTGTGTTGATTTTGTTTCTTTTTCCAGTAGAGCAACGTTTCCTAGCTTTATTTATTATTTTTTGTATTTAGTTTATTTATTATATTTATTTTGTATTCTGTATTTTGTATTTTAATTCTTTCATTCATTTATTTGTGTTATGGTTACGTGTATGTGTGTGTGTGTGTGTGTGTGTGTGTGTGTGTGTGTGAGATAATTAAGGTGTATATTTTGTAATAAATTTGCACTATTTCTACAGCAGTACTTTTGACTTATTTCTACCAAAAATATCTATAAAAACACGAGTCAAGCAAAGTTTAGCTTTTTGCAAACTAAAGCAGATAATGAAATGATGAGAAAATGTACATCAACAGAACAGTATTGGCGGCAGTATAGTATAATGGTTACGGAACTGGACTTGTAACCGAAAGGTTGCAGGTTTGATTCCCAGGTAGGACACTGCCGTTGTACCCCTGAGCCCGGTACTTAACCTGAATCGCTTCAGTATATATCCAGCTGTATAAATAGATAAATGTAATAAGAAGTTGTGTAAGTCGCTCTGGATAAGAGCGTCTGCTAAATGCCTGTAATGTATTGCAAACAGTTCCACATTGCATGCAAGCATGCAAACTCATTACTCATTCAGAGAAGACAATTACATTGTTGCAGTGCTTTCAATACTTATTCCATTCATTGTTAATTAGATTGTATTAATTAATTGGGTCTTTTTTCTAAAACACGTAACTCGTTAAATATCTGAATATATAAAATAATAATTATTTGATACATTCTAGTCAAAAATAAAGTTACATGTGTGTGTAGGTGTGACTAGTTACAAATGTTTCTTACATTAGTAACAATCACATTTCTACATTATGTAAACATTAAGCAACACAAAGTATTACTATTTGGCTGTATGGCATTCACAATAAGCCACTGTCCTATTTGTATCACTTACTAAGTGATATTTGAAAGATTCATAACACTTGGTAAGACTTTGGGTTAAAAGAGACATGTTCTGGTCGGGGATCGAACTGGTGACCTTTGGATCCACAGCTCCCCGTGCATTACTTAAGTAAAGTGTCACTTTTAGACATATTTCTCAAACTAACAGGATCAAAAGGGCGTCCTATAACTTCCAATGGGCAGCAGAGTCATTAGTAACTCTCAATTAATTTCATTTTCACTCAATTTCTCAAAATTTCTCTCTTTTTCCTCTCTTTTCCTTCATTTTTCTCCTTCCCCCTCCTTCCCCTTCTTTCCTCCTTCTTCCCCCCCCTCTACAGACTATTGTTCCCCAGCTTGAGCGGAAGCTGGGGAACAATAGTCTGTAGAGGGGGGGGAAGAAGGAGGAAAGAAGGGGAAGAGGGGGAAGGAGAAAAATGAAGGAAAAGAGAGGAAAAAGAGAGAAATTTTGAGAAATTGAGTGAAAATGAAATTAATTGAGAGTTACTAATGACTCTGCTGCCCATTGGAAGTTATAGGACGCCCTTTTGATCCTGTTAGTTTGAGAAATATGTCTAAAAGTGACACTTTACTAAAGTAATGCACGGGAAGCTGTGGATCCAAAGGTCACCAGTTCGATCCCCGACCAGAACATGTCTCTTTTAAACCAAAGTCTTACCAAGTGTTATGAATCTTTCAAATATCACTTAATAAGTGATACAAATAGGACAGTGGCTTATTGTGAATGCCATACAGCCAAATAGTAATACTTTGTGTACTTAAGTAAAGTGTCACTTTTAGACATATTTCTCAAACTAACAGGATCAAAAGGGCGTCCTATAACTTCCAATGGGCAGCAGAGTCATTAGTAACTCTCAATTAATTTCATTTTCACTCAATTTCTCAAAATTTCTCTCTTTTTCCTCTCTTTTCCTTCATTTTTCTCCTTCCCCCTCCTTCCCCTTCTTTCCTCCTTCTTCCCCCCCCTCTACAGACTATTGTTCCCCAGCTTATGTACAGAGAAAGGGACGTTCGACTGGGGGGGGGGGGAGAAGAAAAAAAAAGGTCGCACCAGAACCATTATTTGCACTCGCACAAATGCTCCCAATTATATTTCGAGGTCGCACAGATTAAATTTCGGGAGCATATGCGACCAAAACGGTCGCAATTTCGAGCCCTGGGTTCAAGTCAGTATTATGACTGCTCTTAGTCCTATCAGTACCTACTCTTTCTGCTGCTCATCAATTTGGAGGTAAATGAGTTACGTCTTGCATGTACAGGGTTCAGCAATGCATATTGGTTATCTTTTTGTCATGGTTTTGTTCAAATTAAATGTTTCTGCAGTGCAAGGCGAGTTGTCTCCAGTCATATCTCTTTATCAGCATTGCAACAGTCAAAATGGCTCTTTAACATTGTACCGTGAACTTCTCCATTTTTTAAATTACAAATTCAAGTCAGTCTTATCGCTGCTCTTCATTGAGGTCTGCTGCACACCAATCTGGAGGTAATTTATGTCTTGCATATTCAGGGTTCAGAATCACATATTGGTGGAATCTTATTTTAAAGGGGCAGTTCACCCAAAAATAAAATTGATATACATACATACGGAGTGCTATCTATCCATCCAGGTAGTTTCATTAGCCTCTTTCACACATGCAATACAGAACATTACCGGAAAAGTTGATCCAGCAATATTCCGGAATGTTCCGTATTAACCCCTTTCACACATGCAGCCTTATCCGTAAATTTTCCGGAACATTGCCAAATAGGGGTCATGTGTGAATAAGAGCCGAAGTCGAAATTCCGGAATATCCGCGCCGGCAATTTGCCGGCAAAAGACCTAGTGAGATTTCCGTAATTGGTAGCGTTCCTACAACCAACGCTCTACCCTATGTTGCTAGGATACGTTTGTTTACTTACTACTGAAAAATGGCGGGTGATGAAGTGACAGAGTGTGCAGTTGTACTACAGTTACTCTTGTTTATTTATACATTTCCGAGGCAAACGCTGGCAATAATACAATCACAAATACAATACTGTTCCAATCACGAAACACCATTCGTAAACAAAAACTTAACGAAAAAATCAGGATAAGTCGGGAACAACTCCGCTTTAGCTTGGCTCAAAGCCGGAGACGTCGCCTGTGGCGGCTGGAGGCTGTACAAGTCTTTCATGTGGCTCGGGGCTCGGCGAGACGAATGTGGGTACGGGAGCGACCCCATGGCAAAGTCTTCTGGTCTAGTGTCATGAATAATTTTGACGACGGGCAGTGGGTTTGTGATGGGTTCACTCACGTCGCCGTGTTTACGTCAGAATGTTGTGCGTGATTGATCCGGTAATGTTCTGGCTTTGTTCACACCACATCGATACGGAACATTTACGGAAATCTCACTAGGTCTTTTGCCAGCAAATTGCCGGCGGGGATATTCCGGAATTTCGACTTCGGCTCTTATTCACACATGACCCCTATCTGGCAATGTTCTGGAAAATTTACTAAAAAACCGTGCACAACAAAGTCTGGATGCTCGTGAATAGCCTGTAGCCTGTCAGTGTAAATCCTGTATGAATATATCTACAGGTGTTGATATTGTCCTGAAGGTTGTGATTAGGCTGTAGCCTGTCAGTGTAAATCCTGTATCTACAGGTGTTGCTAACAGTACGGTACTGGTGTATTGTGCGGGGGGTTGTTTTTTTTAATCTGAAAAAAGTGTCCCCACCACTTTTCAAAACAAAGTGACGCCCTTGAGTCCGAATAATATTGATCATACTATTGATCCATTTAGCCTATTCCTTGATCGCACTAAACACGCATGGGAATGGGATAAGACATTTTGATTGGTTTATTGACACACCTATAATTAATGAAGAGACTAGGTTCAGCCCATTTGCATGTTGCGCCGTGCTTAGCGCCCAAAAAACACGCCGTTAAAATAGCAAAAGTGGACTTGGACACGCCCTAAATTGACTTTACGCCAGCGCCAAGATAGAGCCCCTTGGGCCCTATCTTACACCCGGCGCAAAGCGGCGCTAACCCAAACGCAAGTGTCTTTGCTATCTTACACCCGGCGCTAGGTTCATTATAACGCCTAACGCTTACGTCCTTTAACTAGCATGTATTCTTGCGCCCATTACAAGTGAACTGGGCGTGTTGATCTTAAGATGAGGAGTGGCCAGGATTCTTTTTGGCGTATTGCTATCTTGAGCCAGCAGAAAGCGCTTGCGCTAGAACCACCACAAACCTGGTCTAAAGTCATGTCGCAGTTGTTTACATGTTATTTTAACGGTGCATATAAGTGCGTCTACATAGGCGTGTGCACAACGCGCGTACCCTCCTGTCTGTTACACACAGGGGCGTGCACAAGCATGACTAAAATATCTAGATCACAATCTGAAATATTATTATTGTGTAGGCTATATCAAAAATGCATAATAATAAAAGGTTCCATAGGTCCACATACCTTTCCCTCGGCGAAGGGAAACGATGCCACATTACATTGCTCTCAGCCCACTCCATCAACATCCAGGCGATGTGCGATGGTACGGGACAATGGCTATCCATTAAAAAGGAGCTGATAACACCTATATCAAGCCTAATGCGCGAATTGTCATTTACACCTAATGCGTGAATTGTCATTCAATGGAAAACTCGCGCACTGCAATAGACGGACTTTTGAGTTCTGAAAATGCGCTTCATTACAATACAGCTCTGTTTATCTAGGAATACAGCCTGTAAGTAAATAGAATGGTTTGTGACTGAAAAAAGTTCAAAACCTTGTCCAGTGAATATTGCTTTTATTGTTTTTCAAATAGCCTAGGCTACAGCGGATTCGCTGTGCATACATAAGGTTTTTTCGATAGCCTATGGTTAAAAAACGGAGATAAATGTCATCATGTTAACTGAATTGTAACCTTAGCTATTCTTCGTCCTTCATATTTTTAAGCGGTGCAGCCGCTTCTATACGTGACATGTGTGTCCGTCCGTTCGTAGCATGAGATTTAAACCAATCAGGAGTCGCCTATGCGTCACATGCCCGGCAATACAATAGTAGCTTGAGAAAAACATGCCCAGCTTCAGACAGCTCTATCTCAAAAAATATACATGTCACAGCTTAGATATTCACACCGTAGGAATCCTGGGAACCAGATACACATCTGTATATAATATGTCTTGTGTAGCTTACAAACTGTAGTCATGGTCACAAGTTAGAAAATGGGTTTGAAATTGAAATTACCAGCTGCCGCTAGAGTGGAGTTTTGAACATTCCACCATTTGTGTGAATGGGGAGCATGGTTTTCAAACAACACTGAATATTTTACAAACTAAAAATGTCACAGCTTAAATATTTAAATGTCTGTGTACCTTAAAAACTGTAGTCGTCATCACACGTTAGAAAATGGGTTTGAAATTGAAATTATCAACTGCCGCTAGAGTGGAGTTTTGAACATTCCACCTGTTAGCAAGGTGAGTCGCCGTAGCAACCCCCCAAAGCAAAATCAATACAAAATCTACCACCAGTGTTCTGCTGGACCCAGTCAGTTATGGAACGGCCCAACAATCCATGCACCCTCTTGTTGAGTTTGGAATTCCATTGTTATTGTTCAAGTAATAACTGTAATCTTTCCTGTTTGTTATCAGAGTACTAACTGTCATATTTCCTGTTTCTTCTGAAATACCAATGGCTGTCCTTTTATCTCCAATATCACCAAACCAGAGGCCATTGTTTTTGTACATGTAAACAACACACACATTTTCTATTGCATTTTATAATATGATTGCTCATAAACCTGCACTGCTTACTTCACCACCTGGGTGTGATTTTTTTAATTACAGTGACAAGGTTTCCATACCCTCAGCTTATTAAAACCCCGCTGATTTCACCTGTTATTCCATAACTGAACGAAAGATTTTAAAGAGAACTAAGCGGCTAATTAGAAACAAAATTTGCAGTACGTTACAAAATTAATTTACAATTAATTTTAATGCCATTATCTGCATGTGCGCTTTACAGGAGCAGGTCTGTTTCCTCTGCTGTAAATCGCACTTTTCACGGTCTTCCTGGGAAAGTGGATCGTTTTAAAGCATTACGCTACCAGTAAAATAGGTTGGTCGCATTTGCGCTAAGACCAAGCGCCAAGATCGCCAAGATAGGGCCCCCTATGTTATGTTATGGGAGACGTGGGTTCGTACCTCGCCTGGTTGATATTAAAGTGTTACTTCATTTTGGACTCAAACAGTGTGCACCACTCGGTGAATTTCCAGTCTTTGAAAACGAAAGTTTATGGTGTTTTTTGAAGGATTTTCTATATGCCCATCCAGATCCATTGTGTAAGTTAGCTGTGCCATGAGCAATAATCAATATATCTCGACTGCACAGTTCGTCAAAATGTTGATATGGACCGTTGTATATGATCGTAAATAACCTTTTAACAGGGCTTAACATGCTAAATACCAAACTTCTCCTTTAATGGTTACATATTAATTAATGTCTCGAGTCTCTCGAGGCAAACCACAGTGCCAGGTACATTGAATACTGTACATACAAATACTTGTACTTGAAACGTACAGGCTATTTTGCATACTTCCTTGTAGGAGACGAGTGGAGGAGAGGAGTGGAGGAAAGGAGGTGGGGAGTGAGGAATATTGGGACGCAGCCTGGGGCGGTGACCAAATACGATCCCTTAACCTCTTTGGAGGCGCATATTTGAGTCAACTTTGCCAAAAAGATTTTGAGTGGGTGACTTTTTTTCACAAATGGGGGCACTTAAAATCCCAGAATGAAACCCTTATTTCTGGGGCTTTCTTGAGGGGATTCAGGAGCACACTCATCCACAGAACTGTGTACTCATCCAACAATTTTGGGTTGGTAAAAAAAACCGGAAGTAAGCACTAAAACCTGTAGTACAAAAACGGGACATATTACCAAAGAGTGTAAAGGATTGGTCTCTGATATGACTAACTACTCTCTTTTTATTTTTGTTAATACTGTCTTAATTCATAATCTACACTTTGTAACCATCATCATATGTAAACTGATTGATATTCTCAATAAAAAAATTAAAAAATATATATATTACAAACTTTCTCACTAGTTTGGAAAGAGTTTTGCAGGATTTCTTTCGCACACTGCTTGCAAAGTGAGGAGACAGGGCACATAGTAGACAGGGGTCTCAGTAGACAGGGGACAGGGAACAGGGATCATATTCGGTCACGGCCTGGGGGTGCATCCCAATATTCTTCACTCCCCACCTCCTTTCCTCCGCTCCTCTTCTCCACTTGTCTCCTCCCCGGAAATATGCAATTGTCTGTACGTTTGAAGTACAAGTAGTTGCATGTACAGTATGCAATATACCTGACATGCGGTTCGTGTTGAGACATTAATTCATATTTAACAATTAATGGGTAATTACTATGAAATCAGCAACATTAGATTAGGACACAAAGATCCGTTTCTGGGGCATGGAGGAGAGGAGGTGGGAATGGAGGGTGCATTTCTCGAGTATTGTGATGCAGCCCCCACAGTCGATTTCAAATATTTTCGCGTAACTGGAGTATTACTGGCAATGTTACACGGCCTAATGCTTATACTGAATACATAATTATAAGTCGACATAGAATAGAATAGAGTAACTTTTATTTTCCCGTTAGGGAACTTCAGTTGTAGCCACCAGCAACAACAAAAAAGGCATAGACAGTGGGGCAGACCCGCAACACACAAACAAACATATCAAATAAAGACATTCAATAGAATCATTGCATTAATCAAACTAATTAAGTGAATTAAAGTGGAATACAGCCATGATTAAAAATAGCCTCCGCTGTCCCGAGAGTGTCATTAAGCAGTCCAACACACAAACCGCCTCCACGACTTTCCTCCATACACGCAGTGTTGCGGTCTCTGTACACTGTCGAAATGGATCCACCGAACTGTGTCAACCTTCCCAGTCGTCGCCTCACTCCTCCCCCACATTATCTTCTCCTTCCCTTCACTGGTTGCCTTTTGAAGATTGCGTGCACTCTCGGATCAGTCCCGACATCTTCAAAGAAGAGCGATGGTAAACTTTGTTGTTACAGATCCAATGGACATTCCCGAGCATATGTTGCGAATGCGTCTCCATGGTGACGACCACAAACAAAATTATCCCGATTAGACAATTCGTCAATATTATCAAAACAAGCAGCAGGACTGCCCTGAAAAATCTCCAGCCCGCTTCCCCGTACCACAACAGACACAGCGCATGAAAAAAAAACAAAAGACAAAAGCCAGACACAACAAAACACATTCAAATTAACAAACACGAACACGAGAGACAGCTGGACTACATGTCCCCATTACAGCGCCACGTGATGTCATCATGCAGTCGATGGTTGTGTTATGATCTCACTTTCAAAACATTTCCACTAGCATTGATGCTACGCAATGTTGATGAGTTCCTCAGTCAACAATCCAGTCCTGTTTGGCGGTAGCTCTCGCTTGCTCAGTAAAACCAGATATTCTCTAGAAGCTTCAAGAAGATTCTTGTTAAAACCAGATTGTCTATAAGATACAAGGTGATGTACTAGCGAGTACTTTGTTCATCCACATAGTTGTCATTCTTGTGCTGTTATTACCAAACGATTTTGGCTGGCTGTGGCACCGTCCATCTTGCTTTTGAGTCTCATGTTCAAAGCGTTCATGAATATTCATGAACAAATTTGTATAACCTGCGAAAAAAAAAAATTTTCTGCAAATTTTCTCCAACTTACAATAAAAAATGATCTCTTATAGATTTGGGTTTCTGGAAAAATCGTCATTGACCACCATTCATTCTCCTCTGTTCAGCCCAGTTTTAGTGCTCATAGTCGCCCCCTGGAGGTGAAACCTGATATTCATGCGGTTGGTATATCTCTTTACTATACAATCTTTGGTAGTATGCACTGCCAATTGGTCGAGAACCACCCGTGTGCTGCAGTAATGGATATGTAGTCCGTTAAAGTGGACTACAAACCGGACTACAATCATTAATCAATCAGGCCTACTTTAAAAAATAAAAATTGGAACATGCGATGTATGCTCTATGCTTTTTCCACTGACACAGGCTAATCCAGGAACATTTCGGCTCATTCTATAAATCAAATTTCAAGAAATTGAAGATTTTCAAGAAGTCTCCGAAGCCCGTTCTTTCTGTCATGGGGAATTTACTTCCAAAACCAAACTCCGCCCACGTCTGACGTATTCACTTGAGTACTCTCTTCCACACTGGGTGGCCTGCTCTCTTGTAATTGCATTTCCTAAATTCACCACTTAAGAGCAAGCGCTGTGCAAATTGTAAATAGTTTGGCAAATCCGTTCATTTGTTTTACGTTGTGTTTTTGTCCAATGACTTCCTTTGTACATGTTTTTCTGCAATAAAACATAAGAAAAATCAGTGTAGGCACATCTACAAGGAAGGAGGATGTGCAAGTCCTGAGATGCAATTCATTGGAATCAGCATGGAAGAAACATGGGCCGTGTCCAAATCAGCACTCTTCCACACTGTTGAGTAGCCTTGGTGAGTAGATCGAAAAAGTCGTAGAGTACGCAAAATCTTTTCAAATTGCAGTATACTTCAAACAGCCGGATGACACTTACTTCCGGGGTTTCGCTGAGTACATTCGGGAGCACACTTTTCAAGAAGTACACAAACATTTTTGGTCACATAAATATGACATGAAGCTTCGTTTAAAAAAAATGAGGTTCACTGACGTTTTCCTTCAAATACAACAAAAACAACACATGGCAGCGCAAGAGTGGGGCGAAGGGTTGCCGGATCTTGTAAGACTGCCCAGCCAAATGGCGACTCAAAACTAGCCCAAATTATAGGCTATTTTTAACCGAAACCAACGTATTTTAAATAGAAAACATCATATTTTTGCATTTTGAAATAAGTGCGTGCTTTGCGACTTTTCATTTTTTCCCGTGACTGCACTTTGAAAGTATCCCAATTTAGCTGTAAACCGCAGACATGGCAACACTGGTGGGATGTCTTATGACCTGCTTACGACACTTCCACCGCATGGTTGGAAAATAGTGTGGAGGATATTTTTCACGGACTGCTAAAGAGTGCACATTAAACAGCACACTTTTGCCAGTGCACTGTATGCAGGAGACAGGGCGCAGTAGATAGGGCTCTGATTCGGACACAGCCCAGTTCTCATAATAAATTGGGTTCATAATAAATATATTGTTCAAATACTTTTTAACATTGTTTGTTATTGTTTAACACTGACATTTGTCACAGATGTCTTCACGCGCTGATGCTGAAATTACCTATGAAGTTTCGGTTTCCGAACCAGCTGTATGTTCGATTGCTACTATTATTCAGCTGTGTGAAGCTAGCGACAGTCAGGACTTTCGCGAGGGTTTGAAAATTTCAAAACACAAGTTTCAACACTAAAATAATGTTCAATGTAATGAAATGCATTAAGCTATAATCGTACAACAGTTTTCCAAAAATGTAAACATTGTACTATTCCTTTTCTGCTTGAACTACATTATGACAACTAAAATTCTAAACATATGCATTGTGAAACTATTAATTTCTGTTTGAAAAGGGTAAGCATAATTTGCATTGTAAATAATGTCTACCTGTTTTCCCAATATTTTTAATTGGCAGAAATACATCAAAGGAAAGTTTAAAATATTTTCCCTTGAAATATGGCTGGTATTATTGTCATTGGAACAGAGAATTAGAGTGTATTATTACATATTGTACATATTCTGTTATGTTCCCGCGGGGGGCGGGGGCGGGGGGGGGGGCGGGGGGGACTAGACCCAAACGCAAGACTCAGAGATGGCTCAGGGGAAACTCCACCAGGGACTACATTTAATGGGAAGGCAGACAGGGGCAAGACAGGAAGCGGGCATAACAGACGGGTCAGGAACTTGGCGTGGCAGGAACTTGCTGTTGCAGGAACTAGGAGCGTCAGGAACTTGGAGGGTCAGGATCCAGGCGTGGAGACCCGCGGTCAGGAACATGAACGGGTGTGGAGGCCCAGGGGACATAAAGGTGCGGAGGCCCGGGGGACATAAAGGCGCGGAGGCCCGGGGGACATAAAGGCGCGGAGGCCCGGGGGACATAAAGGCGCGGAGGCCCGGGGGACATAAAGGCGCGGAGGCCCGGGGGACATAAAGGCGCGGAGGCCCGGGGGACATAAAGGCGCGGAGGCCCGGGGGACATAAAGGCGCGGAGGCCCGGGGGACATAAAGGCACGGAGGCCCAGGGGTAGGAACAGGTGCAGGGGACCGCAGATGGCGCGGGAAGCGTGTGGTCTGGGCCAGGCACTCAGCCTGGGGTGCACGCGCTCAGCCTGGGGAGTAGGCGCTCAGCCTGGGGTGCAGGCACTCAGCCTGGGGTGCAGGCACTCAGCCTGGGAAGTAGGCGCTCAGCCTGGGGGAGTGACGAGGGAGCCTGGGAGGAATGCGGAAGCCTGGAGGGATGAATGGGGCTAGGAGGTACCAGGGGGTCTTGGAGGAACGAGGGGACAAAAACCACAAAACATGACAAGACAAGAACACACAGGAAAACACAAGGTAGGTGACAAAACACAAGTGGGGACACAAGCGGGGACACAAGCGGGGCATCAACTGTACAACTTAAATAAACATCATGAAAATATGGCTGGAATGACTGTGGTTTAGAACGATGAATTATAGTATATTAGTATACTAATATATATTATATTATTATCCGCTTCGCGTCGGGTGGTTCTTCGCCTCAACGTCGTGCGGTTAAAACCGTGTAACGCACACCTCGTTGTTGATTATTGCTTACATAATGCATGTACAGGTGAATGCATTACTAACATCAACTGTACAACTTAAATCAAACAAACATGATATAAATATGGCTGGGTATTAATGTGGTTTGGAACTGTGAATTAGAGTGTATTAGTACATATTGCATGTACAGGTGATTTCATTACTTGTATAATGCTCTGCTGCCTCCCCTGGACATAGTGTCCCAATGATATGAGGGTGTTTTGAAAACTAGGGACCTTCCACTACAAAGATACGGTGTCACTTATATCAAATAAGTGTCCTAGAACATGTTGCTGGGGTTCAACTGTGCTATACCTAGGCAAATTACAGTGTACTCCTGTCTAATGCTAAAGCATCACATATATCATGCTCTACTTCCTTCCCTGGACATAATGTCATAATAATATCGGGGTGTTTTTAAAACCAGGGACCCTCCACTACAAAGATATGGTGTCGCTGGTTTCTTGATAAAAGTATTTTAAGGTTTAAGGTTTTTCTTCTCCTGACTTATTTTTCCATAGAGTTCAATAGAAAAATGAGTCAGCAGAAACAACCCTTAAAGTGATCTATCCATATCTACTGCATATCTGGCTGCAGTGATGGTTTGAGGCTCGTTTGATACCTCAGACCCTTGATGACTTACAGCCATTTCGCCAACCATGCATTCCATACTGTTCCAGCATAATTTACAGCTAAATCTAGTCCCACTCCCCAATTCCATTCAAATGCAGAGAAGTTATAGTATTGCTTGTAAGAGTACCAGAAAATAAGATACCAAGAGTCTTTTGATATTGTTGGGTCACAGACATCAGGAAGTCATGGAATGCAAAGGATATGCCACCTTATATTAAATATGATGACTTTATTTATATTTATCTAGACTCGACTAAGGATGGGGTATGAACAGTTTTTTGTACTCACAAATAACAAGGAAACTACAGTTGAAGTTGAAAGTTTACATACACCTTAGCCAAATCCATTTAAACTCAGTTTTTCACAATTCCTGACATTTAATCCTAGTAAACATTCCCTGTCTTAGGTCAGTTAGGATCACAACTTTATTTTAAGAATAAGAGAATGATTTATTTCAGCTTTTATTTTGTTCATCACATTCCCAGTGGGTCAGAAGTTTACATACACTCTGTTAGTATTTCGTAGCATTGCCTTTAAATTGTTTAACTTTTCTGACGTTCTGGTAGCCTTCCACAAGCTTCTCACAATAAGTTGCTGGAATTTTGGCCCATTCCTCCTGACAGAACTGGTGTAACTGAGTCAGGTTTGTAGGCCTCCTTGCTCGCACACGCCTTTTCAGTTCTGCCCACAAATTATCGATTGAATTGAGGTCAGGTCTTTGTGATGGCCACTCCAATACCTTGGCTGTGTCCGAAATCGCTCACTATTCACTAATCCCTAACTAGTGAATGCCCATATAGGGTGCTAAATAGTGTACTAAGTAAACAATGAATTCGGACACCTGACGGCTTTTGCCACCATTCAGCGCGTGTTGTCTTAGGTCATTCATTCAGCGTCGTCGGCGTCGTTACCTAGGTTACATGTCTGTCGCATATTAGCTATAGGCTATAATACAGCTAAACAAAACACAAACCATCTAGCCAGTTCATAAAACATGATTCCTGTAGCACTTCTGCTTTTCACAATTAACCTAATTTTATCACGCAATGCCCAAAGGCGAACTTCCACTCACTTAAGAAGATTGCTCTTGGCGCTTTTGGCCGATAGACATGGTGGGAGGAGAATCGTAAGTAATGTTGAAATATACCGTTTTAGGTAGCAAACTGTGCCACTTAGTGGACAAATTGGTGTAGTGTTTTGGATTTGTTAATAATGAATACTGAAAATGACAAAAAATAAATAACGACACACAAAAAATAAATGGAATGACACACACTATATACACATTCAGACATTATACGCACATAGGCCTATGCATACATCTATACGTTATAGGCCTACAGTACTGTGCAAATATATAACTTTCATAGATTATAGATTCATTACACACAAAGTGAAATATTTCTAGCCTTTATTTGTTTCATTTTTCATAATTTGGCTTACAGCTCCAGAAAACCCCCAAAACAGTATTTCAAGAAATTAGAATAGTGTGTCGAAAATATATACCTATATATATGTATGTAAAATTTTTAAATTGATATATATTTATATATTTTTTTCAGGTCGATTTTCAGGTCGAAAATCGAACTCGTTACTCCCAAGTGAATCCTCATATGCCAGCCCTTAGAGACTTCTTCAGTGAAACACATGACTCACGACCTGACTTCCGCCTATTTAGACAGACACTGACTAACCTTTTTGCTCACCTGCATGACAAGTACGACCACGGCTGGGGTCTTGAGATAGAGGTGCTAGTTTTTGTTTTTTGGTTAGCCAATGCAACCTCTTATAGAGTGGTGAGTAGGGCCTTTGACATTCCCAGGTCAACTGTCCACAACATCATCCACCGTGCTACCCGCAAGATTCAGGGAATTGTAGGTCAAGTTGTTTACCTGCCACCTGCTGACAACCTGGAAGAAGTTGGTTTGGGGTTTGCCCAGCTTGCTGGGTCACCGGCCTTCAATGTAGCTGTAGGGGCAATAAATGGTTTCCAAGTGAGGATAAAACCCCCCTCGGAAGATGTCGCTTGCTACCTGAATAGAAAGCTGTTCCACTCAATTCAGCTACAAGCTGTGTGTGACCACAAAGGGAGGTTTATCGACACCTATGTGGGTTGGCCAGGCTCAGTACACGACTCCCGTGTACAGAAAAATAGCCCGATTTTCAATGAACGGGCTTATCCACCTGCGGGATACTGCATTTTAGGGGATGGAGGCTATCCTTGCATGTTAACACCCATCACTGTGATCACACCATACAGGGAGCCAGTGAGGGATCCAGTTAAGGCCCGATTTAATTTCTACCACTCTAAGGGCAGAAATATAATAGAACGTTCGGTGTCATGAAGACAAGATGGCGTACCATTTTCTTTAAGGCTCTCGAAGTTAAGCCTTCGTTTGCCAACAAAGTCATTAGCTGTTGCACCATCCTTCACAACCTGTGCATCAACAATGGGGACATCCTTGAGCCAGATGAGATCGCTATGGGGCCAGATGCCAATGACAGTGCACCAGAGCATGAGATGCAGGATGTACAGGGAGGAGATCATCTGAGAAACCGCCTGGCAGCTGCTGTCTCTACTCCTGATGCTCCAGCCGCAGTTTTAATGGACCATGATTACATTTTAAAAAATGTTAAAAAAAAACCTAACATTCACAGAACCATCACAATCAATGTTCAGAGTTCAAAAATAAATTTCCTGACAGTTCACTTCAATAGTGTAAATATTCAGAAACATCACATTTAACGTTTAGAGTTCATAGTTCATTAATCACTTTACAGAGACAGTTCAATAGTTTGTTACATTTCAAATGTTTATTAAACAAAAAAATACAGAATTTTATTGAAAAGACAAATTAATTTATTAAAATAAACTCAATATCTGAACTAAAATGTTGAAATAAACTATTAACTTTTCATTTGGCCTACATTTGGCCTACACCCTGGCTTCCTCTCTTCTTTCCCTCTCTTCAACCCTCTCTGCCTCTCTCCAAGAACTCTAAAACTGTATCCTGTGTCCCTCTCTTCCTCTTTCCTGGTCCTGTCTCTCCCTCTCTGTCTTCATCCCTATCTCCTTGTGCTTCTACCTGCGACTCAGAAGTGGTTCCCTCTCTGTTGGCCCACAAGCTAGCTAAATGTGCTGCGGCCTTATTGAGGGTTTGTTGCCAAGCACCTCATCCATGAGTGGGAACCACTTCCAAGTCGCAGCTGTCTCCTCTCCACCCTCAGTCCCCACACCAGTAGGTGGCTTTACAAGCTCCTATAGAACAGTTAAGTAGTATTTAGGTGAACACAATCTGAACAATTAATGCTGAATTTATGAGTATAACAATGAGAATAATTCAAATGTTTTCTTTCAATTTTTATCAACAACAAACCTAGTACGTTCTTTTTAAATTTTCTAATTTTCTGGCAGCTTTTGCAGGGTCTGCCACTCCCCTCAACCCCATTTCTGTTAGCACAGCTCTGAAACATACAAATTGGTTACTTCCGCTGCTGACATTCTGAGCAGGGTTTACCAAAAAACATCTTGTAGTGAAGAGTAGGCCTATCTTGAGTGAAACTAGAATGAATGTCCACATATTACAATCTACCTAGTTTTTAAATTTACTTCCATCCCTGATGTGCTGCGTTCCTCTTCCCACTGAAGAGGTGGTCTTTCTCCTTGCGGAGTTTGACCAGCCTCTCAATGTCTTCATCTGTCCCTGAAAAAAACTAAAATAAAATGCATACGATTTTCTTTGCTATCATCAAATAACGTATGTATAACTTTACCACGAATAAGTTGACATTACGATGTTCCAGACTTTATCATTAGGTTATTTTCAAGTTAAACCATGAGCTCTGCCATATTAATTTGTGTTCAAACAGCATATTTTAAGCCCCGTAATATGTTTAATTACATTTATAAATGTGGAGTATTGTGGAGTTACACGGTGACTGGATTTCGCCGGACAGAAAGCCACTAACACAGGAGCTCACTTTACTCCATTACCGTAACGTTACTTAGTAAGCTAGCAAGACAAGCAGAACTGTGTGGTAATAACTCATTTAAATGTACATTTTAGAATGATAATTTTTTATTGTAAATAAAATTTTCATTAAAATTCAAAATCAATAAAGTGAACTTACATTTGTAAATAAGGTTTGCAGGTGTTCCTGTGCTGCTGGACTCCGACATCTCTCACAGCTGTCAGCTTGAAGCTTCGCTTGTGTAACAGTTAACATTAACCGCGTAAAGTAAAAAAAAAAAAAAATTTGATTAGAGAATTCGGACACTAGACCAAGATGGCCGACGGCCAAAATAGTACACTAGATAGTAAATAGTGAGTGATTTTGGACACAGTCCTTGACTTTGTTGTCCTTAAGCCAGTTTGCCACAACTTTGGAAGTATGCTTTGGATCATTGTCCATTTGGAAGAGCCATTTGCGACCAAACATTAACTTCCTGGCTGATGTCTTGAGATGTTGCTTCAATATATCCACATAATTTTCCTTCCTCATGATGCCATCTATTTTATGAAGTGCACCAGTCCCTCCTGCAGCAAAGCACCCCCACAACATGATGCTGCAACCCACGTGCTTCACGGTTGGGATGGTGTTCTTCGGCTTGCAAGTCTCACCCTTTTTCCTCCAAACATAACGATGGTCATTATGGCCAAACAGTAAAATTTTTTGTTTCATCAGACCAGAGGACATTTTTCCAAAAAGTAAGATCTTTGTTCCCATGTGCAATTGCAAACTGTAGTCTGATGGTTTTGGAGTAGTGGCTTCTTCCTTGCTGAGCAGCCTTTCAGGTTATGTCGATATAGGACTCGTTTTACTGTGGATATAGATACTTTTGTACCTGTTCCCTCCAGCATCTTCACAAGGTTATTTGCTGTTGTTCTGGGATTGATTTGCACTTTTCACACCAAAGCACGTTCATCTCTAGGAGACAGAACGCGTCTCCTTCCTGAGCGGTATGACGGCTGCGTGGTCCCATGGTGTTTATACTTGCATACTATTGTTGATACAGGCAAACATGGTACCTGCAGGCGTTTGGGAATTGCTGAACCAAAGGATGAACCAGACTTGTGGAGGTCCACAATTTTCTTTCTGAGGTCTTGGCTGATTTCTTTTGATTTTCCCATGATGTCAAGCAAAGAGGCACTGAGTTTGAAGGTAGGCCTTAACTCCTTCGCGACGGCCCTATTAAAAATGGTTCGAATTCGAACCATAGCGTCATTTGTCTCTCTGCTATTGGTTAACCGTGGATTCGCGGTTGTTTTCATTTGAAAATGTTTTGGATAGTCAGCCAATGATTGCACAGATATTCTTGGCTGTGTGACGTGGTTCATTTACGCTGCACTTTACGCTGCACTGTTGACGCGCAATACGTCTTTACAAGCCTTTCCAAAATGGCTTCGGCCAGTGGTAAACGCCGGTTTACTGCAGACGAAGTTGCTGAAATATGCACTATGCGCAACGATGATAATGACAGTGACTGGAAAGTGGAGAAGAAAGTGAAAGTGAAACGTATTGCGCGTCAACAGTGCAGCGTAAAGTGCAGCGTAAATGAACCACGTCACACAGCCAAGAATATCTGTGCAATCATTGGCTGACTATCCAAAACATTTTCAAATGAAAACAACCGCGAATCCACGGTTAACCAATAGCAGAGAGACAAATGACGCTATGGTTCGAATTCGAACCATTTTTAATAGGGCCGTCGCGAAGGAGTTAAAATACATCCACAGGTACACCTCCAATTGACTCAAATAATGTGAATTAGCCTATCAGAAGTTTCTAAAGCCATGACATAATTTTCTGGAATTTTCCAAGCTGTTTAAAGACACAGTCAACTTAGTGTATGTAAACCTCTGACCCACTAGAATTGTGATATAGTGAATTAAAAGTGAAATAATCTGTCTGTAAACAATTGTTGGAAAAATTACTTGTGTCATGCACAAAGTAGATGTCCTAACTGACTTGCCAACACTATAGTTTGTTAACATGAAATCTGCGGAGTGGTTAAAAATGAGTTTTAATGACTTCAACCTAAGTGCATGTAAACTTCCGACTTCAACTGTATTTGCCTTGAAATTAACTCGAAATGTATTTTTAATACTGCAAAAAATATGGGAAAACTGAATTCATAAACAGTTTGACGATTAATGTTATATTTTGCAACAATTTCTGTTTTTCACATAATAAATGTAATATCAACATAAAGCACAGTGGTTCCATAATTTGTGGTAGTACTGTATATACAGTTAAATGCAGAAGTATTGGGACAGTTGTGTCAAATTGAAGTTCGGAGTTTCACCAGAGCAGAGTCAGAAGGACAAAGGCAGATGTCCATTTTCAGGACTTTTTCAGAGTAAGTTATTATTTTTAAATGAGTACTTCTGTTATATATCAAGGATGTGTACTATATGTCAAGTAAACCAAAAATAAAATATTGTAAAAAAAACTCACTGACGTATGCCATCTAAACATTTGCATGATTTCAGGGTCTCAATGGTGGCAGTGTTTGCCATGTACTTGGCACTGGAATTGTGACGTATCCAAAGGTGATCAGGGTGCAGAAGAGGTACAGGGACACATCAGAGCGAGAAGGACAGGCCAAGAAGGAGAGCAAGGAGAAAGGCAAAGGTTATAAACAAAACTCAGGGAAAGCATGTTGTCAAGGGATGTGATAAGCTAGTTCATGAAGTGTGGCCAAAGAAAAATGAAAAGAGGCTTAAGAACAGGAAAGAAAATGAAACAGGAAAAGGAGTGGTGTGTGGAGTGCAGGAGTGAGTGGCTGAGAGAATGAGTGACAGAGTAAATGAAAAATCAGGTGAGGAAGATGGAAATTTTGGACAAAAAAAAAATTTTGGACAAGGGCTAGAAGATGAAGAGGGGGTTGTATTTGGACAACAAATTAAATGTGGAGTGAATGAGGGAGCAGGTGAGAGATCAGGGGAAAGAGAAGATGAGAGAAATATTTATGGATTGGGTGACAGAATAAGTGAACGTGGGAATAGTGGAGAAATGAGAAAATACAAAAATAATTAACCAACAGTTGAAATTACATGGTGGAAGCAAACAAGCATTCAAACATCGCAAATTTAAAGTTAAAAAAACACACAAATTGGATATTTGTGAAATTGGAATGGCAATAAATATAGTTAAAGAAGAATACACTGGGGTAATAGTTGATCAAATATTTTGGAGAGAGGTTTCAAACATTCTACGATGGCCCTACAAGCACCCCTGTGCAGCACGTAGAAGCATTAAACTACGTCAAATTTGGTTCAGCAATGAAGGCAACATAAAGACATTGGTAAATACAATATAATTTGAAAGTAAGAGTGAGACTCGTTTTGAAGAGAGTGAGGCACAGAAATTCAATAATAATCATCATACAAATGTCATCCTAAAACAAAAACAAAACAAAAAAAGAAAAATCATACCAAAGAAATATGGGGATGAATGAATCATAGAAATACCAACAAAAGATGTAAATGATTTCTGTGTTTGCAAATCTCCAAACCAACGCAAAAGGCCAAAAAGGCTAGCCTGTGATATTTGTGGCAGTTGGTATCACTTTCAATGTGTGGGTAATCGTTTGACAGCCAGATTGACTTTAATTCTGTTGGGTTTATTTATAGCTCTGACTCCTGTAAAGTCCATTTAGAGCCAATGAAGACAGGTTTCATATTAAGAAATTATAATTCTAAAATACCAACTAATACTAATACCAAATATACTATGAATAACTGAATAGGGAAAATACAGGAACAACAGAAAGATTGTATGTTATTGGACGACAATAAAAAAAACAGACACAGAAGTGATCAACATGGTAGAAATAATACAATTGGAGGAAAATACATTTGAAAGTGTGGATAAGAAATTGATCCAACAGAATATGGAACAGAGCTTCTTGTAGAAGTACAATTTATGTCTGAGAAGGCGGGAACAGACAAGGTAGTACTGCTGAAACAGACTGAAAAGGTCCCTATTAATAAGGTGACTGTTGAAGCTGATGACAAACTATTAATTAGTGAAGAATCAATTAAATGCATTTTATCTAATGAGGCAACAATTGGGGAATTCTATAGGTGTGTTCCTGATGACACCTATTTCAAAATACCTACAGAGTCATGGAGAAAATTGCACAGTACTAGGAAGGGCACATACTTTGAAAAGTATTCATGGCAGGCAATATTTGCCAGCAGGATTAATGATTCCAATCCATATTGTACAATTGTCTTTAAGACCCATTCATTTTGCACAGCCAAGATGAGGAAAAAAACAGCATGGGCTCTATCTTGGCGATCTTAGCGCTTTGTAAGGGGAGTGTAAGGTTCGGAGAACCAAACGCGACCGATAAGGATTTCTAAAAGCGTATCTATGCCACTACCATCCTTATACAACTGGTGGCATGGTTTTTGTATAATAAATCAGTCACATAAAATGTACTATTCTCAAAAGAGAATATACTAACTAAAAATGGGTAACAAGCTTAATGTTCTCCTACAGCTTCAAAGGTTACTGGGGCTTTGCAGGGCCAGTAACATGCAATTGCTTAATTAAACAGGTGGTTGAATTAATGCGGTTAATTCTACCAGCTGGATTAGCATTGAATATCCCGGTATTCGATTGCCTCTGCAATGCAGGAGAAACTATTGGCTGTAGGACATAGAATCAAAGGACTGGGGCAGCAGTAGCGGCAACTTATGAACACTATTAATGGTGTATAGGTGTTAATATAAAAGTGATGGTTATCCACGCATTGATCTCGCACTAGCTTGTTAGCTAGGTATGATTTTAAATAAATTCACACAATAACCACAACACTTCATAAACCCAATTAGTTTACATCTGCTCTGTAGCAGGCTCAATGGATTTGGCGCCACCTGGTGGTGGGGCTTGGAATTGTTCTACACATTCCAGTGTTAGAATTTGAATTCCGAAATTGTTCCAGAGATTTATAGCATTAATATTACACAAGTATGAAAAAGAATCAACCATACTAATCGATCTCATAGGGAAAAACCAGTTGAAATGTAGTTATAAAGGTGGAGGAAGTAAACGTGTATTTAATTAATACCCCCTTTACGTCCTTTAGTCAGTAGAACCAGGTTTATTAAACCAGGCCATTTCAGTCTTGACTATACTCGGACGGGTACCAATTATGATTTAACCCCTTGGCGCAGATGGCAAATTTCACCTATTTAGGGGGTGCTCTGTTTAAGGCTTTATAACTCCAGGTGTGAGCATCACATAAACTTGGTAAATGGCGTAAATGAAAGAAGACAGGTGTACCATTTACAATACAAACTTAGATTTGTTTATTTTCATAATTAAATCAAAATAAAGTGCCACAAATGCAAAGAAACTTTGGGGAAAAAAATAAAAAAATAGTTTTTTTTATTTTGCTGAGAGCTACATAAGTGAAATCGGTAATATACAGTCAAGCCGGAAAGTCTCCCCACCCCTTTCACCTTCTCCACGTTTTATTACGTTACAGACTTATACTACAATAGATTAAATTAATTTTTTCCCTCAAAATTCTACACACAACACCCCATAATGACAATGTGAAAAAAGTTTTTTTGAGATTTTTGCAAATTTATTAAAAATAAAAAACTTAAGTTTCTCATTTACATAAGTATTCATACCCTTTGCTTTAACGTATTTTTAAAGTATCATATTTCATATTTGGTCGCATATCCTTTACATGCTGTTACTTCCTGAAGTCTGTGACCATCAACATCAAAAAACTGTCGATATCTTATTTTCAGGTGCTGTTACAAGCGATACTATAACCTCTCTGCATTTGAATGGATCTCTATGGAAATTGGGGGGTGAGACTAGATTCAGCTGTAAATTACACTGGTACAGTATGGAACACATGGCTGGCTAAATGGCTGTAAGTTATCAAGGGTCTGAGCTATCAAACGAGCCCCAAACCATCACTCTGTTGCCAGATATGGAGTAGATGTGGATGGATCACTTTAAGGGTTGTTTCTCCTGACTTTTTTCCCCATAGAGTTCTATAGGAAAATGAGTCCGGAGAAATAACCCTTGCAGTGATCCATCCACATCTACTCCATATCTGGCAACAGAGTGATGGTTTGGGGCTCGTTTGATAGCTCAGACCCTTGATAACTTACAGCCATTTAGCCAGCCATGTGTTCCATACTGTACCAGTGTAATTTACAGCTGAATCTAGTCTCACCCCCCAATTTCCATAGAGATCCATTCAAATGTAGAGAGGTTATAGTATCGCTTGTAACAGTACCTGAAAATAAGATATCGACAGTTTTTTGATGTTGATGGTCACAGACTTCAGGAAGTAACAGCATGTAAAGGATATGCGACCAAATATGAAATATGATACTTTAAAAATACGTCAAAGCAAAGGGAATGAATACTTATGTAAATGAGAAATTTTTATTTTTTATTTTTAATAAATTTGCTAAAATCTCAAAAAAACTTTTTTCACATTGTCATTATGGGGTGTTGTGTGTAGATGTTTGAGGCAAAAAATGAACTCAATCTATTGTAGTATAAGTCTGTAACGTAATAAAACGTGGAGAAGGTGAAAGGGTGGGGAGACTTTCCGGCTTGACTGTATATACATTTCCTGGATCATAAACTCCATGTCCACAAGTTTAGCAAAATCTGAGGATGATATACAGAACTACTAAAAGTCTATGATGCAAAATATAGCAGTGTACCCTGTTGTCCATTAGTGTCTCCAAATCTATCCAAATGGCTAAATTGTGCACTGCTCTAAATAAAAAAATAAAAAGATATATTTAACTACAAATCAACTGTTTTGGCTCATAAAACTCACTTTTGCATAATTTTCAAGTGGGAATTACTATATTTTCATCAGTATAGGGGGGTAGATATCTATGGGTCCAAAACCCCTATGCAAAACATGTCATAAAATGAATTAATTAGTTTTGTCCATTACAAAACAAATACATTTGCTCCTTCTGATGGCTTAAGATGAAAAACTTTGATATCACAGTGTTACATACACCTAAATATACATTACATTACATTACAGGCATTTAGCAGACGCTCTTATCCAGAGCGACTTACACAACTTTTTTTTTTAGCATTTCTTTTACATATGTTATCCATTTATACAGCTGGATATATACTGAAGCAATTCAGGTTAAGTACCTTGCTCAAGGGTACAACGGCAGTGTCCTACCTGGGAATCGAACCTGCAACCTTTCGGTTACAAGGCCAGTTCCTTAACCATTATACTACACTGCCGCCCAAATATGTTGCCTAATCATTCACTCTTGTACCTCAATAAAACATCACTTGTCCCTGTACTCTACAGTATGTATACTTTTGTCCTGGGATTGCATTTTTCTGTATTCTTTTAATCTTTTATATTTTCCTATTCATAATGACTCCAAGGAAATTTTTACCTTAATCTACCACATATCAGCGCACAGTAAATTGGAATGAGCATTTGTCATGCCCTAAGAGACAAGTATACGCCATAGCCTATATTATGTATGATAACATGAACATAACATAGTTTTCCACCATCTGCAAAATGCTGCCAAATGTTCTATCTTCAATGAACATCGGTAGCCTACTTCAAAAATACATTTAACGATTGCACTACAGTATGTGAAATGCACTCAAAATGCGAAAATAACAATAGGGCTATCAAACATATTGGAAAGACAGTGCTTGAGTGGAAACACGAACGTACGTATGTAGCCAGCGAAACCAACGGTATTTTAGACGCAAAAATACTTACATATCGCAAAAGGGAAATTCCCCTGCATAATGCGTATTCTATAGTGCTTGCGTAATACTAGACAGTTAAAACGAAAACTTCCGTTACGCTGGGCTGTAGTAAATTGCTCAAAGCACCCAAAAAGACTTGGCATATACCGTTGTGTAGGATATCTAATATTTCCCCCCTTCTCTCTATCTCTGTCTCTCTCTCTCATTCTCAACCCCCCATCAAAGATAAGCCAGTCTTTGTCATAAATGACCCCTCTCTCCCCCCCCTCCCCCACACCTTAACCCAATCAGGACAGGGATGGTCTTCCTGTGGAGGTATTTTATGAGTGTACCGCAGAAAAAGAAGTTAGTCAATTGTGGAGTTTGTTTGGAGAAGTCATTCTTTTTGGTTCCTCGTGCGTTTCCTTTTGTTCCTGTTCAGCTGGAGGGTAAATAATCGGACAATTTTTGGCTTATCTCTCTCTTTACTGGTATTTCCTAATTAATGTCTGGTTTAATGTCTCCCATTTTGTAAATTATAAGTAGTCAGCCTACATTCCTTAGTGAATGTATGATTTCAACTCATTATTCCAATTGAATGTTTTTCATTTAATAAAATTATTTAATCTCAAGACCTGATTTAGACTTTGTTTTGGCTTGTTGGTTGATCCACCAGGTTACTGTTCGACTTACCTATTAACGAATTTGGCGATTTAATTGATGATTGTAATTCTTAATAATAATTATTAAATTAAATCACGTAAAGCTTATTTTGAATGTAGGTTAAGTGAGGGGTTCTAGCACGCAATATCGCTTGTGTTCAGTATTCAGAGTGCTGAACATTTTAACAAGGGCATTGACTGTTGGAACCGCTGGATTCAGATAATACACATTTTACCTAGTCCTCACTTACCCGACATAATTGGAGGTTCCACCGAGATAGGTTGTCCTATAGCATACTAAATTTTGCTATTGAGTAAACTGCGGTAAACTCTGAGACAAGTTCAAATCTTTTTCTAATCGACTGGTCTTAGATTTATTGATTTTTTATTTTTTTTTATTTAAAAAAAAAAAAATATTATTATGGCATACCAGACAAAGAGAGAGATGCCTCATTTACCCTCCACTGCTAACCTACCAGCATTCCCTGGCCAGTCAAGGCTGGATCAGCAGTGGTATCTCATGTTATCAGAACGGCAATATTTGATAGCCCAGTGCCCAAAATTTGCAGAACAGCTCAAGGCAATGGACCAGCTGAAGGAGGAGGCCCTTTACAACCTGCGGACTGAGTATTTGGACTATCTGATTTCTCCAGATAGTGATGAAACCAAGCGCAAGATTGTCCAAGGGATAAGGTCGTACCTAGAGAAAAGACAAACTTTTTCTCTACCTCTGGCGGTCAAAGCAGGCATGGGAGGAGATAAACCAGATGTGGAAACTGGCTTGGGAAAAGCACCACTTTAAGTCAGGAGTTACTGCCAAACCAGTTTCTTCTGTGGCAGTCCAGCATGCGCTGGAAGGAGCAGTGCATGGCGCCATTCCAGCCATAACCCAGGCACCACCCCCCACCGAGGACAATACAGCACTCTCCATTGACTCATCCCCACCCCCTTCAGGCTTGGACAATTCTGTGGATTTTATCACCTCCACAGACAATGTAGCCACCCCCCTGGTGAGCCCCCCTTCACTGGAGGAATTTGGGGGAAACGGCTCTGTGTCTTGTATCACAGCCTCCACCACAGAGGATGTGTCCCCACAGGAAGTGGAATCCGCTGCTGCAGTCCCCTCAGCTGAGCCAGGTGAGGAGACCGTCGAACCCCTGGAGGCAGAACCTGCTACTGCAGACACAGCAGCCCAGACTGGTGAGGAGACCGTCGAACCCCTGGAGGCAGAACCTGCTACTGCAGACACAGCAGCCCAGCCTGGTGAGGAGACCGTTGAATCGCAGGACGCGGAACCGGCTTCTACAGGCCCATCAGCCCTGCCAGGTGGAGAGGTCTACGCACCCCAACAGGTGGAGTCAGCCCCCACAGACCAGTCCACCCAGGCCGAGGACCCCACCCCACCCCTTGTGGACTTTTCTTCCCCTCCTGCTGCTTCCCCTCCTGCTGAATCCGGGGAACCTCTGTCTGCTGCACAGACAGAAGGAATGTGCTCTGTGGACTCTCCCACTTCCACAGTTCCTCTGATGGAGGAGATAGGGGGACTTCTGCGAAAGACCCCTGGACAGAGATGAGACAGGCGTGGTTAAGGGGCATCCACGTGCGGAAGAAGCAAGATGACAGGATGCCTCCTGTCATCCCGGTTTGCTGAACGCTGTGGCCCTCCACAGCCAAAGGACTGCCAGTAACCACACTGGGGTTCTAGGAGGTAAAACTGGCACTCTGCCTGCCCCTGCCCCCCCCCCCCCACCACCCCCCCACATCCCTATCACCACCTTTTAACATAAGACAATGCCCATGTTTTTAAGTCCCTTTTCTAAAGTGTAGGTGCCCCCTCCAATGCTGTTCCTGGACACTTGTGGACAAGTCTGCCCTATTCAGGTGATTATTTGGACTGGCAATCTTAAGGATGGTAAATCCTGTCCGTAAGGTTCCCCAGAATGGACTAAGTGCTTATAACATGCAGTGTTCTCCTCTTCACATGTTGCTGTGAGTGATAAGGCCTAAACCCTCAAGTCCCACAGTCTTCTCCTGCCACTCCCCGAAGGACCCCCAGAGGCACAAGTGCAACCGGACCCATACCCTGCCGCGGGAAGCTAACCTAAGCGACTGCCATCAGCAGTCCACCCAACTGGACCCGAGCTCAAGGAGCCAAAACGGATTCCGACAGGGAAAGAGGTGCTTCCCCACCCGTCAGTAGAGAGGTCTTGACCGCACTTTTCCGCCTGTGGATCGTCCAGCTGCCTGTCACAGGAGACAGAGCCCCCCGCACGCTGTGCAGAATTGGTAGCGACACTGTGGAATTAGGCGGCCTTTCACTCACACAGTTACAACATTAAGGGGAATAAGCACTGCATGTTATCCAAGGAAGTCCAGGAAGCCTCTTCCCTTGCCAGTCCAGATACCCTGACACTGGAGAAGGAATTGACTGAACCAAGGTGCCATGACAGCAGTGACCAAAAAAAAAAAAAAATGTCTGCACCACACCGGATCATCACAATGGGACTAGTAAACTGGACATGGACTAATTGTTTTAAAGATGGTTAATGAACCATTAGGACAGTTGTTTTCATGCAGCTATCATTGTACAATGATATTTATAATGTCCAAATGTGTGGTTGTTCTGATGATGGAACGATAGGCTCTTAGCAGCTGCATGCACCTATCGTTCCAAGAGAGGGAATGACGGGATGTTGCCTAATGTCTTGTGCTCTTTCTCTCTCCCTCTCTCTGTCTCTCTCTCTCGGCCTCTCTCTCTCGGTCTCTCTCTCTCTGCCTCTCTCTGCCCCCCCCCCCCATCCCTACCACCACCTTTTAACCTAATACCATGCCCATGTTGTGTTTAAGTCCCTTTTATAGAGTGTAGGTGCCCCGCCAAATACTGTTCATAGACACTTCTGAACAAGTCAGCCCTATTCATGTGATTATTTAGACTGGCAATCCCGTGGAAGGTAAACCCTGTCCGTAAGGTTCCCCGGCATGGACTGACAGTGGTCATAACATGCAGTGCTATCATTAATTGTTCCGGTCTTCACATGTTGCTATGAGTGTTAATGCCTAAGCCCTCAACTCCCACAGTCTTCTCCTGCCATTCCCTAAAGGACACCCACAGACACAAGTGCAAACAAGTGCAACCGGTCCCACACCCTGCCGCGGGAAGCTAGCCTAAGCAACTGCCGTCAGCAGTCCACCCAATTGGATCCAGGCTAAAGGAGCCAAAATGGATTCCGACAGGGAAAGAGGAGCTTCCCCGCCCGTCAGAAGAGAGGCCCTGACTGCACTTTGCCACCTGTGGATCGTCCAGCTTCCTGTCACAGGAGACAGAGCCCCCGCACGCCGTGCAGAACTGGTAGAGACACTGTGGAGTAGGTTGCATTTCACTCACGCAATTGCAACACTAATGGAAAAAGCACTGCATGTTACCCAAGTCCAGGGAACTTCTGGTCCCTTGCCAGTCTAGATACCCGGACACTGGAGAAGGAAGAGACTGAACCAGGGTGTCATAACAGCAGCGACACAAAAGAGTGTCTAATAGAGATATGACTCTAGATCACAAAGGGACTATTAAACTGGGCATGGACTAAATGTTTTAAAAATGGTTGGTGAACCATTTGGACAGTTGTTTTTGTTGTTAGCAGGTAACTGCATCTTCAATGTCCAAATGTGTAATGTAATTTCTATTTGGTGATGTAAGAATAGGTTTTTAGCAGGTGCATGCACCTATTCTTACAAGAGAGGGATGTAGGATATCTAATATTTCCCCCCTTCTCTCTATCTCTGTCTCTCTCTCTCATTCTCAACCCCCCATCAAAGATAAGCCAGTCTTTGTCATAAATGACCCCTCTCCCCCCCCCCTCCCCCACACCTTAACCCAATCAGGACAGGGATGGTCTTCCTGTGGAGGTATTTTATGAGTGTACCGCAGAAACAGAAGTTAGTCAATTGTGGAGTTTGTTTGGAGAAGTCATTCTTTTTGGTTCCTCGTGCGTTTCCTTTTGTTCCTGTTCAGCTGGAGGGTAAATAATTTGACAATTTTTGGCTTATCTCCCTCTTTACTGGTATTTCCTAATTAATGTCTGGTTTAATGTCTTCCATTTTGTAAATTATAAGTAGTCAGCCTACATTCCTTAGTGAATGTATGATTTCAACTCATTATTCCAATTGAATGTTTTTCATTTAATACAATTATTTAATCTCAAGACCTGATTTAGACTTTGTTTTGGCTTGTTGGTTGATCCACCAGGTTACTGTTCGACTTACCTATTAACGAATTTGGCGATTTAATTGATGATTGTAATTCTTAATAATAATAATAAAATTAAATCACGTAAAGCTTATTTTGAATGTAGGTTAAGTGAGGGGTTCTAGCACGCAATATCGCTTGTGTTCAGTATTCAGAGTGCTGAACGTTTTAACAAGGGCATTGACTGTTGGAACCGCTGGATTCAGATAATACACATTTTACCTAGTCCTCACTTACCCGACAGTTGCGAAGATTATAATGTACTCTATTGGATAAAAAAGCCGACAATTAAACCAGAATGAACTGTAATGTATGAGACAGGCTTACAGGGCATGGGGCTATTACGCGGCGACGTTTCAGATAGTGTAATAGCGGTATAAAGTGTTGTATATTTATTGTACCAGACAATAAATGACAACTGAATTTTGAAAGGAACATCTCGATGTGTAAAACCAATGGTAGGATTGTATATTTATTTCATATTTAGTAGCATATATTGCTAGTAGAATACATGGTAGAATGAGATAGTACTTTCACAGTTTATTTTGCATTTGAGTGAGCAGGGCTTTTCACGGCTTTTCTGGCATACGATCAGGCTATTGTTGGGTTTATCTCGTTGCTATGACGTTATTCTAATTTTATATGATGAATAAATATATTTATGAACTCAAACATAGACGCTATTGTCCACTATGTCACGCATAGGTAGGTATAGACTAGGTGGGGGGTTGCTTGATAAATGGACTTGCTACAGGGAAATAGTGGCACTTAGAAACTACGTATTCGGCAGAAATCGTCACGAACCGTCTACCAATAAATTTAAAACACAGAGTTTGTGATTTCCAATAATAGTTCGGCTGCAGTAGTAACGAATGTCTCAGTTGAGCAAAAAAGGTCCTGCAGGCGACCTTTGTGTTAATTAATACCCCCTTTATGTCCTTTAGTCAGTAGAACCAGGTTTGTTAAACCAGGCCGTTTCAGTCTTGACTATACTCGGACGGGTACCAATTATGTAATTAATTAATACCCCCTTTACGTCCTTTAGTCAGTAGAACCAGGTTTATTAAACCAGGCTATTTCAGTCTTGACTATCCTCGGACGGGTACCAATTATGTATTTAATGAATACCCCTTTTGCGTCCTTTAGTCAGTAGAACCAGGTTTATTAAACCAGGCCGTTTCAGTCTTGACTATCCTCGGACGGGTACCAATTATGTATTTAATTAATACCCCGTTTACGTCCTTTAGTCAGTAGAACCAGGTTTATTAAACCAAGCCGTTTCAGTCTTGACTATCCTCACATGGGGCACCAAAAATGTAGGGAATATTCATTTAAATCTATACACGGGGTACCAAAAATGTAGGGGACATACCTCTATTTATACACGGGGCGTCACTTATGTACTGCGATACGCCACTACCATCCTTATACAACTGGTGGCATGGTTTTTGTATAATAAAATAGGTTTTATAAAATATATTATTCTCAAAAGAGAATATACTAACTAAAAATGGGTAACCTGAATTAATAATTACATTAATTACCAATAAAATTAAACATTAATAATTGTCTTAGCAAAATCACAATATCATGTACTCAGTTGATACCGAATTAATATAAATGATCCAGCTAGAAGGTGAAGGCATTTTGGGGAATCCCTGCGATTAGCATTGGCTGATTCAGTTCAACACAAGAGCAACATTAATACATTACATTACATTACATTACAGGCATTTAGCAGACGCTCTTATCCAGAGCGACTTACACAACTTTTTATCACGTTTTACATAGTATCCATTTCTACAGCTGGATACTGAAGCAATGCAGGTGAAGTACCTTGCTCAAGGGTCCAACGGCAGTGTCCTACCTGGGAATCGAACCTGCAACCTTTCGGTTACAAGCCCATGGTCCCTGAATACTTTAAGGGTTGTTTCTCCTGACTTTTTTCCCCATAGAGTTCTATAGGAAAATGAGTCCGGAGAAATAACCCTTGCAGTGATCCATCCACATCTACTCCATATCTGGCAACAGAGTGATGGTTTGGGGCTCGTTTGATAGCTCAGACCCTTGATAACTTACAGCCATTTAGCCAGCCATGTGTTCCATACTGTACCAGTGTAATTTACAGCTGAATCTAGTCTCACCCCCCAATTTCCATAGAGATCCATTCAAATGCAGAGAGGTTATAGTATCGCTTGTAACAGTACCTGAAAACAAGATATCGACAGTTTTTTGATGTTGATGGTCACAGACTTCAGGAAGTAACAGCATGTAAAGGATATGCGACCAAATATGAAATATGATACTTTAAAAATACGTTAAAGCAAAGGGTATGAATACTTATGTAAATGAGAAATTAAATTTTTTTATTTTTAATAAATTTGCAAAAATCTCAAAAAAACTTTTTTCACATTGTCATTATGGGGTGTTGTGTGTAGAATTTTGAGGGAAAAAATGAATTTAATCAATTTTGGAATAAGGCTGTAACTGGAAAAAGTGAAGCGCTGTGAATACTTTCCGGATGCACTGTAGGTGGTAGAGAACTTTGTTTACGAATTGGAGCTAGCTGAAATGCATGGTAGTAGCAGCTAGGCAGTAACAAGCTTAATGTTCTCCTACAGCTTCAAAGGTTACTGGGGCTTCGCAGGGCCAGGAAATCAAGGCTTTCATGGAATCAAGGGAGGAGGACACTACCCTATTGTCTGACGCTGGGTGGCTGCTTGATCTTGCGTTCCTGACAGATGTGACAGAGAAACTGAATCACCTGAACCTACAGTTACAAGGCAAAGACAAAACCATATGTGATATGATCAGTGCTGTGAAGGCTTTTAAAGCAAAACTATCATTTTACCTTCAGCAAGTGAAAAATAAAAGACTGCAGCACTTCCCCTCAGTTGTAAAGATGTTGGAAAGCCATGCAGGGGCAGCTGATGTTTTGGATGTACATAAGTATTGTGACCTCCTGTCCAAGCTTGGGCAGGAGTTTGAGGACAGGTTCAATGATTTTGATAAACTTGAGCCCTGTGTGGCATTCATTGCCAACCCCTTCATGGAGGTAGACATAGGTGACATTTCAGAGCAGATGGCTGAACTGTTCAGTGTCAATCCTGTGGAGATGGAGATGGAGGTTATAAATCTCCAAAATCATGTCCAGCTAAAATCTCAACAACATTCACAACATTTCTGGAGCCTGGTAGACCCAGAAAACTATAAGAACATTCACCAAGCAGCCCTGAAAGTATCTGCTTTATTTGGCTCTACATACCTTTGTGAAGCAGCTTTTTCTGATATGAATGTCATGAAATCTAAATTCAGAACAAGACTGACAGATGAACATTTAAATGACTCTATAAGAGTGAACCTAAGTGGATACACTCCAGCATACACCTCTCTTGTGGACTCCATGCAGTGCCAGTCATCTCACTAACTGTAGGAAAGAGTGAATGCACTTATTACACACATGTGGGCCATACAATGATAAGCTTTTGATATGTTAATGGAGGTGATGTGTGATACATTGATATGTGGATACAGAAAATAAGTTTAAGGGAAAAAAAAGTAATAAGTAAAAAATAGTAATGTTTTCTATGTAATGTTTTTGCATTTAAGATGCTTTGATATACGTATTATGTGAGCTTGACACATTGAAATTTGAAACATATGGATACAGAACATACATTTGACATGCTTTTGATGTGAATTTAAGATGTTTTTGATCCAAAATGTGAGCTTTGGATATTGACATTTGATACATGTATATACAAAAAGTAGCTTAATTCAGCTGGTTAATTTGAGTGTTTTGATACGTTATGTGAATAAATGTAAGTAATATAAGACATGAGTAGCTCTCGGCCACTTTAATTTTTTCAAAGTAGCTCTCAGGTGAAAAAAGGTTGGAGACCCCTGGCCTAATTAAACAGGTGGTTGAATTAATGCGGTTAATTCTACCAGCTGGATTAGCATTGAATATCCCGGTATTCGATTGCCTCTGCAATGCAGGAGAAACTTTTGGTTTCTATTGGCTGTAGGACATAGAATCAAAGGACTGGGGCAGCAGTAGCGGCAATTTATGAATCAGGATTAGTAACACCATTAATGGTGTATAGGTGTTAATATAAAAGTGATGGTTATCCACGTATTGATCTCGCACTAGCTTGTTAGCTTGGTATGATTTAAAATAAATTCACACAATAACCACAACACTTCATAAACCCAATTAGTTTACATCTGCTCTGTAGCAGGCTCAATGGATTTGGCGCTACCCGGTGGTGGGGCTTGGAATTGTTCTACACATTCCAGTGTTAGAATTTGAATTCCGAAATTGTTCCAGAGATTTATAGCATTAATATTACACAAGTATGAAAAAGAATCAGCCATACTAATCGATCTCATAGGGAAAAACCAGTTGAAATGTAGTTATAAAGGTGGAGGAAGTAAACGTGTATTTAATTAATACCCCCTTTACGTCCTTTAGTCAGTAGAACCAGGTTTATTAAACGAGGCCGTTTCAGTCTTGACTATATTCGGACGGGTACCAATTATGTATTTAATTAATACCCCCTTTACGTCCTTTAGTCAGTAGAACCAGGTTTATTAAACGAGGCCGTTTCAGTCTTGACTATACTCGGACGGGTACCAATTATGTATTTAATTAATACCCCCTTTGTGTCCTTTAGTCAGTAGAACCAGGTTTATTAAACAGGGCTCGAAATTGCGACCGTTTTGGTCGCATATGCTCCCGAAATTTAATCTGTGCGACCTCTAAATATAATTGGGAGCATTTGTGCGAGTGCAAATAATTGTTCTGGTGCGACCCCCCCCCCCCCCCCCCCCAGTCGAACGTCCCTTTCTCTGTACATTCGCTAGTTAGTACACTCAGTATGTGCCTTGTGAGCTGACAATGACCATTCTAACCAATCAAACGTGAGCTTGACGTTCTTACCTTTAATGCTGATTTTAGATTGGTTAAGATTAGCCTTCAATCACTCCCTTTCACGGCACTCCACTGTCACGTGACACAGAGAGCTAACGCGTTAACTAATGTTACCTGAAGACAAAAGTTTATTATCAATTTATTAACGTTACCTAACTAGCTAAATTGGTAACGTTAGCTAGCGTTATCGAAAGCTAACAATATGAAGCGAACGATTACGGCATTTTTTAGTAACGTTACTAAAAACGCATGTAGTCGCCGTGGCTGCTGAAGCAGTTGGCGATGGCGATGTGGGTACACTAGTAGCGAAGAAGGCGTACACTTTTCGGAGAGAGTGGCTGAAGGACTTTGAATGGCTTAGGTATGACAACGGCGCAATGCACTAGCCTGTGGGACGGAGATAGCAGGTAACAGTGCCAGTGGCGGCTCCTGAGCTGAAAATGGGGGGGGGCGGAAAACTTACCTTTAAACTGATTATTGGTCTTAATCATTTTTCAATCTGTTTCCTTGATTAACAATAGGCTACATCAGCGTTTAATTCACCAATTACTCAATGCCATCAAATGTAGCCAGTTCTCCTCAATTAGGCTATATTAGGCAAGTAATACAATTATTTTAACTTGCATCGCAAAATTGTCCAACATTATTATAATTATTATTATTGTCAACATTATAATTGTGGATACATGTGCTCTTCGTTCTCCGCACTCTTAATTCCGAAAATATTCATGGAAATTAAACGATCTTAAAGCTCAGCTTTTGTTAGATTTTTTTATTTATTTAGCACAACCTGCGATAAAAAAAATAATCTAACAAAAGCTGAGCTTTAAGATCGTTTAATTTCCATGAATATTTTCGGAATTAAGAGTGCGGAGAACGAAGAGCACATGTATCCACAATTATGTTGATTAAAATGTGCACAATTTTGCGACGCAAGTTAAAATAATTTTATTACTTGCCTAATAGCCTAATTGAGGAGAACCGGCTACATTTGATGGCATTGAGTAATTGGTGAATTAAATGCTGATGTAGCCTATTGTTAATAAAGGAAACTGATTGAAAAATGATTAAGACCAATAATCAGTTTAAAGGGAAGTTTTCCGCCCCCCCCCCCCCCCCCAATTTTCAGCTCAGGAGCCGCCACTGAACAGTGCGTTTGCAACCAAATTTTAAATCCTGGCCCCAGGATATTGCGTAAAGCCCCAGTGGTGGCCTACCATGCGTTTTTAAGGCTACTTTCACCGTTTTATGTTACTTGTAAATCGTACTGTTATATTTTATCAATAAATAAATAAATATTACATATATTGTTGGTGCTCCTTACATTTTGGTGGGTGCTCCTAAATATTTGCTGGGGCTCCTAACTTTTTGAAGTTGGGAGCACCAGTGCTACCAAGTAAAAAAGTTAATTTTGAGCCCTGTTAAACCAGGCCGTTTTAGTCTTGACTATCCTCGGACAGGTACCAATTATGTATTTAATTAATACCCCCTTTACGTCCTTTAGTCAGTAGAACCATGGATCTTGGATAATTGTAATAGTTTATTGAACACAAAGTACCAAACAGAGCAAGGCACGATTCACTACTATAATGTACAACAAACTATGTGTGTGTGTGTGTGTGTGTGTGGCGCGTTGGACGCATGTGGGGTTTCCATGTTCTCCTGCGTATAGGGGGTTGCCTCGGCCACATGTTCAGAGAGAACAAAGAAACTAAAATGGAGGGAGGTTTGAAACTAGCTTTCGCTGGAGCTAGCTAATGGTGGCGCATGAACATACCATACACAGAGGGGATAGCCGTAAGCTTATCAATGCGTGTGCGTTGAGATCAGCATGCAGTGTTAATATTACGACTGGTTAGTGTTTAACTCCTTTGCATAGAAGGTGACGCCGGCGGAACCTTTTTGCTCAACTGAGACATTCGTTGCTACTGCAGCCAAACTATTATTGGAAATCACAAACTCTGTGTTTTAAATTTATTGGTAGACGGTTCGTGACGGTTTCTGCCGAATGTGGAGTTTCTAAGTGTCACTATTTCCCCGTAGCAAGTCAATTTAACAAGCAACCCCCCACCTAGTCTATACCTACCCATGCGTGACATAGTGGACAATAGCGTCTATGCTTGCGTTCATAAATTATCAATTCATATATTTATTCATCATATAAAATTAGAATAACGTCATAGCAACGAGATAAACCCAACAATAGCCTGATCGTATGCCAGAAAAGCCGTGAAAAGCCCTGCTCACTCAAATGCAAAATAAACTGTGAAAGTACTGTCTCATTCTACCATGTATTCTACTAGCAATATATGCTACTAAATATGAAATAAATATACAATCCTACCATTGGTTTTACACATCGAGATGTTCCTTTCAAAATTCATTGGTCATTTATTGTCTGGTACAATCGGTTTGAGAAATATACAACACTTTATACCGCTATTACACTATCTGAAACATCGGCGCGTAATACCCCCATGCCCTGTAAGCCTATCTCATTCATTACAGTTCATTCTGGTTTAATTGTCGGCTTTTTTATCCAATCCAAGTACATTATAACCTTAGCAACGGCATATGCCATGTCTTTTTGGGTGCTTTGAGCAATTTACTACAGCCCAGCGTAACGGGAGTTTTCATTTTAACTGTCTAGTATTACGCAAGCTCTATAGAATACGCTTTAAGGAGGGAGTTTCCCTTTTCCGATATGTAAGTATTTTTGCGTCTAAAATGCTGTTGGTCTCGCTGGCTACATATGTACGTTCATGTTTCCACTCGAGCACTGTCTTTCCAATATGTTTGATAGCCCTATTGTTATTTTCGCTTTTTTTTTTTCCGCAACCCTCAACCTCTGTGTTCTCCAACGAGCTGAGTATTGAGTATAATGGTGGTACCCAAGGAAGAGTCGAGTGTAACTACTCCGAGCTCCGCGCATGATTAAAACCAAATTCTAAATTCTAGTTAATTTGGAGTCAGATAAACGAGAGTAAAACAATAGTGACTGCTAAGCTTACTTTCTTTGATCATATACAGTCAAGCCGGAAAGTCTCCCCACCCCTTTCACCTTCTCCACGTTTTATTACGTTACAGACATACACTACTCACAAAAAGTTAGGGATATTTGGCTTTCGGGTGAAATTTATGGAAAATGTAAGTTCACGCTACAGTGATATTATACGTATCATGAAAGTAGGGCATTTAAGTAGAAGCATGCAATGGTGATTTCCTCATCTCAAACAATTTATTGAAACAAAAGCCAACAACAGTGGTGGGTATACCACAACAAAAATGTCAATGTCTCAATAACTTGTCATGTGCCCTTGAGCATCAATTACAGCTTGACAACGACGTCTCATGCTGTTCACAAGTCGACTTATTGTCTGCTGAGGCATGGCATCCCACTCTTCTTGAAGGGCGGCCCTCAGGTCATTGAGGTTCTGGGGTACAGAGTTACGAGCCTCTACACGGTGAGTCAGCTGATCCCATAGGTTTTCTATGGGATTCAGGTCTGGAGAAAGTGCAGGCCACTCCATTTGAGGTACCCCAGTCTCCAGCAGCCTTTCCCTAATGATGCGACCTCGATGAGCTGGAGCATTGTCGTCCATGAAGATGAAATTAGGCCTGTGTTGTTCATGCAGGGGCACAATGACTGGATTAATGATGTTATTCAGGTAGTATGGGCTTGTCACTGTACCATTCACAAAGTGTAGGGCAGTTCTGTATTGACTAGACACACCTGCCCACACTGTAACACCGCCACCACCAAAGGGTCGTCTGGTGACAACAGTGGCTGATGCATAGCGCTCTCCTTGACGTCTCCAACATCGTTGGCGGCCATCATTTCTGCTCAACGTGAATCGACTTTCATCAGAGAACAGCACTGAGGCCCACTGGTCCCTCGTCCAGCGTAAATGCTCCCTGGCCCATGCAAGACGATGACGCCTGTGCCTGGTGGTGTGGTCAGGTACCCTTGCAGGTCGTCTAGCACGCAGACCACGCTGATGTAAACGGTTTCGAATGGTCTGACGTGACACTTGGGTGCCTCTCACCTCCCTTAAATGTGCCTGGAGTTGAGTGGCATTCATCATCCGGTTCCGCAGGGCACTGTTCACAATGAAGCGGTCATCAGTGTGGGATGTGGCCAAAGGACGTCCACTTCTATGCCTTTCTGTGACTCTTCCAGTCTCTCTGTATCTCTGTTGCAACCTGCTGATGACACTGTGACACTCTAAGCTCAGTGGCCACTTCCCTCTGAGAACATCCTGTTTGAAGCCTCGCAATGGCGAGGTACTGTTGATCAATTGTTAGGTGTCGTCTTGGTCTCATGATGTCAAAATGTGAACAGCATGATGAAGAGGACTGTTTAAATACCAATTCTAATTGAACCAGGAAATGTATTGGTCGATTCATGGATCAAACACCTGTTGTGAATTTTGCCGTTCAGCTCCTTGTTAGAGAACAGCAAGTTGTGCAAAAAGTACTGAAACATTGAATAGTTGGACATGTGCATTCAAAAGTTTAGAGAAGGTCAAATTAATTTCACCTGTAAAGGTTATAATGCATTTTAGGTTCATCCTGAAATTTCACCCGAAAGCCGAATATCCCTAACTTTTTGTGAGTAGTGTATTCTACAATAGATTGAGTTCATTTTTTGTCTCAAACTTCTACACAAAATAGCCCATAATGACAAAGTGAAAACAGGTTTTTAGACATTTGTGCTAATTTATAAAAAATCTAAATGTTAAATATCATATGTACACAAGTGTGCACACCCTTTTTGACACCAAAAAGTGAGCTGAGGTGCATTTTGTTTCCACTGATACTGCTTGAGATGTTTCTACAACTTAATTGGAGTCCACCTGTGATAAATTCAATTGATTGGACATGATTGGGGATTGCCAACACCTGCCTATATAAGGTCCCACAGTTGACAGTGCATGTCAGAGCAAACTCCAAGCCATGGGGTCAAAGGAATTATCTGCAGACCTCAGAAACAGGATTGTGTCAAGGCATAGATCTGGAGAAGGGTACGGAAAAATCTCTGCAGCTTTACAGGTCCCAAAGAGCACAGTGGCCACCATCATTCGTAAATGGAAGAAGTTTGGAACCACCAAGAATCTTCCTAGACCTGGCCGCCCGGCCAAACTGAGCAATCGGGGAAGACGGGCCTTGGCCAGGGAGGTGAGCAGGAACCCGAGGGTCACTCTGACAGAGCTCCAGCGTATCCTTGTGGAGATGGGAGAACCTTTCAGAAGATCAACCATCCAGGCAGCACTCCACCAATCAGGCCTTTATGGTAGTGGCCAGACGGAAGCCCCTCCTTAGTAAAAGGCACATCACAGCCCGCTTGGAGTTTGCCAAAAGGCACCTAGAGGACTCTCAAACCATGAGAATCAAGATTCTCTGGTCTGATGAAACCAAAATGGAACTTTTTGGCCTGAATACCAAGCGTCACGTCTGGAGGAAACCAGGCTCCGCTCATCACCTAGCTAATACCATCCCTACAGTGAAGCATGGCGGTGGCAGCATCATGATGTGGGGATGTTTTTCAGCAGCAGGAACGGGGCGACTAGTCCTGATACAGGGAAAGATGAATGCAGCTAAGTACACCGAGATCCTTGAAGAAAACCTGCTCCAGAGCGCTCTGGACCTCAGACTGGGGCGAAGGTTTACCTTCCAACATGACAACGACCCGAAGCACACAGCCAAGAGAACAAAGGAGTGGCTTCGGAGAAAGTCTGTGCATGTCCTTGAGTGGCCCAGCCAGAGCCCAGACCTGAATCCAATTGAACATCTGTGGAAAGAGCTGAAAATGGCTGTGTACCGACGCTCCCCATCCAACCTGACGGAGCTTGCAAGGATATGCCAAGAGGAATGGGCAAAAATGTCCAGAAACAAGTGTGCCAAGCTCGTAGCTTCTTTCCCAAGATGCCTTGAAGCTGTAATCGCTGCCAAAGGTGCAGCAACCAAGTATTAGGCTAAGGGTGTGTACAGATATGTAACCCCTAAATAACCTATTTTTGTCAGTAAAATAAAATTGCATATTTTCTAAAAACCTGTTTTCACTTCGTCATTATTGGCTATTGTGTGTAGATGTTTGAGGCAAAAAATGAACTCAATCTATTGTAGTATAAGTCTGTAACGTAATAAAACGTGGAGAAGGTGAAAGGGGTGGGGAGACTTTCCGGCTTGACTGTATATATTTGATGTGTTGTTCAGCTCCTTTGTGAATGTTCTGATGCTCCCATTAGAATATTGACATTTTGACAAACGATCAGATATATCCTTGATGGCAACATGGCCCCGAACGGAGAGTAACAAGAATATTACTGATCCGTTTCAGGCCAGCAGGATATGGAGCAGCGCAATTCATATCTGACTCGTGGCGATGGACCCAGTATATTCTTAAATGTAATTGTGCTCTGTTCATATGAACGGAGGATAAAAATATAACATCTCTTGTTTTGCGTCACATCAGCCGAGGAAAAACACGCCTGCACCTTCCCTTCCAGCTAAAACCCTCATTGGTTTAGCTGTGCGGGTTCTACAAGGGAAAAGAATAGAAAAGACCTGTTAGCCAGAGCTCTTGTGGCAAAAGAGCTGAACACAACTGGCAACAGGTGGAAAGAAAAAAGGATAAAGAAAGATTGGAAAGTAAAGAAAAAACCAATCTAATCCTAAATCTTCTAACCGGACTTGCTGCGTTTCCTATTCGTACGAACGAATAGGAAATGCAGCGACCGAAATTCCTATACCTTTACCGACTTCGTTTGTCAACGTAGCAAAGACAATATCGAAGTGTCGGAAATGCGGAAGTCCTGGGCTATATATAGCCAGCTGGAAACGCAAAACAAGTGTAGGGAATAATTGTCGGGTAAGCTACAAACACCGGAACGGAGGTGGAAAAAATCCGATGAGCGTCCTGACGACGCCAAAAGAAAAACCGAACGCAGAAACAGCAGAGGCTGCTAGAAACCATGACAGCACTTAGTCTAAGCCCATGGCGTTAAGTGCATTTAGGGCGTGTCCAATTCCACTTTTGCTATTTAGATGGCGTGTTTTTTGAGCGCTAAGCACGGCGCAACGTGCAAATGGGCTGAACCCTGAACCTAGTCTCTTCATTAATTATAGGTGTGTCTTGGGCGTGACATGCAATAAACCAATCAAAATGTCATATCCCATTCCCTTTAAAAGCCTGCTTTTCCACCTTGGCGGATAGCTTATATGATGGCGAAACAGACATGCTCGTGCGTGTTTAGTGCGATCAAGGAATAGGCTATATGGATCAATAGTAGCCCAAGATAAATATTATTCGGACTAACCATTATGAGTTCCCGGTAATTCCTGACAGTGGTGTTATTTTAGAAAATATATGCGGTTAAATTTTGTTAAAAGCACCTGCAACAGCTGAGAATAAGCTACCAATGGCCTCCATCTCACCAATTTAACCTGGGGTGCGTTTCCCAAAAGCATCGTAAGGCTAAGACGTTGTAAAACCCTTCGTACGAAGCTTCTTGAACTTTGGGTGCATTTCCCAAAAGCATCTTAACTTAAGACGCTCTTAGAAACGCTCGTAGATTAACGATTACTCCAGACCAGTCGTAGATGGTTAAGTGCGTTTTAGAAGCCCATAAATCACATACTTTATTTGATTTTAGGGTTACCATAACCACTGATTGTTTTTTTTTATAGTGATGTTAGATGCAACAATATTTACGTTTATTTATTATTTTTAATTTACTTATTTTTATATATTTGGAAATGACCCATAAAAGCCATTCCTTAAATAGCCCTATAAATAAATGAGTTTGAGACAAGTAAAATCAGTGGGAAAAAGATTATTTCAAAAGAAACTTTGACGTGCCTAACCGGCCATGTATTGGCATAACAGTGGGTTATTAAAGATTGGAAATTAAAGAGAAAACCAATCTAATCCTAATTTTCTAACCGGACTTCCTATTCATACGAAGTGTTGGAAATACGAAAGTCCTGGGCTATTTACAAGTCCTGGAGGAAGGCAACTGGAGGCGCACAGTAACCGGGTTGATTCTCCAAATTATTTTAAACGGACCAATGAACCGAGGCGCGAGTGGAAAGCCACAGTCGTTGACCCACCCTGTAGGAAGGAGCCAGACGATGATGCCTGTCGGCCACCGCTTTCTGTTTGGCCAAAGCGCATAATAGGGAGGAACGTACACGCTTCCAAACCGCTCGACACCTGTGAACGAAGGAAGCGGCAGAAGGAACGTCCGCATCTTTCTCCAGCTCAGGAAACAAGGGAGGTAAATAACCCAACGGAGCATCAAAAGGAGAGAGGCTGGTAGAAGCGTTGCACAATGTGTTATGAGTGTATTCGACCCAGGCGAGGTGACGACTCCAGGATGTGGGATTGGACGCAGCCAGACACTGAAGTGTGTTCTCCATGCTCTGGTTGGTGCGTTCAGTCTGTCCGCTGGTTTCGGGATGAAACCCGGATGAGAGACTGACAGATGCCCCAAACTGGGTACAAAAAGAGTGCCAGAATTTGGCGGCAAACTGAGGACCGCGATCTGAAACCACATCCAGGGGGAGACCATGCACCCTAAAGATGTGGTCTACCATTAACTGAGCCGTCTCGGGTGCCGACTGCAGTTTGGGGAGAGCGATGAAGTGAGCCGCCCTCGAGAACCGGTCAACCACCACCAAGATAACGGTTTTTCCCATAGGACGGCGGCAGACCGGTTACAAAATCGAGGGCGATGTGACTCCAGGGATGACTGGGAACGGGAAGTGGACGTAAGAGACCCGAGGAAGAAAGCCGCAAACCCTTGTTATGGGCGCAAGTAGAACATGCGGCGACAAATTCCCGCACATCGCTCTCGAGTTTGGGCCACCAAAACTGACGAGAAATAAAATCCTTAGTCTGGTGAATGCCCGGGTAAGCCACCAATTGCGAAGCGTGACCCCACCGCCAAGAGCTCCCGATCACTGACATCATATTTTCTCTCGGCAGATGTAAGGACACAAGAGAAATAAGCGCATGGGTGAAGCTTGCGGTCGAGTGGAGAGTGTTGGGAGAGAATGGCCCCCAGCTCAGAGGCGTCAACCTCTACCACAAAGGGGAGGGAGGGATTGGGAGTTATAAGGATAGGTTCGGAGCAGAACCTCCTCTTTAACTCAGTAAACGCCTCCTCAGCCCTAGGATTCCACTGGAAGTCGGCAGGAGATGTTTTTTTTTTGTGAGGTTTGTGATGGGGGCAGCAATCATGCTAAAATTCCGGATGAACCTCCGATAAAAATTGGCAAAACCCAAGAAGCGTTGTACCTGCTTCACAGAATTGGGTGTAGACCAATTCTTGACCGCCAAAATCTTTTCTGGGTCCATGAGAACTTTGCCGTCCGCCACATTAAAACCTAGAAAGGAGATGGAGCTGGTGTGAAAAGCGCATTTCTCGGCCTTAACAAATAATTAGGCCTTAAGCAGCGCCTTAAGAACCTGCCTAACGTGAACGACGTGTAACGAGAAATCTGGAGAAAAAATTAAAATGTCATCTAAATAGACAAAAACGAATTCTCCAGCATTGCTCTCAAAACATCGTTCACTAGCACCTGGAAGACAGAGGGGGCGCTAGTGAGGCCGAATGGCATCACCCGGTAATCATAGTGCCCGTGGTGCATGTTAAACGCAGGTTCTGCTTTTCCAGCTACCTGTCCGTATCTTTTTCTTTTTTTCTTATACTCAAGCCTATCAGTGCAGCTCGCCCTAAGTTTTAGGGTTACTCTCAGTTATTTAGTTTCCTTTCATTTCTCCTCCGCTTTTGGAGGTCTATAAGCCTATCGCTTGTTATTTTAGTTTATTTACTCGAAGATACGAGTTCCTCGTCCTTTTACGTTTTCCAGTCTCCTTCCTTATATCTCTTCCTTATATGTCTGAAAGGGGAGGATTGTTTTCTGTTCTCGTCTTTGTTTTTTTCTCCCTTTCCTCTACGGAATACATTCCGTTTTGTGGTGTCACGTGGACACTTAGAGAAACCCCGTCTATCGCCCCTGGTCCTCCATAATATTCTCAGTGTCTCAGGACACAGGAAAACCCCTTACAGGTTGGCTGGTTGACTAGCTGGGACAGATTGAACTCACTGGTTACAGCCTGAAGTGTCTTCTAAAGTGAGCAGGTTGTAGACAACCAATCTATGTTCAGATCACCGAACAAATACATTTCATTTTTGCCATCTGATACATTGTCTAGCATCGCACAGTGGGGACGGGAAGTATTCGGGTAGTGACACAATATTTGAATTATTGAACTCTATGGAAAAATAAGTGAGGAGAAACAACCCTTAAAGTCATCCAACCATATCTACTGAATATCTGGCAGCAAAGTAATGGTTTGAGGTTCGTTTGATACCTCGGACCCTTGATGACTTGCAGCCATTTAGCCAACCATGTGATCCATAGCCTACTGTTCCAGCGTAATTTACATCTTAATCTAATGCCACCCCCCAATTCCCATAGAGTTCCATTCAAGTGTTGTTGGGTCACAGACATCAGAAAATCATGGCATGCAAAGGATATGCAACCAAATATTAAATATCATGACCTGATGAGGTTTATGTTAATTTGTCCAAATACGTTTCGTCCCCTAAAATGGGGGGACTGTGTATAAAAATGGCTACAATTGCTACACGGTTCACCCGATATGGATGTACAAACCCTCAAATGAAAGCTGAGTCTGCACTTTACCCTCATAGTCACAGTTCCATGTCACAGCCAATGTTCTGTAGTACAGACCCAAAACAACACAAATTGTGTCACTGCCCAAGTATTTTCCATCCCCACTGTATATTGTTCAAGTACATAGAGTTAGCATTAGGTGGTCTATAGCAGCAACCTAATAGAATAGGGGTATTTTCTGGTACCAAAATAGCATTTATGGCAGTGTGCGCCCACAGTACATATGACCAATTTTCTTTTGCTCATCTATCCAATATTCTTGTTGAAATGACAGAGTTCCAAGTGGTTCCTGGAGGCGATATGAATGCAGTATTTCACCCAGCATTAGATCGATCCAACAACATTAACAATGTTTCAAAAGCAACCTTTGCCTTGCGAAATTTGGCAACTAATAATGCGATGGTGGATATCTGGACAATTCTTAATCCTGATCTAAAACAATTAGCTTTTTTTTTTTGCAGCAAGGCACCAAACATATTCAAGGATTGATCATATTTTGATATCTGCCGAGATAAGTCACTTGGTCCAGAAAACCAACATCTGTCATATGTCAATGTCTGATCACCATGCAAATGTATGTATATTGTCTTTTCCTAGTTGTCCCAACTAGATGATTTAATCTGACTATTACAGAATGCACAGTTGTGAACAGTTTAGATCCAAGCTACAAGAATTTATAAATATTAATCAAAATTCAGTGGAAGATTAGTATTTATAGGATGCTATCAAAGGTTATTATAATGTAATAGCATTTCTCAGGTGCCAACAAGGCCCAACTGAAAAGAATTACAGAATTGGAAGCCATTCAGTCATTATTAGTTAGAGCAACAGAGAAATTTTGATAAAGAAAAAGAACAAATTAGCTAAAGTCAAAACTGAGCTAACTGCACTCCTCACTCAAAGGGCTGGATTTCTAGTTCAGAGTGAGGAAGAGCGATTATCTTGACGGGAATAGTGTTACGCCCCAGACTCAGAGACCCAAACACAGACCAGGATAAGGCAAAAACGTTGTTTATTTCAGTCCAAGTCAAAAAGCCAGGTAATCAATTCAAACGAGACAAAATCAAAATCCAAAAGAATAATCAAAACTTCTACTGGGAACAACAGAGTTCAAACGTGACACATTAAAGTCTCTGATGAGGGTGGGATCCAGAATAAAATGAGGGGATCCAGCTCCTCTCCTCCGGACCATAACCCTCCCAATCCCCCCCACTGGTGGTCGCTAATGTCTGGAAGTCAATGGCATAGTCAGACACAGACTTACCTCCCTGGTGCATGTGCAGCATCTCCCGGCCGCCTCGTGGCCGTGTTTAGATCGGTCGAAGACCCTCTTCATCTCCTCAGCGAACAGGTCGAAGCTCTGGCAGCATGGTAGGCCTGCCTCCCAGGCAGATGTTCCCCATGTCTTGGCTCGTCCAGTAAGTTGCGTGATGACGTACGCCACCTTGGACTCGTCAGAGGGGAAGGTCAGGGGCTGAAGCCGGAAGATCAGCTGACACTGTGTGAGGAAGGCGCGGCAGCCACCAGGTTCACCGGCGTACTTCTCGGGCGCTGGAGGAAGACTCGGAGGCGTGGGTGGAGCAGGTGGTTGCTGGGGTGCGACGCCTTGAGATGAGGCTCGCAGGGTTGTCGTTAGTTCAGCTACACAGGAAGAGAGGGTCTGGAGATGGGGAGTGACCGCATCCAAGTGTGACTGATGACGCCCCAGCATGGCTCGTTGCTGCTCAAGTGCGGCGTGCACTTGAGCACGGTCTGCTGGGTCCATTCTGGTCAGAACGTACTGTTACGCCCCAGACTCAGAGACCCAAACACAGACCAGGATAAGGCAAAAACATTGTTTATTTCAGTCCAAGTCAAAAAGCCAGGTAATCAGAATTCAAATGAGACAAAATCAAAATCCAAAAGAATAATCAAAAACAGTCCAAAAGATCAAAACCAGGAAATTAGATATGCAAAGGTACAAGCGGGTAGGCAGAGGCGTGGTAACAAAATGAAAGCAAAGGTCAAAAATCCAAAAAGGCAGAAAGGCAAACAAACAAATTCGGCAGGCAAAACCCGAAGTAAAACGTAAGGGTGTCTCAGAATTCACAAATAACTCAGGCTTAGTAAGGCGTAGGCACTGGGAAATCGATCAACGTTCTGACAAGGACAAGTGAGACTGAAGGGTATAAATAGAAGGGGAACACTCAACTCAAGGGGAATCAGGTGCGAGTGGGAGGAGTAATAGGGAAGACTCACAGGTGCAGACAATGATACAATGAGGGAAGCAATGATAGAATAATGAGGGAAACACGGAAGACTCGGACTGGACTAGGCATGCAAACGAATAGACAAGACATGACCGGGAGTGTTGAAGACACGTGCATACGTTAAGAGAGTTAGTGGATAGCGGACGTAAGATATCAATAAGGAGGAAGCGTAAAGTAGATAATTGAAAGATAGAAACGCAGGAAGCGAGTGACAGTTAAGCGTTAGTAATTAGTGGATTAGTAAAAAGACCTAAACTAAGCTGTTAGTAGTTGTTAGTGTTAATTAGTAATATAAACAATAAGTGGAATAACTAGTTAGTCAGGGGAAATATAGAGAGGACCGAAAACACCCGAAAGCTTCCCGAAAAGTGAGACGAAGACCGGGGAGTGACATAAATACAATTACGTGAACAGAAACTGGAAAATGTAATGTAACACGTAATCAAACACAAAAGTAATTACACTAATAAATGATGAACATGAGTACAGAAAAATACACGAATACAATAATTAACAATGATAATGAAAAATAATAAACAACAAGGAACGAAAACAGACAAGACAGCAAATTAAAAAACATTTAATTTTGCCAGCAAATTAAAAAACAATGATGGATTAGCTGATATACAGTCAATTACGTCAGAGGAAGGTATTTTATTACATGACCCAGTATTAATAAATAAAAAAAATTTCAAGTTCTATAAGAGATTATATACTTCATAGGTACAGTCTACAAGTAATGAGCTAGATAACCTTTTTGTTGGTTTAAATCTTCCCAAACTTTCCACGAGTGATTTTGATTCAATAGAATCGCCTCTAACTCTTGATTAATTGTATAATGCATTGAAAGATATGAACCATGGGTAATCACCAGGTTGGGATGGAATTCCACCAGAATTGTATTTAACTTTTTGGCCCGAGCTAGGTTCACACTTACTTGCAATGATACAAACTGCCATTCTAGAAGCAGCTTTCATAGAGATGTTAATACTGCAATCATATCTCTGCTCCATAAGATGGGTAAAGACCTAAATTTATGCTCAAATTGGCGTCCTTTATCTTTTATTAATGGAGATATTAAATTGTATGCCAAGGTATTGGCCCGCCGGCTGGAGACGATCTTGCCAGCACTAGTTCATCCTGATCAGACAGAATTTGTGAAACATAGACTGTCAGCAGAGAACATAAGAAGGCTATTGCATTTTGTTTATTCACCACCGTATTTCTGTTGTAAAGATGAACATACTTCCAAGAGTTCATTTCTATGCTAGTATGCTCCATCTACCCCCAAGAGAACGGTTTTGGGAGAATCCAAGGTCGCGTAAAATTTTTTATTTGGAAAGACCAAAACCCAAGGATTAAGAACACCATACTTCAGCGGGACAAACATTCAGGTGGTTTAGGGGTGTCTCATTTTGAGTTGTATTATTTATCATTTATGCCCTGGGTTGGGTTGGAAAAACTGACAATTTCACCATACACCTTTAAAAGTATGCTTTTCTCTGCTCTACCAAATGCATATTGTTAAGCTCACTTTGGACCATTGTTTGGCATCATATTGAACAGATGGGCCAGTGGGACACAAAATGGCATCCTGATACACCAATAATTAATTATTATATATAATATATTAATTAATATAATATATAATATACACCAATAATTAATAATTTGAAAATGGGGGCAAACCTATTTTGTTTCCGCAATGGCATAATCAAGAGGTTCACAAATTCTCAGACATTATGAATGAGAATGTTTAAAGGTAATTTGAAGACTTGAAACATTCATTTAATTTACCTATAACATTTATTTTTATTTGCAACTAAGAGCAGTGATGCATGCATGCGGGGTACCATGAGGACAGACTCTACCTAGCCATCCACTAATGAACACTATTTCAATCGCATAAAGAGGGTGGATTCGTATCTCACTTATATAGGGAACTACAGCAAATCACAAATGTACAACTGGGAATTATCAAAGTATGGAACATAGATCTAACAGTACGAACAGAACATAGATTGGAAAAGGGTTTGGAATAATATCCCTCTCACTTCCAATAATTACAATCACCAATTGATTCAATATAAATTTATACATAGGTTTTATCTACTATCACCAAGAAAATGTTGTCAACTCAAAACGAGCCCTACGAGCCCTGTCTGTTCCTTGTGTCCTCTTCATGTAATGGGAACTTATGTACACATGATGAGGGAATGCCCAGGAGTTTACGGCTTCTGGAAGCAAGTTGCAAATACTATCTCAACCATAGTAGGACTACATATACCCTGTCTTCCAAACATCATATTGTTAAATGATGATTCTTCATTAATATTGAAAAGTCATCAAAAAGGAATATTATTTGGTGGATTAACAGCTGCAAAAAAAATGTTGGTTATGACTGAGATGGAAACCACCAAGGGCCCTATCTTACACCCAGCGCTAAGCGGCGCTAACCCAAACGCAAGTGTCTTTGCTATCTTACACCCGGCGCAGGGTTCATTATAGCCCCTTGCACTCACATTAGTCCCACCAGTGTTGCCATGTCCACGGTTTTACAGCAAAATTTGGATACTTTCAAAGTGCAGTCACGGGTAAAAATGAAAAGTCGCAAAGCACACACTTATTTTAAAAAGTAAAAACATGATGAATTCTATTTAAAATACGTTGGTTTCAGTTAAAAAGATATTACAAGATCTGGCAACCCTGCGCCCCACTCTTGCGCTGCTATCTCACGTGTTGTTTTTGTTGTATTTGAAGGCAAACGTCAGCGAAGCTGCGCCTCATTTTTAAAAAAACAAAGCTTCACGTCATATTTGTGTGACTCCTGAATGTACTCAGCGAAAACCCGGAAGTAAGTGTGTCATCCGGGTGTTTGAAGTATACTGCAATTTGAAAACTTTTACTGCAATTTGACTTTCTTGCCCTATCTACTCACCAAGGCTACTCAACAGTGTGGAAGAGTGCTGATTCGGACACGGCCCTGGTCTAAAGTTGCAGTTGTTTACATGTTATTTTAATGGTGCATATAAGTGCGTCTACATAGGCTTATGCACAACGGGCGTACACCCTCCTGTCTGTTCCACACAGGGACGTGCACAGCCATGCTAAAAATATCAAGATTACAATGTGAAATATTATTGTGTAGCACATACCTGTCCCTCAGCGAAGGGGAATGCTGCATTAAATTGCTTTCAGCCCACTCCATTAACATCCAGGCGATGAGCGATGGTATGTGTAAGGTTACATGTATACCACAGACTATTCGCAATTATCCTGGATCAAGCTATGACTTAGCCTATATTTGTCAATAATTCCTGTAATCTTCTGTGCAGTCAATCTTCTGTTAAGGGACAATGGCTATCCATTAACACCTATATCAAGCCTAATGCGCTAATTGTCATTTACAACTAATGCGTGAATTGTCATTCAATGGAAAACTCGCGCACTGCAATAGACGGACATTTCAGTTCTGAAAATGCACTTCAGATGTCATTACAATACAGCTATGTTCATCTAGGCCTACAGCCTGTATTATTATTTGATTATGACAATGTGCAGTCACGGGTAAAAACAAACAAAATTTGTTAAACAAGCGGGCTAATTTGGCATTTAAGGTGAGACAGAAGCCATTGGTAGCTTATTCTCAGCTGTTGCAGGTGCTTTGAATGAAATTTAACCGCATACATTTTCTAAAATAACAGCACTGTCGGGAATTACTGAGAACCTGTGCCGGTGTTAAACCCTAATGCTAAAGATTATTATTGTGTATATCAAAACGTGTCATAATGGTTATGTTTCGCCATTATATAAGCAATCCGCCAAGGTGGAAAGCCGGCTTTTAAAGGGAATGAGACATGACATTTTTAATAAAAAAAAAAAATTTGTTTCTGATTTTTCCCCATTTTCCTCCCAATTTAGTAGCCAATTGAACCCCTATTCTAATTCAATTTCCCCCCGTGTAGCAACCGCTAGAGAACCACCGCTACACAACCCTGTCAGCCGGTAGTAGGAAGGAGGTCGCCACGTCCTCTACAGGGTGCGACTCCTCGAGCTCCTGACCGTGAATCCAGCTCGCCCAGGGCCACTATGCATGCAGCGATTCTCTCCGAGCCCCTCCCCCCACCCGGAAGCAGCCGCCAATTGCTGCTCCCACAGGGCGCCGGCCATGCTCGGATCTGGCAGGACCGGGGCGCGAACCCCGATCCTCGGAGCACAACTGCACCGACTGAAATTCGGCGCTCTTACCGTTGTACCATGCGACGGCCCCCGAGACATGACATTTTGATTGGTTTATTGCATTCTACGCGCAAGACACACCTATAATTAATGAAGAGTCTAGGTTCCGCCCATTAGCACCTTGCATCTCACTTTAGTGCTCAAATAATGCGCCGTCTAACTGTGGAGTGTTTAAGTGCGTTTGGTAGTGGATGCTACCGGTTACCTTAGAGTTGTGCTAGCATTAGCAATTTGTGTATGTCCAAAACAAGGGACAGTATGGAATTAGCTGAAAATGGTTTCCATCAATCAACTACATCATGGGTAAGTCGTAATTGAGACATTATGTCCAAAATTCCGAACTATCCCTTTAACATAAATTGTCGGCTCAAACCTGGCCCTGCCCGACTGGCTTTTTCGGACCCCGTCGGTCTCGGGCTGAAACTGAGAACTCTAATTTCTGTGTCCTTATGTTAATAAGGTAGGCGGTCCTACCTGAGTCTAAAGCCGGATTGGTTAAAGTGGTGTGATCGGATCTACTGCTACTGCCTTGACTTGACTGGTACACGGGAGGTTTAGCTCGCTACTAGCCGCTTAGCTAAACTGAAGTTGTTGACACTTTTATGTAGCCCTGTGTTATTGATGGAAAGTTTTGTACGAGTCATTGCCAATGATTTAAGATTATTAGTGAACAATTTTGAGAACATTGCACCCAATGACTACCTTCTGTCATGGGTTTTGGCAGCCTCCGTTTGTATCTGTGCTTCGTTCTTTCTTTTTTGCGATGTCGGGGCACTCTATCGGATTTTTTCCGCCTCCGTTTCGGTCTTTGTATCTCGCCCGGCAATTATTCCCTGCACCTGTGTTGTGTTCCTGCTGGCTATAAATTCCTCGGTACTTCCGAATTTCCTCACTTCGATATTGTCTTTGCTATGTTGACAACGAAGTCAGTAAGGTATAGGAAATTCGGTCACTGCATTTCTGGTTCGTATGAAAAAGAAACGCAGCAAGTCCGGTTAGAGTTAGGATAAAGATTTATTTTTAATCTTTTTCTTTCCTTTCTCTCTTTATCCTTTATACTCCTCTACCAGTTACCTTTTTGTTCAGCTCGTTCTCACCTAGAGCTGTAGGTAACAGGTTCTAGTTTCATTTTCATTCTCTCGCCCGTTTATACAGGGTGTTTCTTTTGTTTTCCTCTGACCTCCTGTTATCGCTCCTCATTTGAGAGTGTGAGGTTCTTTTGTTAATTATTCTCCCTGTTTATCGAGATACGCCTCCATTTTTGAGGTTGCTTTGTTTTGCCTTCCGCTTTTGTGGCGTATCTTTCTAGATATGCTTTTAAAAATCATTATCGGTCACGTTTGGTTCTCTGAACCTTACACTCCCCACTATAGAATATCAAAGTCAGAGTGGAAGAACCAGAGACTTCTACCGATTCATACAAAATGCTGCCTAGTCAGGGCGCTACAAAGGTTACCTCTGAGGAGGCTATTTTCATTCTGCAAATTCAACAAAGCCAGTTGATGGAACAACTGCAGAACCAGTGAGACTGCCTGCAAAAACTAACAGAGAGCCTCCATAGACTTTCTGTGGCAGTTAATGCTCCCCCAGGTGCACAAGCACAAACTCCTCCCATGCCCACGTACTATTAAGGAGCCCAAACTCCAATTACCGCCACGTTATGGTGGAGAACCGGGAAAATGCAGCCCCTTTCTAACACAATGTCTAATTTCTTTTCAAGCACAACCCTCCCACTTTACTACATCAGAGTAGCGTAGCTTTTATTTTGTCCCTCCTGTGTGATCAGTCCCTCACTTGGGCTGACCCTTTAATTTGGGCCAACGCCCCCTGTATTCGTGATTCCATCCAGCTCATGAAGGAAATGCAGCTGGTCTTTGATCACGAGGTTTCAGGCGAGGAGGCAGCCAGGAGATTGACCAGCTTGAGTCAGGGCACTGACACTGTAGCGGCTTTTTAAATTTCATTCCAAGCATTAGCCGGGGAGACAGGTTGGCCTGACAGTCCATTAAAATCTTTATTTTTAAAAGCATTGTCCAACCCCATTAAGGATGCGTTAGCTAAGCTTGAGCCTCCTGCTATGTTCAGTGCTCTGGTTATGCATGGGCTCCTCTCCCTTGACGGGGAGGAACCCATGCAGGTGGTCGGTGCTTCTCTGTGCGGGCCAAGACAAGCTAAGCTGCGAGAGGAGTGGTGCCGTTACTGCAGGCGCAGGGGGCACTTGAAAGATCACTGCCCTAAATTGCGGGGAAATGGGGGAGTTTTGCTGGGGGAGCCGGGTACCCTAGCGAGACATGATTGCACTGCCCATCGGACATTATTGCCAGTTCAGCTGTCCTGGAATAGGCACTCAGCTAATGTCGGCGCTTTTATCGATTCCGGAGCAGTCGATTGCCTTATGGATGCCAAATGGGCCCTGGAACATAAAGTTCCCATACACCCCCTGATTTGGTCCCATTTGGTCACAGCCCTCGACGGCCACCTGTTGGGCACCGGGACCATTAAAGAGACCACGGGTCCTCTGACTATGCGCGCCTTTCACGAGGGTCATTCAGAACTGATCCAGTTCTTTTTAGTTAATTCCCCAGCTTATCCGCTAATTGGGGTGGTGACAAGGCTGTCATCCTCCAATGGGGTTCCCAATGTGGCTCTCGCTGTTGGCTAACACTTCTCGCGGCCGTGGCCATCGTTCGGGGCTTAGTCCTGTCAGTGACCTCAAGGAGGCGAATTCCCAGTCTGATCAAGGTAGCTCCGCCCCTCTCTCTGCAGAAAGGAGGGAGAGCGTCAAAATAGTAGGGGCGTCCGATTTTTCCCTACCAGTTAAGGTATCGGTCTGCGCCCACAACGGGGGCTGACGACTCCAACCCTCAGGTTCTTTACGCCCTTTACCCACCCCCAGTCGTTCTGGGAAGCGCGTTTCTGCGGCACCTCCGTGCGCCACCGGCAAACAAAGGGTCGCAGTCGACAGGCGCCATGGTCCATCTCCTGCCTACCGGGTGGGGCAACAAGTGTGGCTTTCCACACGGGACCTACCTCTGCGAGTTGAATCTTGTAAATTCGCGCCTCAGTTCGTGGGCCCGTTTAAGATAATTTGGAGACTCGGTTACGGTGCGCCTTCAGTTACCTTCCTCCATGCTCATCCATCCATCCCATCTACCATGTCTCTTGCTTGAAACCGGTGCTCGGTAGCGCTCTTGCACCCAGCTGACAAGCCACCCCGCCAGTCCTTGGAGGGAATTGCGGTGTATACCGTTCGGCGCATTTTGTCCGAGAGAGACGGGGACAGAGGTGTCCACTTTTTAGTGGACTGGGAGGGTTATGGTCCTGAGGAGCGCTGCTGGGTCTCCTCCAAAAACGTTTTGGACCCAGAACTTGTGAGGGGACTTCCACAGATATAAGGCTGAGGGATCGCCTGGGGTCGTCCCTTAGAGGGGGGGTACTGTCATGGGTTTTGGCAGCCTCCATTTGTTTCTGTGGTTCGTTCTTTCTTTTTGCGACGTCGGGGCACTCTATCTGATTTTTTCCACCTCTGTTTCGGTCTTTGTATCTCGCCCGGTAATTATTCCCTGCACCTGTGTTGCGTTCCTGCCGGCTATAAATGCCTCAGTACTTCCGCATTTCCTCACTTCGATATTGTCTTTGAATGTTGACAATGAAGTCGGTAAGGTATATGAAATTCGGTCACTGCATTTCTGGTTTGTACAAATAATAAACGCAGTCCGGTTAGAGTTAGGATAAAGATTTAATTTTAGTCTTTTTCTTTCCTTTCTCTCTTTATCCTTTATACTCCTCTACCAGTTACCTTTTTGTTCAGCTCGTTCTCACCTAGAGCTGTAGGTAACAGGTTCTAGTTTCATTTTCATTCTCTCGCCCGTTTATACAGGGTGTTTCTTTTGTTTTCCTCTGACCTCCTGTTATCGCTCCTCGTTTGATAGTGTGAGGTTCTTTTGTTATTTATTCTCGCTGTTTATCGAGATACGCCTCCGTTTTTGAGGTTGCTTGGTTTTGCCTTGTGCTAGGGAACTTTTGCTCCCAATCCTGTGTTATCGCCGTCCTGGTGCGGCTACTTCCACTTTTGTGGCGTATCTTTGTAGTTACGCTTTTAGAAATCATTATCGGTCGCTTTTAGTTCTCCGAACCTTACACTCCCCACTACACCTTCAGTTTTGTCTGGGTAGATTAATGGAGGATTTAGTTCAGCTCAACGCTGAAGAAGTTGACGTAGCAGTGTTAGACAGTCTTCAAGAAGTCGCCTGCCAACTTCACATCCTCTTGGAAACAGAGGAAGCGACGATTGGACGTCCATCGTACCTTTTACCTCCTGACATAATTCAAGCTCACCTCCCTTTGGGGCACACCGCTGGAGACATTGCGCAGTTGTTCGGAGTGTGCGAGAGAACAATTCGTCGGAGGATGGCACAGTATGGGATAAGGTAATTTTAATCAACATTCTGTCTAGTCTGTCTGGTTTACATTTACAGTACAATGCACCAGAAATAGGTTTAACAATACTTCACTGGTATGATTTTGTTTTTGTTTTCCATGACTGATCACAGTCACAGGTTCTCACTTGCCTATATTACTGCCCTCATTGGCCTCAAGTACTAGATTTGTGCTTTAGTTCATAGTTTAGTTCTGAGGCAGCTGTGACACCTTTTGATACACAATGACATTCGTTTGACACTTATGTTTGTGTTGTCTTCATAAACTCATACATTGTGAAGACTTAAACTTTTATAAATGAATAGGATGATCTGAGCTCTCTCCTTAGACAGAGTTATACTGAACTCTATTACCTTATCTTGGTCTATTCTGTTCATAAGATCTATTGAATGTCCATCCTGGAAGAGGGATCCCTCCTCTGTTGCTCTTCCTACAAGTTTTTCCGTATCCGAATCAAGGGTCTAAGGAGAGAGGATGTTCTATTGCTATACAGATGGTAAAGGCCATTGAAGCAAGTTTGTGATATTGGGCTATACAAATAAAATTGACTTTACTTGATGTAAATCTCTCGTAGACCACGTTTGCTTTACAGGACACGTCAATGAGGTTTAAGAGACCAAGTGCTTTTGTTCCAGACAGCACAAGTTTACGTATAATTACAGCTAAGCTAATGACAGAGCAACTGACCTCTTGTGATCACTGTGTCACTGGACGAAAATAGCAATTTCCGGGAAAAATCGGATTCTGTATATTCCCGTGAAATTTAGAATATACAGAGGTAACCGGACATGTTCTATTTCAAGTGTGTCAGCAGCCGGACACCTCTGCACACTCCCGTTCACTTCAGCTACTCAGAAATTTCTGGTACCGGATATTTCAATCATTGGTATCTGGCAATCTTCGGGTCCGGATATTCCCGTTCTTCTGGTGTCTGCTGGACCGGGCGGCATTGTGGGATATGGAAACAAGTGAGAGTTCATTCATTGCATCACCCGACCACTTTTTTGGCACTAACGTTACACTCGGCCAGATATGGACGGTAAGTATTTAAGTAAGTCAGTATACAATAATGTTACCTAACACTGGCTTCCCCATTATGACTATGATATTTTTTTATTTAGCTTTAAAACTCTTAATTTAGGTGAGGTCCAGAAAATTAATGTGAGTGAACTGCGAACCTGACAACGGGGAGAAACGGCGATCCAGTAACGTAACGGTCAGCAGGCCAGGGACAGCTTGTGTCGTTAGTATGTGCAAGCAGTGGCGACTGGTCATTAGGGGCAAGTGGGGCACAGCCCCACCTGCTGTCAGCTGAAAGAATTGTGCAAACAAATGATATTATTATTCATTCTCAAATATTATCATCTCTGCTTTAATTTATTAAATATGTATACAACATCTTCCTAAATCGGATATAATTTTTAATATTTTATCATGTTTTTTATCATGTTCATTGGTCCCTGCGTTGCTGCTTTAGACTGCGTTCTCCAGATTCGTGTCCACAGTAACGTTAGACCGTGAGTGGGGCTAGCCCCTCGCTCACAGCGCAATGTGTGTGTACCGTTGGAAAATGCAAATACGCATGCTCAGAGAGTTACTGTATTCAATGTAGATCACACGATTTTGATGACAAGTGGGGCCAACAGCCCGTAGCCCCACTAAAACGTCATATCATATTTCAGAGTTGATTGGCTATTTCTGTCTGGCGCTAGTGTAACGTAGCAACGTAACGTAACGTTACTCAGTCAATAAGAGAGGGGATACTAGTACTTTATTATAGCTAGCTAACTTGAGTAAAAAAATAAAATAAATATGAACGAAGTGGATTATTTACTGAAGCACACTTTTGACACCCTTACTCTGGGTGAGAAATTGGAGGTTAAGCGCCTTGGTGCCCACCAGCCACGCAATATAATCATCACCCAAACTGGAAAACACAACCGCGGGTTTAATGTGGAGTGGTTTTAAAAAAAAAAAAAGGCTAACAGCTAGCGTAGACAAGAAGGCACTCTTCCGTTTTCCGTGTATGTTATTTGGGGGAGACGGTCCTTGGTCGAGGACGGGTTTCAAGGATTTGATTTATTTTTTTGCCGCAGCATGAAACCCTGTTCTGAAAACTCTTCCAGATAAAGTGGGGATTAAGGTTAGTGGGTTCACACGCTAGCTAAAAGCACAGTAGCTACATTGTACCTGGCATTAACTTTCATCTGCATCCTGTAACCTAATCACAAACATTGCAAACATTTACAAACGCAGACTCCGTATTCTTTCTAAATTATTGGTTTTATTTTAAACATCCCCGTATTTAGTCAGTACAAACATACCGCTAACACTTTGGCTCTATTCCCCGCACATTTTCGTAATTTTTGGCACCTAAAAAATTTATCCAGGTGTAGAAATGTCCGGTTAGATTTCTAGCTAGAGCAGCTGGTTAACGTTAGTAACGTTAGCTAGGCAATCATGGTATATTATATGGCCAGCCAGCAAGGATGACTTTAAGGAAGTCGAATAACTTAAATTAAAATGGCTTGCCATAAGCTATCGTTAGCTTGCTAGCTAAATGTTAAAACGACTTGCCGTGAGATATCGTTAGCTTGCTAGCTAGCTAACCCAGCATTGCTAAGCAATGGTAACATTCATGACAGGGGAGTACAGGGGGAGTACATGACAGGGGGCGATTGCGTACGGGAGGGGTTGGAATAGCAAAATTAATATTTAAATTGAAATTACTTTGTTTTTTAACATCTTCCCGCGGCACTGTCAGGATAATCCTGATCCCCTCCCCCTCCTGGAGCTCAGCTTCACCTGTTGTGGACCTCACCAGTCGCCACTGACACACACACACACACACACACACACACACACACACACACACACACACACACACACTCACTCACTCACTCACTCACTCACTCACTCACTCACTCACTCACTCACTCACTCACTCACACACACACACACACACACACACACACACACACACACACACACACACACACACACACACACACACACTCTCTCTCTCTCTCTCTCAATGGATAGCTGTTTGTTGACATGTTAAAAACGCATCAGTAGCAAGTGGGATTACTGTAATTTTGATTACTGTAGTTTGCCTGGTATGTAGCCTAAGTGGTTGGTGGCTGCCCCACCAATTTTTTACATATAAAAACGCCACTGTGTGCAAGTACTGCAAAAGGTAACTGCAAAATATTTGACCGTCAGATATATTTTCGGAAAAGTTTAATTATGTGCGTTTCGCCCCTCATTTGCATTCCTCTTTCAGACCCCAAGACAGGTTTCCCTCGCAATTTCCCCCGCAGTCCTAGTGTGTCGAATCGGCATCCATGCCGGTAACGTTAATATAAAGTTTGGTCTAAAATCATACAGTGAACGAATGATCTTTTGAGTCAAGGTAATTTATCAACTTCTTTAGATTTGAGGTAACATTGAGTTAGCTTAGTGAGCCACCCATATCCTATCCTAGATACATTTTAAAGCGATCTGGTAAACGTTATGGGAGCAGGGAATTGTGGTTGGTTAGCTTGCTAGCTAATAGCTTCCACACCGTCAGATTTCTTGATTTATTTTATACTGAAATTATTGATTTGTCAGTTTAATAAAGCGTTTTACAATTGCAGTGTGTTTCTAACAATGCAGTGTTTCTAGTCATTTAAAAGTCTTTGAATTTGATAGCTAAACGAGTGTGGAACTCTAGTGTGTATTTCACTGATTTCAGTGAAATACATACTGCTAAATCTAAAATAATGACTCAGTGGGGGCAAGGGACTGTCTCATGCACCATGTTTAATTTGTGCTACTACCGTAGATGTTACAGTTAAGTCTTATTTTACAGCCTTCTGCCACAGCTGCTGATGTTCAGAGGACAGTGATGCTACCGAGTACTCCTGGCTTAATTGTCCAAGGTAATGTTGAAATCTGGATTTCGTATGGATATTTCTAACTCTAGAAAGTATACCTAACAATGTCAGTTGGTTTAGTGGTTATTTCAGAATTTTAAAAAGCAATAGATTATCTCCCATTTTTTCAAAAAGGAGATTTATCAGGGTTTTTGAAGGCCTACTTGCCCCCTTTGGAATGTGTTTAAACTCACTGTGAAGCTGCAGCTGAGAGGTGTCTCAATACTAAAGGTATCGAGTGTGGTTGTGCTTTGCACGATTATAAATTATGGGAAAAAACATTTCATGGTACAACCATTTTCTGTTATCCCTGTGCTCCCAACGCACCAATTCACCTCCATTTCACGAAATAACCTGGGAAACGTACATTTAGCACATATACAGTATGAACCCCATCGATGTGGAACTTTATAACATGTATTTTCCCCCAAACACTTAAAATTTTATATTTTTTATTTCCAGTTATCTATAATGGAACTGTTTTCTATGTAATTATACTTAATGTGTAGTTCGGCTAGTCAGTCATTACGTAATCAGTGGAAATGGCGGGGCTAATCCGCTAGCAAGGCGCAAGAATACACTACAAGTCATTTATCTATTTTATTTTAAAATATTTATCTTAATAAAAGCAAACTTTATTATTCAAAATGAGTTTAGACAAGCGCTTGGGGGGAAAATCCATTTTATAAAGTTCCTTTTTGATGGGGTTTACATGCAGTATGTGCTAGAGTACATTTTCCAGGTTGTTTCGTGAAATGAATAGAGAAGAATGGGATGTTAGGATGAGGCCTAAATGGACTGGCACAAAATTTGGTTTGTTCAGATCACTGGAGAGAAAGTGATTCTACTTCGTTCCTGAAGAAACCCGTGGTCAGGAAACTATAGAGCTTAAGTCTTAAAAAAGAGAAATGCCGCTTAAAGGGTGACCATTGCAGGGCCAGCCCTAGCCTTTTAGTAGCCCTAGGCAAGATCTGTAGATGGTACCGTCACCCTGCACTCAATTTTCCATATTGTCGTGTACTTAACAGATTTTTTTACTCAATACTACTTAATACCACTCAATAGTACGCAAGTGCACTGATTCGGACATGGTCAACAAGGAACAACAAGGAATCCTTATGGGAGAAATAAATATCACCCCAAATTACTGAGATGCAGGGCTGTTTGTAGACTGCTTTGATTGGGGGTCATCAAGAGATGTTGGTGGGGCACAAGGGGGAACAAAGTAGCGGGGGGTCTGGCGGTCCTCTCCCAGAACATTTTGAGCATTTTTAAAAACTAATTTCCAGCATTTCTACACAACCTCACACACGGCATTTTCTAAAATAAAATGTTTTATTTATGAACATTTCGGAGAAGATATATGTAGCCGATATATAGGCGAGATTTGAGATGCTTTCATATAAAGCTAAAGCCATGGTAGGCTAATCAGTAGATTAGTGGATAAGATAATTTTTACTGTAATTGGCTCATCATTTTCATTTGTATTTTAGACTAATTTTAATATTCTAATATTAACTATATTACAACACTTTGTTTTTTAGTTCTGTGATTCACAATCCTACTTTTAATTGTATACACATTCCAGCACGCTATATGAGATCACAACATCAGTTTCTGTTTCTTTCTGCAGAAAACACGTAGCTACAAATTCATCCATGTCAAGAGCCGACGTAATGGCTTTATCATGAGCAAAAATAATCTAAGTTTTTCTTTCGCCACCACCCCATCGTCAATCATCCGGGGTGGTGGCGGGAGGTCCGCGGGAGCACTGAGGGGGCTGGAGGCGACAGGCTTGACCTGACTGACATGAAATGAAGGGTAAATTTTAAGTGAGGCGGGGAGTGATAACTTTACTGTGACCGGATTTATGATGCTGAGGATGGGGAAGGGACCGATGAACCAGGGAGTTTTTTGGAGGTTGATTGAAGAGGGATAGTGGAGGTGGACAGCCAGACCTGCTGTCCGGGCGTGTACTGCGGGGCTGCGGTCCTGTGCTGGGTACGGGAATTGGTGCGGAGGTGAGCGGTGCGTGTCAGCCTCCACACGCGTTTGCATCTGAGGAGGTGGGATCGCACAGACGGGACAGCAACCTCCTCCTCCTGGACCGGCAGTAGGGGTGGTTGGTACCCCAAGGAGCACTCGAAGGGGGACATCCCGGTGGCGGTGTTCCTCAGGGAGTTGTGAGCATACTCCACCCACGGTAGGAACCGGCTCCAGGAGGAGGGGTTGCGCGCTGACACACCGCAAGGCAGCTCCCAGGTCCTGATTGGTCCGCTCCGTCTGTCCGTTGGACTGTGGATGGTACCCTGATGACAGGCTAGCAGAGGCGCCCAGGGCCGCGCAGAAGGCCTTCCAGACCTGGGAGGAGAATTGGGGCCCACGGTCCGAGATGATGTCGGAGGGGATCCTGTGCAGCCTCACCACGTGCAGCACCAGGAGCTCCGCTGTCTCAAACGCGGACGGGAGTTTGGGCAAGGGGATGAAGTGGGCCGCCTTGGTCCACGATGGTGAGGATGGCAGTGTTGCCATCCGACGGGGGCAGACCGGTTACAAAGTCTACCCCTATGTGGCTCCAAGGACGGCCCGGGACAGGGAGGGGGCGAAGGAGGCCAGCGGGAGGCTGGTGGGAGGCCTTGCTCCTGGCGCACACCGGGCAGGCGAGGACATAGGCACAGGTATCCCACTTCAGGGTGGGCCACCAAAAACTCCTCCTGACCAGGGCGATCGTCCTGGCGATCCCTGGGTGGCAGGCCAGACGGGAGGCGTGGACCCATTGGAGGACCTGGGAGCGGACGGAGTTGGGGACAAACAAGGTAGTGTTAGGGTTACTGCGGGGATCCGGGTGGGTGGCCTGGGCGGCCTTCACGACCTCCTCGATCTTCTAGGAGACCGCAGCCACAACGCAGGATGCCGGTAGTACGGGCTCCGGATCAGCAGATCTGGCATGGGGGGAAAAGACGCGTGATAATGCGTCGGGTTTGATGTTGCGAGTACCTGGGCGGAAGGTGACAGTGAAATTAAAGCGGTTAAAAAACAGTGACCACCGTGCCTGGCGGGAATTGAGTCTCTTAGCAGACTTGATATACAGGAGGTTGCGGTGGTCAGTCAGGACGATGAAGGGTTTACCTGCCCCCGCCAGCCAGTGCCGCCACTCCTCCAATGCAAGCTTAATTGCCAGTAGCTCCCGGTCCCCGACGTCATAATTACGTTCCGCCGGGGTGAGTCTCCGGGAGAAGTAGGCACACGGGTAGAGTTTGCTATACTGGACTGCACGCTGCGACAGGACCGCCCCTACGCCAGTGTCGGAGGCATCCACCTCGACAACAAACTGGCGGTCGGGGTCTGGATGACAGAGGATGGGGGCCGTGGAAAACCGGGTCTTTAGGAGATCGAATGCCTGTTGAGCCTCAGAATTCCAACGGAAAGGGAGTGAAGTGGAGGTTAGTTTGGTGAGGGGGGCAGCCACAACACTGTAGTTGCGGATGAACCGGCGGTAAAAGTTGGCAAAGCCCAAAAACTGTTGTAGACAAACCGAACGGGACCACCAGATATTCGAAGTGTCCGAGAGGGGTGTTAAACGCCGTCTTCCACTCATCCCCCTCCCGGATCCGGACCAGGTGGTATGCGGTTGGTGGAGACCGAGTTTGGTGAAGATGGTGGAGTCATGTAAGGGTTCAAAAGCAGAATTGATTAATGGCAGAGGGTACTTGTAACATTTCTAATTGCCCCGTTGACTTCTATTGTAGCCCAGACCGCAAATAGGGTCCAAGGTCCAAAATAGCGAACTTATTCTTTAAGAGATCGGATTTATAAACCACCAATTCCCCAAACATATCTGATTCATGGTTAGTCAAGTGATATCTGAACAAAAACGTCTCCGACGTAAAAAAAAATAGCCAAGTTACTCACGCATAGCCTACATAGCGCTGTCTATAAGTCCTTAATTCCAACTTGCAAAAACTAGGCCTGCCTTTAAAAGTATTGATATCAAAATGTGGCCTAGTTACAACTAACAATATTGCCTATCGTAGCTCACACTAAATAAACTAGCTCTATTCCAAAGCAATGCTATCCAAACTTTCCTAAATTATTTAATGCAACTTGGCCCTGTGTTTCATCGTACCATCTCAAGAGAATGTGGTCAATGAAACTGTATGTTCCACATCAAACTGCAAAATGAGAATAATTTATAGTGGAAATACTCTGATTCAGATGTGTTGCACTTAGAAATTAAACAGAAAAATTACTACACTATAGGGCATGTTTGAATAATTGTCTGCATCTACTGCTTTGGGTCTATGAAAAGCACAGAATGAATAAAATGTATTATTATTATTTATTGATTTATTTATTTGGAATATTTGGATTTCTATCAAAACCTGTGTGGTCCTACAGAGCATAGATATCCTTGTGTTCACAAAATTCTGTTCGCAAATATAACTATTATTATGTTAAGAAAATTAGTACTATTACTTATTTTCCATCATCTGACCCACAAACATGTCTGCATACGTTTGTAAAAATGCTATATGTACGCTATTTGAAAAATATTACTTATTTTTATCTGCATTTATTTATTCATCCCCCTTTCTCTATTGTACATGATGTTTCTTGATATAAATGTCTGCTTGTGAATAGTAAAGAAATCTGTAGCAGCAGTTAACATTTTAAAACCTGTACATTTTGTAAAGTAAACTTGCCAAGAAAGTATAACCATATCCTTTCTGGAGTGTAATTATTTATCAACTGTTAAAAACATTAATTGAAATCATATGTTGTTCAATGAGGCACAATCTCTTCATATGCTAAGATGAAGAAACACAGGGCCAAGTTGCATTAAATAATTTAGGAAAGTTTGGATAGCATTGCTTTGGAATAGAGCTAGTTTATTTAGTGTGAGCTACGATAGGCAATATTGTTAGTTGTAACTTGGCCACATTTTGATATCAATACTTTTAAAGGCAGGCCTAGTTTTTGCAAGTTGGAATTAAGGACTTATAGACAGCGCTATGTAGGCTATGCATGAGTAACTTGGCTTTTTTTTACGTCGGAGACGTTTTTGTTCAGATATTAATATACACTACTCACAAAAAGTTAGGGATATTTGGCTTTCGGGTGAAATTTATGGAAAATGTAAGTTCACGCTACAGTGATATTATACGTATCATGAAAGTAGGGCATTTAAGTAGAAGCATGCAATGGTGATTTCCTCATCTCAAACAATTTATTGAAACAAAAGCCAACAACAGTGGTGGGTACACCACAACAAAAATGTCAATGTCTCAATAACTTGCCATGTGCCCTTGAGCATCAATTACAGCTTGACAACGACGTCTCATGCTGTTCACAAGTCGACTTATTGTCTGCTGAGGCATGGCATCCCACTCTTCTTGAAGGGCGGCCCTCAGGTCATTGAGGTTCTGGGGTACAGAGTTACGAGCCTCTACACGGTGAGTCAGCTGATCCCATAGGTTTTCTATGGGATTCAGGTCTGGAGAAAGTGCAGGCCACTCCATTTGAGGTACCCCAGTCTCCAGCAGCCTTTCCCTAATGATGCGACCTCGATGAGCTGGAGCATTGTCGTCCATGAAGATGAAATTAGGCCTGTGTTGTTCATGCAGGGGCACAATGACTGGATTAATGATGTTATTCAGGTAGTATGGGCCGGTCACTGTACCATTCACAAAGTGTAGGGCAGTTCTGTATTGACTAGACACACCTGCCCACACTGTAACACCGCCACCACCAAAGGGTCGTCTGGTGACAACAGTGGCTGATGCATAGCGCTCTCCTTGACGTCTCCAACATCGTTGGCGGCCATCATTTCTGCTCAACGTGAATCGACTTTCATCAGAGAACAGCACTGAGGCCCACTGGTCCCTCGTCCAGCGTAAATGCTCCCTGGCCCATGCAAGACGATGACGCCTGTGCCTGGTGGTGTGGTCAGGTACCCTTGCAGGTCGTCTAGCACGCAGACCACGCTGATGTAAACGGTTTCGAATGGTCTGACGTGACACTTGGGTGCCTCTCACCTCCCTTAAATGTGCCTGGAGTTGAGTGGCATTCATCATCGGGTTCCGCAGGGCACTGTTCACAATGAAGCGGTCATCAGTGTGGGATGTGGCCAAAGGACGTCCACTTCTATGCCTTTCTGTGACTCTTCCAGTCTCTCTGTATCTCTGTTGCAACCTGCTGATGACACTCTGTGACACTCTAAGCTCAGTGGCCACTTCCCTCTGAGAACATCCTGTTTGAAGCCTCGCAATGGCGAGGTACTGTTGATCAATTGTTAGGTGTCGTCTTGGTCTCATGATGTCAAAATGTGAACAGCGTGATGAAGAGGACTGTTTAAATACCAATTCTAATTGAACCAGGAAATGTATTGGTCGATTCATGGATCAAACACCTGTTGTGAATTTTGCCGTTCAGCTCCTTGTTAGAGAACAGCAAGTTGTGCAAAAAGTACTGAAACATTGAATAGTTGGACATGTGCATTCAAAAGTTTAGAGAAGGTCAAATTAATTTCACCTGTAAAGGTTATAGTGCATTTTAGGTTCATCCTGAAATTTCACCCGAAAGCCGAATATCCCTAACTTTTTGTGAGTAGTGTACATCTCAAAGTCAGCTAATAAACTCAGTCTTGAAAGGACTGAATCCACGCCCTCAACCCGAGTGCCATCAATGTCATCCAGCCCTACATGTTTGAACCACCAGAACTGTTCTTATACAGTTCTGTGGTTTGAACCATATGTTTGAACCCGGCGAGGAATTAATGCAATCAATTCAAAGTAAAATACAGTACAGCTGCTATCAAGAGATAAATATCACAAGCAAGCTCGCAATCAAAGTTAAGTTAACTTAAACGCTAAGCCGTTTGATCTAACGTTAGTCTATTTAAAGCAAGCTAAATTGCAAGGCGACGTTTCCAGGGGCGGAGCTAGGAGGTGGCCAGCCCCCCCCCCCCCCCCGCACTGAAGCCTGGCCACCCCAATCACCATCGCATTTTCGGGTTATTTTTTTATTGAGCAGAAATTAAGTTTTTTAGCAGTGGAAAGGTTCAAAGCCGCAGCTTTGGTTTGGGGATGCACTCCACTTGACTTCCACTCGTTCACTAGTACCAAAGAGGGTAAATCTTGGCTAGTACCTCTGTGGTATTAGCCTACCAAAGGGAAAAGCTAAGGGGAAAATTGCCGAATAGCTACAGCTGGGAGGAATTGGAAAGTCATTGGTTCATTCCATGGTTTTTCCTGCATTGAAATGTCTCAGGCGGCCCGCCTAAGTGTTTTGCCGCCTCTGAGTTAAATTGCGCAAAAAACACCTGTACAAACAATTATTATTATTATTTTTTTTACAGTGCGCAATTTACATAACAACTGTATGCTCAGATCACTGCGCTTCATCAACAGCGGACAAGCAAATCGATGACGATTCAGAATATATATTTTTAAGATTTAATTGCATCTTTTCTGGACTTCTGCCATGAGGGCATGACAGAAATGTTCGGTGCCACCGACCGTAATCAGTGGAACAGTTATACTTGGAGTGAACAAGTAGCCTAACCTTAAAAATCATTGTATGGCTTGTGTAAGCTACAACACATGGCCTCATCGAATTGCAACCAATAAAGGCTAACAAGTAACAACACACTAGCACTTAGGCAGTGGTTGCGCTTTTGGTTGTTACTGGTCATCATTTTAGTCTATTTTTAAATTGCGAATGCGTTGCATTTTTGGACGTGCGTCGCTCTCATAACATTTTAATTCCAACAACTATAAGTCTATTCATAAAATCATTAGGTTGAATCATGAGATAGCCTACAAAAAGTATTGAGATGACAATAGACGCTTTAGACTATTGTAGTCAGTTAGTGTTTAACACATTTGCATTAATATATTTACAAAATGACAAATATGCCATTTCGATTTTTCAGTCAAAGCATCTACAAATGTGCAAATGACGGGAAATTCTCTGTTAACACTACAGCAGTGAAGTTAACACACAGTCACCAAACTACGTTTTCTGTGAAAATTTATTAGATAGCAGACTGCTTATGTCAAAATTTGATTGATGGGCATATTTGCATAATTTTATGAATATTCAGGAGGTTATGAAAAAATATAATTATGCATAAACATGCTGTTTGTCATAATGTTTGCCCTCATATAGTATTCTTGTACGTTTTGCACTACACACACTATCAAGATGCTCTACAACTGTTGGCTGGTGGTGGACTCACACTGTATTATGCCCCCTGAGTCAGATGTATGACTACACATGCAATGTGCTTACAAATGTGATACTTTAGCTCTGTGATACTTTAGTCCAACCACCTCGCTACTGCATTCTGGTCGACATACACTACTCACAAAAAGTTAGGGATATTCGGCTTTCGGGTGAAATTTCAGGATGAACCTAAAATGCACTATAACCTTTGCCGGTGAAATTAATTTGACCTTCTCTAAACTTTTGAATGCACATGTCCAACTATTCAATGTTTCAGTACTTTTTGCACAACTTGCTGTTCTCTAACAAGGAGCTGAACGGCAAAATTCACAACAGGTGTTTGATCCATGCATCGACCAATAAATTTCCTGGTTCAATTAGAATTGGTATTTAAACAGTCCTCTTCATCATGCTGTTCACATTTTGACATCATGAGACCAAGACGACACCTAACAATTGATCAACAGTACCTCGCCATTGCGAGGCTTCAAACAGGATGTTCTCAGAGGGAAGTGACCACTGAGCTTAGAGTGTCACAGAGTGTCATCAGCAGGTTGCAACAGAGATACAGAGAGACTGGAAGAGTCACAGAAAGGCATAGAAGTGGACGTCCTTTGGCCACATCTCACACTGATGACCGCTTCATTGTGAACAGTGCCCTGCGGAACCGGATGATGAATGCCACTCAACTCCAAGCACATTTAAGGGAGGTGAGAGGCACCCAAGTGTCACGTCAGACCATTCGAAACCGTTTACATCAGCGTGGTCTGCGTGCTAGACGACCTGCAAGGGTACCTGACCACACCACCAGGCACAGGCGTCATCGTCTTGCATGGGCCAGGGAGCATTTACGCTGGACGAGGGACCAGTGGGCCTCAGTGCTGTTCTCTGATGAAAGTCGATTCACGTTGAGCAGAAATGATGGCCGCCAACGATGTTGGAGACGTCAAGGAGAGCGCTATGCATCAGCCACTGTTGTCACCAGACGACCCTTTGGTGGTGGCGGTGTTACAGTGTGGGCAGGTGTGTCTAGTCAATACAGAACTGCCCTACACTTTGTGAATGGTATAGTGACAAGCCCATACTACCTGAATAACATCATTAATCCAGTCATTGTGCCCCTGCATGAACAACACAGGCCTAATTTCATCTTCATGGACGACAATGCTCCAGCTCATCGAGGTCGCATCATTAGGGAAAGGCTGCCGGAGACTGGGGTACCTCAAATGGAGTGGCCTGCACTTTCTCCAGACCTGAATCCCATAGAAAACCTATGGGATCAGCTGACTCACCGTGTAGAGGCTCGTAACTCTGTACCCCAGAACCTCAATGACCTGAGGGCCGCCCTTCAAGAAGAGTGGGATGCCATGCCTCAGCAGACAATAAGTCGACTTGTGAACAGCATGAGACGTCGTTGTCAAGCTGTAATTGATGCTCAAGGGCACATGACAAGTTATTGAGACATTGACATTTTTGTTGTGGTATACCCACCACTGTTGTTGGCTTTTGTTTCAATAAATTGTTTGAGATGAGGACATCACCATTGCATGCTTCTACTTAAATGCCCTACTTTCATGATACGTATAATATCACTGTAGCGTGAACTTACATTTTCCATAAATTTCACCCGAAAGCCAAATATCCCTAACTTTTTGTGAGTAGTGTATCTGTAGAGAAGATCATTTTAAAATTCCACGCAAAAAATTATGATGTAACTGTCTGCATTTTTAAGAAGAGAACAGCAGTTTTAAAGTGAGAAACTTACAGGCTCCAGATTCAGGTTCCTTTGAAGTGGTCGAATGAAAATGGTAGCATGACCAATCTGGGTTTGTGGATCTTTCAGATGTAGGACATGGTAGCCGTCATTGGGACAGGGGATGAGGACCAGTTGGCAACTTCGAGTTGTTCCAGAAATGTTAAGCAATTCAAATCCGCCCCGGTCTGAGTTTTGGAAATGCCACTAAGAGGAATTCTCTGAACTCATCTGAATTTGTCTGACTACCTGAAAAGAGAAGACAGATAATATAAATAACAAGTGCAATTTCTAACATAAAAAGTAGGCTACTTAATGTTTTTAAGGTGACTATTCTACTGCTGTGAATCATAAATTCACAGCATAAGACATCCACTAAAATCGAGTCTACATTGTAATCATGATGCCTTACATGCCTTGAAATGTAAGACGTTTATCCCCTAACCCTGCAGCAGCAAGCCTCTGTTTGGCATATCGATTGGGGACTAACTATCCTCAAGACAACAGAAGGAATGAGTGTAAGAATAAAGTTGTGTGGGCACAGCAAGTGGTTGCCGCCTTGTCGTTGACCTTCTACCGCCGTGTGTGTATGGGCCAAACAGTCTTGAAACCTCGGCTAGGATCAAGTGACGAAAACAGGCAATAATCAATGTTACTACACAGCGCAACTGAAGAAACCCATCATCACCGACGATGATGCATATTAGTCTACAGATCAGGTTTTGACAATTGTTTGATTTAACATTTCCATCCTCAATGCACACATTCTTCAGTTTGGGTGTATCAGTCTGGAATTTAGCATCACAAAATGTTAATTGCAGAAACCTACCGTCCACTGGGTGTATGTGACGGCGGAGATGAATTTGCCGTGTTTATGGCACCCGGTGCTGCACAAAAAATTAACAAGTAGGCTAGTGAACGCCACATGGTTGGCTAATTCAGTTAAAGTTAATACAGTAGCCAATATATCAGTTATTCATTTAGCTAAATAACTGCTTTTCTGGTCCCACTGGTTGTTTGATCGATCTGACAGATATGAACAGTAGAAACTTACTGTTTTCAAGCTGGAGAGCCACATCCCGCAGCAGGTCTGCCAGTGGCCTCCCACTCGAAGCCATTGCGTGGAGTTAATACCAAGGTTAGCTAGCTAGCTAGCTAGCTGTGTCATATAGATTTGATAGGAATGGTTTGCTTCTGTCTGTTTCACCCAGCTGACCAATCCTGCTTCAGACTGATGTTAGGACATACTGACACAGAAATACAAAAATAAATAAATGAAGAAATGTGGAAATACAGAAATAAATAAAGAAATACATGTAGAAATACATAAATAAAGAAATACATGTAAAAATAAAGAAATTGCCTTTTTCATTTATTTATGTATTTAATTATTTATTTCTGCATTTATTTATTTATGCTTATGTAATTTTTTTGTTCTCCATACGCCCTTGCCCTGTAGTCCAGTTGTTTCTCTTTTCCACTCAGTGTAACACATCTCAATCACAGATTATTTCCACTATAAATGATTCTCCTTTCACTGTTTGATGTGGCACGTACAGTGTCATTGACCACATTCTCTCAAGATAAGATGAATAAACACAGGGCCAAGTTACATGAAATCATTTAGCAGCCTAAAGATTGGATAGCATTGCTTTGGAATAGAGCTAGTTTAATTAGTGTGAGCTGCGATCGGCAATATTGTCTGTTGTAACTTGGCCACATTTTGATATCAATACTTTTAAAGGCAGGCCTAGTTTTTGCAAGGTGGAATTAATGACTTACAGACAGTGCTTTGTAGTCTATGCGTGACTAACTTTTTTTTTTTTTCAATGTTGAAAATGTTTTTTGTTGAGATTCGGTTTACAGCGACACAGTCTGAATGTAGCCTACAGATTCGGAATGTGTTTCTGGTGTTGCTTGGCAATACAGAGACAGTCTGGGTGGTTACTTTTTGCCAAAAACAAGAAAAGAAAAGGAACCCGTTAGTTTCATTAGGACATTGTAACTAAAATATTACAGTAATTTCAATTTCAAAAACGAACAAAAAGTTCTAATATTTTTGAGGCCCCCCGCCACTTACAGCCCCCCTGTACACACACACACACACACACACACACACACACACACACACAATATCCAGCATACACATATATTTATATACACATAATCAAGCATGTACCGACACCACAGCACAACCACACACAGATACACTATCAAATATACATATATATTTTTATGCATGTTATATATATATACATACAGCACAGAAAATCAAGCATTTAAATAGGTACACACATGCACACCACACACTATCAATCATACACATTTATCTTTATATACACACACACACACGCACAAAAATGTTTACACACCTGTAGACTTTACAGTTAACGCACAGGACAAAAGGAAAAGAAAATTATTGTAAGTCTGGATTTAACTGGAAAACCATGACCTGCTGTCTCCTAGCAACTCCTATGCCATCTACTTGATGCAATCAAACATCGGGGAACACTTCCTCTTGTCTAAGTCTGGCAATGGTGTCCAAAATCCAGGCATCCTTGTATAGGGTACTGTGACAGCTGGCTTGGCCAATCAGAAATCCTCATGCAAATCTGAGATGAGGACCTGCCCACTGATTGGAAGCCTCCTTGGCTGTCTCTTTCCTTTATGATTCCCTGCCTCCATTGTTGTCGTGGTGAATGCCTGAAGCCGGCTGCTCTTCTGTGTTGAGCTCTTATCACAGGGTCATCTTTCCTGCAGAGGAAGGGAGGGTGTTCAGGAGGTGTCAGTGATTCAGGGTGGGGTAGGGCAGAGGCAAGAGGAGGGCATCGCGGTGCGGAGAGGGGTTTTCAGGATTGTGCGTCTCCGTTTTGGCTGAGGGAGTGTCAGCTCCGTGCTGATGCTGAGTCACAGACGGGCGGATCCACGGCCTTGTCCCATGAGCCCTCTGCAGGACACATGGAGGAAATTGAACACACCTGTCCCCTGCCTCGAACGGTGAGGAACCTCACACGCGTATTTGTGTGTGAGCGCATATGCGCAGCTATTTCTGTGAATGACTGTGTTTGGCTGTTCTTTGTGCATGTGTACATGTAGCTGTCTTTGCGTGTCACTGTGTGTGTGTGTGTGTGTTTTTTTTTGTCTGTGACTGTGTGTTTTCGTATTTGTGCACATGTGTATGTATGAACAATTGCGATTGTGTCTTTATCTCCATCCTGCTGTTAGCTGCATGTATAGTAGAAATAGGTTTTATGAAAGTGTTGTCTTCCTCTCAGGGTTTTGGAGTGGTGATGCTGTGTGTGTGTGTGTGTGTGTGTGGGGGGGTGCAGAGATTGGGAGTGGGGGGCAGCAGGTCGTTGTGAGTAGTGCTGTCAGTGTCCTCCTCTATGGTCGTGGTCTTGTTTTTTGGCGTAACACTGTGACCGATGCAGGTATAGAAGGAATGCCCCCATAAAATGGCTGTGCCCCCTGTTAATTTGTTTAACAACGTGTTTGTTTACTTTCTTGCCCCCCCCCCAATGCACACACACACACCACCATACATCTTACCAAGCATACTTGTACTGTATAATCTATACACTAGAGCTGGGCAGTAGATCATATTTGTAGGTATACCTGTATGAATTCACGCAACGGTAGGCAGTTTTGCAATACAGTCGTCAGGAATATTTTGTTTTTCATTGAATGTATATTAAAAATTGCACATTGCAACAGTATGAGGAGGAATTTGCAATGTAAACTTAAGGCGAATTGAAAGGTCATTTCATAAAAGAAACGTGATGTGACTTTGCAAAGAACACAAAGTCGCGAGGTTTTTGGAACCAAGATTTATGGTGTATTCAAGTGGCGAACTCGGGAGGATTGTGCGTGATGTTTGCTGTGACGATGGTCCCATAGCTTACGGTAAAGGTGTTCAAATGGTCAGCGGCAAAAAACATGGATGCCCGCCGAAAGCTGATGCTTCTTTGGCTGGCCTCTGATCAGCATTTGCAGTTCCAAATGTTTTAAATAGCTTATGCAAAAACGATTGAAGATGAAAACAATGTTTATCCTTGACCTTTGACACATTTTTTGTCACCTCGGTCATCTCGGGGGTGTTTTTCAATACCAAGACGCATGTAGTGTCAAGTGTCCCGACAAAAGGGCACTTGCAGAAACACGTTCTTGTGAATAGGGTGATGTCATATAACGGGCTTATACACTGGACTGTCAAGAAAAGTTGCTGCCTGGTTTGTAGTATAGATCGGTTTGTAGCTATTTTCTAGAGTCTATGGTTTGTATAGCGAAACCAGTCGAAACGTCAGAAGCATGCATTGCATCTCAAACAGGCTACACAGAGCTCTGAAGCAACGGTGCACAAACTGATATGCGACCCAAACTTGGCTTTCTTGTACACGAATGTGTAGGCTACATTAAAATGCAATCAGGCCCATATAAAGTGGTAGTCGCCAATGTTAATGCTATACTGTATTTGTAAAAATAAATGCTAAAAAATAAAAATTATTTAACACATTTTTTTTACTGTTCACATTTGACTTTCATATGATCGCGTAAAAGCCTACTTCATTTAATCTTGTTTTGATGCGTCATTCCTACCGCACTCCAGGAGATGGCACCGATTTGCCAAAAAGCTGATAACAGTAGCAGCCTTCTGTGTTACAAAGCTAGCTAGGTTATTACTTGTATATTGCTCTTACAACAACATAATATTAACGGCTTTAACCATGGCCGGATCTACCAACCACGGGCCCTGGGGCACACACGGTCAAGGCCCCCCCCGATAGTAGAGACCGTGGCTAGGGGCCCTCATAGTAGAGACTGTGGCCCACGGCTAGGGGACCTCATAGTAGAAACCGTGACTAGGGGCCCTCATAGTAGAGACTGTGGCTAGGGGCCCTCCCACCTGGGCAGATTTGATTTAGATTAGTGATGTAATTTTGTGAAATGCATTGAACATCAACACGGTACTTTTGGGCCCCTCACGCTCTAATTCCATGAGACCCGGTTGCCTAGTCCATAATACGCTTTAGCTAATCATCGCGATCCAGTCCTTTTGTGCTTTTGACATACAATCTATGTAAGATACGACATGCCGTATATATACAAGAATATATTCATATATTCTTGTATATATATACACTGGCATGGAGTGGTTTATATCTCTTATACCATGGTTACCAACAATGATTATATATAGTTACTTTTATTGATTTTTATCCACTTAAAATTGAAATATCATTCCGCGGCCCTCTTGACATGTTTTTGTGTTGTTAAGCAGAACTCTGGTTGATAGTTCTATTTTGAACTGAAAACATCTTGTTACTAGTTCTATTTCTCGTCGTTAGTTCTGAAAACAATCAATTCTATAAGGAAAAAAGTTCGTGGTTTTATTTGGTTATTATTGTCATTATGTTATTTAAGAAAATTGTATGAAACCATAACTCAATCGGATTTAACGTTACCTGGCTCTCTCTCTGTCTTGCTTTTTAAAAATGGTTTGGTCACGCAGACGCAGACGATGCAGTGTAGCCTATTTAAATAGCCTAACATGCAGGCTAGCTAAGGAAATAGTTAGCCTACATTTCAGATTCGCATCATGATATATGGGAACTGATATGGGATCAGAAAAGTTTGGTAGATGTAACTTATCTAAGAAATTTGGCTGGGTAAAAAGTTTTCTATAGCCTATACAGATTAACGTGCTTTGTGAAGTGACTTGCATTCACAAGCAGTCGGCATGTTGCTGACATTAATTTTATGGAGGACCAGAAATGCCAAAATTAGGAATTTATAAATAAATATTGCAATAAACACATAAATGGATAAAAGTATGAGGAAATAAATAAATACACACAAAAATGAAGAAATTAATAGATAAAATCACAATGTTTATTTATTTCCGTATTTATTTCTGCATTTCTTAATTTCCAAATTTATTTATGTATTTCCACTTTTCCGTATTCATTAGGGGTCCAAGCACATAGTGCTGGAACTCTATTGTTATTGCTGGTTTTATTATTAGGGGTCCAAGCAAGTAGTGCAACTCGCACCCTTTTGTTCAGGGGACGGTCCTCTAAAAATTAACAAAGCGATTTTCCTGATATTCCAAATATCCTGACCGCATTAAGCCAATAAAAACTGTTGTGGGCGTGGCTAGTCAGAAAAATGCTAATAACTCTTCAATGGATATTAATGAAATTTGGTTTCTATACACACTGACATTATAAGCCAAACTCTAAAGTATTGGCTCAATAGAATCAAATGGTGGCGCTATATAGCATAATATATTTTTTAAAATTTATAAATTCATTAAAAATCACCATTATGCTTCAGACATTTAAAACTTGCTATAGTGATCAATTTCCTCATCTGGAACATATGTATGGCCCATATTTGTCGCTGCCATCTTGGATTGGTCACCATTTTGGAAATGTGATTACCATTTCCCTCTCTCCCCAGTATTGCTAACCACAAAACTGACAACTATAAAACCTAACACCTTAGGAGGTAGTTTAATATGGCCACACAGTGATTATGGCCACTTGGTGGTGCTGTAACTCATTTGAATTTCCAATATTCAAACAATCATAACTTCTGCCCCTTTGCAGATACTTACATTTTACATCAGATGTCGTCTCACCATAGATAAATCAATTGCTTGAGTCATAAGGTCCACCATTTTGTATTTTCAGCCATTGTTTATTTATTGAAAAACCATCTCCCCTGAGAATGTTTGATCTGTCAATATGGAACTATCACCAATTTGTTCAGATAAAAGTTCTCTTAAAATAAAGAATTTGGATATTTCAAACAAGACGGCCACCGTAAGCCAATAAAAATTGATGTGGGCATGGTTTACCACAGAAATGCTAATTCCAAAATTATTTAAAGCATATTGATAAAATATGGTAGCTATACTAGCACTCAAGTATTGGCCAAATTGAATCAAATAATGGCACTATAGAGCATATATATTTTTAATTAATTTTTAAAAAAATCACGTTTTAAACATTGAAAATTTTATGTAGTGATCAATCACTGAAGGGTATCCGCTATGGCTTAGTGGTAAGAGCAATGGCTGGGTATGTGGCAGTCCCGGGTTTGATCCCCACCAGGTAGGCCCACCGAAGGTAACCTTTCTTTTTGATGAAAACCATGCGTTTGTTATGCTTTTCACACTTGATGTTTTCACATTATTGCAAACTTCAAAGGCAAAGAAATTTAACTATATTAACTGTCAGGGTAGTTGGGAAATGGGACCCAATCGCAGACAGGACTGAATAAACAGAAGTTTAATGAGGGAAAAACAGCAATCCAAGGTAAAACAGGCAGGGTCAAAATCCGGGAAGGCACAGCAATAATAGTCAGAATCAAAAATCGATATCACAGAACGGGCAGAGGTCAAAACCGGAAAGGCACAGCAGAGGCACAAAAACAGAATCCAAAAATCAGGGTCGCGAGAACACAGGCAGAAGTCAAAAACCAGGAAAACCCACAGACACAGAAAACAAAAACAACGACCGAAAAAGACTCAGGAAACCAATACAAAACTGACAAACTCAGGAAACAGATACTAGAACAGACAACTAGGGAACGAAACAGGTACTTGAAAAAGCTTGTGGCAATAAAATGGTGACAAACTCACAACAAAGGACTGCAAGCACAGAGTATAAATACACTGAGGGAGACAGGAAACAATGAGATTCAGGTGTGAACCGGGAAGGGCAAACGACAGACAGGTGCACGTAATGAGACAATGAGGAGAGCAGATAATAAAATAACAAGGCAGAACGTAAGACACGGACTGGACCGGAACCAAATACATAGAGAGAACATGACATGGACTCCAATAAGACAAGTGCATACAAGGAATAGGAAACGAAGAGTCAGCTGTAGTTAATAGAGAAATTAGCTAAGAAGAAAGATAATTAGTAATAGAACAGGCAGAAAGAGAGACAGCTGCAGCGAAGAAAGAAGATGAAGTTAGTAAGTTAGTAGATTAGTAGAAAACCCTGATTCTATGGCATTAGTAGATTAATATTACATACAAGTTAGTCATTAGTAGACCCTAATTCTAAGATGTTAGTAGTTGTTAGTTAATTAGTATTATTTACAATGAAGTAATTAGTAATGAAGGAAGCGCCTGACAGAGGAAATACAGAGAAAAACCGAAATCACCAAAGACTACCGAATAGTGAGACGAAGACAGGGGAGTGACAACAAAGCAAACATGGAACAGTGTGACCAAAAATAAATACATGATCAGGAAATAAATAAACATAAGAACATAATACAAACTAAGAAACAAAATTCAGTGTCCTGACAATGAATTATTCACTGTTTCACTCGTACTTAAATGTGTGACAAATAAAGTTTTAATGAAGTTATTCTTTTTCCTGCCAAATTCTAAAATCAAAAATGCTCCATACCCTCAAATAATTGTTGATGTGTACAACATCTGCAATGGCTTTGTGTTTAGAGCAATTGCCTTTGATGTGGGAGAACTGGGTTCAAATCCCACCAGGTACCAAAGGTTGCATTTCTTTTCGACAAAACAACATGCGCTTTCTTATGCTTTTCACATCTACTATCTTATTTTCACATTAATTTGACAAAAAGGACATGCATGTTATGCTTTTCACACATACCAGTGTGAGCTAGATGCTTACATCCTACCTAGATGCCTCTCCTCATGGAAAACTCTAGTTCTTAGGAGTCTGTCCACCTTTTTGTACTTTCTGCCATTTTCAATTTATTGAAAAACCTTTACATCTCCTGCTAGACCGTTTGACAAATCAACATGGAACTTCCACTAATTTGTTAATTCGTAGGTCCTCTTAAAAGTTACTGTAAAGAAAGTGGATATTTCAAACTGCATCACTGCATTAAGCCTATAAAAACTGATGTGGGCATAGTTTAACACAAAAATGCTAATCCCTCCAAAATGGATTGAAGGAAATTGATGAAATTTGGTAGCTTTACTAGCACTCACATCCACAGCCAAACTCTAAAGCATAATATTTTTTAAAAATATTTAGAAATTCATTAAAACTTGTCGTGATCAATTTCCTCATCTGGAACACATATGTGTACTAAATGTATCACCACCATCTTGGATTGGCCGCCATTTTGGAAATGATATTATCCATTTTCCTTTGTCCCCAGTTTTGGCCTAACCACATGAGTGAGACCTATATAGCTTTGGTGATGACTACATTGAGAGAATTGTTGTATTTAGTCTCACTGTTGCACTATGGAAACTTTTCAGTATCTTCTATCTCCAGGAAAGAACAAAGAAATTACACATTTCATAAAGGTCTTCTCAAATTATTCAGTTTACCCAGAATTAACTGAAGGTGGTGGTCTGAAAACAGTTTGACCTTTTATATATATATTCATGTTTAGACACTCATGTCATGCAGCTACACGTGTCTCACATGTACCTTCCGAGACTCAATTGTAAAAGGAAACCAATGTAACATGATTACAACAAAATTACAACCTTTTGCTTGGACCCCATGCATCGTTGCTTGCAGCTATATTTTATTTATGTATTTCTTTGCCCATATGATAATGAGGGGGCTGTCTACCAACTCTATTGGTTGATAGACCCCAGTGTCAGCTTGATTGTACTTGCCTTGCGGTTGCTGGCTTCGATGATACACAAATGGCTGCATATAGGTTATGCAAGCCCAGCTAGAGAATCCAGTCTCTTCTCTGCATAAAGTGAGACTTCCAGACTTCATAATTTTTGTGTGGAGGCAGTGACTGATAGTTTGTTGGAAATTGCAGCAATAATGGACACAGATGCATTTTAATGAGCAGGACAGAGATAATAGTAAGCTATCACTAACGTTTGGAGTTTCTTTTGTTTCGGAGAACCAAATGTGACTAATAGGGAATCAGAAAGCAACTTAAATACAAACTCGCCACAGGAACTGAAAACTAACCACAGGGAAAGGAGTAGAATAAAAGATAGGGAACAAAACCTCCCGGACTCAAGTCAAAATAATAACCAACCTCAAAAGGAGGCGAATCTCGAATAAACAGCGAGAATAATAAACCAACCAAAAAGAAACCTCACACACTACCTAGTAGGCGTAAACAAGAGGTAACTAGAACAGAAAAAAAAAAAAAAAGACCCGGAGAAAACGGGAAAAGGAAAGAAAAAAATATGCGAACCTGTATCTTTAAATTCAGTAGAGAAAATGAGTTTAAAACCAAATCATACAAGGCAGCCAAAACAAAGAAGGAGAATAAGATAGGTAGGAGAAGAATGAACCTATCTAACCCAATCTTTGATACTCTCTTTAAACGGACTTGCTGCGTTCTCTATTAAGACAAACCAGTGACTGACAATCCTAAACCTTTACCGACTTTGTTGTCAACATAACAACTGACAATATCGAAGTGCGGAAATGCAGAAGTCCTGAGCATTTATAGCCGGTGGAAACACCGCACAGGTGTGGGAAATAATTGTCGGGCGAAAAGCAAACACCAGAACGGAGACGGAAAAAAAAAATCCGATAGAGCGTCGAGACGACGCCCAAACGAGAATTCAAACAGAGGAATCGCAGAGGCAGCAATAACCATGACAATAACAACACGTTAAAAGTGCAGATGCAATCCAGTGGCGACAAAAATTTGCAGTGTAGTTACATTCTAACTGGTGCTGTCAATAGCCCTGCTATTCATCAGGCAAACATTTGAAGGAAAACCAGCACTCACAAAAATCTTCTTAGGCTATTTGTTTTAGATAGGTAGCGTGTCTGTTTGAATGTTTCGGCTACAAAGCCTTCATCAGCGTCTGATTAAGCCAAAACTTCAAACTGACACACTGTCCATCTAAAATAATTAAGTTTTTTTGTGAGTTTTTGTTTTCCTGTTGCATGTTTGCCACCAGTAACCACGAGTAGCACCACCCTGAACTGAAGTAGGCAACTAAACTCCTCAAAAAAAGTTCGGAAACGTTATTTCGATCGATTATTCCTCCCCTTTAATAATACCAATTGGTATTGTATTTTATATCGCTGGAAAGCCTGATTAGTCACCTTTACAACGAGGTACAACTTCTAAGGATCATGCATTCGTGGAATGAGCAACACAGCTAACCGTGTGGGTAGCGGCCCAAAAAAATGTGCCAAAATCCCCTGCAATATTCTTTTGTTGGTATTCACTCTCGTTTTGAGTTGCTTGGTGGATTGGATGATTGCACTCTCCCACAGTAATAAGGAAAAAACAACACATATTGGCCATTTTTACACTTTATTCATTTTACACTGTCAGGGACCTCAGTAGCGTGTGGAAGATCCATACGCAGTCACAACAGATTGGCACCTCCTCCTCATGCTGGTCACCAGCCTGGTCACACACTGCTGTGGGATGGCATCCCATTCCTCAACCAGGATTTGCCGCAAGTCAGCCAACATGGTTGCGTTGGTCACTCTGGCACGTACAGCACGCCCAAGCTGATCCCACAGGTGTTCAATTGGGTTGAGGTCTGGACTCACGGCAGGCCTTTACATCCTCTCCACTCCCAAATTCTGGAGGTACTCTGTGATGATCCTGGCTCTGTGGGGGCGAGCGTTGTCATCCTGGAGGATGGAGTTAGGTCCCAGATTCTGGAGATATGGGATCGCCACTGGCTCCAGAATCTCATTCCGATATCTCACTGCATTGAGATTGCCTTCAATGATGACAAGTTCTGTTTTGCCTGTGAGAGAGATACCGCCCCACACCATGACACTGCCCCCATTGAAAGGTGTCACGCGATCTGTGCAGCAATCTGCATAGCGTTCTCCACGCTGTCTCCATACTTTGATCCTGCCATCCAGCTTCTGCAGACAGAACCTTGATTCATCACTGAACATGACGTTGCCCCACATTCTTAGGTTCCACTGTCGGTGCTGTCGACACCAGCGCAAACGGGCCTGACGGTGAAGGGCAGTCATTGCAGGCTTCCTGGCAGCCTTATAAGCACGAAGACCGGCCATGTGCAGTCTGTTCCTCACCGTCTGATCAGAGATCTGTTTGTGGTACCGTTGTGCAAATCTTGCTTGTAAATCTCTGGAAGAAAGCCTACAGTTCCTCAGTGAAGCAAGGGTGAGGAACCGGTCTTCTTGGGGTGTTGTCTTCCTGGGACGGTGGTCTGTCTTTGACTTCACCAGTCTCACGGAACTTGGTCCTAAGTTTGGAAATGGTACCAGGGCTGACACCAAATAATGCTGCCACTCTGCATACCGGAACACCAGCTTCCACTTGCCCTATTGCACGGGCCTTATCCTGAAGGGACAAACGTGGCATGTTTATGCTTGGAGCACACACAAACTCAACAAAGTTGCAGGACCCATGCACACAAGTGCTGTCAATTAGGTGCCAATCAGGTGCCAGTCACACACCTGTGACTGGCATACACTTGCCAGCACTTAAAGCTCAAAACGCGAGTGAATACCAACAGAAGAATATTGCAGGGGATTTTGTTGTAAAGGTGACTAATCAGGCTTTCCAGCGATATAAAATACAATACCAATTGGTATTATTAAAGGGGAGGAATAATCGACCGAAATAACGTTTCCAAACATTTTTTGAGGAGTTTATAAACCACTTCAGCGCGTCACAGCTGAGTTGCACTAGGTAGTCTGGAACAGCATAGACCATTTTTTTTGTTTGTAACTAATGTGAGATGCAACCAGGACACTGAGGATAGTAACATTAAGGATAGGGCGGAAACATACCTCACGCAAATACGTGAACGTGGACACTTCGACTTTGAGCTATGTGAACAGTTTTTCTTTTGCCATGACATTTGTGAAAGACATTGCAGCGAGGGACGCTATATAGCAGGCAACAACAGTAAACTACTTTCTTGTTCGATCTGTGCTTTTTCAGAAATGTCATGGCAAAAGAAAAACTGTTCGCATAGCTCAAAGTGTCCATGTTCACGTATTTGCGTGAGGTAGCCTATGTTTCGGCCATTACGTTTTTGGGCTAACGTTACAGACAGCAAGAAACACGCATCTTTCATGCCCTATCATTCATATTTGCGAGCATATAATCAAAGTATATGATTGTCGCGTTTCCACAGATGACACAAATGCCTGTGTGTGGTGTGTGTGTGTGTGTGCATTTAACTTAAATACTTTCTATATTTGGTATCAACATGACGCGGCCATGAGTTTTGTTCCACAAAGGCTGCCCCGTATTCTAGCAGAGGAAAGAACTCGCTCACACGGTCATCTCAGCGTCAATATGGTTTCTTGTTGTGTTGTTTTTGGATGTACAAACAGGACAAATGTCCAGAATTGTGCCTTAATTCAAGGCGAACACCACAGTTCTGTGGCCGACAGTGAGCCAAGTCAGAATGCCAGATCTGGGTCAGACTCATTTGGCTAACTGGGTTGTCAGTCCCTGAGTCCCATCTCACTTTTTTTTTTTTTCCTCTACGATCGCATATGCAGTTTTGAAGCAAAATTAGTTTATGGCTCGCTAGCTATCTATGATAGAAAACATAGGCTACTGTAAGATTATTTTAACCCGTGATCAAACTGAATTTTAATACTACTAGCCTAAGTTACGTGAGTGACTGTGCATCTGTAGCCTACTCTAGGATTGACTACTATGCCTAAATATCAAAGCCTTAATTATGGATGAAGAAAGACATAAATAAATAAATACAGAAAAGAATAAATATATAAATAAATGAATACAGAAAAGAAGAAATACAGAAATAAATAAATGATTTTATCTATTAATTTCTTCATTTTATTTATTCATTCATTTATTTATTTCCTCATAGTTTTATCCATTTATGTATTTATTGCAATATTTATTTATTTATTTATTTGTTTTTAAATTCCTAATTTTGGCATTTCTGGTCCTCTATATAATTTAGCCTACATGATAAATTTGTATTTCAAATCTGAATAAATACTGCATCTCTAACCACAAAAATGTTTTGCAAGATTAAAGTTGTTATACCTAAGATATTTCCCGAATACAAACTGTCATGGTTTTGCAGGTTGCTGTCCCTTCTCTGCGGAGGTTTCTCTCTCAGCTCCAGGACGGCGTCCTTGCCGTGTTTTTCCCCTGCCCGGCACTTATGTCGCGCACCTGTTTCAGGTGTCTCCCTGGCTATGTAAGCACTGTGCTTTCCTCTTCCGGTGCTTTTGTGTCTTATTTTGCCACCTAAAGCCAGGTATTGCGGTATAGGAAAAGCGACCACTTTGCTTTAAAAGCTTTTTGCGATTAAAGTAATGTGGGACTTGCTTAATGTTCTTAGAGATTCCTCATAGGATTTTGTTTTTCTTAGCACTTTCTGTTCCTAGCTTTGGTTTTCCTTTCTGTCCTCTTTGAGGCAGTAACCTTCACTGTTTTTCTTTGTTACCTCTTTACTTTAGCTCTTTCGTAGAATATAGAGCTAGACGTAATTTATTTTCTTCCTTTCATTTCTGCTCGAGTCTGCAAGATTTTCACCCACTTCTCTGGGTCGATATTCTTTCGCTTCATTTCCGTTTGCCTCTTTAATTTAAGCTCTTTCATAGTATATTGAGGTAAATTCTTTTCTTTCTCTAACTACTGCTTGAGTCTGTGAGTTTCGCCCACTTTTCTGTGTCGTTATTATTTGGATTCACACCGGGAGGTTTCATTCCCGTTTGTTCATCTTCCCTGTTCTGTTTGTGGACTTCCCTTCTCCTTTTACTAGTGGCTCCTACATCTCATGGGTTAGCTTTTTGATTCTCTCTCTGTTGCGTCCAGTCCTCCGAACCAACACCTTACAGAAAACAAAAGCCAATGGAGGCACCAGCGACACCGCAGGGGATAGAGCAAGTGCTGGCTACCCAGCACGCAGCTTTGGCCTCGGAAGAGGAGGGAATTTGTGTTCTTCAGGGGCAACAGCAGGCTATGTGCGCCCAGCAGGGCTAATTAGTGGACCAGCTGCGCCGCCAGGAGGACTGCCTGCATGAGTTGGCAGACAGCCTCCGCTTACTGGCGGCCACAGCTGGTCCCCCCGTTTCACAAGCACCAGCCCCTCAGAGTTCACCTCATTTGCCCATCCCATTCACTACTAGGGAGCCCAAGCTCCAACTCCCTCTCTGATACGAGGGGGAGTCGGGGAAGTGTCGGGGCTTCCTATCCCAGTGTTACATTTTTTTTAAAGGCGCAGCCCTCATGCTTTGACTCTCCAGTTCCCGGTTTGCCTTTATTTTATCCCTGCTCACTAGGACCGCCCTCGCCTGGGCAGATCCCTTGATTCGGGCAAACACCCCTGTCATGGACGATGCAGATAGGTTGATGGAGGAGATGGCATTGGTCTTCGACCACGACATCTCTGGTCAGGAGGTAGCCATGAGGCTAACCCATCTCCGCCAGGGCGGTGATACGGTAGCAGGCTTCTCTATCGTGTTTCGAGCACTGGCAGGTGAGACAGGCTGGTCTGAGGGTCCTTTGATAGCTCTATTTATCAATGCGCTGTCGGACCCTATTAACACAGGAGCGGTCAATTGACAATTTTTTTACTTTAATATCTCCGAGCAGGAGAGTCGCACAGCGGCCTCCTTTCATGACTTTTCCTAAGTATGTCATATTAACCTGGTCATGTTTTAAAATTTCAAAAGTTACTTTCTGGAAAAGAAATATAAAAAAACACCTAGAAAGACGGGGAAAAGCAGTCAAATGACCGTTAAAACGAGCCCCCTACCCCTCTCCCAGTCACACATTCACACCTAAGGATCGTTTTTAGTTCACAACTGCTGAGCCCCATTGAGAGGACAACTATCCCATTAGCAAGTTATTAGTAGAACACTCTTTTATCCCTTTCTTTGATGACAGAGTCAAAAAATGTCAATTTAAAAAATGAAATGAAGATAGTGTAAATAAAATCATCTTTGATGCTCCAAAAACAGGCACTCCAAACGTATATGCATGGTGTGGGTCTGATAAAAGAGAGGGGTACAATTTCACTTGGTAGAAAAAATAATATATGTTTTGTTGGACTGATATTGTTTATAGCCTATAAACAGAACTCCACAAATTTGCTGCGACAAATCTTAAATATCATCTAAATGTATTTGTCAGGTGAACAGAAAACAACACTATAATATAATAAAACAATGTATTGTTCAACTTAGTGTTCAGCGTTGTTGCTTCATGACTATTTTTGGCTAGTCTACTGTTATTTCCTTTATACTGTACTCAAAGACTGCCGATATTATTCCGTTTTCCCTGTAGAATTTGCTTTGATACGTCTAACATTTCAATAAAAATACAGTTTCATATTTTCCTCTTTGATACGCATAAAGCCAAAAGCATTCAATTCGGGTTTAGCTAAGTTTTAGAACACTTATGGTTTATTTAGAGCCACTTGGGTAGGCCCATACTGTAAGAAATGTCAGTGAATTTAACGGTAAAAAAATAGAGAAGGTATGAAATTGTAAACAGCTGAAATATAAATAATTGTATATTATCATTATTATTGCAAGCATATGGCAACAGACTGTAGCCTATTGTTACGACCTTAGTGGTAGGTTTTGTTCCGTCTGTAACACTATTTCTAACACTATATTGTCGTAACACTATATCTAATTATATTATAGTTTTCAACCGTATATAGGCCTAATACAATTATCAACAATTATTTATAAAGTAGCCAAAGCTATGGCAATCGAAGCTCAGTCTTCAATAGAAATTAAATTAATCACCTCTTTGATATGGGTAAAACAAAAAGCAATCGATTATAGCCATTCATAAAGGGCCATCTAAACTCGGAGCACCGAGTACAATAAGAACAATCATAAGCAATCAATGCATATTTGTTGTTGAAACAGTGCCTGGGCAAAAACACAAAACGGAGAATGTTCCTCATACATATGATATCAGAGTTGCGTCAGAACGATCGCACAGAGAGGCTAGTTCTTCCTCGTACTCCTGCCAACCCTCCTCTCACACCAGCAAAGAAAGCATGTATACATGCTGTGCTCCCCAGACTCCCGATGCATCAGAGCCGCCCTCAAAGAGAGGCAAATGTGTTGGTAACAAAATATACCGTCGTATTTTCCAAATGCCAGCACATAACATACGGAAAATGTTGTCAGGACAACCCGGTTGTTTGTACTGACTGTCACTGATGCTTTCAAGTAAATGAAGAACTTATCTTTTTTTTCTTTTTTCTGGAAAGCTTCATTTTAAAATTGTTCATTTTGGGGATACATGCAGGCAACGTGTGCCCAGCTTGCTGGCAGGTCGCAGAGCTATAAGAATCATAATTTTTTTTTCAGAGCCTACGCTAGGTGTCCTATTCACACATCTAATTGTCGAAACTAATCATTTGCGAAACAAAAGGAACCTGCGTGGTGCAGGGTGAACGGAGATCTCCAACTGAACTTTAGTTATGATGTTTTCACTTGCTTTATTGCACTTTTTGGAGTAATTCAAACTTAAAAAAAAAAAATTGTTTCTATGGGTTTTTACATGAATGTTTAAAGTATCTGTCTATTCGATCTGATGAAAAAAATGTCTCCGACGTAAGAACAGCCAAGTTACTCATGCATAGCCTACAGAGTGCTGCCTATAAGTCCTTAATTCCAACTTGCAAAAACTAGGCCTGCCTTTAAAAGTATTGATATCAAAATGTGGCTAAGTTACAACTAACAATATTGCCTATCGTATCTCACCCTAAATAAACTAGCTCTATTCCAAAGCAATGCTATCCAAATTTTCCTAAATTATTTAATGCAACTTTTAAAACATTCTTATATGAGAAAACCAGAACATGTGCACACTGTTTGAGTCCAAAATGAAATAACACTTTAATATCAACCAAGCGAGGTATGAAGCGTACCGAACCCGGTTATCGGGCGGAAACCAGACATTTTTGTGATCAACATACGATACTGATATTATTCGGGCACATACCATTGAACATATTATATTTATTAGGTTCACAAAACGATAAGCTAACTTTTAAGCCAATAACCATGTAGATGTGACCGGTAGTTTTTATGTTTTAACATCTTTTAGATGAGAAAGTACTGTCAAAAAAGGGGCGCCCTTTATCGGGCGGCTCTTGTAGTGCATAAACAAGCTCACGATTATTGTTGTTTTAATAATCAATTAATAGTTTATTTCATCAAGAAAGATACAGTTTGAATAACCAATATGTTGGCAAAATAGCTGGCTAACTGGATAGTTTACCTGACAGTCCGAAAGATGTCAATATTGGGTTTATTTCTTCACAAAACGATAAACTAAGTTTTAAGCCAATATTAAACATGTAGACGTGACCGGTAGTTTTTTGTTTTAACGTCTTTTAGATGAGACAGTAATGTCAAAAAAGGGGAGACAACTATCGTTTATTGGCTTAAAAGAGATAGGCTCAATCGCATTGGATTTATTTCTTTACAAAAACGATGTTAACTTTTAAGCCAATAACGTGTTTCTTTTTTCGTTTTAACGTCTTTAAGATGAGACGAGACTGCCAAAGAAAGGGCGCCCATTATCGGGCGGCTGTTGTAATCCATAAGCAAGCTCATGATTATTGTTGTACCGTTTAGATACCGTTTGAATAACCAATATGTTGGCTAAATAGCTGGCTAACAAGACTATGCAGTGTAGTACACCAGCGCAGAAGTAGAATCAGATTTCGGACATTTTTTTCACATAGGGGGCGTGATAAAAAGGCTCATAAAATGTGTAATTATCGTTAAATATTCATGAAAATGAGCGGATACATACCTTGTTTGGTTTGAAGTGGGTGGGAAATACTGGTTTTCTTTTTTTCGTTGGCAAATCAGCTCTCGAGGAAGTTCAAATATGGTCGAAAGAGGACGTGCCCGATAAAGGGCGCCGCCCGATAAAGGGTGCCCTGTAGCAACCCACGTCTCTCGCAATACTAAGGCTTGACCCTATCCAGAAGACCAAAGGGGTATAGTCACGTGATATAGGCCATTTGTCAGCGTCGGTCTGAATTTCACCATTTCATTGTAGTGCAAGTGAAACATTGAACAGTTAATATTGGAAATGTCTTTTGCCTTGCAATAAAAATACGTTTGTTAATGTGAAAATAATAGCAGTGTAATAAATGAAAAGTATTTTCATTGTTTTTGTCGAAAATAAATTTGTGTCCTGTTGGGCTTGAACTACCAATCCTTTGTGTGAGAGGCAGCAACTGTAACCAGTAGGCCACTGTAGCATCATAAAATACACAAAGCCATATAGTGGTTTTGTCTGTGATTCTGTGATGTGTTCATATTAGTTTGAAGCATTTTTATTGGGCGATAAGCTTGGGAGAGCCGGTATGCGATGTTGTTATCGAATGGGGAGAATTATTCTTTGAGGGTACGGAGGCAGGCAGGTAGTGAGGGTCTCTGGGTAGGCAGGAAAAATTGGAAGAAGAAGAGGAAGCAGAAGGAGAAAAACGGCAAAATAACCCAAGTTTGGGGTTTTATTGTGTGGATGTGTGAAGGTCTATCTGAATGCTGTGTGGTTACATGATGTCAGAACATACAGAAGTTAATGTTTTTAATGGCTGAGAGTCTGTGGTCATTGTGGTTACTTCTGTAGGAAACCCTGAACAGTCCCAAACTCTCAGTGCTGTATAGGTATGGGGCATGCCCCGCCAAGCCGTAACTTGGCGGATGGCATACCTGCCATCCCAATGGGGCATGCCCCGCCAAGCCGTAACTTGGCAGATGTCATACCTGCCATCCCAATTGTATTCGATAATTTAGGAACTATGCACTGACAGGAGAGACAGGATTCATGGGCAATTTATCTTGAATAAAAGTTCAAAATTAAGAACAATTTTACCGTATAGGCTACTTATTGCAGACATATATCCTAAGTTATATGAACATGGATGACATGATATAAGCTACTGTGCCCAAAATCTACTGACTATTGTTATTTTCTAAGTTTCAAAGTCTGACTACAAAGTCCTATAAATAATAAATGTTTATAAATGTAAATTTGACTCAAATATGCTACATGCAAAAATGTTATGGGTAAGAATAATAACGTATCCCTATTTACAGCTGGTCCGTATAATGTAATTTTACTCCCATTTTCTCATTGAAATTAGAGCATCGTCATTCCAGATAGTTTGCAAGCCCATCTTCAAAGTGTTAAAGACGCCTTGGCAGTGCTCGAACCGCCTGCTACTTTCGATGCCCTGGTTTCCACAGCCATCCGCATCGATTGTCAGTATCATGGTAAAGACCTGTTATCCTCTTCCTCTCATGTCCTCTCATGTCCTGCTTTCGAGTCACTACAGGGGGCGAAGATCCAACTTCGGCCCCTTTCCCATCACGAAAGTGATCAACCCGGCTGCAGTTCGGCTCCAGCTTCTGCACACCCTCCGCTCCATTCATCCCACCTTCCACGTCTCCAGAATCGTACCTGTGTTTTGCTAGTTTCTTCATGTGCCTGATTTCTGTTCTCCTGACTTTTTGATTTTGTTTCTCGACTTTTTGGATTGTTTTTTTTTGTACTTTTGCTGTGATCACCTGGTTTTGACTACTGCCTGTTCCTGACTACGATTCTGCCTTTTCCTCATGGCTTTTGCCACTAATTAACTTCAGTCCCTACTTCACCCTGACATTGATAACCGTGTCAGGGAGCGAGAGAGAAAGAATGGTGAGAGGAAAAACCGTTCGGCTAACTATCCCTCCTCTTTTCTGGCAACGCCTTCGCCCCCCTCTTTCGTACGCTCCTCCCTTCATGGGGAGGAGCCCATGCAGGTAGATGGTTCCTCTTTGCCTAAACAATCAAACTCACGTGAGGACTGGTGTCGCTACTGCAGGCGCAAGGGGCACACAAAGAGTCAGTGCCCTAAATTGGGGGGAAACGGGGGGTCTCGCTAGGGGAACTGGGGACCCTAGCGAGATTTAATAGAACTGTCCCCCGGATGCTATTGCCGGTTCAACTGTTCTGGAATAACCGGTCGGTTAAAGTCAACGCTTTTATCGATTCCGGAGCAGTTAAGTGCTTTATGGATGCCAGATGGGCCAAGAAGCATAAAATTCCCATTCACTGCCTAGTTCGGCCCTCGACGGCCACCCGCTGGGCACCGGGACCATTAAAGAGACCACGGGTTCTTTACATATGTGCTCCTTCCATGAGGGTCATTCAGAACATATTCAGTTCTTTTTGGTCGATTCCTCTACTTATCCCCTCATTTTAGGGCATTCTTGGCTGGTTCGGCACAGCCCACATATTAATTGGGGTGGGGACAAGGCGGTCATCCTCCAATGGGGGTGGTCTCACTGCCTTTTGATGGCCCCCTTTGCTTCTGGTGGGCATGGTCACAGCTCGGAGCTTAGTTCCATCAGTGATCTCGAGGAGATTGATTCCCTGCCTGTTCAAGATAGACCCGCCCCTCTCTACGAGCATGGAGAGGAGAGCTTGGCCTGGGACTCTCTGGCCGACGGGAACTCTCCTTGGGACGAGGCATCCCTAGATGAGCTTTCTGATTCCAAGATCACATGGGGTCCCTTACCAGCCAATATACAGGCTGAGTATGCAGATCTCGCTGAGGTTTTTAGCAAGCAATGAGCTACCACTTTGCCACCTCATCGGTCCTATGACTGCGCCATCAATTTGTACCTGGGCTCCTCCCAGGGGTTCCCTGTGCTCCCTATTGTCCCCAGAGAGTACATAGAGGAGGCCCTAGCTAATGGCTTTATTAGACCCTCCACTTCACCGGCGGGTGCTGGTTTCTTTTTTGTAAAAAAGAAAGATGGGGGTTTAAAGCTGTGCATTGATTTTCTGGGGTTAAGGCGAGACACGGCAGGCAGAAATGACGTTTTTGCATCCACTCATCAATTTTGAGATTTTTGGTTATTTTGCTTCTATAACATGTCTTCTTTAACACTGATATCATAAAAATGTCCAGACTGCACAGAAATATGTTTATTTTACTGTATTTTGTCTACTAAGGTCCAGAAATTTTATCCTAACTTGATCGAATGTTAGCATTTTTGAGTGAGCTATAGTTCCGCAACGTTTGGTAAAAAATGTAGTGTTACCTATCGTTGGAAAGCTCATTTTCTGTAGCCGAACAGTAGCTGATCCAAATATGGTCATTTCCTTTGCAGTGACGACTATTTGTGTAAAGACGAAGGGTGCTTTAATACAAAATGCGAAATCCCATTGGCTGAAGGCCATTTCTGGCGTTCTGATTCGCTAAAACGCATCACGTGATGTCTTCGGAAACTTCCGTGTTAGCTTAACGCGGCAAATAATGAAGTGGTGAAACAAAAGTTTGGCGAATGTAAAGTCGTGATCAAAATGGGCAAAACACCGACAAAAGCGACACAAAAGAGACGTGAGCAATTACCTACTGCCAGAAGAAGCAAGGGAACTACATGTGATCGTAAAGATGACAACGAGCCTGTCAGTAGCGAGTCACCAGCTGTCAGTGTGTCAAAACACAAAATTCAGGAGATGGGGAAAGGTGATTCGAAAATAGATGACAGGCTGGTCACACAACAGTGGCTTATAATGCACGTGTCGCGTTTAAATGAGCTGCTGGATGAATTGCTATGTCCAAATTGCATGGGGAACGGTCTACATATAAACATAGATCCCCAAATCCAAGGGTTCTGTAGCAGTCTGTTGCTAGAGTGTAGCGAAAGCAAATCGCAAGAAAATGGATACAGAAAAGCGTGTTTTCATCCTCACGTTTAGGGCTTGGATATGCTGCGCTAAGGAAAATTAGTAAAGTGTTAGGTATTCCATCACTACACTTGAAGACATATCAGAGACACGACAGGAGAGTGACAGGTAAACAGGGTAGAGATAGAGAAGCCTATTAGAAAGTGTAAAACAATCTATTTATTTAGGCTATATTTGTATTGTATAGTAAACAGGGTAGAGACAGAGAAGCCCATTAGAAAGTGTAAAACAATCTATGTATTTACTATAGGCTATATTTGTACTGTATAGTAAAATGTAGAGATAGAGAGGCCTAATAGAAAGTGTAAAACAATCTATTTATTTATTGTAGGCTATAATGGTATTGTATAGTAAACAGGGTAGAGATAGAGAAGCCTATTAGAAAGTGTAAAACAATCAATTTACTATATTTGTACTGTATACGTCCCATAACACAGAATAATAAAGTGCAATTTCATGAATTCAGCATATTGTATTTCATTAATGTTGCCACCAGTTTGTTTTATTGTTACAGTATACTTTTCCTTTTAGTGGCAGGGAGGGCAGACTGTAGGGTGGACTGTAGTCAAAAGATAAAATAATTATAATGAAACGTGCATCTTCATCCATTCTAAGAAGACCTTCATCCACTTCTTGTCTTTTGTTTCATAGGTTCCATTGCCTTACTAGAACCAGAGTACTTTGTCACACAATCATTGCAGGATTTCACAGCGTACAGTTTAAGTGTGCACAGTTTGTATGGTCATTCTGGCTAAGCTGCAAATCTGGTAACCCTAGCTGTAATCTCATTGGCTCTTACCTATGTATTTTGATTTAGATTTTTTTAGTTTTTTACTAAATGAAGATAAAAAATTATCTTAATTGACAATTATGACAGACAATTATCACATTATGACAAAGACAAACAGGTGGCACAAAAGGGTTGCGCAGTAATTGGAAGGCCCTGTGACTATGCCTGTGCTTAGTTGTACTTATTAACAAGTATATCTAATCAAGTAAGCATATATACAGTTTAGATCAGTGGTCTCCAACCCTGTTCCTGGAGATCTACTGTCCTGTAGGTTTTCAATCCAACCCTAACAAAGTACACCTCATTCAACAGCTAGAGACCGTGTTGAGCTGGTAATTAGTAGATTCAGTTGTGCCAAATTAGGGTTGAAATGAAAACCTACAGGGCTGTTGATCTCCAGGAACAAGGTTGGGGACCACTAGTTTAGATGTGTTTAGTAGTGTAATAGGGCATTGGAGGATGTGATTTAATGGGTTATTGTTGCTATAAAGAGTGATTTCTAGTCAGCAAATATTAAACTTAACAATACATATCTTTAACGGCCATTTTCTCAAAATGAGTTTTTTTCAATACTCTGAACCAAAAATCTCAACTTCTAGATCACTTACATACACTAAACTTTCCATGTTCATTCATAACTATATTCTGAAGATTATTACAGAAGGATTTGTTAATATATTGCCAATTGCCTGATTTATTACACATTTTGTTCTTAAAAACATGGCGAAAATGCATTTTTTATACCTGTATATAGCATTTTCTCATTTATAAAATGAAAAAAGCATGTATCCAAAATCCATATTTAATGAGGCATTGCCTAATTTGCATATTTAAATGTAACTTTAAAAAGAACTTCCAATACAAAAAATAATTGTAACAATGTAAGTAATCAACTGGTAAAGTTTCATGATGATAGCTTGTAGTTAATTCTTTTTCCCTATTCACCTGCAGTGTCTCGCCGTAAATTACATTACTATTAAGAATCGTTACCCGCTGCCTCTCATGAACACTCCGCATTTCAGCGCCTTCAGGGGGCGTCAGTATTTACTAAATTCGACCTCCAGAACGCTTATAACCTGGTGCGCATGCGGGAGGGCGATGAGTGGAAAACAGCGTTTAACACCCATAACGGGCACTACGAGTACCTCGTCATACCGTTCGGGTTCACTAGCACCCCCTCTGGTTTTCAGGTGCTAGTGAACAATGTACTTGGAGAGATGCTGGAGAAATTTGTCTTTGTCTATCTTGACAACATTTTAATTTTCTCCACTGATCTTCCTACTCACATCGGCTATGTCAGACAGGTTCTGGAAACACTTCTCAGAGCACAGTGTTAATTAAAGTAGAGAAATGTACTTTCCATTCTGACACCGTTTCCTTCCTAGGATTCATTGTGACTAAGGGAGAGGTCCAGATGGATCCTGAGAAGTTTTCGGCAGTTATGAACTGGCCTACCCCGCAGTCTGTAAAACAGGTCCAGCGGTTCCTAGAGTTCGCTAATCCCACGCTTTGCCGCCTAGGGTCTCACAAACTCACTCCACATTTCGTGGGCCCCTTTAAAATCACCCAGAAGATCAACCCAGTCATGGTGCGGCTACAGCTTCGTGCTCTATGCATATTCACCATACTTTTCACGTTTCTCGGTTGAAACCTGTGCTTGTGAGCACCCTAGCTCCTGCGGACAAGCCATGGAGCCATTTGTGGAGGGAGGTCCGGTGTATACGGTTCAGCGCATTTTGGCCGAGAGACATGTGGGCAGAGGGTTCCAGTTCCTTGTGAATTGGGAGGGCTATGGCCCTGAGGAATGCTGCTGGGTCCCCTCTAATTAGGAACTAATTAGGGCCTTTCACAGAGAGGGTTCTGGGGTCATCCCTTAGAGGGGGGGGTCCTGTCATGGTTTTGTAGGTTGCCGTCCCTTCTCTGCTGAGTTTTCTCTCTCAAGTCCGGGACGGCATCCTTGCCGTGTTTTTGTGTATTACTTTGCCACCTAAAGCCAGGTATTGCGGTATAGGAAAAGCAACCACTTTGCTTTAAAAGCTTTTTGTGATTAAAGTAACGCGGGACTTGCTTAGTGCTCTTAGAGATTCCTTATAGGATTTAGTTTTTCTCTCGTTAGCACTTTTTTTTTTCTTTTGAGGCAGTAACCTTCACCGTTTTTCTTTGTTACCTCTTTACTTAAGCTCTTTCGTAGAATATACGTAGAGCTAGAGGTAATTTATTTTCTTCCTTTCATTTCTGCTCGAGTCTGCAAGCTTTTCGCCCACTTCTCTGGGTCGCTATTTTTTCGCTTTGTTTCCGTTTAACTCTTTAATTTTAAGCTCTTTCATAGTATATAGAGCAAGAGGTAAATTATTTTCTTTCTCTGACTACTGCTTGCGTTTGCGAGTTTCGCCCACTTTTCTGGGTCATTATTATTTGGCTGCACGCCGGGAGGTTTCATTCCCGTTTGTTAATTTTCCCTGTTCTGTTCGCAGACTTCCCTTCTCCTTTTACTAGTGGCTCCCACATCTCGTGGGTTAGCTTTTTGATCCCCTCTCTGTCGCGTCTGGTCCTCCGAACCGACACCTTACACAAACATTTTTTTTATCTGCAGATTAATCTTATTTACCGGTTTTATAAGTCAGCTGTATGCTGTTGCTACGGTAGAGATGAATCTAACATTACGGCTCGCGGTAAAAAAGATTGAACACCAAACTGCTTTGCTAACTCTGTGATAATGTAACTATGCCGAGATATGTTAATTACCTAACCATGTATTGCATTTGCATTATCTTAACCTCTTAATACCAAACGCCCCCTAGCGGTAACGCGGGCGTTACGGAAATTATTAAATTATACATTTCATTAATTTAATAATATATAATAAACTGCTCACCTCAATATTTTGATTAAATATCCTTAAGATATATCCATTCCTTCTGGGAAAGTGGTTTTTAAGCCCAAAACGTCGGGATAAAACTTTGTAAATAACGTTGGAAACATGTATTGCAGCTTGATGTCACACCATAAACAATGTGCTGGTAAACTGTTCTGCTTAATTGTATTTCACAAAACTTTGGTTTGAAAAATCATTATACCTTTAGGCTTCAAGAAAAAATACTTTAAAACTTTCATACGGCTGTACATTATTTTTTTCCAATTTTAAACCGACTTGTGCTTTTTTGCACTTGATTACGACTCGTTCGGCTGTGTTCACTTTGGCGTTGTGAAACTCAGCCAGTTTCTGGAGTACCAATCCCGTGGCTTAGTACATGTTAGCCAGAGTTGTTTTGAACTTGCCTGCAGAGATTTATGCAAAACCGTTGTCAATTGGGTGTATTTCTTTGACTGATAGCACAATAGGCTTATCTGAAGTGGGAAAAACTGTCTTCCACCCGCCTCCACTCTGAGTATTATTTGCTTTCCATTGGGTTTTAAAACTGTCTGTCAAATATTCCAGCCAATAGCCAAGACTCTTATCTTTCAAACAAGTCCTCATTCAACAAAATGCCGTTGTAAAAAAAGGAAATACTGCCCTGCGTATAAAGAAGTGTCAACCACGCGTAATTATCGAACCAAGATGGCGCAGTGTTTTTACCTTGTAGTGTAGCTCGCTACATTCCGTTTAGCAAAGCACAATTAATTAGGTAAGGCCCGCAGTTACATTTTTTTACTTTAGAGTATTTTTGATACAGTTTTTGTGTAGTTATGTCGAGATTTTTGAGGCGTTTATCCGTGCACCAAGTGCTAGACGAACTGGATAAGCCAGAAGATGTTTTTGCCGAGGGAGACTCATCCTGTCTCAGTGACGCTGAATCCACTGATGACCGAGATGATGTTGCTGACATGTAAGTTGTTTTATCATACTAACAGTGTTATGCTATAAACGCATTGAATTTCGCCATGGCAGGTAACGTCGTTAGGGCTGGTGGTATTACCGATTTTTCGATATACCAGTGTGAATTCACGCAATGCCATGCGGGTTCGTAATTACATTGTCAACTGTATTTTAGTGTTTTTCATACAATTAATATTACAAATTGCACATTCCAACGGTATGATAAATAATTTATGAAGTAAACTTAGGGTGTATTGTCTGTGTTGACAAACTCGCACGTGTTACGTGGCGTTGCCAACAACACAGATGTTTGTGGAAACGGTAAGTTTGGTGTAAGCATCGAAGGAAATGTGCAATTTAGCTGCAATGCGTGAATCCCTGTGTTTCTTCTGTGAAGCTAACTAACCTTATATACTTATGCATAAAATCGGTCCCTCTCAGCTAAATTAATATAGATGGTATTACCTTTACAGTGGCAAGCTAGCAAGCAAAATTACAGGTAACAAGCAGCTAGCTATCTATTTGTGTCTGAGATGAGCTACTAAATCGATTTTTTTGAGTGTGAAATGGCTTCTGGAAGTGTTTAGTAAAGTCATTGTTCCACATGAGTAAATTGTTCTGTATGCAGTACAGAAGGCTGTGCAGGTAAACAAAATGGCAGTTTATGCATGGTATGAGGGAGAGAACATGATAACATGAGGGAGTACTTGTTTATTATTATTATTGTTGATTGTTGTTGTATAAGGGGGACTAATGGGTATATCAACATGGTGGACAATTCCATGGACAGGGTTAGTGGGGTTTGTAATGATGCAGATTGCTCTCCTGAGGGAATGTGTAGTCTAAATGGCTTCTGTATGAATGGTTAAATAATCTCTCCTCACCCTCCACCCCCATGTTTTGATCCTTTGCCTTTTTTTGTTCTTAGTTCATTTTTTTTTAGCTTTTTGGACCCTGCCATTTTGTACTTTCTTTGTGCAAATACGGTAACTTCAGCAATTAGAGGGCAAGGATCTTTTTATTTGTTACAGCAGGGGTGTTTTTATTTTTTATCTAGGAAACTGGTGGACTTTTGATTTTTTATCCACTGCACTTTTAGTAGTACACCTTAGTGCACTTGTATATAGTTGATATATGTTTGTCATGTATAAAGTTTTGCCTCCTAAAACCCAACCCCAACGTCCCTGTCATAGGAGGTGGCAACAGAATAAAGGACAGGACTGGCAAGCAGTAATGTGTAGGGAAGTTTCATACTATTCCCATTATTCATTTGAAAACCTGTTTGCACATTCCTGGACTCATTTCTGGCTAATGGGGCTCTGGTGAAATACACAAGATTCACTGTGCTGCTACATGGGTTTTGACAGCTTTTTGTAACCTTGGGTAGTTAGTTGTGTAATATGAAGAGCACCAAGAACACATCTAAAAATGAACTTTTATTGCCAATATTGACAAATTATCTCATTTTATTGTAAAAACCTAAAAAATAAATCATATTGAGACCTTTCTGGAACATTGCCATTTTTGGCACATTTGGCACCATTTGGCACCATTTGGATCTACTCATCAACCAAATTTCAGCTTTGGTACTCAACTCCTTCATGGTTAGATAGCATTTTGAAAAGTACACATATTTTAACATATCGGGAATTCACATAAGTCTTAAGAGTTACGTTACTAAAGTGTCAAATTATGTATCAGACATCAAACAGAATAGTACATGTACTTTAAACCATACACTGATAATGTCAGATAATGTCACTCCACTTCTCCATGCCAATAGTTTTATGTCCTCTTGTGACAACTCGGTTGCAGCCATCAAACCCCCTTTCTCTTCTGAAGGTTGTTTTGTGGCAAGCATCATTTAACACCAAACCAATACTGCAGTCTTACATGGAAGATGTCCCTGCCATTTTGAGGAGTTTATGAATACTGCTTCCAAAATAAGTGTTACTGCATTGTAGGCCTAGGAAACAAAAGTATGCATGGTACAGTAACAGCAGCAAACGCATGTTTCGCAGTTAGTAAATAAATATAGTTGGGACGTATTCTGTAATCGACGAGGCTCACTGATGGGATCTCAATTCTCGAATGATAGAGCTAGAATGCAATTGACCAAATATTGTTGCCTGGTAATGGGAAATCCCATCATTGCGTAATGGGTTATCCCTGTATTTACCTGACATGGGAACATCCCACATCTAACCTTTGCTCTAGGCCCCAGGGGGCATCTTAAATTTATTTTACCAATCTCCTGTGATAAATATGCATGTTGTGATCAGACCTTACGCACGTAGATCGGCCGATTTCAAGTTTTGTATCCCCAGAATTGTGCAAAATTTGTATTTTTCAAAATGTGGTCTAACCATGAAGGAGTTGAGTACCAAAGCTGAAATTTGGTTGATGAGTAGATCTAATATATCTGTTTAACTGGTGTAAATTTCAGAAAAAGTTTTAACTGTCCACATGGTGATCCACTGACAAGACGAACGGTTCTGTTTTTGACTTTTTTTCACCCGGACCCAACTTTGGATGGATGTCATTCCTTTACAAATGAATTGATTAGCCTGTACTTGCTTGTAACATACACCTATAGATAATACTTCTGTGATACGGGATGTATATGTCCACTTGTGTGGGCACAGGGTGACCTCGAAAATCACCAAAAACATGTGCGACTGAACAAAGTGGCTACTTTGGGTGCATATAACTTGAAATGGAAAGGGGATATTCTTGCAATCTGGAAGAAAGTACGTTAGGATACCAAGTTTCGGCTCTATAGCTGTTACCTATCCCAAGTTATAAGCTTCCAAAGTCAGAAAAAATCACATTTGCGCGTTTTCACGACTCGCGAGCGTGAAAGACGGAGGTTTTGAGCAAATGTCAGGAGGCCATATCTCGGAAACGACATGTCGTATGAGGCAAATTTTTTGTGTGTGTTCATTGGATTATTATGATGGAGTTTCATCAAAATCTGAGAGGGTCATACAGGAACTTTTCAGAAAACTGGTTGACTTGACACGGAATGACCCTCATGTCCTTATTTTCTTTAGCAACAAAGGCGAGCTGGGTTGTGAGAGAGGTGACGTGTTGTTGTTGTTGTTGTTTCAGCGAGTGTTGGAGGGTGGATTGCTATTGAACTCTATGGAAAAATAAGTCAGGAGAAGAAACCCTTCAAGTTATCCATCCATGTCTACTGTATTTCTGGCAGCAGAGTGATGGTTTAACCTCTTGCTGCCAAACGCCCCCTAGCGGTAACTAGCGTTATGGAAATTATTAAATTATACATTTCATTAATTTAATAATATATAATAAACTGCTCACCTCAATATTTTGATAAAATATCCTTAAAATATATCCATTCCTTCTGGGAAAGTGTTTTTTAAGCCCAAAACATCAAATTAAAACTTTGTAAATTACGTTGGAAACAACAACCTAATTCCCAAACATGTATTGCAGCTTGATGTCACACCATAAACAATGTGCTGGTAAACTGTTCTGCTTAATTGTATTTCACAAAACTTTGGTTTGAAAAATCGTTATACCTTTAGACTTCAAGAAAAAAAACTTTCATACGGCTGTACATGATTTTTTTCACATTTTAAACCGACTTGTGCTTTTCAGCACTTCATTATGAGTCGTTCGGCTGTGTTCAGTTTGGCGTTGTGAAACTTCAGTTTCTGAAGTACCAATCCCGTGGCTTAGTATATTTTAGCCAAGGGGGTTTTGTACTTTTTTGCACAGTTATATGCAAAACCGTCGTCAATTGGGTGTATTTATTTGACTGATAGCACCATAGGCCTATCTGAAGTGGGAAAAACGCGCATCTACCCGCCTCCACTGTGAGTGTGATTTGCTTTCCATTGGGTTTTTAAACTGTCTGTCAAATATTCCAGCCAATAGCGAAGACTCTTATCTTTCAGACAAGCCCTCATTCAACACAATGGGTTAGGTTGTCACATAAATCCAGCTGCGCGTAAGAGGACGAGGCGTACAAGCGTAATGTTCCTACCAAGATGCCGCAGAGTGTGTTTAGCTTGTAGCAGCTAGCTACATCCCGTTTAGCAAAGTATGATTTATTAGGTAACGGCGGCTGTTCATCTTTTTACTTTACAGTCTCTTTCATACAGTTTTTGGTTAGTTATGTCTAGGTTATTCAGGCGTTTCTCTGTGTAGCAGGTCCTAGTCCGAAGATGTTTTTGCAATGTTGTCTCAGTGACGCTGAGTGGTAAGCAAACATATTTTTTTGCCAGTATACCAGTGCTAATTCACTATTATGTATAAAACGAATCCCTCTTAATTAAATGAATATAGCTAACATTACTATATTGTAACAATGGCAAGCTAGCCAGCAAAATTAGATAGCAGCTGGCTATCTATTTGTGTCTGAGACGAGCTGTTCCGAGTTTCTTTTGAATGAAATGGCGTCTGACGTGTTTGTTTAGAAGTTATTGTTCCACATTAGTAAATTGTTCTGTATGCAGTACAGCAGGCTGTGCAGGTAAACGAATAAGCAAATTATGCATGACGTAACATGAGGGAGAGATAACATGAGGATGAGTTTGTTGTTGATTATTATGCAGGGTTTTATTTTATTTAGGAAACTGGTGGACATTTATTTTTTAATTTTTTAATTTTTGTTTCTGATTTTTCCCCATTTTTCTCCCAATTTAGTAGCCAATTGAACCCCTATTCTAATTCAATTTCCCCCCGTGTAGCAACCGCTAGAGAACCCCCGCTACACAACCCTGTCAGCCGGTAGTAGGAAGGAGGTCGCCACGTCCTCTACAGGGCGCGACTCCTCGAGCTCCTGACCGTGAATCCAGCTTGCCCAGGGCCGCTATGCATGCAGCGATTCTCTCCGAGCCCCTCCCCCCACCCGGAAGCAGCCGCCAATTGCTGCTCCCACAGGGCGCCGGCCATGCTCGGATCTGGCAGGACCGGGGCGCGAACCCCGATCCTCGTAGCACAACTGCACCGACTGAAAGTCGGCGCTCTAACCGTTGTACCACGCGACGGCCCCAAACTGGTGGACATTTGATCTAATTTGCATAAGGTCCGTTTACCTGGACTCATTTCTGGCTAATGGGGCTCTGGTGGAATACAAGATTCACTGTGCTGCTACATGGGTTTTTTTGGGGACCACGGGTAGGCTAGTTAGTTGTCTAATATGAAACACACCAAAGACACATCTAAAAATGAACTTTTATTGGCAGTTATCAAATTTTATTGTAAAACTTAAAAAAAGGAATCATATTGAGACTTTTCTGGAACCTTGCCATTTTGCACAATTTGGCACAATTTGTGCCAACTTTGGAAACTGAAATGGTTCACCTGAAAAAAAGCTCTGTAGAATTTGAATAGTTTGATATATTGACACCATATGTTTAGCAGAGATAGGCAGCATATTGAGGAATCACAAAGAGGAGTTATTTCCTCCATAGCCCTTGTAGCTCATCAGGTAAAAAATCAGAAATTTGAATGTAGGTACTAGGGTTGCAAATTCTAAGGAATTTCCTTGATCGATAGTCGTCAACGTTAATGAACAATCAATCGATCAATCGATAACAAAACAGCTAAAAATAGCTTATGACGTAGAAAATACAAAATGCATGTTTTTTTCCTCAATCAAAACTTTATTGAAACATTTGAGAAATACGCCTGTTTCATAGCATAACACAAATATAATTATGAACGCCGTTTTGTTTAAGTATGATATTTTAATAAGGCACGGGAAATTGCGCTCACTCTTCCGAGGCCAAGAGGCTTGGACAAGAGGGAAAATAAATAATTTTAATTTAAAAAAAATTTTTTATATTATTCTTTTTTTATATATAATATATATATATATTTTTTATGTAGCTGCAATATTTCCCTTACCGCAGAATGCTGGAATGATCAAAATAGCATCTGGAAAAACCCTTGCCAAAACAGCTTCGGTTTCCGTTAGGCCTAATTGAAATTTTCGATGGCAGCGCTGATATTATGAGGGTGTAATTATAGTTTCCGCCTCTACGCAAAATGGCGCACTTTCGTCCGTTTCGCTATCTGACCAGAACTCTTAAGTGTAGAGTAAAAGCTAATACTGCACAGTCGCGGATCTATGGGTGGGCAAGCTGTCAATCTGGCCCCCTTATGTTTAACTTAATGATTGCATTTCACCAACAGCTCCCATTGACACAATTAAGATGAGACCGCAAATAGTTCAATTTGATCGTTAAATTTGAAATGGTCGATCGATCAAATTATTAACGGCAATTAATCGATCAACGATTAATCGTTAACACCCGTAGTAGGTACCCGTTTTTTGTTTTTTCACAATTTCTGTACATAAATTGTTGTAATTAAAGGGTAAGTTCGCTATTTTGGACCTTGGACCCTATTTGCGGTCCGTCTTCCATGAACCTGACCCATGAAGTCCATTTTTTCGCTGATCGGTCCAGTATTGAGTTCGGTACAGATTTCCTGTAGGCTCTCACTGGGCTACAATGGAAGTGAACGGGGCAATCAGAAATGTTCGATAAATGTGCTTTCATGTACAATAAATGAGACGGGAAGCTCAGGGTGTATTGTTACCGGTCTCAGTATGCTCTCCTGTGAAATGTATCTCAATCCGAACATTTTTACGTGCTTGGCACGGCTTGGAAGTAAGCATTTCTCTGTTGCTTGTTTGCGCTGCACTCGCGGAGTACTATGTGTCGGGGGTAGGGGAGCGGGAAGGTGTGCCGGCCGTTTACGAAACTATCTAGCTGAGCAGTCTGCGTTTGTTTACCTGCAGCAACGTAGGCTACAATTTCCACAAAAAAACTTGGATGATGGATGACTATAATGATTACGAAGACGAAGAATTCGATTTTGACTTTGACGTTACTGGCTACAGATTTGAGCCAGAATACCCGGACACGGAACTACAAGAGATGGATGATAAGAGAGCAAGAGAAGAGAGAGAGGCTGAAGTTGCGCAGGTAATGTTATCCGAAGTCGCTGCCAAGGCTAGACCAAGAATTTCGGGGGACTTTTGGTGTTCTTGCAAGAGGTGCAAGCAGATGCCCAGAGAGGAGGAAAGTTTGTGTTGTAGGGAGTGGGATCTGTTGCTACCGAATGCCATTGAAAACCTGGATGTATCCGTGGATGACACTGGATCATCTCCATTGATTACCATTACACTATGACTGCCAACAGATATGTGATAGATGAGAACTTTGGACAGGACACCATGCGTCAAGCATTTGTAAATAAAACATTATAGAATTGTAAAAAGTTATAGTTGATGAACGTTTCCGACAGTTTTGTTACAAGAAAACAACTTATGTCAAGCTCGGATTTTGTTAGTTGGTATTGAGTGCTGGGTCAGAGGACGCGCTCAAAAAAAATAAAAATGTTAGTAACGTTATAGCTAAATATAACTTACCTCCGCTCCGGTGCTTGATAGTGCTGCAGGTCCGACACGAGGAACAGCTGTGTTCTTTAGAAACCAGTGTTTTGCTTCTGATTTGCGGTTACAGAAATCAGTAGCGTCGAAATGCGCTCCACAAACTCGCGAGTCTGCCAAACGGAGTTGATTGACTGGAGTGTTTATGTCGATCCGTAAGACAACCAGCCAAAGTCTCAATCTTTCTGGGTCAGAGAACGGGAGCCTGTGAAAACTGGTATTTGAGCGTCCAGACATTTTATTCCCACAACCGGGGACTGCACATTCGCGCACCATTGCTGTGATGAATTATTACAAATGATGATTACAAAAACTGCGTTACAAATATTTCTGCTGTAGGCTACTAGCTAGTAAACTCCAACGGGAGGTCAGGATTTGTGATCAACTGCTTTTCAAGCGGCCCCCCCCTCTCTACAACGTAGCTAGACTGCGGAAGTTTACAGTGCGAGGTAGTGCGGTCGGAGAAATCGTTCTGTTTCAAATGGAACTGTTGTTTCAACGTTCGGTTTGCGTTTGCGATAGCCTACATTTCACAGGAGAGCATACTGAGACCGTAAGAATACACACTGAGCTATAAAAGCACATTTATCGTTGTTTTTCCATAACATTTCTGATTGCCCCGTTCACTTCCATTGTAGCCCAGTGAGAGCCTACAGGAAATCTGTACCGAACTCAATACTGGACCGATCAGCGAAAAAATGGACTTCATGGGTCAGGTTCATGGAAGACGGACCGCAAATAGGGTCCAAGGTCCAAAATAGCGAACTTACCCTTTAAGTAGCAAAAAGTGTCTGTATATGAATTATGACTGCTTAGTCATAATAGTGCAGTTCTCTGTTTTAATAAAAGCTATGAATCATATTTGTAGTCTTTACAGTTTTTGAGATAAACAGCTTTGTTGGTCACTAGTAAAAACAGGCGAGAATTTGTATATTTTGCCCTTGGTATTAAGAGGTTAAGACTTGTTTGATACGTCAGATACTTGAGCCATTTAGCCAACCATGTGTTCCATACCGTTCCAGTGTAATTTACAGATAAATCTATTCCCACCCCCTAATTCCCATAGAGATCCATTCAAATGCAGAGACGTTATAGTATCACTTGTAAGAGTACGAGAAAATAAGATATCGAGTCTTTTGATGTTGTTGGGTCACAGACATCAGGAAGGCATGGCATGCAAAGGATATGCAACCAAATATTATCAACTAACTTGTGTAACTTTCTGACTTGTGTGTCAGTGATCACAGGTATATTCACTTTTGTTGCATTGAGTTTCTACTTTGAGGCCTGTCTTTTCACTATAGTCTTTCTAAAGTATTTGTTTTTGATTGTTCATAAGAGGAAACACTCTACTTGTCAACTTAGAAATAATTCAGTTATTGAGAGGTGATACAATTTTGAATCCTTTGACATTTAAGTGATATTGCACAGGGGTGTACTCACTTCTTTTGTATACTGTATATGCCTTTTACAAGAAACTCATACATCCGAATCTGACTATCATAAGTTAAAAACACCACAATTTAATCAAATCTTCTCCGCCCATTTCAACTCCAGGCAAAGAGTAGCCATATTAATACACAAAAAGATATAATTTATTCATAAAAACACCATCACAGATCCTGAAGGACGATTTATTATAATAAATATCACAGTACACAACAGCCCAATCACCATTGCATGTATCTACGGCCCGAATAATGATGACTCATCCTTTTTCACTTCTCTCTCTAATCTGTCTGACTCCCCAATAATAATAGGAGTAGATTTCAATACAGTCGTGAACCCATCATTAGACAGGTCTAACAACTCAAACATTACACATAACTGCCAATCCACAGAAACAATTAAACAGTTCATGAGTGATTTTGGTGTTGGCGATTAAAACACCCGGCCGCTAGAGAATTTTCATTCTTCTCACCGGTTCATCACTCCTATTCTCGCATTGACTTCTTTTTAACCAGTAACTCAATTATTTCCCAAATCTCAGACATACTAATACACCCAGCACTCGAGTTGAGGGGGGATGAGGGGGGATGGCATCCCCCCTGAAATAAAAACGGTCAAAATCATCCCCCTTCTAAAACGGCCATCCCCCTTTCCATCCCTTATGTCATTTTATCAATGAACGTGGTATTACTGCTATTTCAACATTAATTTTGTGCATATTGAGTAAAATACTGTGGGCGAGGGAGCACGCACACATGCAATGACATTTTTACCAAGTCACTGACGCTATGCTATGCGAGTGCCCTAGAGGCACCAGAGCGCCGTGATGCGCTTGTTTGATTGATGCTAGAAGCTGCATAGCAGCATGAGCGCAGGTAACGGTCATCACAATAGCCAAGCGACCAGGAGGACAGCGCTCTCTGAGGGACTTCATATTTAAAAAGACAAAAAATAACATTACAGGTAAGTCAAGAGTCAGTAATCTTAGTCATTACTCATTACTTTAGTCACCAAAGGTGGAATCTCTGGACATAAGCAATAACAACGTTAGTTTGGAGCTTAGCTACGTTTTTCTCTCTTGTTAGCTAGCTAGCTAACTAATGCTAGCTAGCTAGCTAGCTAAAAGATGAGGACTTGAACTTCATTAACTAGGCTAGCATTAACGTCAGCTAATCATGTTCTGGGAGAGTGGAGTAGGCAGCCATTGACAAAATTGGTCCTATTTTGTATTAATTTTTAATATATTTTCATATTTTGTAAACAGTTTCAATTTGCACTTAATGCCCTGTTAAAAAAAGTAACATTGGGAATGTTAACATAAAAGATTTGTATTTGAACTGCAATAAAATGATGATAGATCAATATTTTTCTAATTGTTTTCCTCCATTTTTTCATGAAGGGGTTCTTGTTTAATTTACATAATGATTTAATTAATCACGATTAAAAATTAACCCTTTAGATACCAGTTTTGATCATATACCAGTAACGGCTTTTTTGAAAAATACACTATAATTCAATATTCTAAAAACAAATTTGACTTTATTATTAGTATCATCAGCTGATCCATCTGAATAATAAATGAGAAGATTGATTTTGGTGCATTTTTACTTTTTGTATAATGTCAGATTGAACAAAAAGGTACGTTGGGACTGTTAACCTACAAGATTTGTACCATAGACTTCCATTATAACCACATTTTTTGACCCCCCCTTTAAATTAAAGTGAAAAAAAGATTTTGCACTAATTGTCCTCTGCATTTGACCCTAAGTCAAATGTAAGTGGTGCCATGGCAGCCCGGGGACCGACTCCAATTCTGAGGTGCCTTGGTCAAGAGCAATGACAGGAGTATCTGACACCTAACATCCATAACATGCATGTTGTTTTAGGAGTATAATCATTATCTTTATGCTTTAACAATAATCAAAAGGGTACAGAGTTGGTCTCCCACCCTCTGCGCCGTTATCAGCACAAATTATGTCCCCATATGATAAAATCCACCATCCCCCCTGATTTTTTTTTTACAACTTGAGTACTGAATACACCCCATTACCATTAGCGATCATGCTCCCGTCTCCCTCACTTGGAATATCAACCATTCTCGCAAACCATCCAACAGATGGCGTTTTAATACATCCTTGCTTGATGACCCAGACTTTGATAATTATATTAAAAGAGAGTGAGCTTCCTTCCTTGAAATAAATGATTCACCGGAAATAGCACCATCACTACTTTTGGAAACAGGGAAAGCAGTATTAAGAGGAAAAATCATATCACATTTCACACACAAAAAAAGGAAAGACATTGAAGGAAGTGTACTTCGAACAAAATATTAAAGAACTAGAGAACATCAACACAAATAATCCCACAGCACAAATCCAGAACGATTTACGTAAATACAAGTTACAACTGAATAAACACACAAATAGAAAAACTAAATTCCTCATACACAGACTCATACACAAGAATTTTGAATACAGTAATAAATATGGAAAACAGCTGGCCAACCAAATCAAGCGAAACAAAGAAAAAACAACAATCTCAACAATTATGAACTGAGCGGGGAAGATCGTGCAGACACCTGAGAAAATAAATAAAACCTTCCAAGATTTTTATACCAACCTATACTCATCAAAACATAAACCAAACCAAGAAGACATTGACACATTTCTAAACAATATTGATTTACCACAACTTACTGAAGACCAAGCGAATGCACTTGAAACACCGTATACAATAACAGAATTCTACAATGCACTCAAACTCATGCCTAACAATAAATCACCAGGACCTGATGGCTTCCCCGCTGAGTTCTATAAATACTTTTGGAATATTCTCGCCCTCGTTTTCAACAGATTAACAGCTGAAATGAAACAAACATCCAGACTTCCCATGAACATGAACACTGCTACAATCTCTCTTTTACTAAAACCCGACAAAGACCCCACCTCCCCATCAAGCTATCGCCCCCTATCTTTCATCAATACAGACACAAAAATCATTAGCAAAGCCCTAGCTTCACGAATCAAAACAGTTACTCCATCTATCATCCACTCAGATCAAACTGGTTTTATTAAAGGGAGACACTCATCTATCAACCTTTGCAGACAATTGAACTTAATCCATTATACATCTCACACGAACTCACCAACAGCCATAGCCTCATTGGATGCAGAAAAGGGAAAGTAAATTGGGAATTTTTATTTTCTACACTAAAAAAAATTGGTTTCGGTGAATCATTTATCATTTTTGTTTAAAATGGGTTTTATAGATTCTGAAATTTGTCCGCACTGCACACAAAACACCACAGACAGCTATATGCATGCCACATGGGACTGTACACCAATTAAGCAATTCTGGCGGGACATCACTGACCTTCTTTTAGGCTGCCACATCCCACTATCCCCTCCACTCTGCCTACTAGGAGACATATCCAACATCAACATAAGCAACACATTCAGTAGAATACTTTCCGTAGCCCTAATCATCGCCAAGCAAACCATCCTCATGAACTGGAAATCAAGGAAAAAAATCTATATTACACTTTGGAAAACCCTACTAATCGAATACATATCATTGGAAAAATTATCTGCCGCTATCAAAAAACAAACCGCTGATTTTAACACAATCTGGAGTCCATTCATCAAGAGCATTGTAGCTACGTAATATTAATATTATTATTATTATTAATTTTATTTTGTTCATTTATTTTTATTTTTATTGTATTTCTCCCCTATTCTTTCTCTCTACCTTCGGTCAATACTGTCTCCCCCTTTCGCTTTCTCTCCCCTCTACATCTTTCACACAGAAAACCCACTTACCAACACACACACACCTACTTACACACATGCGTACTACAATAAGGAAATCTAAGCCCAATGTTTTGCTTTTTGTTTGTTTGCTTGTTTGTTTATTTATTTATTTATTTCTCTGTTGTTCTTGTAGTTTGTAGTTATTGTTAATGTGTTGGTTTGTTTGAGTCTACTTCTCCATCTTGTCCTGTGCTGTGTCATGTGTTTTCATGTTGGTCACTTGTATTGCACTATTTTCATGTATTGTACTTGAAAAGTAAATTTAAAATAAAAAAAAAAAAAGTAGTAGTACTGGGTCCTGACAACCTAGGCATATATAATCGAAAAAGAAAAGGGAGATAATGACCTGTTTGGAAAACTGTTTTGTGAAAACCATTGACCGCCAGTCATTCAATGAGTGCCTGTTGTCTATCTAATAAATTCCAAGTGCGGACGTTCCAGCCCCGAAGTTGGACCTCTTGCTCCGCCTACCCTCTTTGGCAGAACATTTAACGGATTGGACCGCAGCCATTGAGAAACATGCCAGATTTCCGTGATCGTTGTCATTAATTCGTCACCATCTCATCACCGGGCTGTCACGTTCAAATCCTTTTTTCTTCTCGTAAATCAGAAATATTCCGACTTTCGAGATCATTTGAATACACCATAAATAAAGCAGACTATGACGTATGGCAGGAGTGACTGTTATTATGCTTAAAAAATACTTTTGTTAAAGCTGCAGTATGTAACTTTTATTTTGAAAAATGTCAGGGAACAGTCATGCTTAGTTGGTAGAAATCATAAAAAGAACTATTCTGAGAGAAATCCAGCACCATAGACTATGTTTATACCCTCAAATTCTGTATTCTAAAACCAGCAATTCGCTAAATATTTTTCAAAAACCATGACCACATTGTGGGCCAATCAACTGTGAGATTGACCTTGCCAGCTAGCAAGTTCACCAGCTAGACATTTCACAGCGACCCGTTACACCCAACAGAGTCTGGCGGCGGACTGAGGACACCTCCAACTCCTCTGACCTCCAACTCCTCCCACTTTCAATCGTCATATAGAGGGAGCGCGTCATCTCGTCTGTGTAAGAGACTAATGGTGTATTCAAATGATCTCAGAAGTCGGAATATTTCCGACTTACGAGAATAAAAAAGGATTTGAACGTGACACCCCGGTGACGAGTTAATGACAACGATCTCGGAAATCCGACATTCAACTCGGGCACCTCCTGAGGTCCCCGAGATGACCGAGGTGTAGTCTTTCACCTTCTGCATTTGTTTTCATCTTCAATCGTTTTTGCATATGTGTTTTAAAACATTCGGAACTGCAAATGCTGATCAGAGGCCAGCTAAACAAGCATTAGTTTTCTGCGGGCGTCCTTTTTTTTTCCAGCTGACCATTTGAACACCTTTAACGTAACGAATGGGACCACCGTCACAGCAAACATCACGCACGATCCTCCAGAGTTGGCCACTTGGAATACACCATTAGACACTCGCGTTAGCTTGCTACCGACCGTAACTGTCAAAGTTTATGACAACTTACAATGTTACACAAATGTTTATGAATTGCTATCCCATATAAATAACATTTCAGATAAGTGATAATTTTCTTATGTCGTCTGATTTTTTTTTTTGTCTCGTTTATTTACAGAGGAAGGGGCCAGGGGTGATTTAATAGGTCACAGTTTAAAAAAATAAAACATCAAAATACATTACTTTTGAGTCTGGCCACCAACTATTCTGTCGCAGTAATGGCAAGGGCTGGGGTAACTTCTGAAAAACTTGATCTTGCCTAAACTGAAAAGAAATTGTGATTTATTTACTTAATGGTATTTATTTAATTTACTCCCTATCACTTATGCACACCCCATTGTATATGATAAAATTCAATCACACCAACAATTTAATTGCTATGCAGGGTACCCACAGATGAGCCACAGATCAATAAAAGCCATGGGGCTTAGTATACAAGAATGTGGATCGATGTGAAAATAGTCATTTCGGTCTTTCCATGCAGCTACCTGGCCAGTCATGAAGGTTTGGGAGGTGGTGGGAGGTGTTGGAAGAGGTGGGGAGGAGTTGGAGGATGTGGGGAGGAGTTGAAGGTGTCCTCAGTCCGCCGCCAGACCCCTCTCCCTGACTTGGTAGCAGCGTGGACCAAGGGTTCATTCCAATCGCTTATTTTTACTCCTTGCATCCTTTCCTCGCTCCTTAGCTCAGCCCAATGGAGGACACGAGGAAAGGATGCAAGGATCAGAGATGAGGACGGTGGAAACGAGGCAACATTGATTAGGCAAATGGAACGTCCTTGCTCAATCAAGCGTCAGCATCATATTATGCGCACATGCTTAACTATAATGCTTTTTAGCTTATTTTTTTGTGAATAAATGGTGCTTTGGTTAGGCATAAAGAATGAGTGTCATTATGACACATGTCATAAACCACAAGACAAACAATCAATTGTTTGAGTTCATAAGCTTTTAATAGAATTTTATTCCACTGGTCATGGCAAATTCTGCCTGATAGCGGCTGAAACGCTCAACCTTTTCCAGGATCCTGATTGTAGTGGTCCAAAGATCAAATGATTTTCCACCGGTTTTTAGACACTGTTTAGTTGTTACGCGCTTTCTTGTCATATGCACTGTATTCAGCTGTGAATCATACCTGTGTTCAATGATGGTGGGAGAGAGGCAAGCAGGCAGGCAGGCAGGCAAGGGGGTAGGCAGGCAAACAGGCGGTACACAGTGTTTTAAATCACAATTGTTTGAAGTGTTGTATGTTCCAAAGTAATCAACAAAAATGGCTTTCCATAGTGTAAGTTTCCAAAGGTATAAAGCCTTTAAAATGGCAAACTAAACTAAGCTTATAGAATCATAGAAGCAGTAAAAAAAACTATTGGTCACCCAGCGTCTTCTATTGTCTAAACCAGGGATAGGGAACCCTGGTCCTGGAGAGCCGCAGGGTCTGCTGGTTTTTGTTTTCACCTTAAATACAGCAACTACTTAGACCAGAAATGGGCAACAAGGGCCGTATCCGTTTCTGGTTTTCATGCCAACTTCTGGCCTTAATTACCTAATTAGTCCTAATATTTACGCCATCTGACATTTTAGCTACAATTCTTAATAAGCGCATGAATGACAGCCGAAGACGTCTTGTGTCCCTATATGAAACATTTTAATGTGATCTAATCTACCAGTGTTGGTGTAAACAGCTAATTAGGTCATTTAGCTGGGGTAATTGGTGGGAACAAAAACCTGCATACACACCGACCCTCCAGGACTGGAATTGCCCACCCCTGACTTAGACCAAAGAAACCAGGTGAGGTTAGTTAACTGTGTAATCACCTGCTTTAATTTATCAATTAAGTGGCGAGTAACAACTAAAACCAGCAGACCCTGCGGCTCTCCAGGACCAGGGTTCCCTACCCCTGGTCTAAACTATGAGACCCAACCTGGGCACATGGAAGACGCCATCTTAACTGATCAGGTGACCTGTGGCAAATATCAAAATAAAAGTCTCAAGTCAAAGGCCAATGAATCTAAAGCAAAAAATAAGAGTCTCTCAAGGGAAACAAGTTTAAACTCAAATCTGGCTCCTACACCTCCGGCCCCTTATAGCAACCACGTGGAGCATGCTATAACAGGAGCAACTCAATAGTTCTGATTAGCTCTGATAACGCACACTGTTAACATGGGATTTCACTGAAAAAAAAAAGGCAAACTAAACTAAGCAGATCTTTTGGAACATGCTGCTGGACTGACAAAGAAGCATGCTTTGGAAATGCAGAGAATAGAACTGCAAAACGCAATAGAACAGATTGAGCTGGAAACTGATATAGCTGCGGCAAATGTTTCTTGAGAGTTATGAGAAACAACTTGCGAGCTCTCAAATCAAATCAATGTCGCACTCAAAACCACCTGAAGATGGCATGAATGCTTACCTGGAAGCGGAGGGTAGAGATCCAGAAACATCAGTTGAATATGCGAGTATACACGTAGTTCCAAAAACTCCACTTCAAATTGTTGTGGTCCAAAAACAAAGACCGTTGGATCCTTTTCGAACATCAGTAACACAGCAAACCTCTCAACAAGCGGCAGCAGCTACTTCCACCCTAACAACACAACCACAGTTCACAAATGCAAATAACAACTTGAATGACATTGCAGATCTCATTGTTCAAAAGCAAAGGCTACTGAGCTTCCTAAAATGGAGAACTTAAGGAAGCAAGTCCTGAATGACAAGTCAATTGTTTCCAACTTCTGTCCCATTTGCAATGGTACACGTCATAGATTCATGTGAAGAGTTGTTGTCCAAGTCTCATAATGAGCGTGTAGAATTACTGAAGACGAGGGCCATTTGCTTTGGATGCTTGCTAAAAGGGCATATAAGTAAAGATTATAAAAAGCGCCTTACATGTTCATTATGTTCAAGAAGACATCCGAGCATTCTGCACATTCAGAAGACTGACGGTGAACTCCAGAAGAAGGAACAGAGAGGAAACGGTTCTGAAAAGGCAGTGAGCAGTGGACTGGTCTCGCTGGAAAAGAAAGACCTTGGATCCAGTGACGATCATTGCACACTGGCAATCATACCTGTACAAGTGAAGCTAAGTAACTCAAACCACACTGTCAAAACTTACGCATTCCTTGATCTGGGTAGTTCTGCCACATTTTGCATGGAACAGCTCAGAAGATGGTTGAATGCGAAGGGGAGACATCACAGGATCCTTCTGCGCACTATGGGCCAGGAGAAACCCATCAACAGCCTGGTCATCAGAGGTTTGGAAGTAAGCAGTCTGGAGGGGAAAGAGTTCTTTAGGCTACCGGATGTTTACACCCAGAAAGAAATCCCAGTCAGTAAAGATCATATCCCAAAACAAAAGGATGTGGAGAAAAGGTCGTATTTGAAAGAAGTATACTTACCAAGCATTGATGCTGACATTGACCTGCCAATTGGAATAAACGTGCCCAAGCTGATGGAACCTTGGAGGATAATAAATAGCAAGGACAATGGGCCTTTTTCTATCAGGACACTGCTTGGATGGGTAGTGAATGGTCTCCTCCATGGTGAGCACACTTGTCTCAATAAGCAAGGTAGGTCATATGTTTATGCGCACCGGATTTCTATTGAAAATGTGAATGAGCTTCTGGTCAAGCAATTTAATCATGATTTCCCTGAGAACACCTATGATAAGATTGAGATGTCTCAGGAAGATCTTAGCTTCATGCAGATAATGGACAGCTCTGCTCAGCTGAAGGATGGACATTACCAGTTGCTATTGCTGTTCAAGAGGAGTAATCCCCAGATGCCAAACAATCGTCAGATGGCTGAGCAAAGAGCAGTGTCACTAAAAAGAAAGACTTTCCAAGAGGAATACAGGGTATTTATGGATAGCATTTTGAAGTGTGGACATGCTGAGCTTGTACCTAAGGAACAAGTGGTATTGAAGAATGGGAAGGGGTGGTACATACCTCACCATAGGGTCTATCATCCCAAAAAGGGAAGTTTACGGGTGGTGTTTGACTGTTCTGCATCCTGTCAAGGAACATCTCTCAACAGCGAGCTTATACATGGCTCAAACTTTACAAACTCTTTGATTGGAGTCTTAGTACGCTTTCGCCTTGAGAACATGGTCATCTTAGCTGACGTGAATAAGATGTTTCATCAAGTCAAGATCCCACCAAAGCATGTTGATTACATTCGTTTCCTGTGGTCGAAGGACGGGGACATCACTCAACCCCTCATGGAACACAGAATGATTGTTCATCTGTTTGGGGCAACATAATCATCCAGTTGTGCTAGCTATGCCCTGAGAAGAACAGCTGAGGACAATAAAGGCAGTTTCTCGGCTGAGGCAACCAGTACCGTCCTGAGCAACTTTTACGTGGATGACCTGTTGAAGTCAGTAGACACAGAAGCCCATGCCATTTATCTGTACCGGGAATTGAAGGCACTTTGCGCAACGGGAGGTTTTAATTTGACAAAGTGGACCAGTAACAGCCGGGTAGTTCTAGCTTCCATTCCTGAGGCTGAAAGGGCAAAGGAAGTGAAGGATCTTGACCTGGACATTGAAGACCTACCTGTGGAGCGAGCTCTTGGTGTGCAGTGGTGTGCTGAAGAGGATGTCTTCAAGTTCCATGTGTCCCTCAGAGACTAACCATGCACCAGGTGAGGAATTCTGTCCATGGGCAGTTCTATATATGACCCTCTTGGATTTCTTGCATCCTTGACCTTTCCAGCAAAGCATATCTTACCACTTCTACAATTCTATAAGCTCAGTTTAGTTTGCCATTTTAAAGACTTTCCATTGTGTAAGTTTCAAAGGTATAAAGCCTTAAAAATGGCAAACAGAACTGAGCTCATAGAATTGTAGAAGCTGTAAAAAACTATTAGTCTTCTTCTTCTTCTTCATATAAGATTTTTGGCAGTGTAGACGCAACTAGGCATATTACTGCCCTCCGCAGGACATAAACTTAACTGGCATAGTCACTGGTCATATTTTATATATGTCCCTGAATCATGCAGGAACTGTAAAACTGCTTTTGTGATCAGCTGGTGGTTCTCATTTTGGCCAAAGAAAGATTTATATAGAAAATATAAAAATGATAGCCTCTTTTAAAACTTTTTTCTTTCTGTATTATATTTGCTACATTCCAGGAAAACACGCCTGATTGTTTCAGGACTTCCACACTCACACAATCCAGTAGGGCGTTTTCCTACAATGTGCAAGCACTGATTTAACCCACAGTGTCCAAGCCTCAGTCTACAAATTTTTACTGAATCTCTTCGAGTTCCTGAGCAATAGCTAACTTTTTTTATCCGAGGATGAATAGCAAAATAGTGTCTTCCTTTGACCTCCCTTTCCCATAAACCCTGCCATTCTCTTTCAACACCCTCCTTGATTCTTCCTCTAAGTTCCACTCTTCCCAGGGGTATATTTACATATATTTCTCCTTTCTTTAGGCTTGCTTTTGCTATAGAATCGGCTATTTCATTTCCCTCAACTCCAGCATGCCCAGGAACCCAGCAAAACTTAACTTCACATCCAGCCCTCTCAATTCTAAACAAAACAGATAAGATCTCAATAATAAGGTCATGCCGAGCTTTTGATTTACCTACTTTTAATGCCATCAGAGCAGCTGCTGAATCAGAACAAATGAGAACTTTATTTGGTCTTATTTCCTCTATACACCACAAAGCCTGAAGAATTTCCAATAATTCTGTTGTGAAGACAGAGCTTCCATCTGTGATACATTGGTCGATCTTAAGTCCAAGCTGAGCCACATACACCCCAAAACCTGCTTTCCCACTCTCCGGGTCTCTAGATCCATCTGTGTAAATTTTCCAATAAGATCCTGTTACTCTGTTAAAATAATGATCTATTTTTGTAACTATCCCACTATTATCTTTTTCTTGTAAAAAATTCAGATCAATATCCAGCTCTTGCATTAACCAAAAAGGTACAGATAACCCGCCCATATGATTTGCTATACTTTCCCACATCCTCCATGATTTGCTAGAGTCCCATTCTCCTTGCAAAAGACACTTAGCTGGGAGGGTTTGATCGGAACAACTTAGTTTTTCCCAGTACTGCAGCCCCAACTTAATGTGCCTTAAGCTTAAGGGCATTTCTCCCATTTCAATAAGCAGTGCAGGAATTGGGGAGGTCTTAAAAGCCCCACAACAGAGTCTCAATGCCTTGGTCTGCAGAATATATATTTTTCCAAGCACTGACTTAGCAGCAGCGCCATAAACAAAACACCCATAGTCAAATACAGATCTTATCATTGCCTGATAAACTATTAGTCACCCAGCGTCTTCTATTGTCTAAAACTATGGCCATGTCTGAATCAGCACTCTTCCATACTGTTGAGTAGCCTTGGTGAGTAGATAGGACGAGAAAGTCATAGAGTACGCAAATTCTTTTCAAATTGCACTATACTTCAAACACCCGGATGACACACTTACTTCCGGGGTTTCGCTGAGTACATTCGGGAGCACACTTTTCAAGAAGTACACAAACATTTTGGTCACATGAATATGACGTTTTAAAAAAATGAGGCGCAGCTTCGCTGACGTTTTCCTTCAACTACAACAAAAACAACACGTGACATGGCAGCGCAAGAGTGGGGCGCAGGGTTGCCAGATCTTGTAAGACTTTCCAGCCAAATGGAGACTCAAAACTAGCCCAATTTATAGGGTATTTTAACCGAAACCAATGTATTTTAAATAGAAATCATCATGTTTTTACTTTTTAAAATAAGTGCGTGCTTTGCGACTTTTCATTTTTACCCGTGACTGCACTTTGAAAGTATCCAAATTTAGCTGTAAAACCGCGGACATGGCAACACTGGTGGGACATCTTATGACCTGCTTACGACACTTCCACAGTACGGTTTGGAAATAGTATAGCGGATATTTTTTGCGTCCTGCTAAACAGTGCACATTAAACAGCACACTTCTGCCAGTGCACTCTTCGCAGGAGACAGGGCGCAGTAGATAGAGCTCTGATTCGGACACAGCCTATGAGACCCAACCTGGGCACTTCTTCTTCTTCTTCTTTTGGTTTTATGGTGGGTTGCAACCATTACTTATAAGGTGCATACCGCCACCTACTGTACTGGAGTATGTAGTATGGTATCTTGCTCAGAACTACTTTATATCATTAGATAAATAAATAATAATTAAATGATCATTTATAAAAAAAATAAAAAAATAAAAACTCTAAATCACAAAGTCACTCACTAAATTCTATGGTATAATCCTATCTCCTTCAAATATTCTACAACCGCTTTCTGTGTGTCCTGTACCCCACCTCCTGTTGTTCCCAGAATACCCACAAGGTTCCATTCTCTTCCTGCCTTACCTATCTTTTGCGCTAGTCTTATCCTCTCTTCCCTATACTTTCGACATTGCATGCGTACATGTTCTGCATTCTCTGTACTTTTACATTCCGAGCATTCATCTGATATACTTTCCCCTATCAAATACAGTGTTTTATTTAATCCTGTGTGGTCAAACCTTAGTCTAGTTAAAACTGTCTCCTCCCTTCTGCTTCCTCTAAATACACCCTGTGCATTGGTGGTTTTCTGCACGCTGTAATATTTTCTTCCGCTGTTGTCCCTGTCCCATCTGTCCTGCCATTTCTTCATTATTTCTTTCTTGAGCATCGCCTTAATTTCTCCTTTGACAAAAGGTATATCTATGACATCTCTCATCCTGGTTGCTTTTTTGGCTATTTTTATCTGCTCCTTCGTTCCATTTTATGCCTACATGAGCAGGTACCCAACAGAATCACACTTCCACCCCAAGCCTATGTGTTCTGAATAAACTTTGCTAGATTTACAGCGTTAAATCTTCCCTAGTGGATTTCATATTTTGTATACTGAGGAGTACTGCTACCGAATCAACACAGCATACCACTCTGTCTGGTCTCACTTCCTTCACCCACTGTAGGCCTATGATGACCGCCATAATTTCTGCTGTATAAACTGACATCTGATCTGGTATTCTTTTCCCTATTACGAACATTCATTGAGGGTATATATATTCCAATGACTACTTTATCCTTTTCATCTTTGGACCCGTCTGTATACATATCTAAGTAATTATAATATTTGCTTCTTACATAATGGCTTGCCATATTGTCCTTCCTCACTCTTGTCACGACCCTGAACAGGGGGGCTGGACCTAAATGCATGACAAGGGAGTTTATTAGAGCTTTGGGTAGTCCCAAGCTGTACACGGATAAACAACAACAATAACAATCAAGTCAGGAGATTCTCCGGGACTTGAATCTGCTCCAAGCCGGAGCTAGACTTGAACGGCAACAGGATGTTCCAAGCCGGAACTGGGACTTGGTGCTGGAACCCTGGAGTTCCAACCGAAACTGGGCAGGACAGGAAACTGGAACGGATCAACAGGAACTGGATCACGTACAGGACACTGGATGTTCCAAACCGGAACTGGACTTGGTATGGGAAACTGGAGTTCCAAACCGGAACTGGACTTGGTACGGGAAACTGGAGTTCCAAACCGGAACTGGACTTGGTACGGGAAACTGGAGTTCCAAACCGGAACTGGACTTGGTACGGGAAACTGGAGCTCCAAACCGGAACTGGACTTGGTACGGGAAACTGGAGTTCCAAACCGGAACTGGACTTGGTACGGGAAACTGGAGTTCCAAACCGGAACTGGACTTGGACAGAACACAGGATGTTCTAAACCGGAACTGGACTTTACTGGAACACAGGGTGTTCCACACCGGAACTGGACAACGGGAAACAGGACTGGAACTGGACTTGGTGGATCAGGACATAGAACACAGGGAACCGGTTATGGAATACATGAATGGAATGGAAGGAGGGGGAGCCGAGGAATACTTATACAGGTAACCAGGTACTGGAAGCAGAGGAAGGGGTAGCGGCTGGATACGGCAAGGCAGAGCAGTGCAGCGGAGCTCAGGATGGCCCGGTCGGGGCAGCAGGGGCAACAGTGGAGGATGCACCCGTAGCCGTAGCCACGGCCCAGACAGGAACCACTGTAGTATGGAGAAGCAGAAGACCCAGCAACGTCAGGTGGGGGCAGAGGTACCGCAACACAAACAGGGAGTGGTAACAGCTACAGACTGGCAGAAACAGTAGAATGGTGGTTTAATGAGACAGGCAATATCCAGGCAGGAAGAACCGAAAACAAACAGGACTGGTTAGCAAACAACAGTAGGTAGAGAGCGTTTAAGCACAGCAACGAACAAGCTGAAGTTTTTAGAGGAACAGGACAGGGATTCAAAGACCAGGATACAACGAACAACGTTACAGAGTAGCAACAAGGGTAATGAACCAGCACTGGATAGCAGACAGCAGGTGGGTTAAATAGGGGAGTGTAATTAGTAACAATCAAGAAAAGTATGCAAATGTGTGAGTGGGTAATTAACAAAGCGGAGTGAGAGGAATGCATGCTGCAACGGGGAAAGGAGATAGGCTGAGACAAGAGTGGGGAAAAGGAGTGAAACAAGCGGAGGGAACACGCCCAGTCTGCAGCAAGGGGGAAAACACGGACAAAGGGAATCAAACATGACACGGAGGGAAATGGCAAAACACGGAAAACGGACGGGATGGGAACGGGACGTTACCACTCTCTTCCCATTCTCTTTTTAGTTCCATTATGTTTAGTCTATTTTGGGTCTCGGAAGAAATAGCCAGGGGGGGGGACATTACTAAGAGGGGTAGGGGAGTTAAAACAAATATTTTCCAGTCTATACTCCTCTGATTTAGCCTTTGTTACCGAACCAAATCCATTACCTTGGAATCTGCTGTATTCCCAACATTCCTGAATTACGCTCTTGGTAGAATTTCCATTACCACCCCCCCGTAGACGGCTCCAATATGTAAGCATAAGTTTATCTCTTCTTAAATCTAAGGGGTACTTCTCTTAATTCTACCTGGATTGCCTTAGTCGGCGTTGATCTCATTGCACCAGCGCAGATTCTCAGTGCTGTTTATTACTCTATCAATTTTGTTTAAGTGTGTTTTGGCTGCCGCACCATACACAAAACAGCCGTAATCTATTGTCGACCTCATCAGAGCCCTATATATATACATCAGTGCTTGTTTGTCAGCTCCCCATTCTTGCCCAACTACCGCTCTCAATAAATTAACAACTTTTTTGCATTTTGATTCCACGTTCTCCACATGCGTTTTCCATGTACCCTTTTCGTCTAACCAGATACCCAAGTATTTAAAGAGATCTACTTTTTCCAGGGTTTTTCCATATAACTTCAAGCTCTGTTTGTCTATCCCTTTCTTTTTTGTAAAAAGCATGTAACAGGACTTATTCGTAGAAAGCTTAAAACCCCAATTATATGACCACTGTTCTATTTTTTCTATTGCTTCCTTGATTTTACCTATTACGCTTGGGGTATCTCGTCCCCTTACCCAGATGGCCCCATCGTCTGCATAAAGAGCTGACTCAATCCTTCTGTCCAAATTCATAAAAATATCGTTAATCATAATATTAAATAAAACTGGGCTAATGACACTGCCTTGTGGAATTCCATTAGCAATTACATATTCATCAGACAACTCTGATCCCACTTTTACTCTAAATCTCCGTTCAGATAGAAAATCTAATACCCAATTATAGAACCTTCCTCTAATTCCCATCCTATTTAATTTAATTAACAACCCTTCCTTCCACATAGAATCATAAGCCTTTTCAATATCAAAGAACACAATAGCCATCAATTCTTTCATTTTAAACGTTTTCTCTATCTCATTATTTACTTTTACGATAGCATCCATTGTTGACCCTCCTTTTCGAAAACCACTTTGGTATGGTGCAAACAATCCTCTCTGTTCTAGAGAGTAATTCATTCTTATGACTAATATCTTTTCCATCCATTTACATAGGTGAGATGTTAGGGCTATGGGTCTATAGTTACCAGCATTATTCGGGTCCTTGCCAGGTTTATTAAAAGGTAAAATTAACGCACTCTTCCAATTTTTTGCCATTCTTCCTTCTTCCCATATTTTATTGAATAGTTGCAAGATTAGTTTTCATAGCATAACTCAGTTGATCCTCTCCTGTAGCAGTATATTCAGTTCCGTGTATTGCTATTTTTAATTAATTCATGGTGATTTCACTATTCATGGCACTTTCCTCATTATCTTTCTTTCTGTACACATCCCTATTTTCATTTAAAATCTTCTCTTTCCTTTGTCTGTGGATATCTTGTAGATGGTTACCACTGTACACACTTGCAAATTTCTTTCCTAATACGTTTGCCTTTTCTTTATCTTGCGGAAGTAAGTCCTTTGACTCCCTCCTCGTTAAGTTCAAATTTGAGATGGGTTTTTCGAGTGGAAGAATTCTCAAGATAAAGATGAAGGAAATAGCAGAAGTATAATCTTTTATTAAATGGTCAAATGTTGATTCAACATGGGAAAACCACAAACCTACGCAGAGGATTCAGAATTCCCCGAACAATAACAAACATTAGTTTTTACAATATCATAACTCCTCCTTTATGTTGCTAATACACCAATGGTATGTGGTAACACCTTTTCATAATATCTTATTTTATCCAATAACAAATTAGGCAAAACATTAATATGTTATATGACCTGTTCTTATCCTATGCGCTTGGGGGCACTCTTGATCTATCAAATAAAATTGTTTGTGACCTTTCCTCCTTATTAATCAGCTTAGTTATGGAACACAGGAGGAAAACATTCCTGTTTTGACTGGTGTGCTAGATGCCCTGTCCTTGCTGACAGAGAGCTATCCTGCACTCTCTCACCCCCCCCCATCTCAGTACTTTTCCACTAGATCTTGACTGTATTATTTAATTATTTATATAATATTATTTATTCTTGGGCCTACAGAAGTTTCACAAAACAGCTTACTTCCACATTCCCCCCTTTGAGACCGTCCGGTCTCACACTCTCTTATTGATACTTCGCCTGGTGGTGGGGTTATGTTATGACATTAGTATTGTACGATAAAATAAACATTTGTAGTTGATTAGTTTCATGCATAATTTACCTAAGTTAATATTTCCTCTAATTAACAATTAACAGATGATCTATCAAACAGTAAATATCAAGAATATCAAAAAGTTAATAAAAAATATCATTACTGTATTTAATGATTTTTAATGATCATCTAATTTTGATTCGCCATAATTATACAAAGATTATATAAAAAGAATTGGATTATACTTGTAATGTCTTCTTCCTCTTCTTAGGAGCCCATATTCTAAGAAGCCTGAGGAGAGGTTACTAGCACTTCACTCAGGCGTCTCTTAACTTCTTCGCCCTTTTCCTTAATCTATTTATGTGTCTGTTTTATCTATCCTAAGGGCCTTTAGTCAGTTGGGGCTTTATTATGTCCCCTTTGAGTTGTTCTTTTCTTCATGTAGTCAGTGTATGTAATATGTGTGATTATGTGTACAGGAAATACTCCTCTGACTCCTCCAGCAGCCCTGGCATGAAATACTACTCCCAATCTATCTGATCCAATTTGTCTCCATATTTCATTCTCACGCATTTCCATCCTGCTCCTGGCTTCACTCCCCATTCGCATAATGGATTTCCGTATGGACAGTTCAGCGGTCCTCCTTTCTCGTTGCATCTTTCCCCATATTCGTTCGTGTAAGATCCATCTCTCATCTGGAATACCTGGTGTATGGATGGTTCCCATACGGCACGTCTCCGTGGCACTCCTAGGAACATTTGGTGGACTGCCTTAGCCTGTTTCATCACTACTTCTCTGCTTTCAATGGGATCACCTGATGTATTGTTTTCCTCGCCTTCTGCTAAGTCTGTGGGTTCTACCATCTCATATCCCACCGGTGTTTCCACGGCTTCTTCCTTCTGGATCATCATTCCTGCTTCCCCCATCATTGCTCCCAGCCACTTGGACATCATAACTTTAATACATGGCAAAATTACTATGCATCCACAGACGGCTATCCCAACTGCTATGCCTATGGGCATCAGAGTCTGTGTTAACCCCGCCCACCAAGGTCCCATGTAGCTCCCCAGCCATCCCGTTGTGGAGGATCCAGCACTTGCCGATGGTCCGAACACATCTTTAATGTTCCCTAAGGCGTGTATTATGCTAGTCAGATTATCTGTAATGTCAGGGACCAAAGTATAACATGCGCCTTCTGTCAGGTTAAGTGTTATACACAATCCTCCTTGTCGTGCTAATATGTAATCAAGGGCCATTTCGTGTTTAAGTAGGGTCATTCTGTGGCTTCTGACGGTGTCCCTCAACGTGCTGAACCCTCTAATAGTTTCATTGGCGAAACCCTGTAAGGTATACGTTATGTTGTCGATATGATCTGCTAGGAAGACCACTCCGTACCAGGGAAATAACCCAAGTCCCAATTTTCCCCCTAATGAAACTCTGAAATGATATGACTCTAAGTCATGAAACTCTGCTATTCCTCTTCTTTTCCTGTTGCTGCTGTCCTGTTGGTTGTCTTCTTTCTGTTTTATGGACATCACTTCATATGGGAGCTTCAACGTGGCCAGGTAACAACATCCTGTCCATCCTATTGGTAAAAATGAGTAAGCCCTACCGCCGCATACCCACCAATAGTCTCTAAATGTCCCTAAGGTGATGTTTGCGTATGTCGTCCTGTTTTCAACTCCATTCACTTAAATGGTCCTCTCTTGCCCAGTTCTTAACGCTAGGGTGTATTTCTTATTCCTGTTTCTGTTACGATCCAAATACGAGACGAACCCAAGTGCAAGGACCAGGAGGCAGATTCAAAGGAAAGAATATTTATTAAGCGTTGGGGTAGTCCCAAAGCTGTACAGAAGGGAAAAACACAGTATTACACAGGAACACAGGAAGTCCGATACGGACTGCTCCAAGCCGGAGCTGGACTTTAACTCAGGAGCGTGTTCCAAGCCGGAACTGGACTGTACTGGACCGGGAGGTCCACTCAGGGACAGAGTCTCTGGAACGGCAAACTTGTTCCAAGCCGGAACTGGACTTTTTACTGGTGGTGTACTTCACACCGATACTGGACTGGAACTGGACCGGGAGGTCCACTCAGGAACTGGATTACTGGAACGGCAAACTTGTTCCAAGCCGGAACTGGACTTTTACAGGCGGTGAACTTCACACCGGGACTGGACTGGAACTGGACCGGGAGGTCCACTCAGGAACTGGATAACTGGAACGGCAACTTGTTCCAAGCCGGAACTGGACTCTTACAGGCGGTGAACTTCACACCGGGACTGGACTGGAACTGGACCGGGAGGTCCACTCAGGAACTGGATTACTGGAACGGCAAACTTGTTCCAAGCCGAAACTGGACTTTTACGGGCGGTGAACTTCACACCGGGACTGGACTGGAACTGGACCGGAAGGCCCACTCAGGAACTGGACAGAAAACAGAAGGTGAGTTAGAATTGGAACTGGACCGGAGCTGGACCGGGAGGTTTTACGAGTACTGGACTGAACGCAATGGTAGGTAGCCGGCCGAACCCGGCAGGGAAGAGCTGTGTGGCGGAGCTCAGGTAGGTCCGGTTGGGGTAGCTGGGTTGCTGAGGAACCTGGGACCGTAACCGCAGCAATGGAGGTAGCCACGGCCGGACAGGAACCACTGCAGGATTGCGAAGCTGTGCAGCCAACTGCGGACGCAACTCGAGCTGGAGTTGGAGGTACCGTAACACACACAGGGATTACAATAGCTACAGACTGGTAGAAGCTGGAACAGCTGGTGATTAGAGGGAGACAGGTTAGAGGCATGCAAACAGCAAAACGTTAGGGCTGGATTGATACCAAACTGGAAGACAGGTATAACGAAAGCTGTAAGGAATTAACCCACAACCAAGCGCTCAGAAACATGGGACCAGAAACGTGGAGACCATACAACGAACAAGGTAAGTTAACGAACTGGCGCCGACTAGCAACCAGACGGGAGTGATTGCTAATAACACAGGTGAGGAATGCATGCAACGAGCGGGGAAGGCGATAGGCGGAAACTAAAGTGGGAAATCAAGAGAGCGAAACAGAGGGGAAACGCCCAGCCTGCAGCAGAGGGGAAAACACGGACAAGGGAATCCAACATGACACGGAAGGAAAAGGGGAAAACACGGAAAAAGGACAGGAAGGGAACGGAACGTTACAGTTTCCTCCTCTTATTATTCCAAAACTTGTCATGTAGGTTGTACAATCTGATATCCCTAGAAAAATGGGGAAGGACACATAGCTGCTAGTACTATTAGAGCAGAAACACTCTCCGGCTTTACTGTTCTTTACTTCCAACGAACTAGGGGCTTCTGCAACTGTTTCTGCCTTAGTTGAAAGGTGTACATACGCCAGCTTCCGTAAGAATCTACATTTTCTTAATGACAGGAGTCTGGCAACATAGCCATAGTCATAGCCATAGACTTTCCTGTTATAATGGTGTAGCAGATACATGGCGTCCGCCATGCATCCTGATTCCAATGGCTGGGGATCAACTTCCGCCACCGCCGGCCAAGTTCCTGGTGCGGGCACTCGAACCATACAGGGACCTTTACTTCCAGTTGCCATTCGGACTGAGTGTGTTCATTGTTGGTACCACATGTTCCTTCTTGCCCATGCGTCTGAGATGTTTAGGGAATCTGCATTGAAATTGAAGGCTCTCCACTCCGTATCTCTTCTTTTTCTTGGTCTGATAATCTCTTTATTAATTGCTGTCTCAATTTGTCTCTTTCTCACAGTTCCTGTCTTGATTAGTCCCACGATCCCAGTAGTCATCCACATGAAAATTATCAGGACAAAGCAGAATCCGCATATTCGTTCAATTGTCTTCATTCCTCTTCCTCTTTTTTCTTGGGCTCTTTCTTGGCCTCCGGTTCCTGGGCTCTTCTGCAATGGTTCAGGTGCACCCATGATCCTATTTCTTTAAGCTTTACTGCTGTTGGAGTGGCTAATATTACCTGATAGGGTCCTGTTTGTCTGGGTTGTTTCCACTTTCTTTTAAACTTCTTCACGTAGACCCACTCCCCTGGATTCACCAATAGCTCTGGGTCTTCGACTGCTGGCCCCTGGGCCTCTTTCGCCTGAGAATAGACAGACCTCACTTGGGTTAGTCCCCTCAGGTATTTATGGAGTTCTTCTTCTAGTGTTTCCAGGCCTATTTCCCTACTTTCTGGTCTTACTGTGGGCATTGGCATTACTCGTCCTGTCACCATTTCATGGGGTGTCAAATGGGTAAATCTATTCCGACTGTTTTATTTTTATTTTTTTTAATTTTTAGAACCATTGTCGCTGCTCAGGGTCTGACAGACCCCAAATCTGGGGAAAATTTATCTTGCCAAGGCTTTAGCTACAGTTTTAGAATCCGCATGCACAGTGGGGAATGCTTCTACCCATCTTGAAAATATATCAATGAATATATCAATGATCGATCATATCTACATAGTCCATTACCAACTTTACTATCTTACTTCCTGACAAATTTTGCATCTTGATATCATGCTAGTATAAACCAATGTTTCTGTATTTCTCTCATCATCTCCCCCCCTTGCAGAGTGGCCAACACCATGGGCAGCTCTGCAAATGACCTCTATTACTGCGCTTGGTGCGATTGCTTTCCCTGCTTTCCCTGTACATTGCCGCCATATTCCTGGTTAATTTGTGGCACAGCTGGATGTTATAGATAGCATTTCCTTTGCTTCACACTCTTTTTCTTCCTTATTGCACTTTCATCTGAGTCTTCACTATTAGAGGAGCTTGATTCATCTTTGGGAATGGCAGTTGACCTTAGTTTCATTTTTCCTTTGATGTCATATTCTCCTCTCCTTGGTTCTCTTCCAGCTCTTCTTGCTTCTCCTTTTGGTTTCGTTTCTTCTTCTCACATTTCTTCTTCATTTCTTCTTCTCACATCTCACATTCTCACACCTTCTTCTCACTTCTCACATTCTCACATCTTCTCACTTCTCACCTCCCTCTGCTTCTTCCATTGCCTGTTGATATCTGGTGGCACATCCTAGCTTGCTGCTCCTTTCAGATTCACGTGCCCCCGATGACTTGACAGTTTCTTTCTTGCAACTTGTCATTCCCTGATTCTCTGGCCCGTCATGAGGTATGTGGAGGCGTGGGAATGGTGTGCTATTTGCGGGATTTCCCTCGTTTCCTCGGCTGTCACTCTGGGCTGTCTCTGATTGTCCTTCCTCTGGGCCTGCTGCTGTAACTTTTGATCTTATTAAAACGGTTTCCAAATTACCTTCTACTTCCAGGGTCCCTTTCACTTTCACCAACTCTGGTCTCATCCTCACAGTAGTCTCAGGCCTCTGGCTCAAATCTTCTTGTTCCCTAGTGCTGTTCAATAGGGGATACAGGCCTGTAGCTCCATTTGCTTCCACTGATGGCAGGTATTGAAGTCCAAAAATACCTTCCTTAGGCCATACCAAGGGACCACCTCTTGTCCACTTTTCCCATTTTTTCATAGTCTTCTCATAGTCATATTTCAAGTCTCATAGTTTGAAATAATTCACTCATGCAGGAGAGAGGTGTCTTTAAAGTCTCGCCCTTCCGCGTTTTCAAATCTTTATTTTTCTTTAGCCCATGCAAGCTTATTCTAATTAACTGAAAGTGAAACTAAAACTGAAACTAAAATAAAAAATAAAAATAAAAATAAAAACATTTCAGTTAACTGAAATAAAAATAAAAATAAAGTTACTTTTAAAAGAAAACTAACTGTAGTGGTGGAAAATGAACTGAAATAAAAATAAAAATGAATCATGAATTCTCTTTAGTTTTAGTTTCTGATCCTCTTCCTGATCTGCAATCTGAAATCTGGATTGCATATAGAGTAATTTAAAACATTCAAAACCAATATTAATAATTTACACTTTCTCTCCCTCTAAATTAGAAAGTGAAATTAAAAACTAATAAAATTAAAAAAAATAAAAACTCAATGAAAAACTTACAACTATAATAACTTTGCCTCCATGTTTTCTTTTTAAAATAAAAAATAAAATAAAATAATAAACAATAAAAACACCAAAAAAAAATATTTTTTCTTAATCGATTTTTTCTTAATTGATTTTTCTTAATTGATTTATAAGCCATTAATTTATAATTCATTAATTTATTCTTAATTGATTTATTATTATTATTATAATTCAGGGGACCACTCTGTTCTTGGTAGCCACGCCTTTACCTTTAATCCTGTTAGTTCCCACTTAGTGACTGTGACTCGTGTGGCTCCTCCCCCTGAATGCCCCTGCTCAACTTCCCCTTCTACCTCTTCAGTTCTCAATTCCCTCACTGGGGTACACTCCAGCCAAACAGCTCCGTCTGCCCACCAGTCTAAACATATTTCAGATGTTTCTCCTGTTTCTGTGACCTTGGGTAGGGATTTATCAATCCCTGAATGGCAGCACAGAGATTTTACTCCATATAACTGTTCTCATGTTAATTATTCTCCCACTGTATCTTTTCCCACAATAACATACACAATAACAGACACATAATATTTCCACTTTTTTAGTGGAGTACTATCTATCTAAGTAAAACCCTGTTATTTACATAATTTCCTTCAGCATTATATACAGCATATCCAAAATACAACAAATTCTCATATAATGTTAGCACACCTTATCTTTTTTCTATTGTTCTCCTGTTACAGTATTGTTTAATCGATTATGTTCAGTTTGATTGTACAACCCGTGCAATGGATCTATTTGTTCTAATTTGATTAATTGAGATATATGTATATACATATAGTACTATTTACAAAAATTATAACTAGTATTATTAACAACAGTAAATTATTTGGCCACACAACATAACTTTTAAAAAATAGGTTTTTTTTCTTTTTAGAAAGATTATTTTCTCACAACACTGTTTCCCTAATTGTCCCTACCGTAATATAGCAGTGGCAGTATCTTTCAACTGCTTCACTCTATTCACCGTTTGTGGCGGACTTTGAAGGGAAAGGCGTCCCTTTACACACAACCTCTACGCGACCCACAATCCGGAATTTCTCTATATTGCTCAAGAGTTGCTCAGAGTTTTTGGTTAGCTAACTTGGAGTTCAGTACTCCCCCACAGTGTTGTGACACTCAGAGATGATCACACTCAGAGTTCAAATCACAAAATATCACACATTCAGAGATGTTCACACTCAGAGTTCAAATCACAAAATATCACACACCCAGAGATGGTCACACTCAGAGTTCAAATCACAAAATATCACACACTCAGGGATGGTCACACTCAGAGTTCAAATCACAAAATATCACACACTCAGAGATGGTCACACTCAGAGTTCAAATCACAAAATATCACACAGTCAGAGATGGTCACACTCAGAGATCAAATCACAAAATATCACACACTCAGAGATGGTCACACTCAGAGTTCAAATCACAAAATATCACACACTCAGAGATGGTCACACTCAGAGTCACTTCTGCTTATTTCTACTTCATCACAATAATTTTTCTACCTATTTATCCTCTCTATTTTGTTTTTATAATCAATATAATCAATTAATCCACTCACCCACTGGAGCTCCGTCACTGGTGTAGGACCACACTTGGGGCCAACGGAGTGCGGGTAATTCCTCTCTGCAGACTTTTAAAAAAAAGGTGTCTGCTTACCTCTCACTATTGACCAGTCTCTAACTTGAAGAAAAACACCGCACGCCCTTGGTTCCCTCCTGTATCCCCCCCGGGATCTTGGAGTCCTTGCTGGCTCGCCAAATGCGGAAGTAAGTCCTTTGACTCCCTCCTCGTTAAGTTCAAATTTGAGATGGGTTTTTCGAGTGGAAGAATTCTCAAGATAAAGATGAAGGAAATAGCAGAAGTATAATCTTTTATTAAATGGTCAAATGTTGATTCAACATGGGAAAACCACAAACCTACGCAGAGGATTCAGAATTCCCAGAACAATAACAAACATTAGTTTTTACAATATCATAACTCCTCCTTTATGTTGCTAATACACTAATGATATGTGGTAACACCTTTTCATAATATCTTATTTTATCCAATAACAAATTAGGCAAAACATTAATATGTTATATGACCTGTTCTTATCCTATGCGCTTGGGGGCACTCTTGATCTATCAAATAAAATTGTTTGTGACCTTTCCTCCTTATTAATCAGCTTAGTTATGGAACACAGGAGGAAAACATTCCTGTTTTGACTGGTGTGCTAGATGCCCTGTCCTTGCTGACAGAGAGCTATCCTGCACTCTCTCACACCCCCCATCTCAGTACTTTTCCACTAGATCTTGACTGTATTATTTAATTATTTATATAATATTATTTATTCTTGGGCCTACAGAAGTTTCACAAAACAGCTTACTTCCACAATCTGTTATTGCCAGTATTCCTTCATCCTCTAATACCGGAATTTTAACAAATACCTTTTTCCCATTCATTTTCTTTAACATCGACCAGACATCTCCTATTTTAACTTCTCTCCCTATAGTGGAACAATAGTTCCTCCATGCATTTCGTTTACTATTCTTAATTACTCTACGAACTAGGGCCTTTTTTCTCTGATAATTAATTATGTTCTCTTGATTCAAATTATTCCTCAACATTCTCATTGTTCTATTTCGTTCTTTTATAGCTTCTGTACATTTATCATTCCACCATGGGACCATTTTCTTTTTCCCCTCTATTAAATTAATTGGTATGCTGTTCAGTGCTGCATTTAGTATTAGTTGTGATACTTCAGATGCACATTCCTCAATAGTACCCTCCATTGTAATTGAATCTGCTGATTGACTACATAATTCTTTAAATTTTTCCCAATCGGCTTTTGTAACACACCACTTCTTATGACTAGGCCTTTCTTGGATATCTATCTCTACATTTATAGTGCATATTATTGGAAAATTATCACTTCCAACACTTGAACCATCCTTAATATTCCACTCCCATGAACTTGCCAAACTGTTAAAGTAAGATCAATACAAGACATTGTATTGGAGCGTATATCAAATCTTGTGCCATTTCCATTATTGAGGCAAACTGTCTTATATCCATCAGTTCTTCCACTACATCTCCATTATTGTCAGTATGCTTACTTCCCCAAAGGCTATTGTGTGCATTGAAGTCTCCGCACCATACTTCTCTTCTATTTCCTTGTCTATTTATTATCTTCTCTAAGGTTTCTAGGCTTAGTTGTTTGCAAGGGTTATATAGGTTAACTATTATAAGATTCCCATCTATTTTACATATTTCAATAACTATACATTCCATTTCTGTTGAAGTTACTATTCTTCTAAACGCTATCCCATCCCTAATAAATGTTGCCGAACCACCACCTTGATTCTCACCTCTATCACATCTCACTGACTCATACCCAGGTATAATAAAATTGAGGTGAGGCCGAAGCCAAGTTTCCTGAATGCAAACAATATCAGGTTTAACTATCAGGTTTTAAGAGTCTGCTATAAACTTTTTAAATTCTTGTCCATTTGCTATAAGACTTCTAGCATTCCATTGCAAGAGGTGGAGTACCTAAGCTTAAGTATCATTCTGAGACCCTCCATCATTATTTACATTCAACATTCCATGTACATCTTCAGCTCTCAAGTCTTTAATGCCTAGAAATTCCACTGCAGCTTCCACCACTGTCTTGATTTTATCGCTTTTCCTTTTTTGTTGTGTAGCAACATTAACAACTTTACACATGAAAGCTATAAAGCGCTTTTTGTCTACCATCAAGGTGTTCTCATTGACACTACATGTGAGTGCATGGCTGCTGTTGGGGTGCTGACCTTCCTGACTGTGATCTCCTTAGGCCTGAACTCTCGGGTACTGCGTAACTCTGCATCTCATTATCATTCAGATTTTCATGAGTCTCTACTGGCCTACTTTGCTTCCTTTCATTATTACCAACATTCCTTAATGCCTCTGCATATGACACCTTATTCACAATCTTATATCTCTGCACTTCCTTTGCTTGTTTCTGTACCACACATCCAGCGTATGCAGCGCTATGTTCACCTCCACAATTGCAACATTTTAGCTTAGCATCCTTATTACATTTGCCATAGTTGTGCTCACCTCCACATTTTGCACACCTTTGCTTCCATTTACATTGTTGTGCTGTGTGTCCCATTCTTTGACATTTAAAGCACCTTAAAGGCTGCGGAATGTATTCTCTCACCTTATAGTTTATCCAGCCCATTTTTACCTCAGGTGGCATTATCTTCTCAAATACAAGCATTACTGACAAGCTGTAAGCTATCAGATTTAACACCACCTTTATTAGCTTGGAGTCTTTTGGCCTCTACCACTTTACCACCTTGGATCTCTTTCTTCACCTCTTCCATGGACATTTCCACTGGTATATTTGAAATTACCCCTCTCAACTTTGCTGCCATTCCTGGTACGTGTACCGTAATCTTTCCGCCACCTAGGTTGCTCATTTTCAGAATAATTTCCTGCTTCTTCTTATCTGCTACTGAAATAAAAATTCTTCTATTATTCAGCAGCTTAGCATACTTTATTTTTCCGATTTCCTTCTCTATTCCTTTAGTCACCTGTACTGGGTGAAAGTGGCCTTTATCGTTACAGAGTGTTATTATAACTTTATATTCTTCCTGTTTATCGGCATCGTCACTACTCCTTTTAGCATTAGCTCTAATCTTTTTGGTGTTAGGCCTTGGGTTACACTCTCCTCCACTACTTTCTTCAAACCATGTCAGTTTTCTTGTAAATTTCGTTTAGCTAGCCTCCATCTCTGAAGGTCCCCCGTCACCATCTGAACTATCACCCATTACTACACTCGCGGTACAGTTTGATTGCAATCCGTTTTCTCCCTTCCGCCTTCGTAAAGCGGCCTCCTTCTTCGCCTCCAAAGACGCAAAATAATTTTTCGTCCTTTCCATCCGCTTTCATTACTCTCCTCAAACTCTCAACCTGGGCACATGGAAGACGCCATCTTTAACTGATCAGGTGACCAGTGGCAAATGTCAAAATAAAAGTCTCAAGTCAAAGGCCAATGAATCTAAAGCAAAAAATAAGAGTCTCTCAAGGGAAACAAGTTTAAACTCAAATCTGGCTCCTACACCTCTGGCCCCTTATAGCAACCACGTGGAGCATGCTATAACAAAAAGTATCCACAACAAATTACCCTATTATAATTACATTCTAAAACTGAAAAATATTAAATTCTAATTCTAGGATCCAAGTTAAGTGTATGCAAATATCAGTGCATGTGTATGTGATGCAGATGGATGCACGTGCACATGCAAGAGTCTTATTTTGCCTTTTGGCCGCTAACCTCTACTAAGAGGCATATCTTGTTGATTGGCCTTTGTAGCTGGTTTGTCTTGGTCTGGAGTCGTACACTATGGACCAGACCTTTGGAATCACGGATGGCTTCAATGACTCTTGCCTTTATCCATGAGCCTCGTGGTGCTGCAGCATCAGCTACCACAACAATGTCTTCCGGACAGAAGTTGCGCTTGAGCGGAAGAAACTATAGTATCCAGCGTGTCCAAAAAAGGTCAGCGATGTATTGTATTTGTCGCCATCTTCTTCTGACATATAGATCCTGTTTTCCAAATAACCCTGGTGGTAATATGAGTTGGACCTTGAGCTGGAGTAAGTGATTGGGGGTTAGTGGTTCCAGGTCATTGGGATCATCTGAAACAGTTGCCAAAGGATGACTGTTCATAATGAATTCTACCTCACACATCACTGATGACCTTTAAAACAGAGAAAACACAACTCAGTAACGTTAGTCCCCTTAACACATCAGTGTTATTGTTAACAATTAGAATTAACTCTGCATTCACATCTCACCTCTGGAAGTAGCACATCAAAGAGGTAGTCCACCATTGTGAACTCGCCTCTGTCAATATTCTGCTGCACACCTGCAGCTGATGCTACAAACTTCATGAGCTCGACAGCTTGATATGAGCTTGGGAATCAGTGATAAAGATTTGCCAGAATTACATATTTAAACAATTTATCTCAACTAACTTATTTTGTACCTCACTTTTCAAAAGCATGGTTACAAAGTGTTTACATTTAGATGTAAGTACCTATATTAAAGAGGGTTGTTAAAAGTTAAGCTTTAAAAGAACAGCCTAAAACAGATTAATTTACCTGGTTCTCATCAAAGTGACGCACATTTAGTTTCAACCTCTGTTTAAGTTTCAGTGATGCTGTGGGATTATCCCACATGTACATCCTGTTGGACCTCTTGTTCCCACTTTTTAGGTCCTTGTGTAAGTTTTGGAATCAAAGTGAGAATTAGATTTATATTCATCAGAATCACAACTGTAAGGGGGGCTGGTTCGGAGGACCAGGCGTGACAATATAGAATCGGAAAGTACTCGGATACGAGCACCACTAGAACGGGGAAAATCCGTAAAAAGGTAGGGCAAAACGAAAAGGAAACAGACTCCCTTCTCTCACACAGAGAAAATAATTAGAAGGGAGACTGGAACAAAGGAGAACGAAAAACAAGCCATAATACGGCGGGCGAGGAACTCGTAGACACGAGAGAGAGAAACCTCATGCTCTAATAAGAGAGGGGGTTAAAAAGAAACAAACAATAGCAACCCGGGACGGGCAAAACGGCTCGCAGGCTGGAGCGTATTAAACAAAAACAGAGAACAACCTCTCGCTCTCTGACTGAGAGCTAGTAATGAGAGGGTAAAAACGGCGAAGACAAACTGTCTTAGGACGAGAGAGACAGAGAAATAAAAAGCAAAGGATGTAAGGTGAAAAGAGCAGGAAGATTCCTAAGCTAAACTCTAAGACACCTGAGTGCAGTCCCGCGTTGCTTCTACAAAAATAGTTGAGCAAAGCAGTCTACTCAAACTGTCAGTCCTGTACCGTACCGGCTTTCCTTGTCAAACGAAAGACAATATGGAAGCGCCGATACCAGAAGACGCGAGGTTTAAATAGCCGGCGGAAAAGCGATGCAGGTGCTGACAATGAGTGGAAGAACGAACGAAAACCCGGGACGGATACAGAAAAAACAAAAGAGTGAGCGCTACACCAGCGCTCCAAGGCGGATTAGCCACAGAGCGAAGAGCAGGCAGAGAAACCATGACAAAAACATTTTCTAACAAAACACTTTATATGTAGTGGACCGAGACTATACATATACTTGACAGTACAGAAGGAAATGGTAGAAAATTGGTAGCATGATCTATGTTTTTGACATGGTTGCATAGAGGTAGCCAGGGTCGAATAGCGCTATTGTCCATTGTTCCAGCTGTAGTGAGGATGTTGCCAGGTACAACACAGTGTAGTGAAATTGTACATATATAGTACCTATGTGTATATGTTTAGTGTATCAAGTGCAGATTTCCTGGATGTGCATGGTCTGAATGTTCATCATGGTTCTTTACTTAATATTTGCATCATGCTTGCTTGAGAATAGGAATCACCTCTATTTCACCTGCGGATAACAGACCCTGGATTCCATTTGCATTTAGCAATCCAGTTGTTCTAAAACAAAAGAGAACATTGGCCTTTGTTGTTCCAATATAAAACATCCATCCAAAACCACCCAGACATGCCACAGAACTTCCCAATTGCGTATATATCCCTGTGCTGGTGCAAGCTCTGAATGGCATATACAGTTGAAGTCGAAAGTTTACATACACCTTAGCCAAATCTATTTAAACTTGGTTTTCCACAATTCCTGACATTTAATCCTAGTAACCTTTCCCTGTCTTAGGTCAGTTAGGATCACAACTTTATTTTAAGAATGTGAAATGTCAGAATAATAGTAGACAGAATTATTTATTTCAGCTTTTATTTCTTTCATCACATTCCCAGTGGGTCAGAAGTTTACATACACTCTGTTAGTATTTGGTAGCATTGCCTTTAAATTGTTTAACTTGGGTCAAACATTTCTGGTAGCCTTCCACAAGCTTCTCAGAATAAGTTGCTAAAATTTTGGCCCATTCCTCCTGACAGAACTGGTGTAACTGAGTCAGGTTTGTAGGCCTCCTTGCATGGTTTTTCAGTTCTGCCCACAAATTTTCGATTGGATTGAGGTCAGGACTTTGTGATGGCCACTCCAATACCTTGACTTGGTTGTCCTTAAGCCATTTTGCCACAACTTTGGAAGTATGCTTTGGGTCATTGTCCATTTGGAAGAGCCATTTGTGACCAAGCTTTAACTTCCTGGCTGATGTCTTGAGATGTTGCTTCCATATCTCCACATAATTTTCCTTCCTAATGATGCCATCTAATTTATGAAGTGCACCAGTCCCCCCACAACATGATGCTGCCACCCCCATGCTTCACGGTTGGGATGGTGTTCTTCGGCTTGTAAACCTCACCCTTTTTCCTCCAAACATAATGATGGTCATTATGGCCAAACTTAAAGTAAAATTTTTGTTTCATCAGACCAGAAGACATTTCTCCAAAAAGTAAGAACTTTGTCCCTATCTGCAGTTGCAAACTGTAGTCTGGCTTTTTTAAAGGCGGTTTTGGCGTAGTGGCTTCTTCCTTGCTGAGCAGCCTTTCAGGTTATGTCGATATAGGACTTGTTTTACTGTGGATATAGATACTTCTGCACCTGTTCCTTCCAGCATCTTCACAAGGTCCTTTGCTGTTGTTCTGGGATTGATTTGCACTTTTCGCACCAAAGCACGTTCATCTCTAGGAGACAGAACTCCTTCCTGGGCGGTATGACAGCTGCGTGGTCCCATGGTGTTTATACTTGCGTGCTATTGTTTGTACAGACGAACGTGGTACCTTCAGGCATTTGGAAATTGCTCCCAAGGATGAACCAGATTTGTGGAGGTCCACAATTTTCTTTCAGAAGTCTTGGCTGATTTCTTTTGATTTTCCCATGATGTCAAGCAAAGAGGCACTGAGTTTGAAGGTAGGCCTTAAAATACATCCACAGATACACCTGCAATTGACTCAAATAATGTTAATTAGCCTATCAGAAGTTTCTAAAGCCATGACATCATTTTCTGGAATTTTCCAAGCTATTGCTTTATATTTAAAGGCACAGTCAACTTAGTGTATGTAAACTTCTGACCCACTGGAATTGTGATATAGTGAATCAAAAGTGAAATAATCTGTCTGTAAATAATTGTTGGAGAAATTACTGTCATGCACAAAGTAGATGTATAGTTTGCTAACATGAAATCTGTGGAGTGGTTAAAAATGAGTTTTAATGACTTCACACTAAGTGTATGTAAACTTCCGACTTCAACTATATAAATGTATATTTGTTCACCTGTTGCAAGTGTATGTGGCTTCACATCCACAACAGAATGTCCCATCCCTCAGGTGAGGATGAGAAGGTCCAGCACAGTCTGTGTGGAGCCACCCTTTGCATTTAGAGCATTGCAACCATTCAAATGTCTGCACATCTGGATACAGCAGTCTGACAAAACACTACATTTACATGCAGGTTAGAATAGGACTAAAAATGTGTAGTGCCGTCTTTTTAACTAACATTTCAAAAATGTAATAATATAGTAGGAAAGTAATTTAATATATGTAGGTGTGGCGAAGCGAGTGCCACCACTCGGGTTCAAGAGACCAAGACAGTCAGTTATTTTGGAGATCACTCCGTTTATTATATTTTCCGCCTTTTACTCGGCGCTTTTTACAAACAAAACACACACATACATTCGTTCTTCCTCCCGAACTCCCAGCAGCCTCCTTTTATGCGCCCAGGCTCACTGTCGAACAATCAAGGCAATTGGTTAATTACACAATCAATAAACAATCATTCATCACCAATTGCATGATTTCCGACAGCTGTGCCGACTCCACAAACCACACGAGTTCACTCTCTCTCTTGCCGGCAGCGCCTAAAACCACGCTCCCCTACCACATACCCCCACCGCCCGACATCCGGCCGATGACCAACCCCCCCCCCCCCCCACCGGGCGAGAGAGAAAGTGGAGCGGATCTGAGGCACCTTTCCGAGTCAAGTCGGTTAAGGGACTGGTCAGCTCTGAGTAAGCAGGAATAAACCTTCTGTAGTAGCCGGCCAGTCCCAAAAACCTCCTCACCCTCCTTTTGGGTCGGGGACAGGTCGCAATCGCTGCGGTTTTATCCATGAGAGGCTGCACCTGACCCCTTCCCAAGAGGTACCCCCAAATACCGTACCTCCGCTCGGCCAATTGCACACTTCTTTGGGTTAGCCGTGAGTCCCGCCTGTCTCAGGGACTCGAGCACCCCCCCCACATGCCGCACATGCTGAGCCCAGCTGCTGCTGTGGATGATGATGTCATCCAGATAGGCTGCAGCGAAAGCAGCATGCGGATGCAGCACCCTGTCCATCAGACGTTGAAAAGTGGCAGGGGCCCCGAATAACCCAAACGGAAGTGTCCGAAATTGGTATAACCCGTCCGGAGCGGAGAAAGACGTTTTTTCCTTGGATTCTGGAGATAAGGGAATCTGCCAGTCGCCCTTGGTTAGATCCAGCGTCGAAAAAAAATGAGCTGTGCCTAACCGATCCAAGAGCTCATCGACCCGAGGCATTGGATAGGCATCAAACCGTGACACTTCATTCACCTTGCGATAATCTACACAGAACCGAACAGATCCATCAGGCTTACCTACTATCACGCTACTCCACGCACTGTTAGACTCCTCTATTACTCCTAATTCTAGCATGGCCTTTATTTCTGCTTGAACTAATTTATTTTTATGTTCAGGCAGTCTATAAGGTCGTGAACGCACCGTCACCCCCCGTGGCTGTCTCAACGTGGTGGTTTATGAGGTGAGTCCAACAGCGCCCGGTGTTCACTCCCTTGCACCCTTACCGGAATGCAGTACGCCCCGTCTGGATCGGGAGCGGAGGTGGGCGGGCCGACAACACGGACCACCTGCCCCACCTCCATGAGCAGACAATCGCGGCGCAGGTGGCCCGGCTGTCCGCACCGCCAACACCCCCGGTCCAGGTGTCTGAGGAGCTCCCTGTGGGCCGGACTGCACCGCCACTGAGCCTGAGTGGGGAGAGGGGGAAGAAAAGCCAGGGAAATTAACATGAGGGAAGGAGGGGTTTTGGGAACGGGGAACGGGAAGGGGAATAGAACGGGGGAAAATTTTCTTTCGGGGCTCCGGTTTCTGCTGCTGGGTGAGGGGATGTTGTGCCAGGTGGTCCTCCGCCAGGGTTACGGCGATATCCAAGTTGGTGGGCTGATGGCACTGGACCCAGCTGGCTGTACCGGCCGGCAACCCCGCAATGAATCTCTCCAGGACCACCTGCTCCACTATTCCCGCAGCTGATCTTATTTCCGGCCGGAGCCAGCGCCTCGCCATTACATTACAGGCAGTTTAGCAGGCGCTCGTATCCTTCTTATTACATTTATCCATTCATACAGCTGGATATATACTGAAGCAAGTCAGGTTAAGTACCTTGCTCAAGGGTACAATGGCAGTGTCCTACCTGGGAATCGAACCTGCAACCTTTCGGTTACAAGTCCAGTTCCTTAACCATTATACTACACTGCCGCCATGTCCGTCAGCCGCTGGGCGTAGGCAAATCAGTCCTCTTCTGTCAGGGAGGTCTCCTGGAACCAACGTCTGTGGTCTTCTGGGCTGAATCCCGTTCGGTCAAGGACCGCCTTCTTGAGATTTCGGAAGTCCACCCGAGCGGCTGCCAGCAGGATATGCGCAGCTTTCTGCGCTTCACCCGACAAGAGGGGCAGGAGACGTACTGACCATTCCTCGAGTGGCCACCTGCACGCCCCCACTGCCACCTCAAATGCCTCGAGGAAGGCTTGAGCATCGTCGTCTGCTGTCATCTTTGGGATATGGAATTTCGGGGACGCGATGCTCTGCCTTCACCTGGACTCACCGGAAGCAGCCAGCTGTAGTAGCGCCTGGGTCTGGAGATTAGACTGCACATGCCGGGCTTCCATCTGCTCGGCATGAGCAGCCGTCTGTCGCTCCTGCATGGCAGCTATTCCCTCCAGCATTTTACCCAGCGCTACTATCGATGAGGACTGCTCCGGCTGTTCCTGGCTGTTGTCCATGTTGTCTCTTGAACTTTTCTTTTCTGCCCCCCGTACGGGCCACCAGTGTGGTGAAGCGAGTGCCACCACTTGGGTTCAAGAGACCAAGACAGTCAGTTCTTTTGGAGATCACTCCGTTTATTATATTTTCCGCCTTTTACTCTGCGCTTTTTACAAACAAAACACACACATACATTCGTTCTTCCTCCCGAACTCCCAGCAGCCTCCTTTTATGTGCCCAGGCTCACTGTCGAACAATCAAGGCAATTGGTTAATTACACAATCAATAAACAATCATTCATCATCAGCAATTGCATGATTTCCGACAGCTGTGCTGGCTCCACAAACCACACAAGTTCACTCTCTCTCTTGCCGGCAGTGCCTAAAACCATGCCCCCCTACCACAGTAGGCTACTGTACTGTTGAAACGTACATGTGATTGAAATATTTTCAAATAATTAGCTACTCCAGAGTCCACACATACCCTAAAATTGTATGAGGCTGAACACAAACTGTGCACACCTGTGGCCCTAAACATTTAGTGATAGAAGACATTTATTGTGCTTTAGCCCACTACACCACTCCCATCTGCATAGTGGACTGACCCGGAGGAAGAATATAGGACTGAGACCGCATTTACATTTAATTGCACAGGAGTCAAGAAATACAAAAGCTGAGGTATCACAAGAACAGTTTATTTTACACAACTTGATAAAAACACAAAAGGCTACCCCACAGATATCAGGGGAGTTACCCTGGTTCCCACGGCCTCAGTTCATAATAGGAATGAGGAGCCTCAGTACATAATATAGGCCTCTAAACACAGCAAACAATATGGTAACAGCGTAATATAACCCCAGTGACTGGTCAAGCATATTGCACTTGCCCACACATCACAGTAAAATTACAGTAAGCATCAGTATATATTACAATAAGCAATAAAATATTCACAATACAAGCAGAATAGGAAAGATAATCACAGTGGCAGGTCATGTATATTGCACTTGCCCACGAAAATAAATACATCAAAAGGTGCCCTACACCACACTGCAGACTAAGACTGGCGAATAGTAGGCTACTCAATCCACTCTGAACACCAGAAGAATTTCTCACTGCACATCAGTACAACATTTCACACAGAGGGGGGGCACAAGAAGTGGAACACACTAACCCACTGGAAATATCATCCCGTTCCACCACACTAATCAGTAAATGGTAAATGCTCTTAATTACAAAATGTAAAATGTTAGAATAGCCTATTGCATGTCGCCCCGCCCTCCGTTATGACTTATATTGCACTGAACCCGTATTATAATGTATTTCAAACTTAACTTTGCACGTAGCCCATACTACTATAAGTAAGCCTTATTTTATACGTTATTCAAAAGAAAAGGTAGGCATCGTTTCACCCACCTTACCTTGAAACGCACAATTAGTTCTCCCCAACACACTGGCAAGAGGTGGGAACGACAATAAATACAATGTTATTGCACCTGCGGAGTTCTACAATTTAAAACAAAATAACTAATGAGAAAAACAGTGGCTATCGTTTTAGCCGCGGTCCTGCGGGATCCTGTAAGATAGGGAATAATTTGTTTTAGCTGAATTGGCAACGGTCTTTAAAATATCCTTGTGGTCATAATTGCCTACCTTTACAATAGTCGGCTGTGTGTAGGCTACCGCTACCAGCTGTATTTCGGTTGCACACTCAAGTCCCCGTATCCACACTGCAACCACACAAATCAACACCAAACTGACCCCTTTCAACAGCTAACAGCTGCCCACCGCAGGACCAAGCATGCAAATAAATGTCAAGGAATTTCCCACCGCAAACCCATAATGTGCATAAAGTCAGCCGACGTTACCTTTTATTATCACACACCGCTTCCCACATGGGCACCTGTAGCTGCTATATCCTGAAATAACTGCAATCAATAACTGCACAAGCAATAAACACCTCATGCACCTAGAAAAGGGTTCGCATTAAACAAAATAGTTGCGGGAAGCATTGTAAAGTACCGATCAGCCGCAAATAATCGTAAACCATTGTTAAACATAAAATCAGCTAATTTCCACATACCTGGCTCTGCATAGCATGTAGTTAATACCAAATGATAGTACCTGACTCTAGCAAGAATCACCTGGCAGTAATAAACCTTACCAAGCAGCCTGCTGCCCAACCGAAGGCTGCCCCTGGGTCCTAAGGTCCTCAGGGTTACACTCACCCCCACTTTTGAAGGCCACCGTCCCGGGGACAAACTAAGTTTTTTTCTTACTACAGCCAAGGCCTAAAGCAAGCCTGCACAATGTTTACTGCGGAAGGTTGTGTGGGTTTGAGTGTTGACCCGCTGTTCTTCTGGCGGAGCGTCTGAGTCCTTGTTCCTCCACTGGTAAGCTTACTTGAGGGTTTGTCACCTGCTCTGCTCCCTGCACTGGGATCAGCGCCCTGAGGTGACAGGGATGTACTGGCCTCCTCACCAGCAGATTCAGTGCATCATCCGCCTCCTCCTCTTCACTGGTCTGATTACTCAGTGGCAAAATATCCTGTTGAGGATACAGCAATGCGATGGGCACATGATTGTTTGAGGGAGAACCCGGGGCTAGTGCTGTTGGAATCACCCGCAGTTCTGTACGATGAACATCCCTCTCTGGCCTGGAGTCGTCCAATGGACGGATGGCGTACACTCTTCCTGCATCATCCAGGCACCTTACTATTCGGTACTTGATTGAATCCCACACATCCTGGATTTTTCTTTGACCATCCACATGACTCTTCTGATAGACAAGAGTGCCTTCAGGGAGAATAGAACTGTCCCCTCTGGCTGTTGTCGGGCGCAGTGGGCTGCTGCAGCATCCAACTGACTCCTAGCCTCAACATATGTTATTTTAAGATGCTCTTGGTGCTCTCTCACCCAATCGTCCATGTTGCCCATGCCAACGTCCTCTTCCATGGTTCCCAGCAGAGCATCAATAGGCAAGAGCGGCTTACGACCAAACATCAACTCATAAGGGGAATAGCCTGTGGACTGGTGCACTGTGGTGTTATAGGCAAAAAGAAACTGGGGCAGATGTTGTGGCCACTCCTTCATCTTTTACAAGGAAAGAGTTTGTACCGCTCACACTGCCCGTTCCCTTCCAGGTCATATGGTGTTGTGCGGCTCTTCTCCACACCATACAGTTTGCAGAGAGCTCGAAACAATTCACCCTTGAAATTACGCCCTTGGTCTGAATGGATACTCTGTGGAATGCCATAGGTGTAGAACCACTTTTCTGTCAAAAGACGTGCAACAGTGCACATCCTCTTATCCGAAGTGGGGGTGGCTTGAGTGAATTTAGAAAAAACATTCGTCACCACAAGCACATTCTCTTGCCCATTGCTTGCTCATTCCAGCACTGTGAAGTCAATTGCCACAACTTCTAATGGTTTAGATGCGAACAAATTCCCCATAAATGTTCTGACCTTTGGTTGGGTGGCCTTGGCCACTTCACAGCGTTCACAGTCGTGGCACCAATGTTCCACATTCCGTCTCAGGTTCAGCCAGTAACATCTCTGACGAACGAGCCAGGTGGTCCATTCACACCCCTGATGACCCTGGTTATCATGCAACTCAGAAAGCACTTCGGCCTGGAGAAATTTTGGCAGCACGACTTGTAAAACTGCACCCCCTCCGTCTGGTGGAAAAATGGAACGATAGAGTACCCCATCCCGATACTGAAGCCTCTGCCATTGCCTCACCAATTCCCGGACTTCCTTGGATTCCTCCTTGCGTTCCCCGTCAGTGGGTGGGTCACCCCTCGTCCAGTAACGCAGAAAAGGGCCTATCACTGGGTCCGCTTTCTGTAGGGCTTGGAGATTGGCCTTTTGTCTAACAGGAAAAGCATGAACTGTAGACATAGTAGCGGTGACTAACGTACCTGTCTGGGGTGCATGAATTGGTGCTGGAACCTCTATTCCAGAACTCACCTCAACAGCGGACCTGGGGCTTGGGGGAACAAGCTGTCAGGAGAGGGCATCGGCGTTACGGTTCATAGTACCTGGGCAGTACTTTACTTCAAAATCGAACAAGGCCAGCTGTGAGGCCTAGCGCTGTTCTACAGCTCCCAATTTGGCAGTCTGCAAGTAGCTGAGGGGGTTATTGTCAGTAATACAGTGAATTTAGTCCCAAGTAAATACTCCCGGAATTTTTCAGTAACAGACTATTTCAAGGCAAGCAGTTCTGATTTCATAGAGCTATAACTTTACATGTTTCGTTCCGCTGGATGCAACCCTCGACTAGCAAAGGCGATTGGTCTCCTCTTCCAGGCCTGCTCTTGGGACAGTACTGCTCCCAGGCCTACATGGCTGGTGTCAATCTCTATAAAAAAAGGTTTAGAAAAATCTGCATACCCCAGCACAGGCAAACTCACCAGCTCCTCCTTCAAGGTGAGAAAAGCCACTTCACATGCCTCGTTCCAATGGTTCTCCAGGCTACCAGCCCCTGGCTTCTTCTGCCTGCCCTGCAGGGCACCAACTAAATGATGTAATGGTACAGCATGCTTTGCAAAACTTTCCACAAAGCGTCGATATTACGAAGCAAATCCTAAGAAGGAACGAAGTTCAGTAACAGTTGTTGGGTGTTCCCATTCAGCCACTGCCTTGATCTTGTCTGGGTTGGTTGCCACTCCAGTGGCAGAAATTATATGACCCAGATAACGCACTTCTGGTTGAAAAAAATGACACTTCTTGAACTTCAATTTTAAATTATGCTGTTGAAGCCTTGTGAGCACCAACTCAAGCCGCTGAAGGTGCATGTCAAATGAGGGTGAGAAAATCATGATGTCATCAAGATATAATAGGAGGCTCTGAAACCTTTCATCTCCAAAGATGCGTTCCATTAGGCACTGAAAAGTGCTTGGTGCATTACATAGTCCGAAAGGCATCCGGTTAAACTCAAACAACCCAAACGGAGTACAGAAGGCGGTCTTTTCTTTATCCTTCTCCGCCATGGGAACTTGATTATAACCACTGGCTAAATCTAAAGTGGAAAACAACTTTGCACCAGCTAGGGCATAGAGAGATTCCTCAATCCGAGGCAGGGGGAACGCGTCTTTTCTCATACGGGCATTCAGTTGACGGTAGTCTACACATAGCCATATGTTACCGTCTTTCTTTTGGACCACCACAATAGGCGATGAGTAAGGGCTACAGCTCATCTGCACTACATCGTGTTCTACAAGCTGCCTAATATGTGCTTTCACAAGCTCGTACTGAGAAGGATGTAGGCGGCGATAACGCTGTCAAATAGGGGCTTCGTCTAACAGGGGTATCTCATGCTGCACTAAGGCAGTACATCCTAAATCCGAATCCCCTTGGCTGAACACTGTCCCATATTTGGTAAGAAGAGCCCTAACCTGTTGATTTTGTTCAGGGGTCAGGGTAGGCCATAGATGATCAGATAGGTCCGGAGAGCTACTAGCCAGTTGGAGAGACTGCACCCAGGCTACATATGCAGAGCAGCCAGCCACCTCCTCAAAGGCAACAGAGTGACTATTGGATGGTTCCCCTATTAATAGAGAGAAAAGCAGGGGATACCAAAAGTCCTGGTGGTAGCCTACTATAGGAGGGCTCAAATAAAGCAGAATGAAGACTGGGCTCAAAGCCCTGGTTACAAGAAGCCAAAACCATTTTCAATGACCCAGCTGGAATGCATATGGATGTCAGCCCCATAACCCTGACCATCCCCAAACAGCCTGTATGTGGCAAACACTCAAGGGAGTGACATTCTGACAGGGCTCGCCTCCAAGCCTCACTTTACAATAGTCGGCTGTGCATAGTGTCGTGGATTTTTCCCTTTCAACCCACAGTGAGCAAGTCTGTTCAAACAGAACCACAACAAAACCATGTAATAGAATAAGAAAAATAATTTCAGTTTATTTGAGATAAACTCAGAATGAGAGAGAGTCTCACCAGAATCTCTCTAACTTGAGAAACAGAATACAGAGGAGATTTATACACAATCTATCATTGCTTTACTGATTTGCCACAAGGGGCGGTTTCTAAACATACAGAGACAAGGTTATCCATTTCTTGGTGTTTAGTCTTTCTAGTCTTTCAATAACCTCTAACCAAGTAACGAAAACATCTATCTCACAGACTGCCTGTCTCTGCAGATTGTGAAGGAGAGACACAGAGGGAGTGAACCACGGCCTACTCAGTGTTCACAGAGAATACATTGTTTAATTACTTAACTCAATATATAATTGATCTATTATATTAAATGCTTAATGATAATCATGTGATTGTCTCTATGTTAATACAAACACATTGTAAAACAGAAAATTCCTTCACATTTCCCTCCTTTTATCATTTCATGATAACAAACAATTTTCTGTTACAATCTACCTAATATACTCAATCAATTAGTAACTGATTCCTTTTAATAACATCATAAATGATTACATGATTATACAGATCAAATACAATAATCTCGTGTGGATATGTACAATACTCCAATAATCCAGGGGGAATTGAAAAACCGGCAGATTCAGGACTTATATGGGACAAAACTAGCACAGAGCCAGAAAACCCAATCAGTTCCGGAAAAAATAATTCCTCCGATCCCTCTTAGGGCAATCAAGCGTCGCTTCCGGATACTAGCAATTATCGCAAATCATCCATCTTTGATTAATTACAAGAATCAACATAGGAAAAATAAAAATATAAAAAATGAAATCATAGTGAATATAGTAACAGGATTGAATATAATTGAATATAAAAATAATTTTCACTATAATGTACTACTGATTATTTAACATATAAAATTATTACTATCAAGAGAAAGGCCCAATCCCAATTCCTATTTTAACCCTCAATCTTAACCCTCAGGCTCAACCCTCAATCTTACTAGCCCTCAAAACCAAGTGTTAAGGGTTATCTTGCGACTTAGAAATGGGACACCCCTTAAATGCAGATACGTCATCAGAAGTCGTCCATTACCGTCGACGTAAAATGACGCGACGTGTTGCTAAGCAACAGAACCAGCGCGCCATTACGTGGAAAGAAGAAGAGCATAACCAGCAATAATGCTGTCTTTTGCATGGGCTTTAGGCATCTTTTTAAGATTGTTTGATTGAGTTGATATTCAACCAAATAACCTGTATAAATACCACAACCACGGACATATTCCGCGGAAAGTCACCGCATAACATGGCCATTAGTTAACGTTAAAGTGAAACAACAGCTGTTACTATCGTTAGATATCAATCTCTACGGCTACGGGAGATGATACTAGCTCGGTCATCTTATAAAAATGTCGGTGCAAACATTTCATGTAGGCTGTATCTTGATAAAACAACTTAATAGCTACATTACCACCAAGAAAAATGACATTTTGTAACTCAACGATAGCAATATATGGCTTGTCCGCACCCGGCACGGCTACTGGCTAAAGATCGTAAAAATAAAAATAAATGTTATGCTACAAAGAGGTATATAATCCATAAAATGACATTAAACTAAGATAATAGAGTGGTTTTCGTAATTTTTAATCGCATTCTGGGATAGCACTTACTGCCAAGGGTGGTACTGGAAAATCTTAAAATTGAGGGCTACGCAGCCCTCACACTTGTCCCTCAACTTAACACTCTGAGAATCGGGACAGCACTAGCACTTCGCGGGAGCGCGGATTTTTGAGACTGAGGGTTAAGATTGAGGGTTAAGATAGGAATTGGGATTGGGCCAAAGTCTGAAAGAAAAGAAAGATAAAAAATAAAAACCCATCATGTAATGGAGACTTTTCACAACTCCTGGAATGTCAACCTTTTAACTCTCTTCACATTACAACACTGTCTGTCTTCCCACCAACCATGTGACAGGGTGGGTACATAATTCAGGCCTATACTTTATATAGGGTCGTCAGTAAACTCAGGAAGTTGTCGGAGAAGGAATACATTATCTTGTTCAGGATCAGAAACATTTTGCTGTAAGTACTGACCTATAGCAGCTTGAGTGAGGCGTGCAATACAGGCGCGAATCAGTGGCATTCCACAACAGCAAAGAAATACGAGCAGGGTGGCAAAGATAACAACAGGCAAAAAGATTCTCAGCAGTGTTTTCTTCCAACCTGTCAGGAGGTTAAAGAACCAATCTTTATTTGCATCAACCTCTCTCTCCACTAATGAGTCACGGAGTTCGGTCATATTTCTAAGTCCCTGCTGTATGATCTGGCCATCCTCATCATAATGTGGTATGTACGTGCAACACGCCTCCCCAATCATCACACAAACCCCCCCCTGCTCTGCAGTAAGCTGATCTAATACCATGCGATTCTGCATAACCATTAATCACAGTGAAGTCAACTCAGTTTTTACAGCACCTATGGTCAAAATGGAGGAGTTTATGTACTGGAGAAAAGTGTATCGAGTAACTTCTATCTCTTTAAAAGCCTCTGACACACCTAACCCAGGAAGCAAAGCCTGTATAAACTTCGAACCTGCAGTCCAAAGACGATGTTCAGTAGGAACAGGATTACTATCCCAAAACCCTCTCTTTACCCTGTGCATGCGACGTGTGGTGTGACTATATGTGGAAAGGTCAGGAATCACATATGTAGAGTCATACAAGGCAACAATGGCACACACTCCACCCCAGTCAGGGGGGAGAGCAGTGTAGACTGAATTTCCACAAAGCCAGTACCAATCTGATAACAGTCGACTCCCAAGGCGAGAGGATGGTATTATCCCGGAACAGGTTGCAGTTTGTTCCCTATTCCAAGGTAATGAGATTGCGTGTGACCAGTTCTTCCTACACATCTCATCAGCCATGTCAGGGTAGTCTCTGCAGGGACTATAGGAATCACTCAGACAGTCAAAACACTTATCAGGATGCATGGGCGGACAGTCACAGAAAACAGTTTTACACTGAACATTGTCTAATTGACCTAGTGCATTAGAGCCATTACCTATAATACACCTTCCAAACTTCATACTATGTTTAAGTACGACTGGACCGGGCATTCTCCATGACACCTGTGGCCATGCTAGGTAATCTTTCAGGACAGAACAATCTGTATTGACTACTGGAGTACTCAAAAGTGACAGATTTAATGGCACAGAGAAATCAGCTTTTTCCCACCGTATTCCCACACCTGGGTGAGAACTGGGTGAGTCCCACCAAACACGTTGAGAGGTCGTTCTTCAGATTCTGCACCTGAAGAAGAGGGCCTGCTGTGGAATGAGGCATGTGAGAGCAGACATAACAAGACTGGTTAAAGTGCTGTTTTGCAGTCCACTCAGCATAACGCCACCAAGAATTAGTAGCATAATGATGCTTCACAGTTCCTGGTGTCAGCCAAGCTTCATTCCCGGTGGTGACATACCTTTTAGTCCTATTAGTCATTACAACAGTACCGTTTAGTTCACTGGTGTTAATTGTGTAGAATGTCTCATGAATCAGGATAATGGGCAGAACAGTGATGAGTGTAATGAGGCCTAGTAGCTATAGGCCTACCTTCAGGCTGCAGCCTAATCTTCTCAAAGGGTTGTACCCCTCGGTGTTCCTGCTGTCGTCTGGCATGTTGGGAGCAGATATTACCGTCACGTGCTCCTTGAAGTGGTGGTTCTCCTTATCCCTCCTTTGGCGCTGGTGGAGCTCTTTTGCAGTGGCTGGCGTGGACCCAAGAAGCACGGCCTTCCACTCGCACGGCTGTGGGCGTGGTGAGTAGTATCTGGAAAGGACCCCTCCACCTGGCCTGGTGCCACTTCTTCCTTCTGAAGTCTTTTATCACCACCCAGTCTCCTGGCTGCAGGTCATGTAGAGGCCCGCTGGCTGGGTCTGGGAGAGCTGCTTTCACCTGTTGATGCACAGATCTCAGAACATTGGTTAGCTGAACACAGTAACTCACCATGCGAGTGTCAGCTAGCTCCTTGTCCAGCATCAGCCCTGGGGGGTGACATCCAGTCCTCATGGGCCGCCCTGTGATGACTTCATAGGGTGACAACCCTGTAGCAGCGTGGACCCTCCCCCGCATACCTGTAAGGACAATTGGCAGGGCCTGGACCCAATCCAGACCTGCCTCTGCCATCACTTTAGTTAACCGGTTCTTAATGGTTCCATTTGTCCTCTCTACCGCCCCTCCACTCTGAGGGTGGTAAGCACAATGGAACTTCAACCTGATCACCAATTGCTCGGTCACTTTGTCCACCACCTTGTTTAAAAAGTGTGAGCTTCTGTCTGAAGACAGCTTCCTCGGGATCCCCCACCTAGGAATAAGCTCTGTTAGTAGGGCTTTCGCCACTGCTGCAGCATCAGCTTTCCCTGTAGGAAAAACTTCAACCCACTTTGAAAACATGTCAACAAACACCAAACAATATTTCTTACTCCTGCATGGGTTAAGTTCAATGAAGTCCATCATCAGGTACTCGAAAGGCTCCTGTGGAGCCGGGTGGGCCGCATTTGGAACTTTCTGACCCCTCCCAGCATTATTGACAACACAGATAACACACTTTTCACAAAAGTTTTTTGCATAAGTAGAAAATCCGCTTGTGTCCCAGTGTCTGGACATCAAAGATATCATCCCTCCTTTTGACACATTATCCAGTCCATGAGTCAATTTAGCATAATAGGGAAATAAAAAACGAGATAAACAGGGTTTACCAGTAGGGCCTAGCCAGACCCCATCAGTGTAGGTGCCGTCCCGCTTCCATTTGGCCTTTTCCTGGGGTGTGGCCCCAGCTTGGCAGTCCTGTACAGAGGCCAATGGAGTGTCTGTGGGAACAGCAGCCTGTGTGAGCAGACTGAGAGTTGTGTGAGGGGGGGCGATTGCAGCTGCTTTGGCTGCCAAGTCAGCCTGTTCATTACCTTGAGAGATAGCATCAGTCTGGTTTGTGTGAGCGGAGCACTTACATATAGCAATGGCAGCAGGCAAAAGAATTGCCTGTAGGAGGCAGCTCACTAAGTGTCCATTCTGTATAGTTTTCCCTGTAGAGGTAAGGAAGCCTCTATGCTGCCAAAGAGTTCCAAAGTCGTGCACAACTCCAAAAGCATATCTGCTGTCAGTGAAAATATTTACAGTTTTACCTTCAGCCAAATGGCAAGCGCGTGTAAGAGCGAACAGTTCAGCTGCCTGTGCTGAGAGGTGTCCAGGAAGGCGGGCTGACTCCAGAACCTGGTGATGTGTCACTACTGCATAGCCAACCTGACTGTCACCTGTGAGGGGACATCGACTGGCAGAACCGTCAACAAACATATCAAACTCTGCATTTGAGAGAGGAGTGGTGGCGAGGTCAGGACGGGGGGAGAGAATTTGAAGAGAATCCGCATGCGTTTCCTCGTCCCCCACAAAATGTCATTGTCCAGGTAATCCAGTTTGACCCCCAGGATGTTGGAAAGTAACATTCCCTTGGGGTGCTGTGTCCCAATTATCAGCATTACCGGAAAATTTACAACCGCGAGCCCAATGTCCCTTTTTTCCACATTTTCGGCAAACATCATAATCCGCCACGGTAGTGGGTCCCATGGAGTTGGGTCTCTGTCTGTTCCCTTGATTCCGTCCTCCACGTCTGCCGCGGCCTCTCCTTTGCTGCTGCTGTCCACCGGCACCGTCTCGGTTCCCCTGGTAGGACTGGAGCTGGGCCAGCTGCAGCTGAGAGGTCATCTTGTCGCTCTTCTTTTTGTCTTTGTGTTGCTTGTCGCGGTCCTGTTCTTCGCAGTGAACAGCATAACGGAGAACGTCCTTAAGTCTCGAGTCTGCCAGCCAACACAGGAGGTCTTAATAGCGGTTGCAAGGTGTTTATCCAATCCATCCAGGAAACAGTGGGTTAGCTGAGTCTCGTACGGAGTAAGAGTCTCACTGTTTTCCGGTTTGTCCATTCCACTGTGTGCGTCGTACTTCTCTGAAAGTCTCTCAAGAAAATCATTAACAGTTTCACCAGGCTTTTGTTTAACCTGTCTGACTGCTTCCCAGTTCAGACGAACAGGGAATTCGGTTTTCATACTGGTTTCCAAAGTATCTATTTGTTTCACATACTCAGAAGTAGCACCATCATTGTATGGATGGTTCGTAGACCAAGTACCCCTTACGTTACCCCACCGTAACTTCAGTTTCTTAATAAGTACAGTTTGTAATTCGCCTGCAGTTGGGTGACAAGTTCTTACCAGATTTCTCAAAGCTTCCATGAACTTGGCACCACCCACCTGGGTTGGATCCGGCAAATCTTCGCAGACAGCCTGTAACTCCGACATCTTCCAGGGCCGATATACCAGGACTGTCGGACCCTGGTCGTCTTGTCCTGCCCTGGGATTGGGGCATTCTAGCATAGGGTACGTGTCTGGCCCCCAGCCAAAAACAGTGGAAGGCCCCCCGGATGAGTCCTGTTCCGGCACAAGTGCCAACGTCTTCGGGCCGTACACGGTACCTCCCCTGGTGTGCGGCGGGGTAGGCATCTCTACCTTGTGCAGTTCGCCCTTATGGGAAGTTACCTGTACTGTGGAATCTGGGCCTACTGAAGCTGCAGGTCTCGCTCTGGTCGCCGGCCCAGTCGCAGATGGTTGTGCAGCAGCACTGGAATGCACTGCCTGGAGAGCAGGGGCTGAGGGATGTCCGTGAGCTCCTGCCGCTTGCTGTGGGACATAAGCTGGAGGACACGCAGGACAATCCAAGTCCAGGTTAATTTTGTGTATGCTTGCAAGCTGTGCTACATTGGGATACAAAGAGCCGCCGGAATGCACAACAGGAGATAGCACTGAATTACTTTGTTGGGATTTCTCCACAGTATTTTTATTTTCTCCCTTGGTCTGTTTTTCCTGCCTTAATTTTGATTCCTTTTCCCACAAATCTACTACATCCCAGTCGGGTTGCCATTTATTTTTACATTTACTATTTTTAACCTCATATGACCGCAGCCGCATTTTTAGGTTATCAATCTGATTTAGGCTAAAAGAGCCTTTTTCAGGGAAACCTAACTTTTGCCATTTAAAACGCTGGTGTGTGGTTGCCGGACCATATTTGTCATGCATTATTTTCATTGGACCCGTAAATTCCTGTTTCTTGTGAGTCCTGTTTCTTTGAATTTTTAGAACCCATTTCCATGCGTTTGTCCCACAACCAAACTATGCCTTTTAATTTTAAGGTCTTTTTTTTTTTTTTTCTTTTAATTAGGCCTATTTTAGTCAGAATCAGTTTCAGATTCTGCACTATCCTCTGGATAATTGCCCTCACTTTCAGGGTGAACGTTTAGCCTAACTTCTATTAATGCCGTTTCCTTCTCTTTTAACCACTCACCTCTAGGTATAGCTACAACAGAAAAACCACTTCCAAATCCGTCAACCTCATTAAGTGTCTCGTACAGGTATAAATGACCATAATCATCTCCTCTGCAAAAATGCCTCTCCTGTACTGGTCCGTGTATATCATTTGCCTCTACTGACAATACATGATACCACATTACAAAAATGTTTCAGAGCTCATTACAAGAGAAAGAAAAAGAGAAATATTAGTCCATGGGTGGGAGCAGCATACAGCCTCCACAGTTTGAATCACTCCACAGAGTGACGGACCCATCGGTCACTAATCAAACTTTTTAGAATTTGAGCGCAATACAGCCTCAAGTTACGTTTTGCTGCGGTGGCTCACCTGTGATTCTCTTTCTATGGATTGCGTATTGATCACCCCAGACAGACGTCTTACTCTCCTCGGTCCGGTCGCCGCCGTCCTTCCTCTAGGTGACTGGTTACAGTTACCTCTCTGTGAGAAGGTGGGTTGCGGTCTCGGGGTTTGAACTCCCGGCAGTGCACTGTTTAAGCCGTTCCGACTTGAGAGAAATCTGCGTAGGAGAAAATCAAGTTAGCAATCCTGCCGACTACGCCATATTGTCGTGGATTTTTCCCTTTCAACCCACAGTGAGCAAGTCTGTTCAAACAGAACCACAACAAAACCATGTAATAGAATAAGAAAAAGAATTTCAGTTTATTTGAGATAAACTCAGAATGAGAGAGAGCCTCACCAGAATCTCTCTAACTTGAGAAACAGAATACAGAGGAGATTTATACACAATCTATCATTGCTTTACTGATTTGCCACAAGGGGCGGTTTCTAAACATACAGAGACAAGGTTATCCATTTCTTGGTGTTTAGTCTTTCTAGTCTTTCAATAACCTCTAACCAAGTAACGAAAACATCCATCTCACAGACTGCCTGTCTCTGCAGATTGTGAAGGAGAGACACAGAGGGAGTGAACCACGGCCTACTCAGTGTTCACAGAGAATACATTGTTTAATTACTTAACTCAATATATAATTGATCTATTATATTAAATGCTTAATGATAATCATGTGATTGTCTCTATGTTAATACACACACATTGTAAAACAGAAAATTCCTTCACAGTAGGCTACCGCTACCAGCTGTATTTCGGCTACACACTCAAGTCCCCGTATCCATACTGCAACCACACAAATCAACACCAAACTGACCCCTTCCAACCGCGAACAGCTGCCCACCGCAGGACCAAGCATGCAAATAAATGTCAAGGAATTTCCCACCGCAAACCCATAATGTGCATACATTTCTGGAGAAATGACCAATTAATGTCGTTATAATTGTCTAAAGGGAAAAACATATTTCATGAGATTTACCATAATACATCCACAATGTCTCTGCATTTGTGCTGACAAAGAACCAGACTATGCATACTAAATAAGAAAATGTTTTACTGTACTATTTTGGAGATGACCAAAGTTGATTATAATGGTATATAGGAATATATGACAGTATCTTTCGGAGCCTATTACCCTGGGGTGTTCCAGAATTAGTCCAAACATTCAACTGATTGTTGATAGGCAAAGCCCAGAGACTTTATGCATGCCAAGTATAAAGATGTTTAACTGTGGACATTCTGAGATATGACTATTAAGGTCATAACTGTATGCGGGCATATATGGAAACATATATGAGCATTACACTGGATTTTCCAGTAGTTAGTGAATAATTTCAACTAAATGATGATTAACCAGGTCCAGTCTATATGGCTACCAGGTATGAAGAGATTCTACTGTGTACATTTTGAAATATGTCTATGTATGTTCATTATTGCTGTATATGGGTGCATATGGCAACACAATATTTGAGAGTCCATTAAACATAATAGTCTACACTTTCACTGGATTTGTAATGAACATGGCTGACACTATATGCCTGTCAGCTATGAACAGATTTCACTGTGGAAATTGTGAGATATGCCCAATTATCTTCACTATTGCTGTATATGGGTGTATTTGGCAACAATACCATTTACAGGCATAACACAGGGTTTTCCCATAAGTAGTCTACACTTTCACTGGACTTGTAATGAACATGGCTGACACTATATGCCTGCCAAGTATGAACAGATTTCACTGTGGGAATTTTGAGATATTACCATTTCTGTTCATTACGGCTGTACATGGGTGTATATGGCAACACTATCATTGACAGACCATTACACAGGATTTTCTCATAATGACTTACAATGGTCAACTGACTAACATTTACCAAGGCCCATTCTATATGTCTGCCGAGTATGAAGACATTCTATTGTGGAAATGTTGAGATATGACCATTTCTCTTCTTTATTGCTGTATATGGCAACATTATCATTGACAGACCATTACACAGAATTGTCCCATAATTACTCATGAAGCTCAATTGACTGACATTTACCAAGGCCCATTCTATATGGCTGCCAAGTATGAAGCAGGTTTACTGTGTAGATTTTGAGATGTGCCCAATTATCTTCATTATTGCTGTTGATGGGTGTATATGGCAACACTATCATTGACAGACCATTATAAACAAGATTCTCCCAACTGAGTGACATTTTACCAAGTTCCATTCTATATGTCTGCCATGTATGAAGACATTCTACTGCGGAGATATGACCATTTCCCTTTTTTATTGCTGTATATGGGTGTATAGACCCATTTCTTGTTTGTAAACAAAAGAGGATGCGTGCGCAACCCTGGGGCAAAAAGTGTATCACCTTGGCAGGCTATCACAATGCGGTGAACTTGATCATCAACGATTTAACGGACCAAGTGCATCTAATTTGTTTCTGGTTCTTTTATTTCACTTTCATCTTGGCACAGTTATACAAATTATAGCTAGTGTTAGTCTTATTAGGCTACAACTTTTTTTGTTGTAACGTTAAGGTAGCATATTTAGCTATAGCCTATTTACCTTATAAATGCCTGCAAGCTAACCGTCATAAACTGTCAATTTTTGATCAGCGGCAAGTTGACAACTTAATTTTTAACGTTAGTCCAACTCAATAACTTGGACAGATAGGATACACCACATTAACACATTTTTTAAAATTGTCTAGTCTGCTTGAAATTGATATAACGTTAGCTAACGTTAGCCTAGTGTAACGCCGTTAATATTTTATTGTGTTTGGCCAGATAGGAGTCGACATAGCCTGTCTAGCTAGCTAACGTTACTTAGCTAACACACACAAAGGTGGTGCAGCTGACAACTATTGTGTCAGTAAATTGTCTGTGTGATGATGTGTTGATAACTTAATGTTTAACTAAAGCCTATCGTTAACCTACTTTTAGTTTTAGCCAGAACAGAAATGGCACTAGTAGCTACTACCAGTGTTTTCTTCTGTAATGGTTAGCTAGCTAGCGTACTGAACCCTGTTATCGGGCAGAAAACAGAAACTTTTGTGAACAACAAAGCTACGAAACTGATATTATTCGGGCACATAATGTTACTATTGAACATATTATATTTATTAGATTCAAAAAACGATAAGATAACTTTTAAACCAATGAACATGTAAGTTAGAAGTGACCGGTAGTCTTTTTATTTTTTTTACTTTTAGATGGGACATGTAGGCTACTGCCAAAAAAGGGGAGCCGATTAGCAGCTGTTACAGTGCATAAAAGAAGCTCATGATTTTTTGTTGTTTAATAATCAGTTATTAGTTTATTGAACCAAGAAAGATACCTTTTGAATTCCCAATATGTTGGTAAGATGGCTGGCTAACTGGATTATTTACACATGGCAGTCCATCTCATTGGATTTATTTCTTCACCTACCGCACCCTCAAGTGGACATATAAAAAATGGCACTTCTTGATGTTGGTGCTTGCTAGTTGAGTTGGTACAATGAACTAGAGTTTAAAAAAAACAACACACATTTTGCTAATATTGTGAATGTGCTATAGACAAAGCAAATATATATATATTTTTTTTTTTTTTACCGCATTGGCAAATCAGCTGTCGAGGAAGTTCCAATATGTATGCGTGCCCGATAATGGGCGCTATCTAGCTACGTTTCTTTACGTTATCCATCTTATTTGTTTTATCCAAGTGTTCACTGGTGTAAACTTGCTTTTTCGGGAAATACGTTGGCTAACTCTAAGCTGGTTAATTCTTTAGATTTAACAAAATTAACATTGGCAATCTAGCAGTTAGCAAATGTGAGCGACTAATGTTCCTGTGAGATGCAACCAAGACAGTAACATTATAGTGGCTAGCTAACGCTAGTCTAGACACAGACAGACCACATCAGTGTTGCCAGATGCCTGAATTAATTTCCCCCCCAAAAAATTCAGAAAATCCCCCATCTTCAATGGAGTCCCATGCAATTTTCTCACAATTTCCCCCCATACCTCCTTTTAAAATCCCCCATCTATCATTGACTCCCATACATTTTTTCTTTAAAAATACCCCCATGAATTGTTAAAATCCCCTAAATTTAGGGTAAAATCCCACAGTCTGGCAACCCTGGACCACATGCCCCAGGTTCACAAATCACAGGGTATTCAAAAAAAAAGTGACTAAAACCCACCTCAGCTCATCTACGCTGGAAAACTAATATTACGGTTAGTCCACCCAATTAGATAGCACACTAAAGTTATAAATGCACAGCGCCTGCTGCCAAACCCGAGATATCTACAGGTAACTAGCAATAACAGCTGCTCGGTGATAAATATCGACCTGTGTCTTGACGACATGAACATATAACCATGCAGCAAGACCTTTTACTTTTTATATCTCATGGCCAACTCGCTAAAATGGTAGGCGTCCATTTCTACATTGTTAGCAAGCTTGTTAATTCTCGCCACTGTCACTTGCATAACTTCGTATTAAATTATAACGTTATTTGATATTGGGTCAAAATAGTCTCACAGTATGTTTTCGGTCATGGTTAGCCACCTACACCATTTGCTTCAAAACTGCAGCTCTAGCCTATGGTTCGAAGCTGTCTTTATTCAATTGAGTGCCCAAACTTATATGATGAGATGGGAGCCAGCATAATATACTTCCTGGACACTTACTAAATTGAATAAATATTACACATGTTTACACCAAACTGCTTAGCTATCTCACTGTTGATGTAAACTAAGATATTCGAAGTTAAACAAGTGTCCTTCATCATCCATTTCAGCTTCTGCAATTACAAGTTTATGTTGATTTCTTTTGCAATATTGAATATTCTGCCCCAGTGTTGCAGTGCGCACCTCTACTGTGACGTTGGTGAGAAACCGGTCTATATGGCAAAACTATAATTGACAGACCATTACACAGAATTTTCCCATAAATATTCATGAAGCTCAACTGACTGAGATTTACCAAGGCCCATTCTATATGCCTGCCAAGTATGAAGGAGGTTTATTGTGTACATTTTTAGATATGCCCAATTATGTTCATTATTGCTGTATATGGGTCTATATGGCAACTCTATCATTGACAATGCATTACACAGGATTTTCCCATAATTACTTATAAAGGTCAACTGGCTGACATTTAGCAAGGCCAATTACATATGCCTGCCAAGTATGAAGACCTTCTACTGTGGAAAACTTGACGTATGACCATTTCTGTTCTTTATTGCTGTATATGGGTGTATATGCTAACACTATCATTGACAGACCATTACACAGGATTTCCCCATAAGTACTCACAAAGCTCAACTGACTGATAATTATCAACGCTAATTCTATATGCCTGCCAAGTATGAAGTCATTCTTCTGTGGAAATTTTGAGATATGTCCATTTTCCGTTAATTTCTGCTCTAAAATTGTAAGGGGGAGTGTAAGTTCAGAGAACCAAATGCGACCGACAAGGATTTCTAAAAGCGTATCAAGAGAGATACGCCACAAAACGCAGAAATAGCCACACCAGGACTGGGATAACACAGGATCGGAGCAAAACTTCCCTAGCACAAGGCAAAACAAAGAAACCTCCAAGAACTGAGGCGATCTCAATAAACAGCGAGAATAACTAACAAAAGAGCCTCACGCACTAAATAATTAGGCGTAACAAGAGGTAGTGAAACAAAACAAAAGAAACACCTAGTAAAAACGGGCGAGAGAATGAAAATGAAACTAGAACCTGTTACCTACAGCTCTAGGTGAAAAAGAGCTGAACAAAAAGGTAACTGGCAGAAGAGTACAAAGGATAAAGAGAGAAAGGAAAGAAAAAGACTAAAATAAATTTTACCTTACCGACTTTGTTGTCAACATAGCAAAGACAATATCAAAGTGCGGAAATGCGGAAGTCCTGAGGTATTTATAGCCGACAGGAAATGTAAAACAGGTGCAGAGAATAATTGTTGGGCAAAACACGAATACCGTACCGGAGGCGGAAAAATCCGATAGAGCGTCCCGACGACGCCAAAAAGAAAGACGACCACAGAAACAGCAGGGACTGCAAATACCCATGACAAATATGGGTGTATAATGCAACGAGAGACCATTGCACAGCATTTCACCATAATTAGTTTAAAATCTGAACACATTCTTGATTTCCAATGCCCACCCAAAATACCTACCATGTTAGAAGCAGTTTTACTGTGGAAATCCTGAGATATGACCATTTAAGATAGTTTTAAGTGTATATAGGGGTATGTGGCAATAGTAACATTGAGAGACCATTATAAAAGATTTTCCAATAATTATTTACAAATTTCTACTCACTGACAATGTGTAAGGCACAGTCTATATGTATGCCAAGTATGAAGCAGTTGTACTGTGTAAATACTGAGATGTGACCAATTATGGTCATGATACCTGTATATGGGTGTATATGGCAAAACTGTCATTGAGAAACCTTTACACAGGATTGTCCCAAAAGTATTTCCAAATTTTAACAGAATGGTGATTATCAAGGCCCACTCTATACGCCTATGAAGCATTAAGCAGTTTTACTTTGGAAATTCTTAGACATTATTCAACGTCATTAAAGGTGTATATGCACTTATTGTCAGGATCCTGTAATTTGTCTGTCTGTTTAGTCTGTAATTATTTTTCCTGATTTCTTTTCCTATTTTCCCGCATTACCCTCGCGATTGTCAGTCCGCGTTCCATGTTTCCTGAGATTCCACTCCCTGTCTTTGTCATTGCACTATTCGGGTGATTTTGGGAACATTCGGGTTTCCTCTGTATTTCGTATCTCGTTTTCTTCCTTCTGGCTTTATTAATATTTGTATATAATAATAATCTACTAATCATACTAACTGTTAGATTAGATTTAATACTAACCTGCTAACAAACTAACGTGTATATAATACTAACCTACTAACATTAGGGTTTTAGAGTTCGCTACTAACATTACTAATTACTAATTCATCTTGAGTTTCTACCTGCAGCTGTCATTTCCCTCCTCGTTATCCTATCCCTGTATCTATCTGATTTCGCATTCTCTGCACGTGTGTCCACTTTCGCGTTCCTCCCCTCCGAGCTGTGTACTTGTCTACCTGCTAATCCCAGGCCGTGTGTTATCTATGCGTTTGCGTGGATTCCAGTCCGTGTCTTCTGTTCTCCCTCGTTATGGTATTATTGTTTCCTATTGTGTTCACCTGTGTCTAGCTCCTTACTCCTCCCACCCACACTTGATTCCTTTTGTGTCATTACTTCCCTGTGTATTCAAACCCTGTTATTTCAGTCCGTCTTCGCAAGTTCCTCCACGTTAGTTTGCTTCTGCGTGTTATTCTAGTTTTTCCGAGTACCTGCCCTTGTCTGTTTCTGAGTTTCTGTCTCCTAGTTTTTTGTTATCCCTAGTCCCCTCTCCTGTTTTATTTTTGTATTCAGTCTTTGTTTTGTTTTGTTTTTTCCTCTTATGCCTCCCTGGTTTTGACCCCTGCCTGTGTTCTCGCGACCCTGATTTTGGATTCTGTTTTTGTGCCTTTGCTGTGCCTTCCCGGTTCTGACCCCTGCCTGTTCTGTGACCACTCTTTGGACTCTGTCTTTGTACCGTTGCCCTGTCTCCCCGGTTTTTGACCCGGCCTGTTTTTACCACGGATTCCTGCCTTGCCCTTAATTAAACTTTGTTTTTTTTGTACTCCTGCCTGCGCTTGGGTCCTTCTCCCACCAGCCCCTAACACTTATATGGCAACACTATCTATGAGAAACCATTACACAGGATTTTCCTATAATTAGTTCAAAATTCCATCATATTGGTGATGAACTATCCAACCCTATAGGGTCGGCACCAGAACGAATTAAACGGGTGGGCATTTGGTTTTCACGGGGGGGGGGGGGGCAAATCCGAGACCAAACTTACAAACTCATTATACATACAGTACATTTTGCAGAGGGGAAGCATAGCACTGTTTACACGAATACAGAATAGAATAGAGCAAAAATAGAATAGAATAGAACCAGAATAACACTCGGAGAGATGTAGCGACCGCGCCGTATGTAGTACAGTATGCTTGGGGCTTGACCTTGCGCTGTGAAGTCGAGCGTTCACCAATTTCAAATAAAGTGAGCCGTTTCGACAGTTACACAAAAGATACACCGCAAGATACAGGAGCAAAAACAATACCCCCCGGTCTAATAGAATAGAATAGAATCATACTGAATACACCGAACACGAGCGATCTGTAGCTATTACCATATACATAACTCTCCATTTTTTTAGACCGTCAATGAGTGAGATTTGTCACATTTCTAAAATTCCAATATCTACATAAAACTGTCCATGGTCGCAAATAATCAAGTTTATAGACCGTAACGTAAATAAGCAAAACTGTACCAAGGCTGGCGCATAAAACAGCAGAAAACCAATCAACAGCTGGACTCACCATTAGAAGAGGATGCGACAAGTTTGAAACCTCTGCAGTACATCGACAAACTTTTATTTGCTCACTAAATTTAACTCTAAATGTTGCCCTAGTGGTTGAGATGTATCCGACTCAATTAGCCTACAGTATTCATGTGTATCTGAAATTATAAACTACAGCTTTAAGAAAACCCCGTAAATTTTGATGCAGTATTTTTTTAAAAGGTAGCCGGCCACTTGCGAAAACCTCAGCTTCTCCAGTTGCACTGCAGTACAATAAATTAGGAGGGTGCTATTAACAGCCCAAAGCACTTACGACCGTCCTCTTGCCACAACCAGACTGTAAAATGCATAAAATGCACCGTTTATACACGCTAAGAAAATCATGTTCACGTATAGAAACAATAATATTTTTTTTAAAACGTTGTACAAATGAGCATTCGCCGTTTTTTCCTTGCTTACTGTACTATATAGCTACCTGATGCACTTTAGGTTTAGAAGACACACCTCAGTTATTTTCTCCAAAATCTCTCGTATTAAATATGTTTAGGAAACCAAGTACTTACCAGTATATTCAGCTACAGCTGTTTTCTGATTAACCCCAAAGAGTTTCTTGTTGCATTTCGCCAAAGTCCCGTACAGTCGATATTTCCACAGTGACCACCCTTCGCACTTAGGGTTGAAATAGGCTAAGTTGTTGTTGTTGATTAAATACACGCGTTTTAAAAAAAGTATTTAAATACATTAGGTGACGTATGTTATTGTTATTATATATACTGTATGTAACTATTCTGAAATAAATGTATTCTGTTGCAAATTTCTGAATGATACAGCTTCTTCAATTTGAACTTTAAACCATGGATGTGCAGGGAATATATTTTGAGATATTGACATTTAAATAAACCTAGTAGAAACCAGGTGGATATTGCCTCTGGAGGGCCAAAGTAAATAGAGTTAATCGTGACCGTCCAATCATTTACTAGAAATAGGCCTACTGTAGTTATATTTTTTGTTCAAAGTTGAACTGAAAGTTTGCCAACCTCCGTGATTAGCCCGCCCTTTTCGCAAACAGCGAGGGAGGAGTCAATTATTGAAACTTCAAAGATGATAGGCTCTGAGGCAATTCAATCATAGTAAGTACTGTAGGTGGTTGTATTTTGTATACACAGTTTTAGAATATCAAATTAAAAATTATATAAAAAATTAAAATAATTTAAAAACATTAACACATAATACATCTGAATTAGTCTACTGGTTTATTGAAAATAATTATTTTCCCCCACATGGATAAAGGACTAGAATGTAGCCAATCATTAGACAGTTCTGTCAGGGGGGGCACCAGCAGTCTGGTGGGCGGGCCTTGCACCCCAAGGCCCGCCCCTGACGCCGACCCTGCTGCCAAGTCTTAAACTGTTTTACTGTTGAAATTTTGAGATTATTTATTTTCATTATAGCTGCATATGGTGAATTTGGCAACACTAACTTTAAGAGTCCATTCAACAGGATTTTCAAAAAATAACTTGACACTTTCAAGTCATTTAACATCATTATGTGTGCATATACAGTGCCCTCCACTATTATTGGCACCCCTGGTAAAGATGAGTAAAAAGGGTTATAAAATGTGTCAGGTGAAACAACCCTTAAAGTGATCCATCCATATCTACTGTATTTCTGGCAGCAGAGTGATGGTTTCAGGCTCGTTTGATACCTCAGACTGTTGATGACTTGCAGCCGTTTTACCAACCATGTATTCCATACTGTTCCAGCATAATTTACAGATAAATCTAGTCCCACCCCCCAATTCCCATAGAGATCCATTCAAATGCAGAGACGTTATAGTATCGCTTGTAAGAGTACCAGAAAATAAGATATCAAGGGCTCTATCTTGGCAATCTTGGTGCTTGGTCTAAGCGCATGGCATAAAGTCAATTTAGGGCGTGTCCAAGTCCACTTTTGCTATTTTAATGGTGTGTTTTTTGGGGCGCTAAGCATGGCGCAACGTGCAGATGGGCTGAACCTAGTCTCTTCATTAATTATAGGTGTGTCTTGGGCGTGACATGCAATAAACCAATCAAAATGTCATATTGCATTCCCTTTAAAAGCCTGCTTTTCCACCTTGGCGGATTGTTTTATGGCGAAACAGACATGCTCGTGCATGTTTAGTGCGATCAAGGAATAGGCTAAATGGATCAATAGTATGATCAATATTATTCGGACTAATCATTAGCATATGAGTTCCCAGTAATTCCCGACAGGGCTGTTATTTTACAAAATATATGCAGTTAAATTTCGTTAGAAGGACCTGCAACAGCTGAGAATAAGCTATCAATGGCTTCAGTCTCACCTTAGAAAACGCCAAATTAGCCTGCTTGTTCAAAAAATTTTGTTTGATTATGCAATGAAAGTGTCAAACATCAATTCCATGAGGCTGTTCTCATGGAGTTCTCAAAGTTCAAGCTTCATCCGAAGTTCATTAGGCTACCTGCATAGTAATATTTATTAACTCCTTTGTGTAGAAGTCCCGCCTGCGGTACCTTTTTTTCTCAACTGAAACATTCGTTGCTACTGCAGTCAAACTATGATTGGAAATCGCAAACTCTATGTTTTCCGATTTCTGCTGAATAACGAGTTTCTAATTGTCACTATTTCCCCGTAGCAAGTCCATTTAACAAGCAACCCCCCACCTAGTCTATACCTACCCATGCCTGACATAGTGGACAATAGCGTCTATGTTTGAGTTCATAAATATATTTATTCATCATATAAAATTAGAATAACGTCATAGCAACGCGATAAACCATAGCCTGAATGTATGCCAGAAAAGCAGTGAAAAGCCCTGCTCACTCAAATGCAAAATAAACTGTGAATGTCTCATTCTACCATGTATTCTACTAGCAATATATGCTACTAAATATGAAATAAATGTACAATCCTACCATCGGTTTTACACATCGAGATGTTCCTTTCAAAATTCAGTGGTCATTTATTGTCTGTTACAATCGGTTTGAGAAATATACAACACTTTATACCGCTATTACACTATCTGAAACGTCTCCGCGTAATACCCCCATGCCCTGTAAGGACTGTCTCATTCATTACAGTTCATTCTGGTTTAATTGTCGGCTTTTTTATCCAATAGAGTACATTATAACCTTAGCAACGGCATATGCCAGGTCTTTTTGGGTGCTTTGAGAAATTTACTACAGCCCAGCGTAACGGCAGTTTTCGTTTTTAACTGTCTAATATTACGCAAGCTCTATAGAATACGCAATAAGGAGGGGAGTTTCCCTTGTCCGATATGTAAGTATTTTTGCGTCGAAAATGCTGTTGGTCTCGCTGGCTACATATGTACGTTCGCGTTTCCACTCGAGCACTGTCTTTCCAATATGTTTGATAGCCCTATTGTTATTTTCGCATTTTGAGTGCATTTCACATACTGTAGTGCAATCGTTAAATGTATTTTTGATGTAGGCTACCAATGTTCATTGAAGATAGAACATTTGGCAGCATTTTGCATATGGTCTAATACTATTTTATGTTCATGTTATCGTACATAATATAGGCGATGGCGTATACTTGTCTCTTAGGGCATGACAAATGCTCATTCCAATTTACTGTGTGCTGATATGTGGTAGATTAAGGTAAAAATTTCCTTGGAGTCATTATGAATAGGAAAATTTAAAAAAACTACAGAAAAATGCAATCCCAGGACAAAAGTATACATACTGTAGAGTACAGGGAAAAGTGATGTTTTTATTGAGGTACAAGAGTGAATGATTAGGCAACATATTTAGGTGTATGTAACACTGTGATATCAATGTTTTTTATCTTAAGCCACCAGAAGGAGCAAATGTATATGCGTTATAATGTACAAAACTAATTTTATTCATTTTATGACATGTTTTGCATAGGGGTTTTGGACCCATAGATATCTACCCCAAATATGTAATTCTCACTTGGAAATTATGCAAAAGTGAGTTTTATGAGCCAAAACTGTTGATTTGTAGTTAAATATATCATAATATTTTTAAATTTGCAGCAGTGCACAATTAGCCATTTGGATAGATTTGGAGACACTTATGGACAACAGGATACACTGCTATATTTTGCATCATAGACCTTTAGTAGTTCTGCATATCATCCTCAGATTTTGCAAAACTTATGGACATGGAGTTTATGATCCAGGAAATGTATATATATTACCGATTTCACTTATGTAGCTCTCAGCAAAATAAAAAAAAACTTTAAATTTTTTTTCTCCAAAGTTTCTTTGCATTTGTGGCACTTTATTTTGACTTAAATTATTAAAATAAACAAGTTTGTATTGTAAATGTTACACCTGTCTTGTTTCATTTAAGCCATTTACCAAGTTTATGTGGTGCTCACACCGGGGGCCCTATCTTACACCCGGCGCAAAGCGGCGCTAACGCAAACGCAAGTGTCTTTGCTATCTTACACCCGGCGCTGGGTCCATAATAACGCCTAACGCTTACGCCGTCAAACTACCATGTTTGACGGCGTAACTCTTGCGCCATCATTAGTGAACCGGGCGTGTTGGTCTTAAGATGAGGAGTGGCCAGGATTCTTTTTGGCGTATTGCTATCTTGAGCCAGCAGAAAGCGCTTGCGCTAGAACCACCACAAACCTGGTCTAAAGTCATGTCGCAGTTGTTTACATGCTATTTTAACGGCGCATATAAGTGCGTCTACATAGGCGTGTGCACAACGCGCATACCCTCCTGTCTGTTACACACAGGGGCGTGCACAGGCATGACTAAAATATCTAGATCACAATGTGAAATATTATTATTGTGTAGGCTATATCAAAAATGCATAATAATAAAAGGTTCCATGGGTCCACATACCTTTCCCTCAGCGAAGGGAAACAATGCCACATTACATTGCTCTCAGCCCACTCCATCAACATCCAGGCGATGTGCGATGGTACGGGACAATGGCTATCCATTAAAAAGGAGCTGATAACACCTATAGCTATCAAGCCTAATGCGCGAATTGTCTTTGCACCTAATGCGTGAATTGTCATTCAATGGAAAACTCGCGCACGGCAATAGACGGACATTTAAGTTCTGAAAATGCACTTCAGATGTCATTACAATACAGCTCTGTTTATCTATGAATACAGCCTGTAAGTAAATAGAATGGTTTGTGACTGAAAAAAGTTTAAAACCTTGTCCAGTGAATATTGCATTTATTGTTTTTCAAATAGCCTAGGCTACACCGAATTCGCTGTGCATAAGGTTTTTTTCGATAGCCTATGGTTAAAAAACGGAGATGTCACCATGTTAACTAAATTGTAACCTTAGCTATTCTTCGTCCTTCATATTTTTTTAAATGACAGTGACCAGGTTTCCATACTCTCACCGTTTAAAACCCAGCTGATTTCACCCGTTATTCCTTAACTGAACAAAACGATTTTAAAGAGAACTAAGCGTCTAATTAGAAACTAAAACAAATTTGCAGCACGTTACACAATTAATTTTAATGCCATTCTCTGCACGTTTAACGGTCTTCCTGGGAAAGTGGATTGTTTTAAAGGATTACGCTACGAGTAAAACAGGTTGGTCACATTTCCATAAACAGGACATTATTAAACAAGGGGAAATATGCGTGAACTTATGGGTTGCGAACCTGACAGCTTTATTGTATGGCTATTTAGTGTCATCATTAAGGCAAAATAACGGTATGTATGTTATTAATCAATATTAGCCTACTATGCAGGTAGCCTAATGAATTTTGGATGAAGCTTGAACTTCGAGAACAGCCTCTTGGAATTGATGTTTGACACTTTCATTGCATAATCAAACGAAATTCGCTGAACAAGCAGGCTAATTTGGCTTTTTCTAAGGTGAGACTGAAGCCATTGATAGCTTATTCTCAGCTGTTGCAGGTCCTTTTAACGAAATTTAACCGCACATATTTTGTAAAATAACAGCCCTGTCTGGAATTACCGGGAACTCATAGGCTAATGGTTAGTCCGAATAATATTGATCATACTCCATTTAGCCTATTCCTTGATCACACTAAACACGCACGAGCATGTCTGTTTTGCCATCATAAGCAATCCGCCAAGGTGGAAAAGCAGGCTTTTAAAGGGAATGGGATATGACATTTTGATTGGTTTATTGAATGTCACGCCCAAGACACACCTATAATTAATGAAGCGACTAGGTTCAGCCCAGTTGCACCATGCGCCATGCTTAGCGCCAAAAAAACACGCCGTTAAAATAGCAAAAGTGGACTTGGACACGCCCTAAATGGACTTAGCGCCATGCGCTTAGACTAAGCGCCAAGATCGCCAAGATAGGGCCCCTGGAGTTATAAAGCCTTAAACAGAGCACCCCCTAAATAGGTGAAATTTGCCATCCGCGCCAAGGAGTTAATAACATAAATATCGTTATTTCGCCTTAATGATGACACTAAATACAATAAAGCTGTCAGGTTGGCAACCCATATGTTCACGCATATTTTCTTTTGTTTTATAATGTCCTGTTTATGGAAATGTGACCAACCTGTTTTACTCCTACCATATGCTTTAAAATAATCCACTTTCCCAGGAAGTGGATTGTTTACACCACTTCCTAGGAAACAGAGAACATGCAGCGCACATGCAGAGAATGGCATTAGAATTAATTGTGTAACGTGCTGCAAATTTGTTTTAGTTTCTAATAAGATGCTTAGTTCTCTTTAAAATTGTTTTGTTCAGTTATGGAATAACAGGTGAAATCAGCTGGGTTTTAATAAACGGAGAGTATGGAAACCTGGTCACTGTAATTAAAAAAATATGAAGGACGAAGAATACTAAGGTTCAAATTCAGTTAACATGGTGACATTTAGTGTCAGGATCCTGTACTTTGTCTGTCTGTTTATTCTGTGTAATTATTTTTCCTGATTTCTTTTGCCTATTTTCCCGCATTACCCTCGCGATTGTCAGTCCGCGTTCCATGTTTCCTGAGAGTCCACTCCCTGTCTTTGTCATTGCACTATTCGGGTGATTTTGGGAACATTCGGATTTCCTCTGTATTTCGTATCTCGTTTTCTTCCTTCTGGCTTTATTAATATTTTTATAAAACACTAATGTACTAATCATACTAACTGTTAGATTAGATTTAATACTAACCTGCTAACAAACTAATGTGTATATAATACTAACCAGCTAACCTACTAACATTAGGGTTTTAGAGTTCGCTACTAACATTACTAATTACTCATTCATCTTGAGTTTCTACCTGCAGCTGTCATTTCCCTCCTCATTATCCTATCCCTGTATCTATCTGTGATTTCTCATTCATTACATTACATTACAGGCATTTAGCAGACGCTCTTATCCAGAGCGACTTACACAAGTTTTTTTTAACATTTTTTTTTAACATATTATCCATTTATACAGCTGGATATATACTGAAGCGATTCAGGTTAAGTACCTTGCTCAAGGGTACAACGGCAGTGTCCTACCTGGGAATCGAACCTGCAACCTTTTGGTTACAAGGCCAGTTCCTTAACCATTATACTACACTGCCGCCCCGTTACACACTGCCGCCCATTCTCTTGTTGTGTGTCCACTTCCACGTTCCTCCCCTCCGAGCTGTGCATGTGTCTACCTGCTAACCCCAGGCCGTTTGTTATCATTGTGTCTATGTGCATTCCAGTCCGTGTCTTATGTTTCCCCTGTTATTGTATTATTGGTCCTTGTTAACCCTCATTGTTCTCACCTGTGAGCAATCTCCCCTCCCCGCCTCTGCACACCTGATTCCCATTATGTCTGTCTCCCTCTGTGTATATATACCTTGTCATATCAGCGTTTCTTTGCGAGTTCCTCACCATTGATTTGCTACTGTGTGTCTTTCTATTTTTCCGAGTACCTGCCCTAGTTATCTGTTTTATTCCTTAGTATCTGTCTCCGAGTTTTTGTTACCCCTAGTCCTTTGCCTGTTGTTGTTTTAGTTTTGTATTCAGTCTTTGTTTTGTTTTCTTTTTGTTCCTCTTACGCCTCCCTGGTTTTGACCCCTGCCTGTGTTCTTGTGACCCTGATTTTTGGATTCTGTTTTTGTGCCTTTGCTGTGTCTTCCCGGTTCCGACCCCTGCCTGTTCAGTGACTACCCTTTGGACTCTGCTTTTGTACCGTTGCCCTGTCTCCCCGGTTTTTTGACCTGGCCTGTTGTACTATGGATTGCTGCCTTGCCCTTTATTAAACTTCGTTTTTTGTATTTCCCGCCTGCTATTGGGTCCTGCTTTCCACCTACCTTGACAATTTAGGCTATCTCCGTTGTTTAACCGTAGGCTATGGATGTACCTTATGTACAGCGAATCCGCTGTAGCTTAGGCTATTTGAAAAACAATAAATGCAATATTCACTGGACAAGATTTTGAACTTTTCAGTCAAAACCATTCTATTTACTTACAGGCTGTAGTAATCACATCTGAAGCGCATTTTCAGAACTCAAATGTCCGTCTATTGCAGTGCGCGAGTTTTACATTGAATGACAATTCACGCATTAAGTGTAAATGACAATTCGTGCATTAGGCTTGATATGGGTGTTGTCAGCAAATGGAAAGCCATTTTTAAGGGATAGCCATTGTCCCATAACAGAAGATTGTCCCCCCAGAAGATTACAGGAATTATTGGCAAATATAGGCTAAGTCATATATTGATTCAGGATAATTGCGAATAGTCTATAGCCTACATGTAACCTTACACGTACCATCGCACATCGCCTGGATGTTGATGGAGTGGGCTGATTCGGCACTCCCCTTCGTTGAGGGACAGGTAGCTATGTGGTCTTTGACCTATGGACCCTTTTATTATTATGCATTTTTTTATATAGCCTACACAATAATAATATTTCACATTGTAATCTTGATATTTTTAGTCATGCTTGTGCACGCCCCTGTGTGTAACAGACAGGAAGGTGTACACGTGTTGTGCACACGCCTATGTAGACGCATTTATATGCGCCGCTAAAATAACATGTAAACAACTGCGACATGACTTTAGACCAGGTTTGTGGTGGTTTTAGCACAAGCGCTTTCTGCTGGCTCAAGATAGCAATACGTCAAAAATAATCCTGGCCACTCCTCATCTTAAGACCAACACGCCCAGTTCACTTGTAATAGGCACAAGAATACATGGTATTTAAACAACGTGAATGCAAGGCGTTATAATGAGCCATGCGCCGGGTGTAAGATAGCAAAGACACTTGCGTTTGGGTTAGCGCCGCTTAGCGCCGGGTGTAAGATTGGGCCCCAAGAGTCTTTTGATGTTGTTGGGTCACAGATATCAGGAAGTCATGGCATGCAAAGGATATGCGACCAAATATTAAAAATGATGACTTTATTCTATATATAAATGCAGGGGTGCCAATAATTGTGGCACACATGGTTTTGTTAAAAATAATTATTTCTTGATGAGAGAATTTTTTTCTCATTGGGATGGCAGGTATGCCATCCGCCAAGTTACGGCTTGATGGGCATGCCCCATACCTATACAGCACAGAGAGTTTGGCACTTTTCAGGGTTTCATACAGAAGTAACCACAATGACCATAGACTCTCAGCCCTTAAAAACATTAACTTCTGTATGTTCTGACCTCATGTAACCACACAGCATTCAGATACAACTTCACACATCCACACAATAAAGCCCCAAACTTGGGTTATTTTGACGTTTTTCTCCTTCTTCTTCTTCCTAATTTTCCTGCCAAACTGCCTGCCTCCATCGTGAAGTTATCCAATGGGGAGAATTATTCTTTGAGGGTATGGTCCGTATACCTGCTCATCAAGCTTATCGCCCAATAAAAACGCTTCATACTAATGTTGTTTAATGTTAATATAGCTAATGGCTTCATGCTTTCCAAGAAGCTACTGTGGCCTAATGGTCAGAGTTGCTGTCTCTCACACAGGGGATTGTGGGTTCGAGCCCAGCAGGGCACATGCTTATTTTCCACAAAAACATTTATTAGACTGTTATTATTTTCACATTAACACATTAACGTATTTTTATTGCAAAGGCAAAAGAGGTTTACAATGTTAACTGTTCAATGTTTCACTTGTATTTCACTTGTACTATATAACACCCTCCCCAAACCGGACGCTCGCTCTTGTCTGGTTTGGGGAGGGTGTTACGCTCTGCTCTTGCGGTCATGACTGACTGACTGTGGAAACCGAACCTCAACGTACCCTTGCCTCAGCCAACATTTCTTTATTCATTCATTTCTTCACTTCAGCTCTGTTCACTTCATCCGTTTCACACATAACACAATGTCACCAAAAAAATTAACTACTAGGAAAATTAAGAATTTACAATAATAGCCTACATTAAGAATTTATGATAGCCTCCTTTAAGCTGCAATCATTTAAGAGATCGGATTTATAAACCGCCAATTCCCCAAACATATCTGATTCATGGTTAGTCACTTTAAAAAAAAAAAACAATAGCCTCCAAATGTGGCTCTAGTCTACGCTACTCTGCAGATAATGTGGCTTACTGCAAAAAATTTTAATTATAATAATAATAATAATAAGAATGATCTCTGGTATGTACTTTCTTAGTAGTATCTATTGTTTTCTTTCTGGCTACGATTCCTGGGAAATATGCATTGTCCAATTAAGCTTGTTAGCCAACGTTACTGTTGCCAGAGAAACGTCAGTCTGCTTCTAGTCAGGAAGCAGATACAAGCTAGGCTACTACGAAGCGAATCCACATGCCGTATAGCTTACATTCATTGCACTACAGAAAACTAAACTAAACCTAGCTGTCCGGTACCAAAACATTTCCCGCAGGTAACATTCTACACTACTGGAAAAAAAACTGCGAAATTCTGCTGTGCTTATGAACTCACTAACTCGCTCGCTAGCTCATAGCCCACACATGGAAGGTTGGAGTTACGCATCCGGCAATTCAGTGTCGAATAGCCTAACGTTAAATGTATTTCATTTTCTATAGAATACTAATAGCCCTATTTTAAAACTGTATTTCCATATTTTACTGATGCAAACTATTTAGGCTGTATGTCTTTCAGCTAGAATGTGTTTGCATCTAGCCCATTGTGCATGCATATCTCCATATAGACTTGGTTCATTAATTTACTGTTTCTTCATGATCCATAGCTCAGGTGGTGCTGTTCATTGTATTTCATTACACATTAAATACTGCTCATTTACAAACTCTTTTAATGTCATTGTGTGCTGTCTGTAATATGATAACTGTTCTCATTCTTGTCAATAGAGGGCGTTATGGTTACGGGAATGTCTGCATGCATTTCTTTGGAATGCATGTCTGTCTCCATGTTTATCTTCATGCATTATTCATCATTAGTTAGCTATAAAAAAAGAAGTGATATCAAAAACGTCTACGACGTAAAAAAAAAGCCAAGTTACTCACGCATAGCCTACATAGCGCTGTCTATAAGTCCTTAATTCCAACTTGCAAAAACTAGGCCTGCCTTTAAAAGTATTGATATCAAAATGTGGCCAAGTTACAACTAACAATATTGCCTATCGTAGCTCACACTAAATAAACTAGCTCTATTTCAAAGCAATGCTATCCAAACTTTCCTAAATTATTTAATGCAACTTGGCCGTGTGTTTCTTCATCTTACCATCTTGAGAGAATGTGGTCAATTAAACTGTATGTGCCACATCAAACTGCAAAATGAAAATAATTTATAGTGGAAATACTCTGATTCAGATGTGTTGCACTTTATTAAACAAATTAAACAGAAAAATTACTACACTACACATGTTTGAACAATTGTCTACATCCACTGCTTTGGGTCTATGAAAAGCACAGAATTAATAAAATGTATTATTATTATTATGTATTTATTGATTTATTTATTTGGATTTCTATCAAAACCTGTGTGGTCCTACAGAGCATAGATATCCTTGTGTTCACAAAATTCTGTTTCCAAATATCATAACTACTATTATTGAGATGGGTGTGTGCGGGTTGGACCCGTAATGCACGACTCAGAACACGGACGTAATAATAAATGCCCGCAAGGGCTTTATTATAGGGAAATCCAAAAATCGTAGTCACACAAGCAAAGTTCATCCACAGAAAATCCAGCCAAAAAACCAAAGTATAGTACCGAGGGAGAAGGCAGTCTCGGAATCGGTACACCATGCACAAGTTCAGAAACCAGAGTAGCTGTCAGCGGAGCAGAAGTACAATTCAGGGGTTAAGCAGAGTTCGTAGGTCGTGGGACGTTGCAGGAGTCAGACCGAAGTCCTATCCGCGGGGCAGAGGTACAAACAGACAGCAGGCAAAACTCGTGGTCAAAAAACAGGCAGTAGAAACGGTAGGCAGGCAGTAACAATGGTCAGTAAACAGGCTTGGATCAATAACAAAAGTCAGACAATGGATAACGCTCAAAAGTGACAGTAGTAAACTAACAGGCAACAATTTCGCGAAGACAAGACATGAACACTGATCTTATATGCAGGTGTAGACAGGTGCAGACACTTAGCTTGAGAGCAGCATGCGAAGGGGAATCAGGTGTGGAAGGCTGACGAGGTAACAAGATAATTAGTAATCGTTAGTAATAAACCTATCCTGACCTAGCGTTAGTAAATTAGTAAATGACATGCACAAGAAACGTAAGGTAAACATGAACACATGGTTAGAGAGTTAGTATTACCCAATCCTGATCTAATGTTAGTAGATTAGTAAATAGACACGGGAAAATGAAACAATTAGGGAAGGCTGAGTGACAGCAAGAGAGAGAGAGGGAAAACAGCATGAATGCAAGGCTGCAGAAAAACATGGAAATGTGTATGCTACCAATGAACTGCATCGTAACATAAACAGAACACAAGCATGACATAAACTGAAAATAAACTGACAAACTAAACATGAAATGTGGCATAAACATGACAGAAACGTAACAGGACCCCCCCCCCCTAACGACCGACTCCTGACGGTCTACACAGTTTATCAGGGTGATCGCGGTGAAAGTCACTTATCAAAGACTTGTCAATAACAAGACTGGGAGCGATCCAGGAACGCTCCTCAGGGCCATACCCCTCCCAGTCCACCAGATACTGGAACCCCCGGCCTCGCTTGCGAATGTCCAGTAGCTTCTTAACAGTGAAGGCCGGGTGATTATCTATGATACGGGGAGGAGGGGGTGGGGGATCAGGAGGGCAAAGGGGGTCAGTGGAATAGGGCTTGATGCAGGAAACATGAAACGTGGGGTGAATCTTAAGGGAAGGGGGCAATGACAGCTTGACTGAGGTGGGGTTGATAATGCTGTGAATCTTGTAGGGACCGATGAAGCGGGGCTTGAGTTTGTGGGAAGTGGATTGGAGGGGAATGTCCTTTGAGGAGAGCCAAACTGAGTCGCCAGGCTTGTACTCAGGGGCTGGAGTGCGGTGGCGATCAGCCACTCGACGATTCCGTTCGGCCGTGCTCAATAGCGCGGCCCGGGTGTCCCTCCAGATCTTAAGGCAACGGTGCATGTGGGTGGCGAGGGAGGGGACAGCAATCTCGGCCTCTTGGTCAGAAAACAGCGGGGGTAGGTAGCCGAGGGAAACTTCGAATGGGGACTTTCCAGTAGCGGTGCAGGCCAGGGCGTTGTGCGCATACTCGACCCAGGTCAGCATCTTGCTCCATGAGGTGGGGTTCTTGGCCGATACACAGCGTAACGCAGCTCCGAGGTCTTAGTTGGCCCTTTCGGTCTGACCGTTAGACTGGGGGTGGTAACCTGACGTGAGGCTGGAGGTGGCTCCGAGAGCCGAATAGAAGGCCTTCCAGACCTGGGAGATGAACTGGGGGCCACGGTCCGAGACAATCTCTGCGGGAATGCCATGGATCCGGAACACTTCTTTGACCAGTAAATCTGCGGTTTCTTGGGCAGTGGGCAATCCAGGCAGGGGGATGAAGTGCGCCGCCTTACTGAACCTGTCGACCACAGTCAGGATGGTGGTGTTGCCCTCAGAAGGGGGGAGTCCGGTCACGAAATCCACCCCGATGTGGCTCCAAGGGCGACTGGGCACTGGCAGAGGTTGGAGCAGACCAGCTGGGGCCTGGTGAGAGGCCTTGCTCCTGGCACAGGTGGTACAGGCCTTGACGAAACGCCTGGTGTCGGGGATCATGGAGTTCCACCAGAACCTTCTCTTGGGAACAGGACTGAAAGGCATGACTAGGTACTCAGTGTCCTAAGGAGGTGTTGAAGGCGGTCTTCCATTCGTCCCCCTCTCGAATGCGCACCAAGTGGTAGGCGTTGCGTAGGTCCAGCTTGGAGAATATGGTGGCTTCGTATAGAGGGTGAAACGCGGAATCAATCAGGGGTAATGGGTACTTGTTCTTGACCGTGATATTGTTCAATTCTCTGAAGTCAATACAAGGACGCAGCGAGCCGTCTTTTTTCTGGACGAAGAAAAATCCAGCGCCCACAGGAGACGAAGAGGGGCGAATCAGACCGTTGGCTAGGCAATCCCGAATATATTTCTCCATGGCTTCCCTTTCAGGTTTGGAGACGTTGACAGGCTTGGTGACACTGATGGCTCCAGGCTTGAATGTGGTGGGATTTCCAGTCAATGACGGGGTTGTGTTCTTGAAGCCAGGGTAGTCCCAGAATGAGCGGGTCGTTGGGGGAGCGGATGATGTGAAACTGGATGAACTCATGATGGTTGCCGTGACGTGGGTCATCTTGTAGAATATCTTGCCGTCCAATGACCGAGCATTCACGGTGTAGGGCAGTGGAAGGGTGGGAATGTCCAGATCTCTGACCATAACTTCGTCGATAAGGTTAGCGTCCGCTCCAGAGTCTATGAGCACGCTCACTTGAACCTCCTTCTCAGGTAGCATGATTGTGGCAATGAGGGTAGGGCGAGTATCGCTCTTGGAGATCTTCTCCTGGTGGGTTGAAGACCTCACTACTACGGATGACTCGGATTTCCTGGACCGGGCGGTGCACTGTGTCTGAGAATGCCCCAGCTTCCCGCAGTAGAAACATGCCCCGGTCTCCCTCCGACGTCTCCGTTCCTCGGGCGAGATCTTAACTCCAGCACGGGAAAGATCCATAGGTTCGACTACCCCAGCCTGGTTCTCCTCCGTCACTGAGGCAGGTACTCGTCTGGGGTACGGCTGACCGGGCGGAATCGGTCTCTCCGTCCGACGAAGTCTGTAGCGGTTATCAAGGCGAATGGCGGCTCGGACGAGGGCGTCGAACTCCCTGATGGGTTCCTGATGGGCCAACTCGTCCTGGAGCACCCCGTTCAAACTGGCCCGGAACAAGTCCGCAAGGGCCGAGTCATTCCAGTGGGTAGCCGCAGCGATTGTCCGAAAGTCAATAGAATGGTCCGAGGCGCTTTTAAGGCCTTGGCGGAGGGCAATGAGTTGCTGTGAGGGCTCTTGGTCACTGGAGGCGTGCTGGAACACTTTGCGGATCTCCTCCGCAAAGACCATGTAGCTGAGAGGAAATGAACCTCCGGACCACACCGCAGTAGCCCAGTCCAAAGCTCTCCCCTTGAGTAACCCCATCACGTAGCCAATCCGTCGCTCGTCAGTCGGATATGTCACTGGCTGTTGTCGGAAGAAAGTAACACTGTAACAGAAACGCCTTGCATCTCTCCGGCTCACCACCGAACCTCTCCGGGGGGGGCTGTTGTGGCTCCCGGAATTGCCAGGTTCCCATGGGGTGGGAGGGTGGGATAGCCGGCGGCTTAGCAGGTTGCTCTGGAGTGCGTGGTTGAACAGCAATGGCCAGTCTCCTCATCTCTGCGCACAACTCTTTAATCTCCTCCCGGAGATCGGAAATCACCTGGGCGTGCTGCTGCATGATGAGGCCTTGTTGTAGCAGAGCGTGGAACATGGCGGTTGAGTCAGCAGGGTCCATCGTGGCGAAATTGTTCTGAGACGGGTGTGTGCGGGTTGGACCCGTAATGCACGACTCAGAACACGGACGTAATAATAAATGCCCGCAAGGGCTTTATTATGGGGAAATCCAAAAATCGTAGTCACACAAGCAAAGTTCATCCACAGAAAATCCAGCCAAAAAACCAAAGTATAGTACCGAGGGAGAAGGCAGTCTCGGAATCGGTACACCATGCACAAGTTCAGAAACCAGAGTAGCTGTCAGCGGAGCAGAAGTACAATTCAGGGGTTAAGCAGAGTTCGTAGGTCGTGGGACGTTGCAGGAGTCAGACCGAAGTCCTATCCGCGGGGCAGAGGTACAAACAGACAGCAGGCAAAACTCGTGGTCAAAAAACAGGCAGTAGAAACGGTAGGCAGGCAGTAACAATGGTCAGTAAACAGCTTGGATCAATAACAAAAGTCAGACAATGGCTAACGCTCAAAAGTGACAGTAGTAAACTAACAGGCAACAATTTCGCGAAGACAAGACATGAACACTGATCTTATATGCAGGTGTAGACAGGTGCAGACACTTAGCTTGAGAGCAGCATGCGAAGGGGAATCAGGTGTGGAAGGCTGACGAGGTAACAAGATAATTAGTAATCGTTAGTAATAAACCTATCCTGACCTAGCGTTAGTAAATTAGTAAATGACATGCACAAGAAACGTAAGGTAAACATGAACACATGGTTAGAGAGTTAGTATTACCCAATCCTGATCTAATGTTAGTAGATTAGTAAATAGACACGGGAAAATGAAACAATTAGGGAAGGCTGAGTGACAGCAAGAGAGAGAGAGAGGGAAAACAGCATGAATGCAAGGCTGCAGAAAAACATGGAAATGTGTATGCTACCAATGAACTGTGTCGTAACATAAACAGAACACAAGCATGACATAAACTGAAAATAAACTGACAAACTAAACATGAAATGTGGCATAAACATGACAGAAACGTAACAATTATGTTAAGAAAATTGGTACTATTACTTATTTGCCACCATCTGACCCACAAGCATGTCTGGATACGTTTGTAAAAATGCTATATGTATGCTATTTTCTAGGTAAAAATATTACCCATTTTTATCTGCATTTATTTATTCATCACCCCTCCGTGAGCTGAGAATTAGAAGGTTCTATCTGACATTTTTATCAAAAATGAGTTAATTACATAAAAGTAATCTTTAAGTGGTTCTTCATACACGTGTTAATCATTATTCATGAATTTTTTTTTTTTTTGGTCAAAATATACAAAAACAGAAAGTTCTATCTGCACATCCCCCTCTGCACTTGGCGTTATAAGGTTCTATCTGCAGTCCAATCATAGACCTGATTATAAACAAAGTAGCCAATCAGAGAACGTTGTATTCCTGCCTGGGTTTGCAATATTCGAACACTGATAAGCAAAGCAAAGTAAAGAAGGCATGGTAAGAAGGACAAACAGGGAAAAAAATGTCACATTTTATAAGAAAGTGAGGGATGAGTTTAAAAGACAGCAGGTTAGAGATAATGTATTGCTAATGTGAACTACATAACTTTTTATCTAATATTAGCAGGCTAGCTAACGTTAGCTAGTTGTCAATACAGTTTCACAGTCATAGTTTCACTCCTAAATAAAACTTTATTATTCATGGGGAAAATCCTGGTTTGAAAATGCTGGGATTGCTCACCACAGGGTGAAAACGTAGCTAGCTAGTTTGTTTCTAATTTACATGGTTAGCTAGCGATAGTGTTCACACCTAGAATCTAGCTCCACAGTTCGTTCATTGAGTAACTTAGCTAACTTACTTTCTGATGAAGGAATGCATCAGTTTTTGATTAAATATATACTCCAAAAGGAAGAGTGCTGTCCTTAACCTTTATTTTATCTGGCTTACATAAGATAGTATGTTGTGCTGCAAGCTAGCTAGATTTAGCAACTTTGAGATAACACTGTTAATGCTTAGCTCACACGTGTGTGGGAGGGGGGGTACCAAACATAGATTTTATAATAAGGTATAATACACCTACTACAGGCCTAGCTGTAGTACCAGGGCCAACAATGGTGTGCTGCCTTGCACTGTCACTCTTCCACAGTCAACAAAGAAATTATACTCTGGCAGAAGCAAAGAAAAATGATCTGAGGTCCATGTTAAAATACATGCTTGCCATAGACACGTCCCAATACTCAAAAATGCACCCTCCTTTCCTCTACTACCACCTCCTCTCCTCCATGCCCCGGAAACCGATCTTTGTGTCTTAATCTAATGTTGCTGATTAGGCTACATATTAATTATAAATGGTTAACCGCAATGTCAGGTACAGTGTATACTGTACATGCAACTACTTGTACTCAGAATGTTCAGGCAGTTTAGCATACTTCCGGGTAGGAGACAAGTGGTAGTGGGGGAGTGACGGATATTGGGATGCCAGGGATATTACCAGGATATTAAATCAGTTACTGCCTGGTCAGCTGAGGCATGTTTTGGGGCAAGGCTTTGACCACACACACACACACACACACACGCATTGGGACTATGTTTAAATTAGAATATTATGCCCATCAACATTGACACGCACAGACACACTGGGACTATGTTTAAGTTAGAATAATGTAATATGCTTTTGTAAACTCATGTGCTTCTGTCCTGTCTTATCCTGTTATTGTATTGTACACTGACTTTGTTTAAAATAGTAATAATAAAATATATATATATATATATATATATATATATATATATATACGGTGAGCACCATAATTCATTGGACAGTGACACATTTTCTGTTATTTTGGTTCTGTACACCCTCACAATTCTCATAGAGATCCGTTAAAATGCAGAGAGGTCATACTACTGCTTGTAAGAGTACCAGAAAATAAGATATCAAGAGTCTTTTGATATTGTTGGGTCACAGACATCAGGAAGTCATAGCATGCAAAGGATATGCGACCAAATATTAAAAAGTATTACTTTATTCTACATTATGTTAAACTGTCCAATATTTTTTGATGCCCGAGAATGGGGGGGGGGGGGGACTATGTACAAAAGTTCTATAATTTCTAAACGGTTCATCCGATATGGATGAAAATACCCTCAAATTACTGCACTTCAACATCATTATCATTGTATTCTTTCAAACTCAAAGTGCTAGAGTAGAGAACCAAAATAACAACAAATGTGTCACTGTCCAATGAATTATGGTGTTCACTGTATGTATGTATGTATGTATGTATGTATGTATGTATGTATGTATGTATGTATGTATGTATACACATACAGACGGGTGACAAATTAAAGGAAAAACCCCTACAGTGAGGGGGTCCGGAGGCTTTTATGCTGTGGGGGGCATTTTCCTGGCATGGTTTGGGTCCACTTGTCCCCTTAGAGGGAAGGGTCACTGCAAATCAATACAATGTTATTCTGAGTGATCACCTTTATTTCTGGTAAAATAAAGGCTAATAAAATAATAAATAAATCCTATGATGAAACATTTCTATCCTGATGGGAGTGGTCTCTTCCAGGATCACAATGCCCCCATTTACAGGGCACGGGGGTCACTGAATGGTTTGATGAGTATAAAAATGATGTGAATCATATGCTATGGCCTTCGCAGTGACCAGATCTCAACCCAATTGAACACCTAGGGGAGATTTTGGACCAACATGTCCGACAGCACTCCCCACTACCATCATCAAAACACTAAATGAAGGAATATCTTTTGGAAGAATGGTGTTCCATCCCTCCAGTAGAGTTCCAGAGACTAGAATCTATGTTAGACTAGAGGTAGAATTTATGCCAAGGCGCATTGAAGCTGTTCTGGTGGCTTGGGATGGCCCAACACATTACTAAGACACTTTATGTTGGTTTTTGATAATGTATTTTGATATCAGCCACGTGAAATTAACATCAAGATTTTTAACTACTAAAATAACTGCAGTTTTCAGTAAACAATATTATTCGATGCACCTTCAGATAATTCTCAATCAAAATGACCTCTTATTAGAAGGTTCTATCTGCAATTTTGGCTCTTCAAAATACCCCACTTACAAATTTCACAACATTTTTATACTTTGCATTTGAAGTACACCTAAGATGAGGGACAAAATAAGCAATAACAGAATAATACACTATGAAACATTTTTGAGATGTGGGGAGTGAAAACTTTGATGCTCAATATCTCAAAACTATGCCTAACGCAGATAGAACCTTCTGATTCTAAGCTCACGCCTTTCTCTATTGTACACAATGTTTCTTGATATGAATGTCTGTTTGTGAATTGTAAAGAAATCTGTAGCAGCAGTTAACATTTTAAAACCTGTACATTTTCTAAAGTAAACTTGCCAACAAAGTACAACCATATCCTTTCTGGAGTGTAATTATTCATCAACTGTTAAAAACATTCATTGAAATCATATGATGTTCCATGAGGCACAATCTCTTCACATGCAAAGATGAAGAAACACAGGGCCAAGCTGCATTAAATAATTTAGGAAAGTTTGGATAGCATTGCTTTGGAATAGAGCTAGTTTATTTAGTGTGAGCTACGATAGGCAATATTGTTAGTTGTAACTTGGCCACATTTTGATATCAATACTTTTAAAGGCAGGCCTAGTTTTCGAAAGTTGGAGTTAAGGACTTATAGACAGCGCTATGTAGGCTATGCGTGAGTAACTTGGCTTTTTTTTTACGTCGTAGACGTTTTTGATCTGATAATAAATTTACTTCAATTAAAGGTTGGATTTCTCTCATTTTTTCAGTGTGAGAATAAGCTAATTCACCAAACGGTGAATTTTGTATAACCCTTTTTTTTCATCTTTACCAGGGGTGTGTTATGGTTCTGTGTTATTTGTGTATTATTTTCTGTAACTTTATTATTTTTCATATTCATTTCCCATAGCCCTGGTTCCTGTACTATTTACATTTCCCTCAGATCCCCTCTGTCTGTGTGCTGTGTTCCGAGTTGTCACTCCCCTGTATCGTGCTGGCACTATTCGGGTGATTTCGGAAGTATTCGGGATTTCTGCCTTCCTTCGTGTCTCGTATTCTTTCTTTAGTCTTTTTGTATTAAACTGTAGATAATACTAACAATTACTTATTGCACTTGTTGCTATCTAGTTTAGATTACACTTACTAAATCTACTAATGTATATGTGTTACTAAACTAAACTAACCCCCGTATTTGAGTTATTTACTAATTGATACTAACATATCTTCTACGCTTTAACATTCCATTCTCGTGTGCTTTACCTGACTCCTGCTGCCTTCGCATATTGACTGCACCTGTCTCTAGCCTGTAACTCCGCCTACCAATCTGAGCACGAGTCTGCCTCTGATCCAGGCTATGTTGTCTTCAATGTGTTTTCGTGAATCCGGTCCACGTCTTTGTATTCCCCCATTATTGTATTATCGATTCCCATTGTTATCACCTTTGTCTTGTTTGTAACCCCGCCCTCTCACACCTGACCCTCCTTTGTCTTATCCTTCCCCAGTGTTTATAAGCCCTCAGTGTGCAGTGTTTCTTTGTCAGAACGTTGATCAATTTCATTGTGCCGATTACTAGTAAGCCTTTGTCATTTGAGATTCCTGAGACAACCCTTTGTACGACTTCGAGCCTGCCTTTCCCTTCTGTTTTGTTTGCCGTGTTTTTCTGGTTTTTTGACTCCTGCTACGTTTTTGACTATTCTTTTGGATTTCGATTTTGTACTGTCTCAATCTCTGATTGCCTGGCTTCTGAACTTGGACTGATTAAACAACGTTTTTTGCCTGCTACCTGTGGTCTGCGTTTGGGTCCTTATCAGAACTTAACAGGGTGCCAATAATAGTGGAGGGCACTGTATGTGTACATGACAGCACTTTCCATTGACTGCTTCCCCGTATCTTTTATTTATTTTTAAAATCTTTGGTAACACTTTATTTGACAGTGATCGTCATGACATGGAAATCACAGTGTCATTACCATGACATAATACCTGTCATGAAGTGTTATGTCCATTCGTAACTATGACATAGTGTTGTTATGACACAATCTACAATTTGAGGAAAACGCCATTGTCTTCACAACTCTCTTTCTCTTGTATTTATTCATTTGTCTATACAGAGATCATTATCTTAGCGTGGTGTGGACATCTGAGACCAATTACATGGAAACACACACACACACACACACACGCACAGGTTTAAAAAAAAGGTTTGATTTGCATATATAAACTTGTGTCTTTTATCACAGGTATCGCCTCCAATTGCATAGCCTTGTGAGCTGAACTGTCACCTGCAAATGAGTAGAAGCACGAACGCCAGGTTTCTCAGTAAGAAAAAACCAAACAAAAGGCAAAGGAACAAAGAACTGCTGTCCTATACTTCTATGAGATAAGTAACTAAGTAGAAGCATGAACGCCCAGTCTCAGTAAGGAGAGGCCATCGAAAGGCGAATAGAACCGAGAACTGCTGTCCTATACTTCAACGAGCTAAGTGACTAAAGAAAGAGCCAGAAAAAATAAACGCCCTGCCTCAGTAAAGAGAGGCGTAAGAATAGGTGAGTAGCACAAATGGTACAAAAAACACACACACCCAACAAACACTGAGTACCTGAACAGTACAAAATAGTGCAAAACAGTGCGAAATAATACAGAAGCCCCGAACGAAGGAAACGTGGGGCTCTATCTTGGCGATCTTGGCGCTTGGTCTAAGCGCATGGCATAAAGTCAATTTTGGGCGTGTCCAAGTCCACTTTTGCTATTTTAACGGCGTGTTTTTTGGGCGCTAAGCACGGCGCAGCGTGCAAATGAGCTGAACCTAGTCTCTTCATTAATTATAGGTGTATCTTGGGCGTGACATGCAATAAACCAATCAAAATGTGATATCCCATTCCCTTTAAAAGCCTGATTTTCCACCTTGGCGGATTGCTTATATGATGGCGAAACAGACATGCTCGTGCGTGTTTAGTGCAATCAAGGAATAGGCTATATGGATCAATAGTAGCCTATGATAAATATTGTTTGGTCAAATCATTATGAGTTCCCGGTAATTCCCGACAGTGCTGTTATTTTACAAAATATATGCGGTTAAATTTCGTTAAAGGCACCTGCAATAGCTGAGAATAAGCTACCAATGGCTTCCGTCTCACCTTAGAAAATGCCAAATTAGCCTGCTTGTTTAACCCCTTGGCGCAGATGGCAAATTTGGTCAATTCTCATCTATTTAGGGGGTGCCCTGTTAAAGGCTTTATAACTCCAGGTGTGAGCATCACATAAACTTGGTAAATGGCTTAAATTAAACAAGACAGGTGTACCCTTTAGAATACTTAGATTTGTTTATTTTCATAATTTAAGTCAAAATAAAGTGCCACTTTAAAGTAAAAAAAATGCTTTTCTTTAGTTTTCAACAAAATACTGAGAGCTACATAAGTGAAAGAGGTAAATATATACATTTCCTGGATCATAAACTCCATGTCAACAAGTGTGCAAAATCTGAGGATGATATGCAGAACTACTAAAGTTATGATATATGATATATTTAACTACAAATCAACAGTTTTGGCTCATAAAACTCACTTTTGCATAATTTTCAAGTGGGAATTACTATATTTTCATCAGTATAGGGGGGGTAGATATCTATGGGTCCAAAACCCCTATGCTAAACATGTCATAAAATGAATAAAAGTTTTGGCCATTATAAAGCATATACATTTGCTCCTTCTGATGGATTAAGGTAAAATTGATAACATGGATATCACAGTGTTACATGCACCTAAATATGTAGCCTAATCATTCACTCTTGTACCTCAGTAAAACATCACTTTTCCCTGTACTCAACAGTATGTATACTTTTGCCCCGGGATTGCATTTTTCTGTCGTTTTTTATTAAAATTTTATGTTTCTATTCATAATGACTCTAAGGAAGGTATTTACATTAATCTACCACATATCAGTGCACAGTAAATTGGAATGAGCATTTGCATTCCATAAGTGACAAGTATATACACCATAGCCTATATTATGTACGATAACATGAAAATAAAATAGTATTCCACCATCTGCAAAATGCTGCCAAATGTTCTATCTTCCATGAAAATCAGTAGCCTACATCAAAAATAAAATTAACGATTGCACTACAGTATGTGAAATGCACTCAAAATGCGAAAATAACAATAGGCCTATCAAACATATTGGAAAGAGATTGCTGGAGTGGAAAAGCGAACGTACATGTAGCCAGCGAGACCAACAGCATTTTAGACGCAAAAATACTTACATATCGATAAAGGGAAACTCCCCTCCCTAATGCGTTATTTATAGAGCTTGCGTAATACGAGAGCGTTAAAACGAAAACTGCCGTTACGCTGGGCTGTAGTAAATTGTTCAAAGCACCCCAGAAGACATTTCATATACCATTGCTAAGGTTATAATGTACTCTACTGGATATAAGAGCCGACAATTAAACCAGAATGAACTGTAATAAATGAGACAGGCTTATAGGGCATGGGGGGTATTACGAGTCGATGTTTCAGATAGTGTAATAACGGTATAAAGTGTTGTACATTTCTCAAACCGATTGTACCAGACAATAAATTACCACTGAATTTTGAAAGGAACATCTCGATGTGTAAAATCAATGGTAGGATTACATATTTATTTCATATTTAGTAGCATATATTGCTAGTAGAATACATGGTAGAATAAGAGAATACTTTCACATTTGAGTGAGCAGGGCTTTTCACGGCTTTTCTGGCATACGATCAGGCTATTGTTGGGTTTATCTTGTTGCTATGACGGAATTCTAATTTTATATGATGAATAAATATATTTATGAACTCAAACATAGACGCTGTTGTCCACTATGTCACGCATGGGTAGGTATAGACTGGGTGGGGGGTGCTTGTTACATGGACTTGCTACGGGAAAATAGTGACACTTAGAAACTCCGTATTGCGCATAAATCGTCACGAATCGTCTACCAATAAAGTTAAAGCACAGAGTTTGTGATTTCCACTAATAGTTTGGCTGCAGGAGCAACGAATGTCTCAGTTGAGCAAAATGATGGCGCCGGCGCCATTATCACTATACATCTACGCAAAGGAGTTAATGAATTTCGTTTGATTATGCAATGAAGCAATGAACTCATGTTCAAGCTTCATCCGAAGTTCATTATACCTGCATTCTATTTTTGATTAATAAAATAAATAACGTTATTTTGCCTTAATGATAACAATAAATACAATAAAGCTGTCAGGTTGGGAACCCATCGGTTCACGCATATTTTCCCTTGTTTTATAATGTCCTGCTTATGGAAATGTGACCAACCTGTTTTACTGGTAGTATAATGCTTTAAAACAATCCACTTTCCCAGGAAGACCGTTTAAAGTGTGATTTACAGCAGGGGAAACAGACCTGCTACTGTAAAGCGCACATGCAGATAATGGTATTAAAATTAATTGTGAATTAATTGTAACATGCTGCAAATTTGTTTTCGTTTCTAATTAGACGCTTAGTTCTCTTTTAAATCTTTTGTTCAGTTATGGAATAACAGGTGAAATCAGCGGGGTTTTAATAAGCTGAGGGTATGAAAACCTTGTCACTGTAATTGTAAACCATAGGCGATCGAAAAAACCTTATGCACAGCGAATCCACTGTAGACTAGGCTATTTGAAAAACAATAAAAAGCAATATTCACTGGACAAGGTTTTGAACTTTTTTCAGTCACAAACCATTCTATTTACTTACAGGCTGTATTCCTAGATAAACACAGCTGTATTGTAATGACATCTGAAGCGCATTTTCAGAACTCAAATGTCCGTCTATTGCAGTGCGCGAGTTTTCCATTGAATGACAATTTGTGCATTAGGCTTGATATAGGTGTTATCAGCTCCTTTTTAATGGATAGCCATTGTGCCGTACCATCGCACATCGCCTGGATGTTGATGGAGTAGGCTGAGAGAAATGTAATGTGGCATTCCCCTTCGCTGAGGGAAAGGTATGTGGACCTATGGAACCTTTTATTATTATGCATTTTTGATATAGCCTAAACAATAATAATATTTCACATTGTGATCTAGATATTTTAGTCATGCTTGTGCGCGCCCCTGTGTGTAACAGACAGGAGGGTACACGCGTTGTGCTCACGCCTATGTAGACACACTTATATGCGCCGTTAAAATAACATGTAAACAACTGCGACATGACTTTAGACCAGGTTTGTGGTGGTTCTAGTGCAATCGCTTTCTGCTGGCTCAAGATAGCAATACGCCAAAAAGAATCCTGGCCACTCCTCATCTTAAGACCAACACGCCCAGTTCACTTGTAATGAGCGCAAGAATACATGGTATTTAAACGCCGTGAACGCAAGGCGTTATAATGAACCATTCGCCGGGTGTTATAATGAACCATTCGCCGGGTGTAAGATAGCAAAGACACTTGTGTTTGGGTTAGCGGCGGGTGTAAGATAGGGCCCGTGGACTTAAATAGCTCCGAGGTAACCACACACAGGTGTGGATGCTGAGAGAAGCTCAGCGATAAAGACGGGGCAGAGCAAACATCCAGTAAAAGGGCAGCGCCCTCGCGTGGCTACCGAGGAAAACGACTGCTAGGGAAGAAATCGCCAAAAACCATGACAGCCTTGAATGTCGTAGAAGCGTATTAATTCTCTACAACAATTGAAAATTATACCTTTATTTAAAAAAATAATGTAATGACCATGGTATGCACCTCTGTTGTGCAATTATTATGTTCATACCAGCAAAATGTCAGGATGCCACTGAAAACTTCATCTTGCATTTCACCATCATAACTCCTAATGACACGTTAAAATGCTATCACTCATTTGACATGGTCTAACCAATGTTATGACAGTGTTATGCACCTCACAACCACAACAAAATGAGTCCATTTGGTGGATATACAATTTCCAAGACTGGGTATAAGGACAATGCTTAGTTAAAAAAATAGCAATATGATCAGCACAGTGACATAAAACTGTCCACCTGTATTTTAAAGGAGTCGTTTCAGGGATGCATTTCAGAAGATGTGGTTCTTCCAGAGGTTAAGGTATGTTTCACAGCAAATGAACATTGGTACATTATCTATCTATGAAGATGAACTCATCCCTACCAAAAGAATATAAACTCATGACAATGTGTTTTTGCATGAAGTATCACTATTTGGCAAGCTGGCACATAGGGACGTTGCTTTCAACAAATAATGGACATAGTCATTTTCAAATTTCATGGTGAATCAGTGTTATGACACCCCTGTCATAGTGAGCCTTCTATGCAGGTTGTTATATCAGTGGTGTCATAACACAAATTGCAGATTGTGTCATAACAACACTATGTCATAGTTATGAATGGACATGACGGCCGCCACGGTGGTACAACGGTAAGAGCGTCGGTGCAGTTGTACTCCGAGAATCGGGGTTCGCGCCCCGGTCCTGCCAGATCCGAGCATGGCCGGTGCCCTGTGGGAGCAGTAATTGGCGGCTGCTTCCGGGTGGGGGGAGGGGCTCGGAGAGAATCACTGTGCACAGAAAGGCCCTGGGCAAGTTGGAATCATGGTCAGGAGCTCGAGGAGTCTCGCCCTGTAGAGGACGTGGCGCCCTCCTTCCCACCACCGGCTGACAGGGTTGCATAGCGGTGGTTCTCTAGCAGTTGCTACACAGAGGGAATTGAATTAGAATAGGGGTTCAATTGGCTTCTAAATTGGGAGAAAAATGGGAAAAAAAACTGAAAAAAATGTAATAAAATGAATGGACATGACACTTCATGACAGGTATTATGTCATCTGACACTGTCATTATGACACTGTCTTGTCCATGTCAAGATGACCACTGTCAAATAAAGTGTTACCAAAGATTTAAAAAATAAATCAAAGATACAGGGAAGCTGTCATGCACACATATATGCACACATATATGCACACATAATGACGTTAAATTACTTGAAATTGCCAAGTTATTTTTGGAAAATCCTGTTGGACTCTTAAAGTTAGTGTTACCAAATTCACCATATGCAGCTATAATGAAAATAAATCTTCATATCACAAGATTTCTGCAGTAAAACTACTTAAGACTTGGCAGGCAAATAGTGTTGGACTTGCTCATCACCAATAGGATGAGATTTTTAACTCATTATGGGAAAATCCTGTGTAATGGTTACTCATAGATAGTGTTGCCATATAAGTGCATACACACATTTAATGAGGTTGAATGGTCATATCTAGGAATTACCAAAGTAAAATTGCTTCAGACTTGGTAGGCATATATGGTTGGCCTAGTTCGTCACCAATCATATGAGAATTTGAACTAATTTTGGGGAAATCCTGTGTCATGGTCTGTCAATGATAGTGTTACCATATAAACCCATATATAGCAATAATGAACATAACTGGGCATATCTCAATATTTCCACAGTCAAACTGCTTCATACTGGGCAGAATGTCTTCATACTTGGCAGGCATATAGAATGGACCTGTAATGGGGCGTGCCGTGTGAGGTAGGAGGAGCCAAACGCAGCAAGGGGATTCTTAAAGCCCTAGGGCCACTAAGGCGGGAAACCCCGCAGATAAGGGAGGAGAACATACAACGAACACGCCTACAGATGCTACCAACCGGCTAACTGTCCCACGCCAAATAAGTAGAAGCGCAAGGACCGGTCTCTGAATAGCCAGAAATAATACGCACCCTGTCTCGGTAACGAGACACATGAGAAAGGGCGAGTAGCGTAAAGGCACAAATAAAACACACAACAAACCCTGAAAACTAATAAGCATTAGTGTACAAGGAGGCGAAAAGGAACGGAGATCTAACGTTCCAAGGCTACTCTCAGGGACTCGCAGTCAAACGCAAACCTGTCAACAAAAACGCCAAAGCTCCATATAAGGAGAAACATACCTGGAGAACGAACAGAACTATAGTTCCGAACAAAATCGTACCGCAAGTAAAAAGGACGAAACGGAACAGCTGCACCGGAATTACCAGCTAAAAGACCAACATGAGTTTGATAAAGAATAAAAGCCCTGCCTCTTGGTAAAGAGGAAATGTAACGAGGCGAAGGAACAGATATAAAATTCCATGGCAGTTTGATAGGCTCGCAGTCAAATGCAACGACCAGGAAGCAGGAACCGAAAAGCCAGGGGAGATGAGTCCTAATAACTACATCTACATAGGCAAATACGCCAGGGGGGACGAGTCCTAATAGCTACTTCCACATAGGCAAGTACGCCGGGGAGAAGAGTCCGAATAACTACATCCACATAGGCAAGTCCCGCGTTGATCGAGAAAACGTAAGGGGTAAACGCCCGATCTCCCAGGAGAGAGAAACATTTTACAGGCGAGCCGACGGAGCACCGTCGTCCCATAACTTTACTAGCAAACATGACTAATGCAAGCTTAATTGAAAAACACACGCCCTAGCCTCTAATAATGGGAAATGTAACGAGGCGGAGGAACAGAGCTAACGTTCTAAGACTATTTTCAAAAGCGCGCAATCCCGCACACACATGTCCATAGCATGAGAGACTCACCCAGAGAACGAACAGAACTACAGTTCCGAACAAAATCGTCCCACAGGTAAAAAGGGCGAACAGGACAGCTGTAACAAAAGACCAATGCAACCTTAACAGAAAATAGCACGCACTGCCTCTCAATAACGGGAAATGTAATGAGGCGGAGGAACAGAGATAACGTTCCATGGTTACTTTCATAAACACGTGATCAAACACAAACAGGTCCATAGCATCGTCCAAGCTCCATATAAGGAGGGACACACCCGGAGAACGAACAGAACTACAGTTCCGAACAAAATCGTCCCGCAGGTGAAAAGGACGAACAGGAACAGCTGTAACAAAAGACCAACGCAAACTTAATCGAAAATAACCGAACTGCCTCTAAGAATAAATAAAACCCTAAAGTCAGTATGATACAAACGCCCTGTCTCTTAGTAAAAGGCAATAGATCTAGGTAAAAACAACAAACAAAGGACAGACCAGAAAGCAGAGACTGAAATGAGCACACCAAACAGGAATTCAACCTGAAGCTCAAAGCACAAAGGCCAGTACCGCAAAACTCCAATAAAAGCACAACGGAGCAAAATGGTCTCCTTAAAATCCTAGATCTAATCATACGTTTAAAACTTAAAAAGGGCAAAATAAACCGTACACAAAACAGCACAACGAACACCAGAAAATACACCACAGAACAAACAATCACAATGAACAATTAATATCGAAGCCCAGAACAAAAGGAACATGGGCTTAAATAGCTCACCGGCAACCATGTGCAGCTGTGCAACGTTGATGAGAACGTCTTCGTGAGAAGAAGGAAAGGAGCCAAAACTCCACCAACGAAGCAGCGCCCACTAGTGGCGACCGAGGAACACAACCGCAAGGGGAAAAGGTCACAAACCATGACAGGACCTTGGTAATTGTCAGCCAGTTGAGCTTCATGAGTAACTATGGGAAAATGCTGTGTAATGGTCTGTCAATTATATATACACCCATCTACAGCAATAATGAACATAACTGGGCATATCTCAATATTTCCACAGTAAAGCTGCTTCATACTGGGCAGGCAAAAAGAAGGGGCCTTGGTAAATGTCACCCAGTTGACCTTTGTAAGTAATTATTGTAAAATTCTGTGTAATGCCTGTCAATGTTAGTGTTGCCATATACATCCATATACAGCAATAATGAACATAATTGGGCATATTTCAATATTGAGAAATAGGTAAAACGTGCTCAACTTTGTCTAGTTCCGTTTTGCCGGTGCTGAATCCTTAGTAGAGTATATATAGTAAAAAGAGAAAAGGACAGCAACTGTTTTATTTGGGCACGGACGCGTTTCCGCTTCCGCCTTCGTCAGCGTGCATAAACAACAAGGACAGGTATAGGGCTTATATAACATGACGTGAGTCAATCAACTCGAACATTCAGTCAATCAATCAATCAATCAAACACTACATCAGTGTTTGTAAGATATAATAACACATTGTATAGAACATCATATCTGCATCTCAGTATTGTTACAGAACAGCAAACCTTCAAAAACACAAAAAACAAATATAATGTGATCACAGATCAAAGCAATTTGAAATTTCATTTCATTTTATGTCTGTTTTAATTTAGATATTTGATTGGTTCACTTTTAACGAACACATGGAATAATAAGACTATAAACACACTTGTAGCCGGAACCACACAATGTATGGCATGTTGCATTTTTAAGAATTGTTTCCTACATAAGAATCAATAAACCACGTCATTGTGAAAAAAGTGTTTGAAGTGGTCACAATTTGAGAAGTGGTTTAAGAAAATATACATTTCACTCATTCAATAGATTTCACAAAGTGGGACAATATTTCAGTCACCGTCTTAAAGAAAACACGACAGGGAATGATAGTCATTAAGCCCTCTAGGGGAGACCGTGGATAGATGGTGTATCCACCAGGCCTCCCTTTGAAGGAGCAATTTATCTCTATCGCCGCCCCCTGCGTGGACATGTTCAATGCCCTTAAACCGCAAATAACTTACTTTGTGTTTGAAGGCATTGAAATGTCGGGCAACAGGTGATTTCTCGTCATTATTCCGAATTGTGCTTTTATGTTTACATATTCTCAAACGAAGCTCTCTCTTGCATTTTCCCAAGTAAAAAAGACCACATAGACATTTCAGAATGTACACACAGAATTTCGTAGTTCATGTAATGGTTCCTCTTACTTTTAATTTGGCCCCTGAGTGGGGAAGGTAGAAAGTGTCACCTTTAATCATGGCATTGCAACTGACACAGTTATGGCAGGGGAAATTACCTTGGGGAACATTGGAAAGGAAGTGAGTCTGACTTTTTGAAATGTCCGCCTTGACCAAGTAGTCCCTCAAGTTGTTTGACCTTTTATAGGTGAATCTCGGACGTGTAGAAAAAATGTTGCCAATATTAGGGTCACTACTTAAAATATGCCAATGCCGGTTGACAGAGTTTTTGACATCTCTAGAGATTTGACTATAGGTGGAGACACAAGTGATAGGAGGAACAGTAGTATATCAAGGTTTAGGAATGACAAGAGTTTCTCGTTCTATTTTCCGTACTTCTTCCAATGTAGTGTTCAGCTGTTTGACATTATACCCTCTTTCCTCAAAACGTTTCCCCAGATCCATAGCATGTTTATCAAAAGTGATGTCACTGCTGCAAATGCGTTTAATTCTCAAGAGCTGACTATATGGCAGGCTACGGCGTAGTGAGGGAATGTGGAAGCTGCTGTGATGAAGAAATGTATTCCTATCAGTCTTTTTTCGGTAGACCTCAGTTTGTAAGTGTCCTTCGACTTTCTTTCAGAAACGTCTAGGAACTAGATCAAGTGACTGATCTGATTCTAAGGTAAATTTAATTGTAGGCAATCTCATATTTACATGTGTATGGAATAACTGTAAATCTTCATCTGGCCCACTCCAAATGAAGAATACATCATCGATATATCTGTAAAATCCCTTTATGTATTTGAGATACGGATTGTCGTAAATAAAATCCAATTCAAATTTTCCCATGAACAAATTGGCATAATTGGGCGCCACTGGGGAGCCCATTGCGGTACCTTGAATTAGTAAAAAGTATGGATCCTGAAATTTGAAATAATTTTTCGTTAATATTGTTTCTGTTAACTCCATCAAAAATTCTGTAGGTGTAATGGGGGCTCGAAGTAGTGTGAGGTTCGAAGGGCCACACACAGCGAAGGGATCTAAAATTTTGCTCAAAGAGCCACTGAGACAGAGAGACCCCGTATTTAAGGGAATTTAAAAATGATTAACAAAAATAACCTAGTTCCCACTCTCAACTGGAAGAAAGGACGAACATAAAGGAACCCGGATAATTGGGCGAATGGCACATAAGGAAGTACGTACAGTGAGGTGAATAGAACCGAAAACTGAAGTCCTATAGGCTACTTCGACCGGCTTGCTGTCACACGCAAAAGGTAGAAGAATGAATGCACGGTCTCTCAGTAAGTAGAAACCACCAAAAGGCAAATAGAACAGAACTGCTGTCCTATACTTCTACGAGCAAGTGAAACACGCAGAACCTGAGAAAATACACGCCCTGCCTCAGTAAGGGGAAACGTACGAACAGAGACTCCTCTAGCTTAACAGGAAAGAAAGCAGACAGAGAGGAGAGAGAAGAAAACAAATAAATAATAAGAAACAAACAGATGTGAGAGACAGAAAAGGCAAAGGGTCTTAGGCAAAGAGAAAAAGGAAGGACCAGGAAGCGGAGACTGAAACGAGCAGAAAAAAAGGAATTTAACCCTAAAGCTCTATGCACAAAGGCAAGTCCCGCGAAACTCCAATAAAACAAATGGGAGCAAAAATGGTCTCCTAAAGTACCTAAGACATAAGCCTTAGAGGCTCTGAAAAACATGGACAAAAACACACACCCAGCAAACAATGAACAGTACCCAAACAATACAGAAGCCCCGGAAGAAGGAAACGGGGGCTTAAGTAGCTCCGAGGTAACCACGCACAGGTGTGGACGCTTAGAGGGAAGCTCCGCAAAAAAGACGGGCAGAGCAAACATCCACTAAAAGGGCAGCGCCCTCGCGTGGCTACCGAGGGAACGACCGCAAGGGATGAAAATGTCAAAAACCATGACAGTAGGAGGATTCTCCTCCTCTCTTGTCTTTAGAAAATAGCATAAAGAATGTAGACCCTCCTGATGGGGTATGCTAGTGTACAGGCTTCAAATCTCCAGTTGTTGAAAGTTTGTTCAAGAAATCTGTGCTATCTTTGAGATATAAAGGTAATTTGTAAACCAAATTCTTTATGTGGAAATCAACATACTGAGAGAGAGGTTCTGTTAAAGATTCAATACCAGCCACGATTGGGCGACCTGGTGGATTCTCAGTATCTTTGTGAACCTTGGGAAGAGTATAAATTACAGGCCGTACTGGGTGGTTCTGAAACAGAAAATTGTGTTCATCCTTGTCAATGTATTCTTTTTGTAAAGCCCATTCTAAAGTAGCTTTGATGTCACTAAATGTGACATCATTAAATTTTTCTATGGGGTCAAATGGTAAAGTGCGGTATGAATTTTGATCATACAATTGTCTTTTGATTTCTTTAATGTATTTTTCTTTGCTTTGTACAACAATGGCACCACCTTTGTCTGAGGGCTTAATAACCACATTTTCACTTGCAAGTCGTTGGGTTAAAGCATCTCTTTCCAATTGTAACAGATTGGAGTGGAACACAGGGTCATGAGCGCACAGGTTTGTAACGTCCTGCTCAACCAGTCTGCAGAAAGTATCTACAGATGAGTTGGTAACAGGAGGAACAAACTTGCTTTAAGTCTGAAGATCTTTCTTCAAAAACTCTGTCAACCGGCATTGTCATATTTTAAGTAGTGACGCTAATATTGGCAACATTTTTGCTACACGTCCCAGATTCGCCTATAAAAGGTCGAACAACTTGAGGGACTACTTGGTCAAGGCGGACATTTCGAAAAGTCCGACTCACTTCCTTTCCAATGTTCCCCAAGGTAATTTCCCCTGCCATAACTGTGTCAGTTGCAACGCCATGATTAAAGGTGACACTTTCTACCTTCCCCACTCAGGGGCCAAATTAAAAGTAAGAGGAACCATTAAATGTACTACAAAATTCTGTGTGTACATTTTGAAATGTCTGTGTGGTCTTTTTTACTTGGGAAAATGCAAGAGAGAGCTTTGTTTGAGAATATGTGAACATAAAAGCACAATTCGGAATAATGACGAGAAATCACCTGTTGCCCGACATTTCAATGCCTTCAAACACGAAGTAAGTTCTTGGAGTTGCAGTTTATGGGCATTGAACATGTTAAAAGTCCACGCAGGGGGCGGCGATAGAGATAAATTGCTCCTTCAAAGGGAGGCCTGGTGGATACATCATCTATCCACGGTCTCCCCTAGAGGGCTTAATGACTATCATTCCCTGTCGTGTTTTCTTTAAGACGGTGACTGTTTACTTACTAATTGTTTTTCAAAACAAAACACACTACTCTTTTGAAATATTGTCCCACTTTGTGAAATCTATTGAATGAGTGAAATGTATATTTTCTTAAACCACTTCTCAAATTGTGACCACTTCAAACACTTTTTTCACAATGACGTGGTTTATTGATTCTTATGTAGGAAACAATTCTTAAAAATGCAACATGCCATACATTGTGTGGTTCCGGCTACAAGTGTGTTTATAGTCTTATTATTCCATGTGTTCATTAAAAGTGAACCAATCAAATATCTAAATTAAAACAGACATAAAATTAAATTAAATTTCAAATTGCTTTGATCTGTGATCACATTATATTTGTTTTTTGTGTTTTTGAAAGTTTGCTGTTCTGTAACAATACTGACACGCAGATATGATGTTCTATACAATGTGCTATTATATCTTACAAACATTGATGTAGTGTTTGATTGATTGATTGATTGATTGATTGACTGAATGTTCGAGTTGATTGACTCACGTCATGATATATAAGCCCTATACCTGTCCTTGTTTTTTATGCACGCTGACGAAGGCGGAAGCCGAAACGCGTCCGTGCCCAAATAAAACAAAAGACTGAGTTGCTGTCCTTCTCTATTTTTACTACATATTTCAATATTACCACAGTAGAATATCTTCATCCTTGGCAGGCATATAGAAGGGCCTTGGTAAATGTCACTCAGTTGACCTTTGTAAGTAATTATGCGGAAATCCTGTGTAATGCCTATCAATGTTAGTGTTGCCATATACACCCATATACAACAATAATGAACATCATTGGGCATATTTCAGTATTACCACAGTAGAATGTCTTCATACTTGGCAGGCATATAGAATGGGCCTTTGGGCGTGTCCAAGTCCAGTTTTGCTATTTTAACGGCGTGTTTTTTGGGCACTAAGCACAGCGCAACATGCAAATTGGCTGAACCTAGTCTCTTCATTAATTATAGGTGTGTCTTGGGCGTGACATGCAATAAACCAATCAAAATGTCATATCCCATTCCCTTTAAAAGCCTGCTTTTCCACCTTGGCGGATTACTTATATGGTGACAAAACAAACATGCTCATGCGTGTTTAGTGTGATCAAGGAATAGGCTATATGGATCAATAGTAGCCTATGATCAATATTATTCTGACTAACCATTATGAGTTCCCGGTAATTCCTGACAGTGCTGTTTACAAAATATATGCGGTTACATTTCGTTAAAAGCACTTGCAACAGCTGAGAATAAGCTACCAATGGCTTCCGTCTCACCTTAGAAAACACCAAATTAGCCTGCTTGTTTAACAAATTTCATTTGATTATGCAATGAAGCAATGAACTCATGTTCAAGCTTCCTCCGAAGTTCATTAGGCTACCTGCATTCTAATTTTGATTAATAACATAAATAATGTTATTTTGCCTTAATGATGATACTAAATACACTAAAGCTGTCAGGTTGGCAACCCATAGGTTCACGCATATTTTCCCTTGTTTTATAATGTCCTGCTTATGGAAATGTGACCAACCTGTTTTACTCGTAGCGTAGGCTAATGCTTTTGAACAATCCATTTTCCCAGGAAGACCATGAAAAGTGCGATTTACAGCAGGGGAAACAGACCTGCTTATGCATGAAGTTAAAGCGCACATGCAGAGAATGGCATTACAATTAATTGTGAATGAATTGTGTAACGTGCTGCAAATTTTTTTCGTTTCTAATAAGACGCTTAGTTCTCTTTAAAATCGTTTTGTTCAGTGATGGAATAACAGGTGAAATCAGCGGGGTTTTAATAAGCTGAGAGTATGGAAACCTTGTCACTGTCATTTTGAAAATATGAAGGATGAAGAATATGGTTCAAATTCAGTTAGCATGGTGACATTTATCTCTGTTTTTTAACCGTATGCTATTGAAAAAACCTTATGCACATTGAATCCGCTGTAGCCTCGGCTATTTGAAAAACAATAAATGCAATATTCACTGGACAAGGTTTTGTACCTTTTTCAGTCAAAACCATTCTATTTACTTACAGGCTGTAGGCCTAGAGAGCTGTATGACATCTGAATGTCAGGACTCTGAATTTTGTTTGTTAGTTTGTATTATGTTTCTTATGTTTTTATTTATTTCCTTATCATGTGTTTATTTTTGGTCGCACTGTTCAGTGTTTGCTTTGTCGTCACTCCCGTCTTTGTCTCACTATTCGGTAGTCTTTGGTGATTTCGGTTTTTCTCTGTATTTCCTCTGTCATGCGCTTCCTTCATTACTAATTACTTCATTGTAAATAATACTAATTAACTAACAACTACTAACATCTTAGAATTAGGGTCTACTAATCTACTAATGACTAACTTGTATATAATACTAATCTATTAATCTACTAATGCCATAGAATCAGGGGCTGTGTCCGAATCAGCACTCTTCCACACTGTTGAGTAGCCTTGGTAAGTAGATAGGGCGAGAAAGTCGTAGAGTACGCGAAAATTTTTCAAATTGCAGTATACTTCAAACACCCGGATGACACACTTACTTCCGGGGTTTCGCTAAGTACATTCGGGAGCACACTTTTCAGGAAGTACACGAACATTTTGGTCACGTGAATATGACGTGAAGCTTCATTTAAAAAATATTAGCCGCAGCTTCGCTGACGTTTTCCTTCAAATACAACAAAAACAACACGTAACATGGCAGCGCAAGAGTAGGGCGCTGGGTTGCCAGATTTTGTAAGACTTCCCCGCCAAATGGCGACTCAAAACTAGCCCAAAATATATGATGGCATATCTATTTTTAACCGAAACCAACGTATTTTAAATAGAAATCATCATGTTTTTACTTTTTAAAATAAGTGTGTGCTTTGCGACTTTTCATTTTTACCTGTGACTGCACTTTAAAAGTATCCCAATTTAGCTGTAAAACTGCGGACATGGCAACACTGGTGGGACGTCTTATGACCTGCTTACGACACTTCCACAGTACGGTTTGGAAATAGTATAACGGATATTTTTCGCGTCCTGCTAAACAGTGCACATTAAACAGCACACGTCTGCCAGTGCACTCTTCGCAGGAGACAGGGTGCAGTAGATAGAGCTCTGATTCGGACACAGCCAGGGTTTTCTACTAATCTACTAACGTCATCTTCTTTCCTCGCTGCAGCTGTCTCTCTTTCTGCCTGTTCTATCACTAATTATCTTTCTTTGGTTCCTCTATTAACTACAGCTGACTCTCGTTTCCGCTTTCCTATTCCTTGTATGCACTTGTCTTATTGGAGCCCATGTCATGTTATCTCTATGTATTTGGTTGTAGTCCAGTCCGTGTCTTATGTTCTCCCTTGTTATTTTATTATCTGCTCTCCTCATTGTCTCATTATGTGCACCTGTCTGTCATTTGCCCTTCCCGGCTCTTCACACCTGTATCTCATTGTTTCCTGTCTCCCTCAGTGTATTTATACTCTGTGCTTGTAATCCTTTGTTGTGAGTTTGTCACCGTTGTTTTGACTCTGTGTTTTTACAAGCGGTTTTTGAGTACCTGTTTCTTTCCTGAGTTGTCTGTTCTGTTTTAGTATCTGTTTCCCTAGTTTCTGTCAATTTTGTATTGGTTTCCCTTGTCTTTTTCCTTCTTTGTTTTTGTTTTCCGTGTCCGTGGGTTTTCCTGGTTTACTGCCTGTGTTCTCGCGACCCTGATTTTTGGATGCTGTTTTTGTACCTCTGCTGTGCCTTTCCTGTTTTGACCCCTGCCTGTTCTGTGACTTTGATTTTGGACTCTGACACTGTACTGTTGCTGTGCCTTCCTGGATTGGATTGCTGTTTTTCCTCTCTTAATATACCTGTTTATTCAGTCCTGTCTGCTATTGGGTCCTGTTTCCCATCTACCCTGACACTGAAGCGCATTTTGAGACCTCAAATGTCCGTCTATTGCAGTGCGCGAGTTTTCTGTCATTGACAATTCACACATTAGGCTTGATATGTTATCAGCTAATGGAAAGCCATTTTTTATGGATATCCATTGTCCTGTAACAGAGGATTGTAGGAATTATTGGCAAGTATAGGCTAAGTCATAGCTTGATCCAGGATAATTGTAAATAGTCTATACATGTACCATCGCACTTCGCCTGGATGTTGATGGAGTGGGCTGAAAGCAATTGAATGCTGCATTTCCTTTCACTGAGGGACAGATATGTGGTATTTTACCTATGGACCCTTGTTTTTTTTTAAAAGTTTTTTTTAATATAGCCTACACAATATTTCACGTTGTAATCTTGATATTTTTAGTCATGCTTGTGCGCACCCCTATGTGTAACAGAAAGGAGGGTGTACGCACATTGTGAACACGCCTATGTAGGTGCACTTGTATGCGCCATTAAAATAACATGTAAACAACTGCGACATGACTTTAGACCAGGTTTGTGGTGGTTTTAGCGTAAGCGCTTTCTGCTGGCTCAAGATAGCAATACGTCAAAAATTATCCTGGCCACTCATCTTAAGACCAACACGCTCAGTTCACTTGTAACCAGGGCAAGAATACATGGTATTTAAACGACGTGAGCGCTAGGCGTTATAATGAGCCCAGCGCCGGGTGTACGATGGCAAAAAACACTTGCGTTTGGGTTAGCGCCAGGTGTAAGATAGGGCCCCAGATATCTTATTTTCTGGTACTCTTACAAGCGATACTATAACGTCTCTGCATTTGAATGGATCTCTATGGGAATTGGGGGTGGGACTAGATTTAGCTGTAAATTATACTGGAACAGTATGGAATACATGATTGGTAAAATGGCTGTTATCAAGGGTCTGAGGTATCAAACAAGCCTCAAACCATCACTCTGCTGCCAGATATGCAGTATTTTCTGCATCCATATCTGTATTTCTGGCAGCAGAGTGATGATTTAAGGCTTGTTTGACATGTCAAACCATTGATGACTTAGAGCCATTTATCAAACCATGTTTCCATACTGTTCCAGTGTAATTTACCTCTAAATCTAGTCCCACTTCCCATAGAGATCCATTCAAATGCAGAGACGTTATAGCATCGCTTGTAAGAGTACCAGAAAATAAGATATCGAGTCTTTTGATGTTGTTGGGTCACAGACATCAGGAAGTCATGGCATGCAAAGGATATGTGTCCAAATATTAAAAATGGAAAGGCACAGTCAACTTAGTGCATGTAAACATCTGACCCACTGGAATTGTCATATAGTGAATTAAAATAATCTGTCTGTAAACAATTGTTAGAAAAATTACTTGTCATGCACAAAGTAGATGTCTTAACTGACTTGCCAACACTATAATTTGATAACATTAAATCTGTGGAGTGGTTAAAAATGAGTTTTAATGACTTCAACCTAAGTGTATGTAAACTTCCGACCTCAATTGTAATTGGGCACATTTCAATATTACCACAGTAGAATGTCTTCATACTTGGCAGGCATATAGAATGGGCCTTTGAAAATGTTAGCCAGTTGACCTTTGTAAGTAATTCTGGGAACATCCTGTGTAATGCCTGTCAATGATAGTGTTGCCATATGCACCCATATACAGCAATCAAGAACAGAAATAGTCATATCTGAAAAGTTCAACAGTAGAATGTCTTTATTCTTGGCAGGCACATAGAACAGACATTGTTCATCGTCATTCAGTTGAGTTATGGGGAAATCCTGTGTAATGGAAACTCAAATATAGTGTTGCCATATACATCCATATATAGCAATAATGAACATAAATGGCCATATTTCAAAATTTCCACCGTAATATTGTTTAATACTTGATATGCCTACAGAGTGGGCCTTTGTAATCCTTCACTTAAACACTAGTCTTCAAAATTCTGCGTAATGGTCTCTCACATGGTCTCTCTGGACCTTGCTGATCACAAATCTGCTGAAAATGTGGGCTATTTATGGGGAAAGCCTATGTAATGGACTGTCAAATGTATTCTTGCCATATACTCCTATATACAGCTAAAATTACCTCAAATGGTCATATCTCAATACTTCTACAGTCAGTAAAGATGGTACCGCAAATTTTAAATCGCGTTTTCTGCCTTTTTCCGCACAAGGGCGTTACCTAAAGGCGTTGTGATTCCCGTTCTCCCACTATACGCAGTGTAGATGTGCACACAAAATTGACGAACGGATAGTTTGACCGAACATTCTTAAAGAGCGGATAGCTTGACCGAGGTAGATAATGCCTGGTTCAGACTAACCCTACACAAACTCGGTGTTATGCAACAACTGTGACGACCGCATTCCCGTCCTACTGTTTCCCGTGTTTTCCCTCTCCCCCTGTGTCATGTTCGTCTCTCCTTAGTCCGTCTTTCCCCGTGCTGCAGGTTGGGCGTAGCTTCCTAATTGTATCACCCTGTTTCACGCCACTCCTTACAGCCTATCCCGCTTTCGCATGCATTCCACACTCTTCTATCTGCTAATCACTCCTGCATACATTCACACGCGGCACATAATTGATACCAATTAAATGTTGTATTTAGTCACCCGGTGTTCTCTGTCCTGTGCCGGTTCGTTAATTGTTGCCCAGACCAAGTTTGCGCAGATCTCGTTCGTTTACATTGTTGTCTGTGAACCTCTGGTCCTGCCTTGAGTCCTAGTAACCAGCCTAGTATATTCCCGAGTCTTGGCTGTACAGGTGTTAATTCGCCTTACCACCCTATTTAAATCCTGAGTCTGCTCCAGCCTGGAACAGCATGTCTGCTGTTCATGGTCCCGTCTTGTCAAACTAACTCTGTCTGCTTCAGTTCGCCTAACTGCAGTTGTTGGTCGTCCCTGCCTGCGACGCGGTCTACAGCCTCCCTCCTGACGTGTGTGCAAGCGGCTTGGGTTTCTGCTCCTCCACACTGCAGTTGTTCCTGCGTCCGGCCGTTGCCGCATCTACTGCCACGGTTACGGTTGCGCTCACTGCTGCTGCCCTGCTGCTACGCCTGGGTCCGATGCGGATCCTGATCCACGGTCCTGCTCTCCCGCTCCCGCTCATCCCCTGCTCATTCTAACCGGTTGTCTGTTTCCATTGCCTCCCCTGCTCTCTCCTAACTCTCTCATTCCCCGCAGCCTCAAACCCGGACTGTTCAAAGTAAATGTCGCTCCCTACTCTTCAGGAGAAGGCCATTATTGAAGTTTTAATTGTTGGATGCTTAGCGCTGTCGTGAGTCCAGTCCAGTCCAGCCCTGTCAAGTTCAGTTCCGGTCTGGAACGAGCGTTGCCCGGTTGTCAAGTCCAGTTCCGGCTTGGAACAAGTGCCGCCCGTCTGTCCAGTCCCATTCCGGCCTGGAACGTGTCCAGTCCGGTTGTCAAGTCCAGTTCCTTCTTGGAACAAGTCTACCCGGTCCAAGAATCTTGTGTGTGCATTGTTTTACCTGTCTTGCCTTTCTCCCCTTGCTACAGGACTGCCCTGTTGAGCAATAAATATCTGAGAATTGGCAATCTCTTGTCTGAGTCGTGCATTTGGGTTCAGTTCACTATCTGGGTCATAACAACAACTCTGCAACAAAAGATTTTTATTTTTTTTATTTTTACTGTAAAATATCTGTAATCCTGAAATTGTATCTAGCAGACTTTCATGTTCACAACGAGGTCTGTGGGATGGGGGTGTGTCTCTTTCTCTGTGGGCAGGGCCAAGGATGTTGTGACAACAAATGTGGGGAAAAACTGAACACTCCAGCTTTAATCGTAGATAGTCCTACCTAGAAGTATATTTTTTCATTTAATTATTGATGGGGCGTATTGGACCTTATTGCATCTACTATTTCTGCCTCATTCTTTGGATTTCCTGGAGTCTGTTCTTGGGGTATTGGTCACCACATCAATTACAAACCTAGAAGCTTGGATCTTTCAGAAATTTTACTTGAATATTTCGTATTGTAACCGAACATTTGCAGGTTGCACATTATGGTTCTTTTGTTTACTATAAAATTTTTTTTATGTTATTCAATATTACACACACGTTCAGTGTTCATGCTCCTAATAAAATAGTGAAATTGATTATTACTGCATTTGGATTTATCCTAATTTTTCTACAATTATTGTAGAATTACTTAAAATATCTCCTCAAACCTAAGAGCCAAACCAGAAAGCAAGGAAAAAGGAGTTGTACAGGCACGTGCAAAACCCTCCCCAAACCCTGACCAAACCCATACGGGGTTTTTCCTGCATGGAGAATTCCAAGGCGACCACCTAGATACATTTCCATGCCCCCTTGACAAAAATGTTTCTGGTGTTGGCAATAATAAAGCCTATTTCAAAGGTGTTTAGTATGGTGGATTACCTTCATTTGAACATACAATGGCGGCTCTACTGCAGAGTGCCGCTGTTGCTTAATCAATACTAATGCACTCGGGGACAAGGCGATGACGACGAAGAAGAAAGCTACTGTGGCTGTCACAGAACTGTAAATGAACAGTGCACTGTGGGTGCTGTAAGAACTCTGTGTAGCTAGCGCAAAGGATTGTGTTCTTAGGTTCTTACAGAGTTCTGTGAGCTAACAACAAGCCACCAAACTTTCTCCACCAAAATAAAAGCAAGCTGTTGTTACACTGTTTAAGAGATTAGAATTGTGACCACAGCTGCCTCATGTTACATTTATGGAATCTGGAATTCTGAGTTTATCTACTTAGTCTGCTGCGATATAGCCTACAAACTGTTTGTAAAACTGCACATTGCTGGGTCATTTTTGGGCCATGATTGCAACCCCCACACATCACATTACATGGGCAGCCAAAATTGGGGCAATAAAGCAATATAAATCTCCATGCAAATCTTTTTCTACTGCAAAAGCAAAGGACTCTAACTGTAAAAGCGGGGTGGAACTGGGTTACTCAGTTGCTTGAGTCTAGGGTTTACGTTGATCCACCCTTATTTGCATATTGGGGATCACAAATCTTGCTCTCCTGCAAAGGCAAAGGATTCTAACTAAGTAAATGTAGGGTGTAATGGATTCCTCAGAATCTCTATGTGAATCAGATGAGTTTCAGACAACACTGAGGAATTGTGGCTGTGGTTTAACTAATTTTATACCACCATTGTATGATTTTGAGCCAGAAAAGCCCCTCGTCATACGGTTTGCTGTGTCGGTGTGGGAAGATGATTCACATGTAGATGGGTGCTGGCCGGGAGGTCCAATGGCAGGAGGGGCAGGATTTGGGTGTATGGCTCAAAGACATTAAATAATGGTCCACTTAGCGTAACGGCTCCCTTCTCAGGATGGCATTGTCCTTGTTTTGAAGGTGTTACTGTGTGGCTGATGTTACCTGTCTATGAAGCTGATGCATAATGTTTGGGACAAAAATGTATTGGCCATCTTCCCAGTAGTCTGTAACATGGACATGTGAACAGGCAATATACACTGTCTGATTTGAACGATATCATTCTTACATTGCTACTCTTGAGATCAAACTTCTTCTGTAGCTGACATCAGATTGTGTACATTTAGATTAGGCTGTGTGGTTGATCAGATTTCACTGTTCCTGACCAAACTGTGTTTGAGATCAGATTGCTTTGGTGATTGAGCTGTGCTGTATTTGAAATCAACCTGTGCTGTGTAATCCAGATAATAATAATATAATAATAATAATAAACTTTATTTATATAGCACCTTTCATACAACAAGTAGCAGGCCAAAGTGCTTCACACTAGGGAAATAATAATAATAAACAGTTAAAACAGGAAAATATTGGATAAAACAATATAACATTAAATAAACACAATAAAAAATAATAAACTAGGATAGAATAATATGATAAAATGGGATAAAACAAAATGCAATAAAACACAATGAAATAAATGACAATATAACGGAATAAAACAAATCGGAGGGAAAAAATTTAAATAATAAAATCTTTTTTGGAAAAAACAATATAAAATTAATAAAAACACAAAAAATAATAATAAAATGGGATAAAACAAAATAATAAAATAGGATAAAACAAAATGCAATAAAACACAATGAAATACAAGACAAGATAGATGTATATTTATAAAACAAGTAAAAGCAAAAGACAAGTAAAAACTAAAAGAGGATAGATAGATAGATAGATAGATAGATAGATAGATAGATAGATAGATAGAAGTATTGGGATGGCAGGTATGCCATCCGCCAAGTTACGGCTTGGCCCCATACCTATGCCCCATACCTATACAGCACAGAGAGTTTTGCACTTTTCAGGGTTTCCTACAGAAGTAACCACAATGACCATAGACTCTCAGCCCTTAAAAACATTAACTTCTGTATGTTCTGACCTCATGTAACCACACAGCATTCAGATACAACTTCACACATCCACACAATAAAGCCCCAAACTTGGGTTATTTTGCCGTTTTTCTCCTTCCTCCTCTCTTCTTATTTTTCCTGCCTAACTGCTTGCCTCCGTCACGATGTTATCCAATGGGGAGAATTATTCTTTGAGGGTTTGGTCCATATACCTGCTCATCAAGCTTATCGCCCAATAAAAATGCTTCATACTAATGTTTTTTTAATGTTAATATAGCTAATGGCTTCATACTTTCCAAGAAGCTATTGTGGCTTAATGGTCAGAGTTGCTGTCTCTCACACAGAGGATTGTGGGTTCAAGCCCAGCAGGGCATATGCTTATCTTCCACAAAAACAATGTACAACTGTTAAGTACTTTTCATTTATTAGACTGTTATTATTTTCACATTAACACATTAACATATTTTTATTGCAAAGGCAAAAGAGGTTTCCAATATTAACTGTTCAATGTTTCACTTGTATTTCACTTGGACTATATCACACCCTCCCCAAACCAGACGCTCGCTCTTGTCTGGTTTGGGGAGGGTGTTACGCTCTGCTCTTGCGGTCATGACTGACTGAAGGGCTCTGCATGCTCGATCGACAACAACGCGACAGCAACACAACATGGGCTCTGCAACATCAACGCAACATCTGCGACCTTCGCAGAGGGGGTTGCAGAGGATGTCGCGTACCTAGCACAAAAATCAAACTAGTGACTGCAACGCAACCGTTCGCGTAGATGTTGCGCATCATTGATTGGTTGCTTAGCGAATGGAGGCGGGGCTGTCATATAATATTGGTTACTAAGTGTTGCTGGTTGCTAACGATATCTAAAATTAGCGATCGAGATCCAAAATAAAATTAAACCGTTTACGTTATCGATATATAAAAATAGATAGTTACATTTGTTAAATCATGAACCAGTTACAAGAACGATTATCAGAAGAAGTGAGAAAATACAAACATTTATATGACTATTCTTGTAGTGATTACAAAGACAGTCAAATGACCATGAACTCATGGAAGGAGATCGGCTTCGGCGTACTCTATCTCTCCTGCCGATTAAAAGCAGCAGCTCTTCCTCCTCATCATCTAGTGCCTGTAGCTGCATCTGCATTTGCAGAACGGCGTCCATCCCTGCTGCTGCTAGCTAGCGTGGCTACCACCAATTTATTTAGCTAACATTAGCTAACGTTAAAATGAAACCTAGTAAAATAAAACTAACTTCACTAACTTCACTAACTAACTTAACTAACTTGACTAACTAGCTTAACTAATTTAATTAACTATAACTATATTACACTATATACAAGAACACGAGCAACAAACAAACAAACATAAAGACGGCATGTTATCGATGGGTTGGTTGAGCAGGGAAATTAGTTACGTTGAAATGGAGTTACGTTGCTAGGGGGGAGCTAGCTACATACGGGATACAATGTTGCTAGGGGGAGGCTAGCTACATACAGGATACAATGTTGCATAGGCTGCGCGTAGCTTTTGCAGAAGTATAAATTGCAGAGTGCTTGCAACATTGTTGCATTGCGCGAACATGAAGAAGTTGCACAAGTTTCGCACAACCATGCAGAGCCCTTGACTGTGGAAACCAAACCTCAACGTACCCTTGCCTCGGCCAACATTTCTTTATTCATTCATTTCTTCACTTCAGTTCTGTTCACTTCATCCTTTTCAAACATAACACAATGTCACCATAAAATTACCTACTAGGAAAATTAAGAATTTACGATAATAGCCTACATTAATAAGCAGCAATCCTTTAAGAGATCGGATTTATAAACCGCCAATTCCCCAAACATATCTGATTCATGGTTAGTCACTTAAAAAAACAAAAAAACAATAGCCTCCGAACGTGACTCTAGTCTACGCTACTCTGCAGATAATGTAGCTTACTACAAACACTTTTACTTATAATAATAATAATAATAATAATAATAAGAAGAAGAATAATAATCTCTGGTATGTACTTTCGTAGTAGTATCTATTGTTTTCTTTCTGGCTAAGATTCCTGGGAAATATGCGTTGTCCAATTAAGCTTGTTAGCCAACGTTACTGTTGCCAGAGAAACGTCAGTCTGCTTCTAGTCAGGAAGCAGGTACAAGCTAGGCTACTATGAAGCGAATCAACATGCCTTATAGCCTACATTCATTGCACTACAGAAAACTAAACTAAACCTAGCTGTCCGGTACCAAAACATTTCCCGCAGGTAACGTTCTACACTACCGGAAAAAAAACTGCGAAGGAATTCTGCTGTGCTTATGAACTCACTACTCGCTCACTAGCTTGTAGCCCACACATGGAAGGTTGGAGTTACGCATCCGGCAATCCAGTGTTGAATAGCCTAACGTTAAATGTATTTCATTTTTTAGAATACTAATAGCCCTATTATAAAACTGTTTCCATATTTTACTGATGCAAACTATTTAGGCTGTATGTCTTTCAGCTAGAATGTGTTTGCATCTAGCCCATTGTGCATGCATGTCTCCATATAGACTTGGTTCATTCATTTACATGCTTCTTCATGATCCATAGCTCAGGTGGTGCTGTTCATTGTATTTCATTACACATTAAATACTGCTCATCTACAAACTCTTTTTATGTTATTGTGTGCTGTCTGTAATAGGATAAATGTTCTCATTCTTGTCAATAGAGGGTGTTATGGTTACGCAAATGTCTGCATGCATTTCTTAGGAATGCATGTCTCTACGTGTTTATCTTCATGCATTATTCATCATTAGTTAGCTATAAAAAAATACGTGATATCAGATCAAAAATGTCTACGACGTAAAAAAAAAAGCCAAGTTACTCACGCATAGCCTACATAGTGCTGTCTATAAGTCCTTAATTCCAACTTGCAAAAATTAGACCTGCCTTTAAAAGTAAAGCAACTTGGCCCTATGTTTCTTCATCTTACCATCACAAGAGAATGTGGTCAATGAAACTGTATGTGCCATATCAAACTGCAAAATGAAAATAATATATAGTGGAAATAATCTGATTCAGATGTGTTGCATTTAGAAATTAAACAGAAAAATTACTACACTATAGGGCATGTTTGAACAATTGTCTGCATCCACTGCTTTGGGTCTATGAAAAGCACAGAATGAATAAAATGTATTATTATTAAGGGTCCAAGCACGAAGTGCTGGAACCCTATTGTAATTGTTCCGATTATTAGGGGACCGTGCAGCGAAGCTGCAGGTACCCTATTGTATCTGTTCAGATTATTATTTTTTTTTTTATTTTATTCTTTTTTTTCTTCTCCCATTTCACCTAAAATTCCTGTGGGCTGGTTTGTCCTAGAATCACCCCACTTGGCACGCTTGTTGGGATTCCCAAACTCTTGAATCCTCTATATTATGACGCAGATTGAACACCTGGTGGCGCTGTAGTGCATGTGACAAAATTTTGACATTGACACGCCCACTGCCGACGCCCTGTTTCACCTAGAGTCACAAAATTTGGTATGCATGTCCATTTGCTCATTCTGAACAAATTTGCCTCAAGGACCCATAAAGTCCGCCATATTGGATTTTTTGCTAATTAGCATTTTTTGTTAAACGCTTAAAATGCTACTCTCCTACAAAATTTGACCAATTGAGATGAAACTTGGTGGACACACACTTATATTCAGGATTTTGATATTTTCAAAGATGGCCGAATGACGAGCCAATGAATGAACTCTGCCATCTTCGATTTTCCGCTAATTTGCATTATTTGTAAAACACTTAAAATGCTACTCCTCCTACAGAATTAGACCAATTTGCACCAAACCTGTTCAAAGGACTCAACCCGCACCCTTACATACATGCATTACTTTACTAAGGCGTATGTCAAAAAATTGGCCGAATGAGAAGCCAATGAATTTCGCATTGGGCGTGGCTTATCGCACAAATGCTAGTACTTCTAAAACCGTTTGATATAAAGTTCTGAAACTTGGTGGGTTCATTGAGAGTTAGATCAAGACTTGAGCCCTGCAGTTTTAACCCAATCAATCTGCGTGGTGGCACTAAAGAAATACAAATGTTGGGATGGCAGGTATGCCATCCGCCAAGTACACTATCTCTGCTTAACAGGCCGTCTACCTACTATACCAACCGTGAAAGTTCCAGTAGCTTAGTGGTTAAGGAATTTGACTGCCGTGTAGTAGGTTGGTGGTTCGATCCCCACCTGCTCCCAATTTTTTTTGAGGCAAAATCGTAAAAAGTTTCTTTTTATTGCAAAGCCTAGGAAATTTCACAATATTATCTGTTTGCATTATGAAGTCAGTAAGCAAAAACAATCTGATACCTCAACACACAAATCTTATTTGGCCTCCTCATTTCTGTTAACCTGCTTTGGCCTAGTGGATACAGTATTGGCTTTTCATGTATGTGGTCAGCGGTTCAATTCCGGCTTGGTACCAATGGCTTGGTTAATGTTTGGCAAAACTATTGTGCAAATGCTATGCTTCTTTTAATGTTGTTTTCACATTAAGAAACACCTTTTTATTGCAAAACTTAAGAAATTTAACAGTATTAACTGTTCACTGTTTCACTTGTACTTAAAAGACTTAATACGCAAGCCCTTACTGGATCGGGTTAAGATACCATCAGCAATGGCAAAAGCCCTGATTAGAAACAAATATTTATATTTTGGGTCAACCCTGTCTAGAGTTGTCTACCATTTTGCAGTTTCTGCATTTGACAAATGGCGCTAATGCCGCACGGAAATCGCTGCTTGCAGCTATATTTAGGGGACCGTGCAGCGAAGCTGCAGGTACCCTATTGTATCTGTTCAGATTCTTTTTTTTTTTTCTCCCCTTTCACCTAAAATTCCCGTGAGCTGGTTTGTCCTAGAATCACCACACTTGGCACGCTTGTTGGGATTCCCAAACTCTTGGATCCTCTGTATTATGACGCAGATTGAACACCTGGTGGCGCTGTAGTGCACGTGACAAAATTTTGACATTGACACGCCCACTGCCGACGCCCCGTTTCACCTAGACTCACAAAATTTGGTATACATGTCCATTTGCTCATTCTGAACAAATTTGCCTCAAGGACCCATAAAGTCCGCCATATTGGATTTTTTGCTAATTAGCATTTTTTGGAAAACGCTTAAAATGCTACTCCTCCTACAAAATTTGACCAATTGAGATGAGACTTGGTACACACCCTCGATCGCCCATGTCTCATAAAATTAATATTCAGAATTCTGATATTTTCAAAGATGGCCGAATGACGAGCCAATGAAATTTCAATGGGCGTGGCTTATCACAAAAATGCTAATAATTCCAAAACGATTGGACAGAAAGCTATGAAACTTGGTAGGTCGGTTAAGACTACCATTAGGACTACACATCTACAGTTCTATCCCAATCGATCCATGTGGTGGCGCTATAGAGTTCCAAATATGAAGAAATATAAAAAAATTCACTAAAAATCACAGTTCCTTTGCAGAGATGTATAACCTGCTACATTGACAAAGAGCCGGATTTGGATCATAGAACTTTACTAATTTGGTGGGCGCCATCTTGAATTTGCCGACATTTTGGCTTAAATGTACTCATTTATTACTTCTTTGAGTTTTACCTTAAGCGCTTGGCTGATTAGCATGAAACTTGGCAAATAGTTAGAAGTTGGCATCATACAAGCTCACACCGAATTTTGTGGCGATAGGCCAGTTGGTGGCGCTGTAGTGCACGTGTAAATATTGTGACACTGCCGACGCCCCGTTTGACCTAGAGTCACAAAATGTGGTGTACAGGTCCTTCTGCTCATGTTGAACAAATTTACCTCAAGGATCCATGAAGTCAGCCATATTTGATTTTCCGCTAATTAGCATTTTTTGTAAAACACTTAAAATGCTACTCCTCCTACAAAATTTGGCCAATTTACATGAAACGAGGTACTCAAACTCCTTAGACCATGCTTCATAAAAGTTATATACAGAATTTTGATATTTTAAAAGATGGCCGAATGACGAGCCAATGAATTTTCAATGGGCGTGACTTATCACAAAAATGCTGATAATTCCAAAAATAATTTGACAAAGTTATGAACCTTGGTAGATCTATTAAGAGTAACATGAGGAATGGACCTCGACAGTTTCAACCCAATCGAGCCACGTGGTGGCGCTATATAGATCCAAATATAAGAAAATGTAAAAAAATTCACTAAAAATCATTGACACGCCCACTGCATATGCCCCGTTTTATTTAGAGTCACAAAATGTGGGATAGCGGTCCTTCTGCTCATACTGAACAAATTTGCCTCAAGGAACCATCAAGTTAGCCCTTTTGGATTTTCCGATAATTAGCATTACTTGTAAAACACTTAAAATACTACTCCTCCTATAAAATTTGACCAATTTACATGAAACCTGATAAACCCACTCCTTACACCATGCATTATAAAAATTATAAACAGAATTTTGATATTTTAAAAGATGGCCGAATGACGAGCCAATAAATATCCAGTGGGCGTGGCTTATCACAAAAATGCTAATAATTCCAAAACCATTTCACAGAAAGTTATGAAACCTGGAAGGTCTTTTAAGAGTAACATCTGGACCTGACCTCTCCAGTTTCAACCCAATCGAGCCACGTGGTGGCGCTATAGAGATCCAAATACAAGAAAATATTTAAAAATCCACCAAAAATCATTGACACGCCCACTGCCGACGCCCCGTTTGATCTTCAGTCACAAAATTTGGTGGATACATCCCGCTACTCCTGCCCAACAAATTTTCCTCAAGAAACCATGAAGTCTGCCATCTTCGATTTTCTGCTAATTAGCATTTTTTGTAAAACACTTAAAACACTACTAAAATGCTAGCCCCATTTGCACCAAACCTGTTAAACGTACTCAACCCGCATCCCTACATACATGCATTACTTTACTAAGGCGTATGTCAAAAATTGGCCGAATGAGAAGCCAATGAATTTTGCATTGGGCGTGGCTTATCGCACAAATGCTAGTACTTCTAAAACCGTTTGATATAAAGTTCTGAAACTTGGTGGGTTGATCGAGAGTTAGATCAAGACTTGAGCCCTGCAGTTTTCACCCAATCAATCTGCGTGGTGGCACTAAATAAATACAAATGTTGGGATGGCAGGTATGCCATCCGCCAAGTACACTATCTCTGTTTAACAGGTCGTCTACCTACTATACCAACTGTGAAAGTTCCTGTAGCTTAGTGGTTAAGGCGTTTGACTGCCGTGTAGTAGGTTGGTGGTTAGATCCCCACCTGTTCCAAAGTTTTTTTTGAGGCACACAATGTGCACGTCATTGTAAGAATGTTCTTTTTATTGCAAAGGCTAAGAAAGTTCACAATATTACCTGTTATCTGTTTGAATTATGAAGCCAGTAAGCCAAAACAATCTGATACCGCAACACACAAGTCTTATTTGGCCTCCTCATTTCTGTTAACCTGCTTTGGCCTAGTGGATACAGTATTGAATCACAGAGACGAATCCGGGGTAATCACAGAACATGGCTGGTGAGAGATTGGCGGTAGGTCGGCTTGCATAGTAACAACTTACTTGTTCAAGTTCGACTGACTGTTTGTTAAAATGCCACTGAAGAAGATTCCAGTGAATAGTGAGGAAATGGAGGAGATTAAACAGTCTCTAAACTTCATGTCGGAAGAAATTACAAAAGTGGCAAAACAGCAGACACAACTGCTTGGATTAATGGAGGAAGTGCGCGAACTAAAGAAAATGGTTTTGGAAATAGATAAGGAAATCAGTCTCCTAGAAAGACGAGTGAATGAACTGGAACAGTACACGAGAATGGACGATGTGATTGTGAGCGGACTTAACATCAGACACCGCTCATAAGCGAGGGCTGCAGCCGGATCTGGCAGTCGAGGTGGCGAGGATGACACAATGGGGGAAATAAACTCCCTGGAGCAACAGGTACTCCAGTTCTTTACATCGAAAGACATTGATATTGACAGCAGTGCTATTTCAGCCTGCCATGTCCTTCCAAGGAAAGACAAAAAGGCAAAACCGGCTATTATTATCCGGTTTGTAAATAGGAAAAATAAAAACGGCCTGCTGCGACAGGCAAAAAAATTGAGAGGAACGGATGTATACCTTAATGAACATTTAACTAAGAAGAATTCCGATATCACCAGGCAAGCAAGGGCTCTCAGGAAACAAAGTAAAATTCAAGGAACCTGGATGAGAAATTGTAAAGTGTGGATTAAATTAAATGGAACACCGGAGGAAGCTAAAGTCATCATGATAAGAGAGCTCGCGGATCTGAATAAGTTAAATGAGTGATGGAGGTTTATATCTCAGGCTCAATAGGCCTAGGCCTACCGCAAGTGAGTAGCGACTCTTTTGTTATGGACATGTATGATAAAAATTGGACTTGTATCTGTCTTGATGACGGGAACAGACTGTATACAACCATTCTCATCTGGGCATGAGCTCTGTTTAAAAACTTTTGATTATTCAGAACACAGACTTCACAATATTGAATATGATATTGATCCAGACAATAATTTTTTCCTCAACACAAATTGGCAGTGTAAATACTTCACAGAGGAACAATTTAAAAATAATGATATCACAAACCGGACATTATCAATAATACATTTTAATAGTAGGAGTCTCTGTAAGAATATCTCCAAAATCCAGGACTGTTTGACACAATATAACAAGAATTTTTCTGTTATAGCAGTTTCTGAGACTTGGCTAAATGAAGAACAAACTGCCATGGTCCAAATTAAAGGATATGATTTATTTACTGCAAACAGACTTAATAAAAGGGGTGGGGGTGTTGCACTGTATGTCAGGGCATCTTACCATAGTGAAATTGATAAAAATATGACATTTGCAATAGATAATGTGATGGAATGTGTTACTGTTGAAATTAAATCAGAGAAATCAAAAAATATAATTATAAGTTGTGTATATAGAGCCCCGGATACCATGTTCAAGGATAAATTGTCAGAAATATACAACTCAATCAATAATAATAAGCTGATTTTTGTCTGTGCAGATTTTAATATAGACCTGTTGAATCCTCATGGACAAAAACAAACAAATAATTTTTGTACGGGATTGTATCCTTCAATCATACACCTGAGCAGGATAACAGTAGATACTGCTACGCTAATTGATAATATATTCACCAATGCCACTGAGGGGAATATAACTGGAGGTTTACTCATAAATGATGTTAGTGATCATTTGCCTGTTTTTATTGCCTTCGATTACAGTATAAAAAAGCATGAGGAGATAGAAACCAGGAGATTCATAAGACGAGTAACAGAAAGTGCCATTGAATATCTTAGGGAGGATTTATTTAATCAGGATTGGAGTGAAATTTATGTTGAAGATGTAGATGAATCATATGAAACATTTATTTCTATTATATAACTTCTATGATAAACATTGCCCTCTTGTGGCTGAAGTGGATAAAAACAAATATACAGAAAAGCCATGGATAACAAAGGGAACACAAAATGCTTGTAAAAAGAAAAATGTGTTATATAAGAAATTTTTTAAATATAGAACAAAGGAAGCTGAAAGTAAATATAAGACATATAAAAATAAACTAACAAGTATTATGATATATAGTAAAAAAAAATGCATTATAGTAATCTAAAAAAAAACAGGACTAACATCAAAAATACTTGGAGAGTTTTAAATGAAATCATTAAAAAGGACACAATAAAAAGATGCTACCCATATTATTTTATTTCTGACAATGATACTGTTATTAAGGAAAATAAATTGATAGCTGATAATTTCAACGAATATTTTGTTAACATGGGGAAAAAATGAGCAAATTCCATTATATCACCAAGCAGTATAGATGGAGTAAATAGAAATATTATTAATATAAATACTCATTCAATGTACATTAGAGAAACGGATGGAAAAAAAAATTTGAAATTGTACACAAATAAAAAAATAAAAAATCAACAGACTGGAATGGTTATGATATGTCTTTGATTAAAAAAATTATTGACTGTATTGTTAAACCTCTAAATTACATCTGTAATCTGTCCCTGATGGCTGGAAAATTTCCCAAACAAATGAAAACAGCCAAAGTCATTCCACTATATAAATCTGGGGATAAACATGTTTTTTCAAATTATAGACCAATTTCATTGTTATCACAATTCTCAAAAATTTTTGAAAAAATATTTGTAAGAAGGTTAAATGATTTCATATCTAAGCATAATATACTTTGTGAACAGCAATATGGATTCAGAAAAAACCGGACCACCTCTCTAGCACTAATAGATCTTGTTGAACAAATTACAAATGCTACCGAGAGAAATGAATATACAGTAGGAATATTTCTTGACTTACAAAAAGCGTTTGACACCATAGACCATAAAATATTACTATTCAAATTACAGAGGTATGGTATCAGAGGATTGGCTCATTATTGGTTAACCAGTTATTTGGAAGACAGGTATCAGTATGTTTCTATTAATAATGCAAATTCAAACCTCTTGAAGGTTATGTGTGGGGTGCCACAGGGTTCAGTACTTGGACCATTGCTGTTCATTTTGTATATAAATGACATATGTTTGGTGTTAAAGTCACTGAAGTGCATACTTTTTGCTGATGATACAACCATTTTTTGTAGTGGGGATCATTTGAAACAACTTCTGGATACAGTGGAGAAAGGACTGCAGAAAATAAAAACATGGTTTGATGTTGCAATATTGCAATATTGTATAAAGCTCAAGAGTTCTTATGTCAGAAATCACTGAACACACTATACTATTCACTCATAGTCCCATACATGACTTACTGTGTAGAGGTATGGGGAAACACTTATAAAACAAATACAAACTCTATTTTTTTTATTACAAAAGAAAGTCATACGAATTGTAAGTAAAAACCCTATAGTGAGCCTACTAATCCGTTATTTACTCAGCTAAACATACTTACATTTATTGATTTAGTAGACTACATTACAATACAAACCATGTATAAAGCGAAAAATGGACAATTACCATTAAGTATCCAGAGGTTGTTTAAAATGAGGGACAGTCAATACAATTTGAGAGGAACATATATATTTGAAAAACCAAAGATACAAACAAATGTTGTCTGGCAGTAAGAGGGGTGACCCTGTGGAATAAATGTACTGAAAATTTTAGAACCTGCAGCACACTGATCAGGTTCAAAACAATTTATAAGAAAAATTTTATCATGCAATACACCATTGAAAAATAATGTAAGTATGTTAATGTCTTGTCTAGTAATAACATTAATGATAACATTAATAATTCATAAGTGTTTGTTTCTTGCCATGAATTTTATGTTTTCATGAGGTAAGAGGGGTAGGTGTAAATAAGCTTTAGCTTCAGCCTACACCCTTTTGGTATATAACACAGAATTTAAAATAATAACTTGTTATTGTGTTTTGTCTATTGTAAATGTACCAAATAAATATATTTCATTCATTCATTCATTCATTCATTCATTCATATTGGCTTTCCATGTATGTGGTCAGCGTTTCAATTCCAGCTTGGTACCAATGGCTAAGTTAACGTTTGGCAAAACTATTGTGCAAATGCTATGCTTCTTTTAATGTTGTTTTCACATTAACCTCTTAATACCAAACGCCCCCTAGCGGTAACGCGGGCGTTACGGAAATTATTAAATTATACATTTCATTAATTTAATAATATATAATAAATATATTATATATTATTTATCAATATTTAATCAATATTTTGATTAAATATCCTTAAGATATATCCATTCCTTCTGGGAAAGTGGTTTTTAAGCCCAAAACGTCGGGATAAAACTTTGTAAATAACGTTGGAAACTCGGACCTAATTCTCAAACATGTATTGCAGCTTGATGTCACACCATAAACAATGTGCTGGTAAACTGTTCTGCTTAATTGTATTTCACAATACTTTGGTTTGAAAAATCATTATACCTTTTAGGCTTCAAGAAAAAATACTTTAAAACTTTCATACGGCTGTACATTATTTTTTTCCAATTTTAAACCGACTTGTGCTTTTTTGCACTTGATTACGACTCGTTCGGCTGTGTTCACTTTGGCGTTGTGAAACTCAGCCAGTTTCTGGAGTACCAATCCCGTGGCTTAGTATGTGTTAGCCAGAGTTGTTTTGAACTTGCTTGCAGAGATTTATGCAAAACCGTCGTCAATTGGGTGTATTTATTTGACTGATAGCACAATAGGCGTATCTGAAGTGGGAAAAACTGTCTTCCACCCGCCTCCACTCTGAGTATTATTTGCTTTCCATTGGGTTTTAAAACTGTCTGTCAAATATTCCAGGCAATAGCCAAGACTCTTATCTTTCAAACAAGCCCTCATTTAACACAATGCCGTCGTAAAAAAAGGAAATACTGCCCTGCGTATAAGGAAGTGGCGGCCACGCGTAATTATCGAACCGAGATGGCGCAGTGTTTTTACCTTGTAGCGTAGCTCGCTACATTCCGTTTAGCAAAGCACAATTAATTAGGTAAGGCCCGCAGTTACATTTTTTTACTTTAGAGTATTTTTGAGACAGTTTTTGTGTAGTTATGTCGAGATTTTTGAGGCGTTTATCCGTGCACCAAGTGCTAGACAAACTGGATAAGCCAGAAGATGTTTTTGCCGAGGGAGACTCATCCTGTCTCAGTGACGCTGAATCCACTGATGACCGAGATTATGTTGCTGACATGTAAGTTGTTTTATCATACTAACAGTGTTATGCTATAAATGCATTGAATTTCGCCATGGCAGGTAACGTCGTTAGGGCTGGTGGTATTACCGATTTTTCGATATACCAGTGTGAATTCACGCAATGCCATGCGGGTTCGTAATTACATTGTCAACTGTATTTTATTGTTTTTCATACAATTAATATTACAAATTGCACATTCCAACGGTATGATAAATAATTTATGAAGTAAACTTGAAGGGTGTATTGTCTGTGTTGACAAACTCGCACGTGTTACGTGGCGTTGCCAACAACACAGATGTTTGTGGAAACGGTAAGTTTGGTGTAAGCATCGAAGGAAATGTGCAATTTAGCTGCAATGCGTGAATCCCTGTGTTTCTTCTGTGAAGCTAACTAACCTTATATACTTATGCATAAAATCGGTCCCTCTCAGCTAAATTAATATAGATAGTATTACCTTTACAGTGGCAAGCTAGCAAGCAAAATTACAGGTAACAAGCAGCTAGCTATCTATTTGTGTCTGAGATGAGCTACTAAATCGATTTTTTTGAGTGTGAAATGGCTTCTGGAAGTGTTTAGTAAAGTCATTGTTCCCCATGAGTAAATTGTTCTGTATGCAGTACAGAAGGCTGTGCAGGTAAACAAAATGGCAATTTATGCATGGTATGAGGAAGAGAACATGATAACATGAGGGAGTACTTGTTTATTATTATTATTGTTGATTGTTGTTGTATAAGGGGGACTAATGGGTATATCAATATGGTGGACAATTCCATGGACAGGGTTAGTGGGGTTTGTAATGATGCAGATTGCTCTCCTGAGGGAATGTGTAGTCTAAATGGCTTCTGTATGAATGGTTAAATAATCTCTCCTCACCCTCCACCCCCATGTTTTGATCCTTTGCCTTTTTTTGTTTTTAGTTCATTTTTTTTTTAGCTTTTTGGGCCCTGCCATTTTGTACTTTCTTTGTGTAAATACGGTAACTTCAGCAATTAGAGGGCAAGGATCTTTTTATTTGTTACAGCAGGGGTGTTTTTATTTTTTATCTAGGAAACTGGTGGACTTTTGATTTTTTATCCACTGCACTTTTAGTAGTACACCTTAGTGCACTTGTATATAGTTGATATATGTTTGTCATGTATAAAGTTTTGCCTCCTAAAACCCAACCCCAACGTCCCTGTCATAGGAGGTGGCAACAGAATAAAGGACAGGACTGGCAAGCAGTAATGTGTAGGGAAGTTTCATACTATTCCCATTATTCATTTGAAAACCTGTTTGCACATTCCTGGACTCATTTCTGGCTAATGGGGCTCTGGTGAAATACACAAGATTCACTGTGCTGCTACATGGGTTTTGACAGCTTTTTGTAACCTTGGGTAGTTAGTTGTGTAATATGAAGAGCACCAAGAACACGTCTAAAAATGAACTTTTATTGCCAATATTGACAAATTATCTCATTTTATTGTAAAAACCTAAAAAATAAATCATATTGAGACCTTTCTGGAACATTGCCATTTTTGGAACATTTGGCACCATTTGGCACCATTTGGATAACGAAAAAGGTTCACCTGAAAAAAACCCTGTAAAATTTGAATGGTTTGAGATATTGACACCAGATTGTTACCAGAGGTAGGCAGCATATTGATGAATCAGATAGAGGAGTAATTTCCTCCATAGCATTTGTAGCTCCCCAGGTAAAAAATCTTAAACTTGAATGTAGGTACCCGTTTTTTAGTTTTTTAATATTTTCTGTACATAAATTGTTGTAGTTAAGTATCAAAAAGTGGATTTCTATGAGTTCTCACTGCTTAGTCGTAATACTGCAGGTGTCTGCTTTAATAAAAGCCATGAACCATATTTGTACCATTTATAGTTTTTGAGATAACCACCTTTGTTTGTCACTAGTGAAAACAGGCAAAAATTGGCCTATTTTGCCCTCGGTAGGAAGAGGTTAAGAAACACCTTTTTCTTGCAAAAGTTAAGAAATTTAACAGTATTAACTGTTCACTGTTTCACCTGTACTTAAAAGACTTAATACGCAAGCCCTTACTGGATCGGGTTAACCCTTTCCAGCCTAAGCGAATATTGGGTCAACATTCTATTCCATTTTATTTCTTAATGTGCGTTGCAAAAATGTTTGTAGTGTGATCATATTACATCAGATACATAAACTTGATATAACATTGTAAAAAGGATAACTGGGGCTTTCAATTGATATAAAAAATAATAGGATTACTTGATGGCAATATCATCAATTATGGAAATACATTTACCAACTAAATTTATAAAAAATTCTAAATGGCTATTTTCTAATGAGAAACGTGCTTTTTTACCCATTTCATGTTCAAGATAGGGGGAAACTTACAGTGTATGATATCTTCACCATTGTGTGAGTCATATAGAATAGGACTCAGAATAGATTTATCTTCTACTGCTCAAAAGTTATAACCACTTCAGTGATGGGTAAGAAAAGGCTAAAATAAACACTTTAGAATGTTAGGTTCATTGAAAATATGACATGTGTATGCAAAACTGTTTGTGGTGTGATCATATTATGTTACACCCCTAAAGATAATATACCATTTTAAACAGGATAACTGGAGCTTTCCATTTATATACAATAATATGCTTACTTTAACACAATATCATCAATTATTAAAACAAATCACAAAATAAATAATAATAAAAAAACTTTCAAAATGGCTATTCTCCATGAGAAACCTAGGTTTTTAAACATTTCATGTTCAAGATCGAGGGAGACAAACTGTGTGGTATCTTCACTATTTTGTAATGATATAGAGTAGAAATCAGAACAGATTTATCATTTACTGCTCAAAAGTTATAACATCTTAGTGATGTATGGGAAAAGGCAAAAGAAAATTTTTAGTAGAATGTTGGCTTCATTGACATTTCACATTACCACTTATCCATACTCCTAATGGGTCACTGTTGAGAATCTGTTGATATAATGCAAAAATGAAAGACACATACACTGAAATATACAATTTATGTGTTCAATGAAACACACACTTTATTTAAAAAAGATGTATAACATAGTGAATGGATGTAAATGGATAACATTGTAAAACAAATAAAAACAAGATACAACCCATGGCAAATATCAGTTTAGATACCCGTAAAATTAATGCATTGGATTTATTTACAGTAAAATCATTAATGTATTAGTACAGATACAGCAGACAAATCTATGGTCAAGCATAAACACCTTCAATATATTCAAAAATGAAGAAGATAACAGTAAGTGCATGCATGCCCTGATGGTCCTCCGTGTCGTGCTCTGCAATGACCCTCAGCACCTTCCTTCTCTTCAGGGACTGTATCAGATGGCTAAATGTCCATCCTTTGCTGCAATACATAAATATGTAATCATTTACCATTTCATTAATCCATAACATATCATATAAAACCATTTCTGAGTAATTAAAGGGCTGTATACTTGCAATAACATCATCTTACAACAAACGCTTTATGCTTATGTCAGGAATAGATAAAATAGCTATTCTGGACACAAGCATAATGTCCATCCATTGCTGTAATAGATAAATATATTATCAGTTGCCATTTCATTAATCCATAACATATAAATCCATTTCTGAGTCATTAAAGGGGTGTATAATGAGAATGACATTTTACAGAAAACACTATATGCTCAAGAATAACGTTAGATAAAAAGCACAACAATAACACAATGTTAGACTACTTAACACAATGTTAGACTACTTAGCATAATGTCCATTCATATAAGATATTGTTTTGAATGAACAGACCTAAATCATCAGTGACATTGGCTCAACTGAATGATGTCTTTTTGTGATATTTGTCTAAACAGGCTAATCTTGCTCAAGTCAAAAACGTGAGTCAGAAAATAAAACGTGAAGCTGACGTTACGTTAGGAAATATTTGCTGTTTAGTTCTCTACTCCATTCATTTTCGACAGGACTGATCAACAACAAGATTCAAATTTATACATAACGTTATGTTAAAAAACTAGCTAGTTAGTACTTGCTATTGATAAGACTAATAGTTGAGTATAACATTTATAAAGATAGCAAGACAGACAGCAGAGCTAACGTTTCAAATTAGGAAAACAAAAACGCAGAAAAGAAAATGGCTGTTCGCGCGGCGAGAGGATGACAGCTCACTGTTAGACTAATGCTATTTGTTTTAGCTTTAGTTAGCTATTATTTAGTTATCAAGGTCTACAGTAAATACGGAAAATATTCACATCTAACGTTATCACTTCACTTATTCATTGTATGACAGACTTTTTCACAATTTCATCTCGAAACGAGCTGGGGTAAGAATAACACAGTGGCATCATTTGAAGCTAGAGCCAAACGTTAGCTACCTTAGCGAATTTCAAGTGAAAATATGAGAAAGTCTGCAGTACAAAAACAGGATTTTATTCAAAATAAAATCGTTTCTGAAGTAATATCTATGGTTAATTATTATCTTAAAGGTTGTATCAGCGATTTTGGGTCGAAACATAAATGATCACATTCATCTGATTTTTCCTCACGATCCGCTAGCTGCCCGGCCCATAAGCAGGCCGTCAAAAAACCGCGTCTCTGTAGGAAGCCTATGCTCCGAGATCGTACACAAAAACAAATGGTACTACCAACCACTCAAAACCAAAATAAACAGTATTCCAACCAATCACCGACAAGGGGTGGGTGATACTAATACGCTAATACTCTTATCTCGCTGAAATCTTGACGGATTTACAAACGGTTTGGTTTCTTACAAACGTTATTAACGTGGTTATAATTCTGGATGCTTGAACACTATTTTTTAAAACATAACATAATTGGCTCTGAGCTGGAGCTGGCTCTGTTTGTTTGGGATTTCGCTTCAGAAGTGACGTCACCCAAAATCGCTGATACAACCTTTAAATATTTCTTACCTCAGGGGGTTTACTGGCTTTCCCTCAGTCGCAGTAAAGTCTTCAGACGATAGTCTTCTGTCCGAGGTGGTCCGCTCCGCCCGTGGTGAGGCAAATGGAGATTTACGAGGTTGACGTGCGGTTTTATTTAGCGGTCTAGAAATAAATCCCCGCCCACTAAGCTCATGAACCAATTATATGCAATTGTAGCTTATTTTGTCATCTCTAACTAGCATTTTTCAAAAAGAAAATCAGTGATTGGACGGCAGAGCTATTATACGTCAAACCATCAGAACAATTGTACTGAAATTAGAATGCTCCAGCTGGAATGGGTTAAGATACCATCAGCAATGGCAAAAGCCCTGATCAGAAACAGGTCAACCCTGTCTAGAGCTGTCTACCATTTTGCGGTTTCTGCGTTTGACAAATGCCGCTAATGCCGCACGGTCCCCGGAAATCGCTGCTTGCAGCTATATTTAGGGGACCGTGCGTCGAAGCTGCAGGTACCCTATTGTATCTGTTCAGATTCATTATTAGGGGACCGTGCAGCGAAGCTGCAGGTACCCTATTGTATCTGTTCAGATTCTTTTTTAAATTTTTTTAAAAATTGTTTTTCTCCCCTTTCACCTAAAATTCCCGTGAGCTGGTTTGTCCAAGAATCACCACACTTGGCAGGCTTGTTGGGATTCCAAAACTCTTGGATTCTCTGTATTATGACGCAGATTGAACACCTGGTGGCGCTGTAGTGCACGTGACAAAATTTTGACATTGACACGCCCACTGCCGACGCCCGTTTCACCTAGAGTCACAAAATTTGGTATGCATGTCCATTTGCTCATTCTGAACAAATTTGCCTCAAGGACCCATAAAGTCCGCCATATTGGATTTTTTGCTAATTAGCATTTTTTGTAAAACGCTTAAAATGCTACTCCTCCTACAAAATTTGACGAATTGAGATGAAACTTGGTATACACACTCCTTAGACCATGTCTCATAAAAGTTATATTCAGAATTTTGATATTTTCAAAGATGGCCGAATGACGAGCCAATGAAATTTCACTGGGCGTAGCTTATCACAAAAATACTAATAATTCCAAAACGATTTAACAGAAAGCTATGAAACTTGGTAGGTCTGTTAAGAGTGCCATTAGGACTACACAAGTACAGTCGTATCCCAATCGATCCATGTGGTGGCGCTATAGAGTTCCAAATATAAAGAAATATAAAAAAATCACTAAAAATCACAGTTCCTTTGCAGAGATGTATAACTTGCTACAGTGACAAAGAGCCGGATTTGGATCATAGAACTTTATAATTTGCTGGGCGCCATCTTGAATTTGCCAACATTTTGGCTTAAATGTATTCATTTATTACTTCTTTGAGTTTTTCCTTAACCGCTTGGCTTATTATCATGAAACTTGGCAAATAGTTAGAAGTTGTCATCCTACAACTTCACACCGAATGTCTTGGCGATAGGCCAGTTGGTGGCGCTGTAGTGCACGTGTAAATATTGTGACATTGACACGCCCACTGCTGACGCCCCTTTTGACCTAGAGTCACAAAATGTGGTGTACAAGTCCCTCTGCTCATGTTGAACAAATTTACCTCAAGGATCCATGAAGTCAGCCTTATTTGATTTTCCGCTAATTAGCATTTTGTGTAAAACACTTAAAATGCTACTCCTCCTACAACATTTGGCCAATTTACATAAAACGAGGTACACAAACTCCTTAGACCATGCTTCATAAAAATGATTCAGAATTTTGATATTTTAAAAGATGGCCGAATGACGAGCCAATGAATTTTCAGTGGGTGTGACTTATCACAAAAAAGCTGATAATTCCAAAATAATTTGACATTTATGACACCTGGTATATCTATTCAGAGTAACATGAGGAATTGACCTCTACAGTTTCAACCCAATCGAGCCACGTGGTGGCGTTATATAGATCCGAATATAAGAAAATATTAAAAAATTCACTAAAAATCATTGACACGCCCACTGCATACGCCCCGTTTTATCTAGAGTCACAAAATGTGGGATAGAGGTCCGTCTGGAACTTCACACCGAATATCTTGGCGATAGGCCAGTTGGTGGCGCTGTAGTGCACGTGTAAATATTGTGACATTGACACGCCCACTGCTGACGCCCCTTTTGACCTAGAGTCACAAAATGTGGTGTACAAGTCCCTCTGCTCATGTTGAATAAATTTGCCTCACGGAACCATCAAGTTAGCCCTATTGGATTTTCCGCTAATTAGCATTACTTGTAAAACACTTAAAATACTACTCCTCCTATAAAATTTGACCAATGTACATGAAACCTGGTAAACACACTCCTTACACCATGTGTCATAAGACCTATATACAGAATTTTGATATTTTAAAAGATGGCCGAATGACGAACCAATAAATATCCAGTGGGCGTGGCTTATCACAAAAATGCTAATAATTCCAAAACCATTTCACAGAAAGTTATGAAACTTGGAAGGTCTTTTAAGAGTAACATCTGGACCTGAACTCTCCAGTTTCAACCCAATCGAGCCATGTGGTGGCGCTATAGAGATCCAAATATAAAACAATATTAAAAAATTCACTAAAAATCATTGACACGCCACTGTCAACGCCCCGTTTGATCTACAGTCACATAAGTTGGTGGATACATCCCGCTACTCCTGCCCAACAAATTTGCCTCAAGAAACCATGAAGTCTGCCATCTTCGACTTTCCGCTAATTAGCATTTTTTGTAAAACACTTAAAATGCTAATCCTCCTACAGAATTTGACCAATTTGCACCAAACCTGTTCAAGGTACTCAAACCGCTTCCCTACATACACGCATTACTTTACTAAGGTGTATGTCAAAAAAGTGGCCGAATGAGAAGCCAATGGATTTTGCATTGGACGTGGCTTATCGCACAAATGCTAGTACTTCTAAAACCGTTTGATATAAAGTTCTGAAACTTGGTGGGTTGATTGAGAGTTAGATCAAGACTTGAGCCCTGCAGTTTTAACCCAATCAATCTGTGTGGTGGCACTAAAGAAATACAAATGTTGGGATGGCAGGTATGCCATCCGCCAAGTACACTATCTCTGCTTAACAGGCTGTCTACCTAATATACCAACTGTGAAAGTTCCTGTAGCTTAGTGGTTAAGGCATTTGACTGCCGTGTAGTAGGTTGGTGGTTCGATCCCCACCTGTTCCCGAGTTTTTTTTTAGGCACACAATGTGCACGACATTGTAAAAATGTTCTTTTTATTGCAAAGGCTAGGAAATTTCACAATATTACCTGTTATCTGTTTGAATTATGAAGTCAGTAAGCCAAAACATATCTGATACCGCAACACACAAGTCTTATTTGGCCTCCTCATTTCTGTTAAATTGCTTTGGCCTAGTGGATACAGTATTGGCTTTCCATGTATGTGGTCAGCGGTTCAATTCCGGCTTGGTACCAATGGCTTGGTTAATGTTTGGCAAAACTATTGTGCAAATTCTATGCTTCTTTTAATGTTGTTTTCACATTAACCTGTTAGTGCACAGGCCAATTTTCGCCTGTTTTCACTGTTCTGTTTAAGCCTTTATAACTACAGTTATGCTCACCACACATACTTGTTTAATGGCTTAAATTGAAGAAGACCCCTGTACCTTTGTGTGTCTTAGCTTAAAATAATTACATTTCATAATCTTTACATACATTATGGGCTGTAAATGCACAAACTTTTTGCAGCCAAAAAAAACGAGGTTGTAATTCTTAGTTTACAGTGAACCTCTGAAAGGCAAAGATGTAAAACAGGTCATACTTTCCATTTCCTGGTGCACACACCACTTCTCAACATGTGTACAGAATTTTAGGGGGATATGTGAATCTACTCAGGTTCTATAAGCTAATTTGTAAACAGTGTATCCTGGTGTCCCTTAGGGTCTCCAAATCTATCCAAATGGATACAATGTGCATCACAGTAAATCAAGAGATAATCAGTTTTTTTCAACAGATAAAGTATTCTGGCTCATAGAAAAACATGCTTGTATCAACTACATGAGGGAATTTTCACCTTTTTCCAAATAATTTGGGTTTGGATATATAAGGGCCCAAAAACCTATCCGAAAATGAATACAATGCTTTTTTGTCCAAATGAAGCATTTTATTATGTCCTTTGTGGTAGTAGGAGATAATTACAATCACTTCACATTCAGAGGGTGAAACATTTATTAGCTCTAGTTCAGTTTGTGGTTCCAAAAATGTATTTTTCCACCGGAGCCCAACTAGCCAGCACAATCTTGAATAGAAAATGTATGTTGCAGCGTTGACTGGAGAGGATATAGTGTGCTGTTACCACCTCCTATGACGTGGATGAGGGGCAAGACCCAGGTACAGGACGATGGACAGATATTTTAGCATGTCCTCAGCATCCACATCAGACCATGGCGTATGCAGTCCCTGAGCATGTTTGCGGGCTGCGTTGCCATTTGTCTTGTCACAGAGGAGCTTGAGGACATTTGTGCTAAAGAACAGCCGAAAGAGATCCAGGGGGCTGTAGTCCTGCTGAAGGTCCAGCTGCACTTCTGGGGTCCTCCGGGGGCAGAAGGGGAACTGATGAGGCTCTTCATCCTCATCCGCCATGTCGTGCCATCCGTCCTCAGACTCGGGCTCTGGCTCGCTTGGTCTTGTTTTAGCTCCTCGCCGTGAACGAGAGCAGGGCCTCCTTGACGTGAGTCGTGCGGGGGTGAGGAGCAGGTGCAGGTGCAGGAGCAGGAGCAGAGGGTCCAGGACTGTCCAGAGCAGAAGCATCTTCTACCCTGAATTATTTAAAAGAAATCAAAATAAAGTGTACAATAAGAGCCACATAATGTACTATGTTGCGAATCAAAAATGAAAATGCTAGGCTTTTCCAAAAAAATTTAATAAATGCTACATTTGACATAGAGACTGTGATTAAAATTTACCCTAAATTAAGTTAGTTTAGTTTATTTCGGTTATTAACATTTTCTTTACAAAGATGTGTGTACAAAGATATAGCTAAATAAGTAATTTGACTGAAAAGGTGTAGGAAGAAGCCTTATCTTATTTGACCTACCCTTCTTACACTATACATTTTCCCCTTTAAGAATTACAAAAATTTATTAGAATTACAAAAATAATTACTTTTTGTAATTCTTTTCTAAATTAAGTTCTTAAGTCTTATAAATATCACAAAAATCAATGCCAACCAGTGACACTGTATGAGGGTTTTCTCTCCCTACTAGAGAGTTTTTACCTCTGCTATCTGGGCTGGTATTTCCTATTTCCCCTTTCTGTTCTGTAAAGCGTCTTTGTGACAGTCATCTGTGAAAAGTGCTATATAACTAAAAAATTTTAATTGAAAAATTGATTACCATTGACAACCAGCAACAATGTCATAGGTTAGTTTATGGCCCATTTATGCTGGTGTGCTAAAGATACGATGCATGCTAATGCATGGCTAAGCTATGTATCAACAGGCCTACTTATACATTACATTACATTCATTTAGCAGACGCTTTTATCCAAAGCGACGTATAATAAGTGCATACAGAGACGTCATCAAGATCACTACAGAAAAGACAAGACAAAGCACATCCTTCCCATAATGTAGCAGCTATCCCTAGTATATAATTACACAATACATGATATGACTTATGCCATTTAGCCACAAGAAATTATATAATAAATGCTATATTTTACATGGCTACTGTGACTAAAATTAAACCTATGCACAAATAAAGTTATTACTTAATTTAATACAGTTAATACTTACATGTCAACAGCCACATCTTCGCCCTGGGCAAAAGCATCTTCGACAACAGAGTCTTTGCTTTCAGCGTCAGAGCCACTTTCACTCTCTCCCTCCGACTCACTCCTAAAAATCTCCTCCGCTACATCCGACAGGGGCATATATTTTTCGCCATCATATATATATGTATATATATATATATATATATATATATATATATATATATATATATAAAATAAAAATTACAAGTTCGAAAATGGCTGTGTTGTTTTAAAAAAATTATTCGAATCTCCGTGTAATAATGATGACGCACTGTGTGCGCATGAAGCAGGCCGAATTGTGATCCAAAATGGCTTCCGAATGTGTGCAACCTAGTCCTGTGTTACGCATGGATAGCGATCAGCTGGTTAAATCTACCTATGGGAATGCCATACCATTTCAGAAAGCTTAGGATGTGCTCTATTGGACGATATAAGTGTCAATTAAAATCAAGTTTGTCTGAAGGATTTACTAGTGGCTCTTTTGAATGCGGTCATTTACGCACGGCTATTTTGGAGCATGGACACATGTTGAAACAAGGATTGAATCTTAAAAACGGGTCAACCAAGGCAAAAAATAACCTCAGATTCTTGCAGGGAACATCTTAATCTTCATAACCAAAGGTAAGGTTACGACTTTATTTGATATTTTACCGGAGCTTTTTATAGCAAAAAAAGTTATGTGGTGACAAACAAATACCACTTGTTTTTTTTTCCTGTGGAGTGAGTAGGCATGTTGACAGTTTTACTTGTATGTATTCAGGATCTTGGAAGGTGTTTCTTGCAGCTGTGATAGTAAACGATTTTTTGGTGATAAAATAAAAACTTGAATTAACTCTCAAATATGTTTAAATGTCTGCTATCTTACATGTGGTCGGGTCCATTGTAGATAACAGCGTAGCAGCATAGCATGCTACTTTCATTAATTACAAGCTAATGGTGGCAGATAGAAACGTGATATCTCGCACGCTGATAGGATATTAAGTACTAATTATGATGATATGCGGTTTATGGTTATAAAATCCGTATTCTCGTGGAACTAGCAATGCATATGTGATGTTTTTATAATTGAGACGTCAGCGTCTCAACCACTAGGGGCTCGCACAATCAAGATAAGAAACACCTTTTTATTGCAAAAGTTAAGAAATTTAACAGTATTAACTGTTCACTGTTTCACTTGTACTTAACCTCTTCCTACCGAGGGCAAAATAGGCCAAATTTTGCCTGTTTTCACTAGTGACAAACAAAGGTGGTTATCTCAAAAACTATAAATGGTACAAATATGGTTCATGGCTTTTATTAAAGCAGACACCTGCAGTATTACGACTAAGTAGTGAGAACTCATAGAAATCCAGTTTTTGATACTTAACTACAACAATTTATGTACAGAAAATATAAAAAAACGAAAAAACGGGTACCTACATTCAAGTTTAAGAATTTTTACCTGGGGAGCTACAAATGCAATCAAGGAAATGACTCCTCTATCTGATTCATCAATATGCTGCCTACCTCTGGTAACAATCTGGTGTCAATATCTCAAACCATTCAAATTTTACAGGGTTTTTTTCAGGTGAACCTTTTTCGTTATCCAAATGGTGCCAAATGGTGCCAAATGTGCCAAAAATGGCAATGTTCCAGAAAGGTCTCAATATGATTTATTTTTTAGGGTTTTACAATAAAATGAGATAATTTGTCAATATTGGCAATAAAAGTTCATTTTTAGACGTGTTCTTGGTGTTCTGCATATTACACAACTAACTACCCAAGGTTACAAAAAGCTGTCAAAACCCATGTAGCAGCACAGTGAATCTTGTGTATTTCACCAGAGCCCCATTAGCCAGAAATGAGTCCAGGAATGTGCAAACAGGTTTTCAAATGAATAATGGGAATAGTATGAAACTTCCCTACACATTAATGCTTGCCAGTCCTGTCCTTTATTCTGTTGCCACCTCCTATGACAGGGACGTTGGGGTTGGGTTTTAGGAGGCAAAACTTTATACATGACAAACATATATCAACTATATACAAGTGCACTAAGGTGTACTACTAAAAGTGCAGTGGATAAAAAATCAAAAGTCCACCAGTTTCCTAGATAAAAAATAAAAACACCCCTGCTGTAACAAATAAAAAGATCCTTGCCTCTAATTGCTGAAGTTACCGTATTTACACAAAGAAAGTACAAAATGGCAGGGTCCAAAAAGCTAAAAAAAATGAACTAAAAACAAAAAAAGGTAAAGGATCAAAACATGGGGGTGGAGGTTGAGGAGAGATTATTTAACCATTCATACAGAAGCCATTTAGACTACACATTCCCTCAGGAGAGCAATCTGCATCATTACAAATCCCACTAACCCTGTCCATGGAATTGTCCACCATGTTGATATACCCATTAGTCCCCCTTATACAACAACAATCAACAATAATAATAATCAACAAGTACTCCCTCATGTTATCATGTTCTCTCCCTCATACCATGCATAAATTACCATTTTGTTTACCTGCACAGCCTTCTGTACTGCATATAGAACAATTTACTCAGGTGGAACAATGACTTTACTAAACACTTCCAGAAGCCATTTCACACTCAAAAAAATCGTTTTAGTAGCTCATCTCAGACACAAATAGATAGCTAGCTGCTTGTTACCTGTAATTTTGCTTGCATTACATTACATTACATTTATTTAGCAGACGCTTTTATCCAAAGCGACGTACAGTAAGTGCGCACAGAGACATCATCAAGATCACTACAGAACAGACAAGGCAAAGCACATCCTTCGCATAATGTAGCAGCTATCCCTAGCAATGAACATCGACTGTAGTTCACAGTAAGCTGTGGGCAAATCAGCAACACCACACTTCCATTCCTAATACTCGTATAAACTATAATAAACAGACAGGAAAACACAGGGATGCTTGCTAGCTTGCCACTGTAAAGGCAATACTATCTATATTAATTTAGCTGAGAGGGACCGATTTTATGCATAAGTATATAAGGTTAGTTAGCTTCACAGAAGAAACACAGGGATTCACGCATTGCAGCTAAATTTCCTTCGATGCTTACACTAAACATCTGTGTTGTTGGCAACGCCACGTAACACGTGCGAGTTTGTCAACACAGACAAAACACCCTAAGTTTACTTCATAAATTATTTATCATACCGTTGGAATGTGCAATTTGTAATATTAATTGTATGAAAAACAATAAAATACAGTTGACAATGTAATTACGAACCCGCATGGCATTGCGTGAATTCACACTGGTATATCGAAAAATCGGTAATACCACCAGCCCTAACGACGTTACCTGCCATGGCGAAATTCAATGCGTTTATAGCATAACACTGTTAGTATGATAAAACAACTTACATGTCAGCAACATCATCTCGGTCATCAGTGGATTCAGCGTCACTGAGACAGGATGAGTCTCCCTCAGCAAAAACATCTTCTGGCTTATCCAGTTCGTCTAGCACTTGGTGCACGGATAAACGCCTCAAAAATCTCGACATAACTACACAAAAACTATCAAAAATACTCTAAAGTAAAAAATGTAACTGCGGGCCTTACCTAATTAATTGTGCTTTGCTAAACGGAATGTAGCGAGCTACGCTACAAGGTAAAAACACTGCGCCATTTTGGTTCAATAATTACGCGTGGGTCGCCACTTCCTCATACGCACGGCTGGATTTCCTTTTTTTACGACTGCTTTGTGTTGATTGAGGGCTCCTTTGAAAGATAAGAGTCTTGGCTTTTCGCTGGAATATTTGACAGACAGTTTTAAAACCCAATGGAAAGCAAATAATACTCGGAGTGGAGGCGGGTGGGAGACAGTTTTTCCCACTTCAGATAGGCCTATTGTGCTATCAGTCAAAGAAATACACCCAATTGACGACGGTTTTGCATAAGTCTCTGCAAGCATGTTCAAAACAACTCTGGCTAACATATACTAAGCCACGGGATTGGTACTCCAGAAACTGGCTGAGTTTCACAACGCCAAAGTGAACACAGCCGAACGAGTCGTAATCAAGTGCCAAAAAGCACAAGTCGGTTCAAAATTGGAAAAAAATAATGTACAGCCGTATGAAAGTTTTAAAGTATTTTTTCTTGAAGCCTAAAGGTATAATGATTTTTCAAACCAAAGTTTTGTGAAATACAATTAAGCAGAACAGTTTACCAGCACATTGTTTATGGTGTGACATCAAGCTGCAATACATGTTTGAGAATTAGGTCAGAGTTTCCAACGTTATTTACGAAGTTTTATCCCGACGTTTTGGGCTTAAAAACCACTTTCCCAGAAGGAATGGCTATATCTTAAGGATATTTAATCAAAATATTGAGGTGAGCAGTTTATTATATATTATTAAATTAATGAAATGTATAATTTAATAATTTCCGTCACGCCCGCGTTACCGCTAGGGGGCGTTTGGTATTAAGAGGTTAAAAGACTTAATACGCAAGCCCTTACTGGATCGGGTTAAGATACCATCAGCAATGGCAAAAGCCCTGATTAGAAACAAATATTTGTCTTTTGGGTCAACCCTGTCTAGAGTTGTCTACCATTTTGCAGTTTCTGCGTTTGACAAATGCCGCTAATGCCGCACGGTCCCCGGAAATCGCTGCTTGCAGCTATATTTAAGGGACCGTGCAGCGAAGCTGCAGGTACCCTATTGTTTTTGTTCAGATTCTTTTTTTTTAATTTTTTAATTTTTTTCTCCCCTTTCACCTAAAATTCCTGTGAGCTGGTTTGTGCTAGAATCACCACACTTGGCACGCTTGTTGGGATTCCCAAACTCTTGAAACCTCCATATTATGACGCAGATTGAACACCTGGTGGCGCTGTAGTGCACATGACAACATTTTGACATTGACACGCCCACTGCTGACGCCCCGTTTCACCTAGAGTCACAAAATTTGGTAAGCATGTCCATTTGCTCATTCTGAACAAATTTGCCTCAATGACCCATAAAGTCCGCCATATTGGATTTTTTGCTAATTAGCATTTTTTGTAAAACGCTTAAAATGCTACTCCTCCTACAAAATTTGACCAATTGAGATGAAACTTGGTTTACACACTCCTTAGACCATGTCTCATAAAAGATATATTCAGAATTTTGATATTTTCAAAGATGGCCGAATGACGAGCCAATGAATTTTCACTGGGCGTGGCTTATCACAAAAATGCTAATAATTCCAAAACGATTTGACAGAAAGTTATGAAACTTGGTAGGTCTGTTAAGAGTAAAATGAGGAATTGACCTCTACAGTTTCAGCCCAATCGAACCACGTGGTGGCGCTATATAGATCCAAATATAGGAAAATACTTAAAAATTCACTAAAAATCATTGACACGCCCACTGCATACGCCCCGTTTTATTTAGAGTCACAAAATGTGGAATAGAGGTCCTTCTGCTCATACGGAACAAATCTGCCTCAAGAAACCATCATGTTAGCCTTATTGAATTTTCCGCTAATTAGCATTATTTGTAAAACACTTAAAATACTACTCCTATAAAATTTTACCAATTTACATGAAACCTGGTATACACACTCCTTACACCATGCATCATAAAAGTTATTTACAGGATTTTGATATTTTAAAAGATGGCCGAATGACGAGCCAATTAATTTTCAATGGGCGTTACTTATCACAAAAATGCTGATAATTCTAAAATCATTTGACAGAAAGTTATGAATCCTGGTAGATTTATTAAGAGTAACATGCCGAATGGACCTCTACAGTTTCAACCCAATCGAGCTACGTGGTGGCGCTATACAGATCCAAATATAAGAAAATATTTAAAAATTCACTAAAATTCATTGACACGCCCACTGCATACGCCCCGTTTCATCTAGAGTCACAAAAGGTGGTATAGAGGTCCTGCTGCTCATACTGAACAAATTTGCCTCAAGGATCCATCATGTTCGCCCTATTGGGTTTTCAGCTAATTAGTATTATTTGTAAAACACTTAAAATACTACTCCTCCTATAACATTTTTCCAATCTACATGAAACCTGGTAACCACACTCCTTACACCATGCAACATAAAACATATATACAGAATTTTGATATTTTCAAAGATGGCCGAATGACGAGCCAATAAATATCCAGTGGGCGTTGCTTATCACAAAAATGCTAATAATTACAAAACCATTTCACAGAAAGTTATGAAAATTGGAAGGTCTTTTAAGAGTAACATCTGGACCTGACCTCTCCAGTTTCAACCCAATCGAGCCACGTGGTGGCGATATAGAGATCCAAATATAAGAAAATATTTAAAAATCCACTAAAAATCATTGACACGCCCACTGCCGACGCCCCGTTTGATCTTCAGTCACAAAATTTGGTGGATACATCCCGCTACTCCTGCCCAACAAATTTGCCTCAAGAAACCATGAAGTCTGCCATCTTCGATTTTCCGCTAATTAGCATTTTTTGTAAAACACTTAAAATGCTACTCCTCCTACAGAATTAGCCCAATTTGCACCAAACCTGTTCAAGGTACTCAACCCGCATACCTACATACAAGCATCACTTTACTAAGGCGTATGTCAAAAATTGGCCGAATGAGAAGCCAATGAATTTTGCATTAGGTGTGGCTTATCGCACAAATGCTAGTACTTCTAAAACTGTTTGATATAAAGTTCTGAAACTTGGTGGGTTGATCGAGTTAGATTTGAGACTTGAGCCCTGCAGTTTTAACCCAATCAATCTGCGTGGTGGCACTAAAGAAATACAAATGTTGGGATGGCAGGTATGCCATCCGCCAAGTACACTGTCTCTGCTTAACAGGCCGTCTACCTACTATACCAACTGTGAAAGTTCCTGTAGCTTCGTGGTTAAGGCATTTGACTGCCGTGTAGTAGGTTGGTGGTTCGATCCCCACCTGTTCCCAAGTTTTTTTTGAGGCACACAATGTGCAGGTCATTGAAAGAATGTTCTTTTTATTGCAAAGGCTAGGAAATTTCACAATATTACCTGTTATCTGTTTGAATTATGAAGTCAGTAAGCCAAAACAATCTGATACCGCAACACACAAGTCTTATTTGGCCTCCTCATTTCTGTTAACCTGCAAAAGTTAAGACATTTTACAGTATTAACTGTTCACTGTTTCACTTGTACTTAAAAGACTCGGGTCAAGATACCATCAGCAATGGCAAAAGCCCTGATTAGAAACAAATATTTGTATTTTGGGTCAACCCTGTCTAGAGTTGTCTCCCATTTTGCAGTTTCTGCGTTTGACAAATGCCGCTAATGCCGCTTGGCCCCCGGAAATCGCTGCTTGCAGCTATATTTAGGGGACTGTGCAGCGAAGCTGCAGGTACCCTATTGTATCTGTTCAGATTCTTTTTTTTTTCTTTTTTTTCTTCTCCCCTTTCACCTAAAATTCCCGTGAGCTGGTTTGTCCTAGAATCACCACACTTGGCACGCTTTTAAATGATGGATGAATAATTAATCAATAAAAATGTATATAGATTCAGAATCTTTACATTCCAACATTCATCAGTCAGGTGTTTTGTGTCATTCATTACAGCCTGACAAACACGAGACTGCATTTTTGGGACATTTGCACAATGCTGCTTGGACCCCGTTAATTGCCGCTCACGGCTATATTCATTATTATTATTATTATTATGTATTTATTGATTTATTTATTTTGATTTCTATCAAAACCTGTGTGGTCCTACAGAGCAAATATATGCTTGTGTTCACAAAATTCTGTTTGCAAATATCATAACTACTATTATGTTAAGAAAAGTGGTACTATTACTTATTTGCCACCATCTGACCCACAAGCATGTCTGGATACGTTTGTAAAAATGCTATATGTACGCTATTTTCTAGGTAAAAATATTACTCATTTTTATCTGCATTTATTTATTCATCACCCCGTTCTCTATTGTACATGATGTTTCTTGATATAAATGTCTGTTTGTGAATTGTAAAGAAATCTGTAGCAGCAATTAACATTTTAAAACCTGTACATTTTCTAAAGTAAACTTGCCAACAAAGTACAACCATATCCTTTCTGGAGTGTAATTATTCATCAACTGTTAAAAACATGAATTTAAATCATATGTTGTTCCATGAGGCACAATTTCTTCACATGCAAAGATGAAGAAACACAGGGCCAAGTTGCATTAAATAACTTAGGAAAGTTTGGATAGCATTGCTTTGGAATAGAGCTAGTTCATTTAGTGTGAGCTACGATAAGCAATATTGTTAGTTGTAACTTGGCCACATTTTGATATCAATACTTTTAAAGGCAGGCCTAGTTTTTGCAAGTTGGAATTAAGGACTTATAGACAGCGCTATGTAGGCTATGCGTGAGTAACTTGGCTTTTTTTACATCGTAGACATTTTTGATCTGATGTTGTCTTCTGATCAGACCAGTATATTTGATATAATACTATGCTTTCTCTTTGACATTAAGCTGCACTGTGTGTTGAAGGTGTGGCCTGTCATGGTTTTGGCAGCCTCTTCTTGTTTCTGCTGTCGTTCTCTCTTGGAGCGGCGCAAGGGTGCCATTCCCTTGTTTTTCCAATGTCCGCTCCGGGTTTTCGCTTTGTCTCGACTCTCAGTCATCGCACCTGTTTCAGGTTACCTGCCTTCTATAGAAGCCCTGTGCTTCCGTTTTCCGGGCCTTTGGTGTTGTCTCACTAACTTCACATTGCTGGTATGGTATAGGCTTAGGCATTTTAAGGAGGCCACTTTTCCCCATCAGTTCCTTATTTACCGTTTCCCTTCATCCCCTCTTGTTTTCTAGAGTGAGAGGTCTTTCGTTTCTTTCTTTTGTTTTCTACACTCAAGTGTTTCGCCCAGCATTTTCTGGGTTGTTTTCATTTCTCTTTCGTTTCCTGTTACCTCCATCTGTTCGCTCTCTTAGGAGTGAGTGACGTTCCTTATTTCCTTCCTTTTCACGGATTATTTCCGTCTAGTAGTGTTGCACGGTACACCGAAACTTCGGTACTTTTTCGATACTTAAAAAAAAAAACGGTTCGGTATTAGAATTTTCCGACGTTCGGTACTTAAAAAAAAAAATTTATATTATTCTTTTTTTTAATATAATCTTTTTTTTCTTTTTCTTTTATGTAGCTGCAATATTTCCCTTACCGCAGAATGCTGGAATGATCAAAATAGCATCTGGAAAAACCCTTGCCAAAACAGCTTCGGTTTCCCGTTAGGCCTTTTCAGTGGCAGCGCTGATATTATGAGGGTGTAATTATAGTTTCCGCCTCTACGCAAAATGGCGCACTTTCGTCCGTTTCGCTATCTGACCAGAACTCTTACATTTTAGTGTAGAGTAAAAGCTAATACTGCAGAGGCAGGAGTTTGATTCTGCATGTTTTTAAGGACTGATTATGGATCAGCACTATGGAGGAGTCTCAAAAGCAGCTCTACAGTGCTGCAAAGATAGCTGATCCAGAAACAGTCCTTAAAAACCGGTAGAAACAAACTCCTTGTCCTGGGTTTAAGTTGTATAGTTCTGAATATCATTTGTGAAGCTAAGGGGGGTTTATTGTATATAAGTTCTGTTTTAAGTTTATTAATATTATAAATAACTAATATTTATTTACCATACGACTTTGTGAGCAAATGTTATTTTAGCTCAGAATGGAGAAATGTACCACTTTGTTACCAACACCCTCCCCATGTGTGCGACGACTCTCCGTACCCCCGACCTGCGCGATGATACTACCTCGGCCCCGCATGCGCGTTTGATGACACCGTGTACGCGCAACAACACTGGTAGTTTCGAGGGGCCTACCACCCGGCCTGAAAAAAAATCTAGGGGAAACACTGTACTGTATGTGACTATTCTGAAATAAATGTATTCTGTAGCAAATTTCTGAATGATACAGCTTTTTCTTCAGTTCGAACTTAAAACCATGGATGTGCAGGGAATATTTATTTAGATATTGACATTTAAATAAAACTAGTAGAAACAAGGAGGAAATTGCCTCTGAAGGGCCAAAGTAAATAGGGTTAAGGTCATTTCAGTAGAGGTACCGAGTATCGAATCAGTATCGTTTCAGTTTCAAGTACCGTTTCAGTATCGAGTATCATGATACTAAACCTGGTATCGGTATCGAAGTCAAAATTTTGGTATCATGACAACACTACCGTCTAGTGGTTAATTCCTTACGGGGAATAACTTTCAGAAATCCCTCCCTGTCGCTTCTGGTCCTCCGAACCTGACTCTACATTACAGTGGCCAGTGATGAGAACAGTAAAGTTTCATAACCGTTATCTTACCCTTTCCCCTTCTCTTTCTCTCTCTGTTGCAGACGCTAAGGGAGCCAGCCATTTTCGCCAGGGAGACGAGCTGTGAGTGTCGCGCACCTCATGAGAAACTAACCATCGCACAGGCCCGCTGTGGCACACCAGGTTAGTGAGCGAGAGATAGTGGGAGGGAGGGAGGGAAAATGTAAGGGGCAGTGAGAGCGAGAGAGTGTGAGAGAGGGTAATAGAGGGGCTATTGAGTGGCTCATCCTGCTCATTACATTGTGTGCGTGTGGTTTTTACGTATATTTGCCCACTCATATGTGGTTTGTTCACATTTAAACCCCCCTTTATGGTTTTAAGCTTTTGTTTCATGATTTCATGATATGTCATTATTTGGAGTCTAAAGTAACATTAGCTTTCATTCTGTGGTAATGGGGCATATGTGCATATATATTTGTATGTATAGGTGAACAATAGATTTACATTTTGTATTTGTTTCAGCCTGGCTAATTTAAAGCTAGCTAACTAGTGACAGGTTGAGTCTGTTCACTCAAGCACACTGAAATTAAATTGGAAAACTTGAGTTTCATTATGTGTGTCTGTTATAAGAAAAACACAAGAGGAAACATACAATCAAATGTTTATATGTGGTTTTGTTATATTCTTGGCCTAAAATGTAAAACTATTTTTGCATTTAATACCGTAATGAGCGTTCATTTAAAAGCCCTTGAATCTAATGTTTGAGAGTTTTCCCTATGATTACTAAATAGAGGTAGACTTATAGTCGTGAAAGTAGTTCACAAAAATGTCACATTGTTGTCAGAACATATTATATAATAGCCTACAAATCATCAAGAGCCTATCTCTTGCAGCACACAGTTATTCTTTGTAGGCCAAAACAATTTGCATAATGCAGGTGTAGCTTACAAGATAAGATGCATAGTAGAGACTCACACCATCTTCTACGAACATCATGCATTTGCATTCTTAATTGTCACCCTTTTTTAATTGTTTTGGGTTGGAACCACTGTCAAGTGTAAGACAGGGTTAACTTAATTCAGCACATTTATTTTCCATTCATATTTTATCATTGTCATCCTCTGTCCCTTTGAGTACAGTATACACGAGAAACACAAAACTATAGGCTTAAGGCTAAATGTACTGCAATCTCGTACCATGATTTCTAAGATGTAGTCTAGCTTTGTCTATTTTTATGTCTTTGTTTCCCACAATAACTAAATTTAACATTGATCAAACAATGTCTGTCTGCCGAACAGTCTACTTAAGTCTGATAAGTATTTGAAAGGAGACTGTTGTATGCTTATTCACTTATTCCTCTCCCAGTGTTCTATGTGAAGTAAAGCCGGAGAAAATTCTCTGCAATGCCTTTAAGCAGGTCTGTTGCTGTAAAACGGGCTTTAGGCATACAAAAGTAATCACAAGATGTTTTAATTTATTGGTTCTTTGATTATTGTCTTATGTAATGTCTTCTTTCTTTTGTTGTAACAGTATTCTAAATGAGGGGCTCTCCCTCAATGCTTCCCTGAGGTTTAAATAAAGTATATAACATAAGAGAAAATCTTAAATGTCCCACCTCTAATGAGGAGTTGCAGCTAACGTCACATTCTTCAGAGAAAGGGCACATGCTTGTCTGTACTCTCTGAAATAGTGAAGGTTGCAGCATTGAGCACTATTGAATACAGCTGTCCATTCTAAATTGGGAGGGGGAGGTGCATTAAAGATAGTAAACAGATAGAGAGATATTTATACAGCACTTTTGTTCCTGCAGTGGACCGACCGGTACGAGTCTACGCTGATGGCATTTTCGATCTCTTCCACGCGGGTCATGCTCGTGCTCTGATGCAGGCCAAGAACCTGTTCCCCAACACTTACCTGATAGTGGGAGGTATGGCTGAAACACACACACACACACACACACACACACACATGCACATGCAGTGCACTCCAAGGGCCCTATCTTACACCCGGCGCTAAGCGGCACCCAAACGCAAGTGTCTTTGCTATCTTACACCCGGCGGAGGGTTCATTATAGCGCCTAGCGCTCACGTCGTTTAAATACCGAGGGCCCTATCTTACACCCGGCGCTAAGCGGCGCTAACCCAAACGCAAGTGTCTTTGCTATCTTACACCCGGCGCATGGTTCATAATAACGCCTTCAGTTCACGTCGTTTAACTACAATGTATTCTTGCGCCCATTACAAGTGAACTGGGCGTGTTGGTCTTAAGATGAGGAGTGGCCAGGATTCTTTTTGGTGTATTGCTATCTTGAGCCAGCAGAAAGCGATTGCACTATAACCACCACAAACCTGGTCTAAAGTCATGTCGCAGTTGTTTACATGTTATTTTAACGGCGCATATAAGTGCGTCTACATAGGCGTGTGCACAACGCGCGTACCCTCCTGTCTGTTACACACAGGGGCGCGCACAAGCATGACTAAAATATCTAGATCACAATGTGAAATATTATTATTGTGTAGGCTATATCAAAAATGCATAATAATAAAAGGTTCCATAGGTCCACATACCTTTCCTTCCGCTGTGCACATTACATTGCTCTCAGCCCACTCCATCAACATCCAGGCGATGTGCGATGGTATGGGACAATGGCTATCCATTAAAAAGGAGCTGATAACACCTATATCAAGCCTAATGCGCAAATTGTCATTTACACCTAATGCGTGAATTGTTATTCAATGGAAAACTCTCGCACTGCAATAGACGGACATTTCAGTTCTGAAAATAGACTTCAGATGTCATTACAATACAGATCACTTCATCAAGGCCTACAGCCTGTAAGTAAATAGAATGGTTTTGACTGAAAAAAGTTCAAAACCTTGTCCAGTGTATTGTTTTTCAAATGGCCTAGGCTACAGTCCCCGGGATTCGCTGTGCATAAGGTTTTTTGGACAGCCTACGGTTAAAAAAGATTCATTTAAATTTCACCATGTTAACTGAATTGTAACCTTATTCTTCGTCCTTCATATTTCTTTAATTACAGTGACAAGGTTTCCATACTCTCTTCTTATTAAAACCCAGCTGAAACTATTTTAAAGAGAACTAAGTGTCTAATTAGAAATGACAACAAATTTGCAGAACATTACACAATTAATTCAGAATTCATTTTAATGCCATTCTCTGCATGTGTGATTTAACTTCATGCAGGAGCAGGTCTGTTTCCCTGCTGTAAATTACACTTTTCACCGGTTTCCTGGGAAAGTGGACGTAATTATTTTAAAGCATTACGCTACCAGTAAAACAGGTTGGTCAAATTTCCATAAGCAGAACATTATAAAGCAAGGGGAAATATGCATGAGCCTATTGGTTGCCAACCTGACAGCTTTAGTGTATTTACTAGTGCCATCATTAAGGCAAAATAACGGTATTTATGTTATTAATCAATATTACTATGCAGGTAGCCTAATGAACTTCGGATGAAGCTTGAACTTCAAGAACTCCATGAGAACATCCTCATGGAATGTTTGACAATGCTTCATTGTATAATCAAACAAAATTGGTTAAACAAGCAGGCTAATTTGGCGTTTTCTAAGGTGAGACGGAAATCATTGGTAGCTTATTCTCAGCTGTTGCAGGTGCTTTTAACAAAATTTAACCGCATATATTTAGTAAAATAACAGCACTGTCAGCAACTACAGGGAAATCATAATGGTTAGTCCGAATAATATTGATCATACCATTGATCCATATAGCCTATTCCCTGACCGCACTAAACACGCATAAGCATGTCTGTTTCGTCATCATATAAGCAATCCGCCGAGGTGGAAAAGCAGGCTTTTAAAGGGAATGGGATATGACATTTTGATTGGTTTATTGCATGTCACGCCGAAGACACACCTATAATTAATGAAGAGACTAGGTTCAGCCCATTTGCACGTTGCCCCGTGCTTAGCGTTCAAAAAACACGCTGTCTAAATAGCAAAAGTGGACTTGGACACGCCCTAAATGCACTTAACGCCATGCGCTTAGACCCAGCGCTAAGATCGCCAAGATAGAGCCCCAAAAATGTTAGGACAGTGACACATTTTTTGTTGTTTTGGCTCTGTACTCCAGCACATTGGACTTCTCCTGACTCATTTTCCTATTGAACTCTTGAAGGGTTGTTCCTCCCCTATAGTTATCCATCCATATCTACTGCATATCTGGCAGCAGAGTGATGGTTTGAGGCTTGTTTGATACCTCAGACCCTTGATGACTTACAGCCATTTTGCTAACCATGTGTTCCATAATATTCCAGTGTAATTTACAGCTTAATATAGACCCACCCCCAAATTCCCATAGAGATCCATTCAAATGCAGAGAGGTTATAGTATCGCTTGTAAGAGTACCTGAAAATAAGTATCAAGAGTCTTTTGACGTTGTTGGGTCACAGATATCAGGAAGTCATGGCATGAAAAGGATATGCAACCAAATATGAAATATGATGAAAAATGGAAAAAGAGAAAACTAGGATGAAAATATATACAATGTAAAGCTCCAATGTTCAATTCGCACACTCAAACAAGAAAAGTTTAATTGTACATTCGGTGTAACAGCCAGGAAGCAAGAGCACGGCTTCTAGTGGTAAAAGGGAAGGGGCCCATTCTACTGGGGCATGACTGGCTCCAGAAAATTAAGTTGAACTGGGGTGAGATTAAACACACACGGGTGACTGAGGATGTCATTCAAGAGTACGCTGATGTTTTCAAAGATGAGCTGGGTACACTGTGGGGAACTACAGTTAAGCTGCATGTAGATCCTCAGGCTACCCCTCGCTTTTTCAAGCCCAGGGGAGTAGCCTATGCTATGAAAGGAAAAGTAGAGGACGAGTTGGACCGGCTGCAGAGGCTGGAAGTCATGCATCCTGTCCAGTTCTCAGCCTGGGCGGCCCCCATTGTTCCAGTTCTTAAGGGCGACGGCGCGGTATGTATTTGCGGAGACTACAAACTCACCATTAACCAGGTCTCCAAGCTAGACGAATACCCACTGCCGAGGGTGGAAGACCTGTTTGCAACCCTGGCTGGGGGTAAGACATTTTCAAAACTGGACATGAGCCATGTCTACCAACAGCTGGTGTTAGATGAGGACTCTAAACAGTTCCCCACTGTAGGGAACATGCCTCTATATTCCAACATGTGGAGTATTACTCATGCAAGGTGTTTATGTATATATTTAGCACTAATGGTGATAGACAATTAAAACATGTTCATCTTACCAGTCTTCACCCGGGCACCATAAATGTAGAGAATATCCTCAACGGGGCGCCATAAATGTAAGGAATATGCCTTTGTATATATATAAACTCTTACATGGGATTCCAGAAATATCTGCAATAACTATGGAATAATGAGGTTTACACTTATTATTCTTAAGTTAGGTTAAAATTAAATCAGTCTCATTTGATTGTTATGAATTATAATTACTACTACTTCAATTTACCATCAAAGCACTAATAACTAATAATTCATAAGGGTTGAAGGTATTACGTTCTAATGATTAGGTTTGACTCAGCTCTCGTGTTCATACGACATCAAAACAGACACCAGGTTTAACAAAAATAGATTTATTAAACAAGGAAAAACATATAGGAATATTACATTCCACTAAATAGACATATTGTGTTGTGTGCGTATTGTAGCATTTGTGTGTGTATGTGTCGGTGTGTAGGCCTATGCCACGTGTGTGTTCAGGGAACAAAGGAATCACGTGGAGTAAGCTAACTGTGACGCAGCACGAAGGTGATTATTGATCTCAAATCTGACGTTACTATAAATAAGTTCACGCACTTCTGTCAGGAAATACTGTTAACCATCTACACTAAGTTGAATTGAGACCATATCACACGAATGTTAGTCAGTGTTAGGATAGAGGGGGCAAACCAGTGAGGCCTGCTCGAGTTAGTTAGTAGTACCACCTTAGCAATGAAACGGTAGGCCAGCCGGCTAGCTTGCTAACCAGCGCAACACGTTTATACAGATATTATCGCACAAAGTCGAGATGCAATCAAATTACCGATAAACAGTTCAGACTAAAATCCTAAACTAATGCCTGTGATGTTTGATCAGTCTTACTGAAGTCCGCGGTGAGTTGATTATAGCTGGCTTGTCTGTGAGGTGGATGGTGAGGGTGTCTCCTTTGGCCTTTCTTATCCTGGTAGGGATGCGGGTCATCTGGTTATCGCCTGCGTCTTTGTCCGTGGCTGGAACACACCTCGGTCGGAGTTGCGTCTATTCAGTTCTATGGTTAGATGCCGTAGGCAAGCTAACCCGTTTGCATTGCTCTCCACGCCCTTTGATGCTGCTGCCGCGGTATTGCTGGTGCAATGGAGATCCACCTTTGTAGCTGTGTAGCTAGCAAAAGGGGGTAGAAATTGCAGTGCTGCCTCTTGTGCAGCTGTGTGCAGCACAATCGAGGAAGAGAAGGAAGAGAAGTGAATAGGATCGGGGGACAGACTGGAATGCGTTCAGTCTTATCTGTTTTAGTTTTATGACCCTTAGTGTCTTGTATTTCCAAGAGACATGATTGGCTGTGGCCGTGTTTTAAATGTCTTTTGGGTTTCCTGTGGAGTGAATGGAAATGTAGTCCATTGTCCCTACACCACAATCAACACCCACAAGAGTTTGTTTAGGTACAACCGCCTAGTGTTTGGGGTGGCCTCCAGCCCGGCCATTTTCCAAAGGACAATGGACAGTCTGTTGCAGGGTATTCCCCGTGTAGCAGTTTATCTGGATGATATCCTGGTCACAGGAGGGACATAGGAGGAGCACCTCAGCAACCTGGAGCTGGTGCTTAAGAGATTATCAGAGGCACGGCTACGCTTGAAGCGTAGCAAGTGCATTTTCCAAGAACCAAACATGACGTACCTGGGCCACACCATCACAGCCATCAAGGAAGCTCCAAGCCTGAAAAACGTGCCAGAGCTCAAGTCATTTCTGGGCATGGTGAACTACTATGGTAAGTTAATCCCAGACCTCTCAACAGTGGTAGCGCCCCTGTACTCCACAAGGACTCTCATTGGGAGTAAGGACCTGCACAAGAGACAGCTTTCACCGATGTGAAAACACTATTGCAATCAGCGAAGCTGCTGGTTAATTTCGCCGTATGGCGTCGGGGCAGTACTCTCTCCTGATGAAGGGCGGGGCAGAAAAACCCATTGGATTCGCATCACGGATGTTGACAAAAGCTGAGAAGGGCTACTCACAGCTAGACAAGGAAGGTCTAGCTATTGTGTTCGCTGTTAAGTGTTTTCATCAGTACCTCTATGGTTGTGCATTCACCATATGTACTGACCACAAACCACTGGTGAGCCTTTTCAGTGAGCTTAAGTGCATTCCTCCCATGGCATCAGCGAGAGTACAGCGCTGGGCCCTCACATTGTCAGCCTACCAGTACAGTATAGTCTACAGACCAGGGAAGGACAACGCAAATGCGGATGCACTGAGTCGGCTTCCTTTGCCTGACACACCTACCCAGACCTCCGGAGACAATTTTCTTGCTGGAGAGACTGTCAAATTCTCCTGTGAATGCCAAACAGATCAAACAGGGACCCGATCCTGTCTCAGGGGAAAAGATTCCTCATTCAGGGTTGGCCTCCTGTTGTAGAGGATGAGGGACTGAGGCCTTATGCTAAACACAGAACTGAACTGAGCGTTCAAGACGGCTGTGTTCTCTGGGGCTCCAGACTGGTGGTCCCGCCTCAGGGGCGTTCACAGGTAATGGAGGAGACCCAGGGGCCTCCCGTATGAAAAGCTTAGCCAGGGCATATGCATGGTGGCTTAACATGGACCAGGATCTGGAAAACAAGGTGAAATCCTGTTCACAGTGTCAGATAAACCAAAAGATGGCTCCACCCGCCCCACTCCATCCATGGGAGTGGCCTGACCGCCCGTGGTCCAGGCTACATGTGAACTTTGCAGGGCCTTTTATGGGGCAAATGTTTCTAGTCATTGTAGACGCACATTCTAAGTGGCTAGAGGTACACCTGATGAGCAACATCACAGCCCCAGTGACGATTGACAAGCTGCGTCAGGTATTTGCAACTTTTGGACTTCCTGACACATTAGTGAGTGACAATGGTGCAACATTTACCAGTGAGTTGTTTAGGGAGTTAATGGAAAAGAACAGTATTCACCACGTCTGCACAGCACCGTTCCATCCTGCCTCAAATGGGCTGGCCGAGAAAGCCGTGCAGATGTTTAAGGAAGGACTTAAACGTATAACAGGAAGGGAAACCATTGGAATGAAGCTCTCATGTTGTCTGTTTCAGTACCGCATCACACCACAAACAACGACAGGGCTCACACCTGCTGAAATGCTGATGGGCAGGAAGCCTAAGTCACACGTGGACTTAATGCATCCAGATGTTAAAAGCAAGGGTGGAGAGGAAACAGGAGAAACAGAAGGAGAGACACAATGAGCATGCCAGAGAGAGAAATTTCAAGGAGAGTGACTGTGTGTATGTGAGAAACTTTGGCAGCGGTCAACACTGGCTTCCAGGGGTCATTCTAAAGCAGAGTGGTCTCTTTCGTGGTGAAACTATCAGATGGCAGAGTGTTCCCCAGGCACCAGGACCACATTCGTCTGCGCCACGACACTCCTCTGCGTCCAGACACCTCAGCAGGGAGACATGTAGTGGCGACAGAGCAGGGCCCAGCACAGGCGGAACATCCAAAATTTGTGAAACCCAAGAAGCGTTGTACTGGCTTCACAGAATTGGGCGTAGGCCAGTTCTTCACCACCAAAATTTTCTCTGGGTCCATAAGCACTTTGCCAACGGCACAATGAAGCCCAAAAAGGAGACAGAGTTGTTGTGAAAAGCACACTTCTCGGCCTTAACAAATAGCTGGGCCTTAAGAAGTGCCTCCAGAACCTTCCTAACGTGGGCAATGTGGGAGGAGAGATCTGGAGAAAAAATTTAAATGTCGTCCAAGTAGACGAAAACAAATTTCTCCAGCATCTCTCTCAAAACATTGTTCACTAGCGCCTGGAAGACAGAGGCCGAACGGCATGACCCGGTACTCATAGTGCCCGTGGTGCGTATTAAACGCTGTTTTCCACTCATCGCCCTCACACATGCGCACAAGGTTGTAGGCGTTATGAAAGTCGAGTTTAGAAAAAACCGATGCCCCCTGTAAGCACTCAAATGCGGAGTTCATAAGTGGAAGAGGGTACCTGTTTTTAATAGTGATGTCATTAAGGCCACGATAGTCAATACAAGGTCTCAGCCCTCCATCTCTTTTCTTAATGAAGAAAAAACCGGGCACCGGCTGGAGATGGTCTGATAAAGCCATTATCCAAAGATTCCTCAATATACTGCTTCATAGCAGCACTCTCAGGGACTGATAAAGAATACAGTGAACCCCTGGGAGGAACAGTACCCGGGTACAGCTCAATGGCGCAGTCATAAGGTCTATGGGGCGGCAATGTGGTGGCGTGCTGTTTACTAAAGACCTCAGCAAGGTCCGAGTACTCCGCTGGAATGCCCGCAGGTAGAGCAAACTTGAGCGCCCTTACCACCTCCGGCGCATCGGTGTCAGACGATCTGTCCCACTCAAAAACGGAGGTGGAAAAATCCTCTTCCTCCATGATACCCCTCTCCGCAAAGGGATCCCAGGAAAGACTCTCCTCTCTACTCTCAGCGAGGGAAAAAGAGGTCTCAGAGTCGTAGTGAGACTCCACCTCCTCACTGAAAGTAGCGGGTGGCTCAAGCATGGCTAATGCGTCCTTGATGGGGTTAGACAGTGAAGAAACTTGAAGAAATAAAGATTTTAAAGGACCGTTAGGCCAACCTGTCTCCTCCGCTAATGCTCGAAACGTTATGGAAAAGGCCACTACTGTATCAGTTCCCTGGCGCAAACTGGTCAATTTCCTGGCTGCCTCTTCACCTGAGACTTTGTGATCAAAAACCAGCTGCATCTCTTTCATGAGCTGGATTGAATCACGAATAACGGGCGTTGGCCCGAATTAGAGGGTCGGCCCAAGTGAGAGCCTGTGAGACGGGTTCGTGAGGGTAGGACCCGAAATGCACGACTCAAAAACAGTGATAGATGATAAAGTCCCGTCAGGGCTTTATTATAGGAGTGTCCAATGAGCGTAGTCAAAAAAAACAAGCAAAGTTCATACACGGGTAATCCAGCCAAAAAACCAAAGTACAGTACCGAGGGAGAAGGCAGTCTCAGAATCGGTACACCATGCAAATAGTCCAGTAACCAGAGTAGCTGTCAGCGGGGCAGTAGTACAGGCAGACGGTAGGCAGGCTCGGGGTCGAAGACGATGCAAGAGTCAAGACCGGAGTCCGCTCAGCGTGGCGAAAGTACAAAGACAGCAGGCAATAACTCGTGGTACAGGCAGGCAGTGGTAAACAAAACAGAAGTCAAAAACAACGGTCAATAACAGGCTTGGATCGTAACAAAAAAGCAGGCTTGGAAAAACGCTCAAAAGTGCACTGACAAATAGGAGGCAACAATTTTGCGAAGACAAGACATGAACACTGAGCTTAAATGCAGGTGTAGACAGGTGCAGACACTTAGCTTGAGAGCAGCATGCGAATGGAAATCAGGTGTGGAGGGCTGACAAGGTAACAAGATAATTAGTAATCGTTAGTAATAAACCTATCGCAGGAATTAACCAAAAGACGCAGGAGTCCAGGTGAAGTCATAGAAGAAAAAAAAGAAAAAAGAGGGCGAGCCCCTGAGGTCGCCCACCTAAAATACCTGACTGGTTAGAGGAGGGTCCACGCTGCTATTGGTTGTTGGGAGTACCCGCCTTCACCTCCTTGCCACAGTGCCCGTCCCGGGCGGGTCACACTAATTTTAAGAAATTAGTACGGGAATGTGATTAAGTTAGACAACTCTCAACTCTACCGAAATACACGGATGTAAGTGGTCTCTTGATTTTTGTTATAAATTTATGGAGCTAACCAGGGTGAGAGAGGGAAAGAGAAGGTTAGCCCCCCCCCCCCCCCCCCCCCCCCCCCCACCGACATCCTTAACTATAGGATTGACTGAAGAGGTACGTTTTGTAGCCTACACTTAAAGACAGAAAGTGTGTCTAAAGCCCGTACATACATGGGAAGATTATTCCATAAAAAAGGAGCTCTGTAAGAGAAATCTCTGCCACCCATTGTAATTTTAGATATAATAGGAATTTTCAAATAGCCAGTAATTTGAGAGCGAAGTAATCCAGGAGGACAGTAAGGAATGAGTAAGTCACTAAGATATTCTGGGGCCAAACCATTTAAAGCTTTAAATGCTAGAAGTAAAATCTTGTAGTCAATTCTGAATTTGACAGGCAGCTAATGAAGAGTTTTGAGCACTGGGCTGATATGCTCCCATTTCTTGGTTCTAGAAAGAACCCTAGCAGCTGCATTCTGTACAAGTTGGAGATGATTTAGGGCTGAGCCAGTGCAACCAGACAATAAAGCATTATAGTAATCTAGTCGAGAGGTTACAAAGGCGTGAACCATTTTTTCAGCATCGTCCAGGGACAACACCTTCCTTAATTTAGATATATTCCTCAGGTGGAAGAAGGCCGTTCTTGTGATATTGTTAATATGGGGCTGAAATGAGAGATCTGAATCAATAGTTACACCAAGGCTATTAACAACCTTGTTGGCGGAGACAGAGAAGCAATCTAAATTTAAGGGAAGCTGTAAGAATTTATCTCGGACGGATTTGTGACCTAATACTAATATCTCAGTCTTATCTGAGTTCAATAGGAGGACATTTTGGGTCATCCAGGCCTTTACATCTTTGAGACAGGTCTCTAGTTTAGACAACTGGTCAACTTCACCTGGCTTAACTGATATATAACGTTGTGTGTGTCATCTGCGTAGCAGTGGTAGTTAACACCATGTCTGCTTATAATGTTCCCAAGAGGGAGCATGTAAAGATAAAAGAGCAGAGGACCCAAAACCGATCCTTGTGGTACTCCAAAGTTCACCCTAGAAAATTCAGAGGACTGATTGTTTACCCTAACAAACTGGGATCTATCATAGAGATAAGATTTAAAGCACATAAGAGCATGCCCAGTAAGACCAACTAAATTTTCTAGCCTGCGGAGGAGAATATGGTGGTCTATAGTATCAAAGGCAGCGCTCAGGTCAAGTAAACAAAGAATAGAAATACAGCCACAGTCCAGAGAGAGGAACAAGTCATTCATTACTAGGGAGAGGGTGGTCTCGGTGCTATGGTGCTTCCTAAACCCAGATTGATACCTCTCATACACATTATTAGTATGTAAAAATGAAGAAAGCTGCTGCGCTACAAATTTCTCTAGAATCTTTGATAAAAATGTCTTGAAATGGGTCTATAACAGTGGGTCTATAACAGTGGGATCCAAATTTGGTTTCTTAAGTAGTGGCTTGATTTCTGCCAATTTAAAAGATGTAGGAACATGGCCCGATAGCAATGATGAGTTCATTAAGTGAAGAATTGGTTATCATTTATTAGCTAACATTATTCATAAAAGATAGCTAAAATAACTAGCTAGTTAAGTTACCAGTTCTCTCTGGAGCAAACGGGGCTAAACTCACACACAATAGACTGCTTTGCATTACCTAACATATCGATACATTCCGTCTCTCGGCAGATTATGAAAACTAGCTAACAGAGCCGGTGGCATTGCACTGAGCAACGATACATCTCTGACCCCTTGGCATAATGCAGGCAAGTTAGCTAAAGATACTAAATAGTAAGACGTTGTAGATGAATAACTCTCTATGTAGCTCAATATAAGTCGTAATATTAACGTTAGCAGTAATACAAAGCAATTCGCCTTTGAACTTGAACTAACTAGTTAGCAGTACAAGGGTCTCAGTCTCAAAAAGGAAAAAAACATGAGATTTTCAGACAGTTAAACCAAAACATAGGTTTACAACGGGAAAAGTCGGTTTTTGACTGCAGTATCACTTTAAACAGCTTGGAAAATTCCAGAAAATGATGTCATGGCTTTAGAAACTTCTGATAGGCTAATTGACATTATTTGAGTCAATTGAAGGTGTATCTGTGGATGTATTTTAAAGCCTACGTTCAAACTCAGTGCCTCTTTGCTTGACATCATGGGTAAATCAAAAGAAATCAGCCAAGACCTCAGAAAGAAAATTGTGGACCTCCACAAGTCTGGTTCATCCTTGGGAGCAATTTCCAAATGCCGGAAGGTACCACGTTCGTCTTTACAAACAATAGTATGCAAGTATAAACACCATGGGACCACGTAGCCGTCATACCGCTCAGGAAGGAGATGCGTTTTGTCTCCTAGTGATGAACGTGCTTTGGTGCGGGAGGGACTGGTGCACTTCATAAAATAGATGGCATCATGAGGAAGGAAAATTATGTGGATATATTGAAGCAACATCTCAAGACATCACCCAGGAAGTTAAAGTCGCAAATGGCTCTTCCAAATGGACAATGACCCAAAGTATACTTCCAAAGCTGTGGCAAAATGGCTTAAGGACAACAAAGTCAAGGTATTGGAGTGGCCATCACAAAGTCCTGACCTCAATCCAATCGAAAATTTGTGGGCAGAACTGAAAAAGGGTGTGCGAGCAAGGAGGCCTACAAACCTGACTCAGTTACACCAGTTCTGTCAGGAGGAATGGGCCAAAATTCCAGCAACTTATTGTGAGAAGCTTGTGGAAGGCTACCAGATTATCCCAAGTTAAACAATTTAAAGGCAATGCTACCAAATACTAACAGAGTGTATGTAAACTTCTGACCCACTGGGAATGTGATGAAAGAAATAAAAGCTGAAATAAATCATTCTCTCCACTATTATTCTGACATTTCACATTCTTAAAATAAAGTTGTGATTCTAACTGACCTAAGACAGGGAATGTTTACTAGGATTAAATGTCACGAATTGTGAAAAACTGAGTTTTAAATGGATTTGGCTAAGGTGTATATAAACTTTTGACTTCAACTGTATGTGCCTTCCTGTCAGTAGCAAAGGGGGATGGGGGGGGGGGGGGGGGTTTGGCAAGGGTCTTCTGCCCCAGGGCCACTCACCTAGAGGGCCCACTGGAAGGGCGGAGTTACACTGTATTGTTTTCTCATTTTAAATGAAAATTTTTTTTAATTAAAGGCATACTGAATGTTTAGAACATAATGTTGTATAGATACCTGGCCCCAATATTTCTTATTTATTTATTTAAAAGGGACAGCACATAGTAATCAAAATATCTGCAAAAAGCATGGGTACAATGCCAGAGTTAGCTTGAGAGCTAGTTTTTATCTGTTGTCCCTAGGCATTTGAAAGATCATTACAAGACATTTTACAAAAACATACAGTACATTACATTTCAGTACAAAATACTGTAGTGGCAAGCTGTAGGATATCATCATTGGAGGTTCCACCGAGATAGGTTGTCCTATAGCATACTAAATTGTACTATTGAGTAAACTGCGGTAAACTCTGAGACAAGTTCAAATCTTTTTCTAATCGACTGGTCTTAGATTGATTGATTTTATTTTGAAAAAATATATATATATATATTATTGTGGCATACCAGACAAAGAGAGAGATGCCTCATTTACCCTCCACTGCTGGCCTACCAGCATTCCCTGGCCAGTCAAGGTTGGATCAGCAGTGGTATCTCATGATATCAGAACGGCAATATTTGATAGCCCAGTGCCCAAAATTTGCGGAACAGCTCAATGCAATGGACCAGCTGAAGTAGGAGGCACTTTACAACCTGCGGACTGAGTATTTGGACTATCTGATTTCTCCAGATAGTGATGAAACCAAGTGCAGGATTGTTCAAGGGATAAGGTCGTACCTAGAGAAAAGACAACATTTTCTCTATCTCCGGCAGTCAAAGCAGGCATGGGAGGAGATAAACCAAATGTGGAAACTGGCTTGGGAAAAGCACCACTATAAGTCAGAAGTTACTTCCAAACCAGTTTCTTCTTTCAGCCTGCGCTGGTAGGCGCCATTCCAGCCATAACCCAGGCACCACCCCCCACCGAGGACAATACACCAGTCTCCATTGACTCATCCCCACCCCCTTCAGGCTTGGACAATTCTGTGGATTTTATCACCTCCACAGACAATGTAGCCACCCCCCTGGTGAGCCCCCCCTTCCCTGGAGGAATTTGGGGGAAACAGCTCTGTGTCTTGTATCACACCAGGATGTGACCCCACAGGAAGTGGAATCCACTGCTACAGTCCTCTCAAATGAGCCAGGTGAGGAGACTGTCGAACCCCTGGAGGCAGAACCTGCTACTGCAGACACAGCAGCCCAGCCTAGTGAGGAGACCGTCGAACCCCTGGGGGCAGAACCTGCTACTGCAGATGCAGCAGCCCCGCCTGGTGAGGAGACCGTTGAACCGCAGGATGCGGAACCGGCTTCTACAGGTCCATCAGCCCTGCCAGGTGGAGAGGTCTACGCACCCCAACAGGTGGAGTCAGCCCCCACAGACTGGTCCACCCAGGCCGAGGACCCCCACCCCACGTGGACTCCTGCTGCTTCCCCTCCTGCTGGATCCGGGGAACCTCTGTCTGCTGCACAGACAGAAGGGGGTGTGCTCTGTGGACTCTCCCACTTCCACAGTTCCTCGTGATGGAGGAGATAGGGGGACCTCTGCGAAAGCCTCGCTCCCCTATCAGAGCTGCAAAGAGACCCCAGAAGAAACGGAGCAGGAAGCCAACCCCCGGCCGTTTTACGACCCCCTCGGGCCCCTCAAAGTCTCCGCCAGAGTGTTGTCTTGCATTCCAAAGCAAGATGAAAGCAGCCAGGTTGGAACAACAGCTTCCCACAACCTTATTTCTCCACCCCCGAGCCACACCTGCAAACTTCGCACACACACGTCATCCAGGGAAAGTGCAAGAGCCCCTTTCCGACGTCAGAAGTGTTCAGAGAGCAGTGATGGACTGGATGCCTACGAGCGACGATCAGCCCAGCTGCCCAGAGAGGGAACCAAAGCCAAAAACTGGCATAGACCCCTGGACAGAGATGAGATGGGCGTGGTTAAGGGGCATCCACGTGCGGAAGAAGCAACATGACATTTCACTCACGCGATTGCAACATTTATGGGAAAAAGCACTGCATGTCACCCAAAGTCCAGGGAGCTCTGGTCCCTTGCCAGTCTAGATACCCGGACACTGGAGAAGGAAGAGACTGAACCACGGTGTCATAACCGCAGCGACACAAAAAGAGTGTCTAATAGAGATATCTCTCCGCACCACACTGGATCATCGTGGGACATACGTCAGTGTGTCCATATATCTGCTGGCCAGCAGATCACAAAGGGACTATTAAACTGGGCATGGACTAAATGTTTTAAAAATGGTTGGTGAACCATTTGGACAGTTGTTTTTGTTGTTAGCAGGTAACTGCATCTTCAATGTTCAAATGTGTAATGTGATTTCCTATTTGGTGATGTAAGAATAGGTTTTTAGTGGGTGCATGCACCTATTCTTACAAGAGAGGGATGTAGGATATCTAATATACCCCCCCTTCTCTCTATCTCTGTCGCTCTCTGTCTCTCTGTCACTCTCACCCCCCCCCCCCCCCCCCCCCCCCCACTCCCCCCATACCTTAACCCAATCAGGACAGGGATGGTCTTCCTGTGGAGGTATTTTATGAGTGTACCAAAAAAATTATAATTTAGTCTGGAGTTTGTTTGGTGAAGAAGTCTTTTTTTTTTGGTTCCTCGTGTGTTTCCTTTTGTTCCTGTTCAGCTGGAGGGTAAATAATATTGGCAATTTTTGGCTTATCTCTCTCTCTTTTCTGGTATATTCAAATTAATGTCTGGTTTAATGTCTTTCTTTTGTGAATTATAAGTAATCAGCCTACATCCTTTGTGAATGTATGATTCCCAGTCATTATTCTAATTGAATGTTTTCATTTAATAAAATTACTTAATCTCAAGACCTGATTTAGACTTTGTTTTGGCTTGTTGGTTGATCCACCAGGTTACTGTTCGACTTACCTTACCTAATTCGGCAACTTAATTGATGATTGTCATTTTTAATCAATAATAATAAAATAAAATAACGTAAAGCTTATTTTGAATGTAGGTTAAGTGAGGGGTTCTAGCACGCAATATCGCTTGTGTTCAGTATTCAGAGTGCTGAACGTTTTAACAAGGGCATTGACTGTTGGAACCGCTGGATTCAGAAAATACACATTTTACCTAATCCTCACTTACCGACAAAGCCAAATAAACAAGAGCAGGGCTGCGTTCAGATCCAATTTAGCACATTCCCTTCCCTTACTCTCTTCCCTCTTGTGACAAAAATTGTGACTTGCAGCAAGCAAATTTAACAGGTGCTCTGCAAGGGAACATTGACAAGAAACAAACAAAAACGGAACTGAACCGCCCTCGCAGCATTTCGGAAGTGCAACACCATAGAGTTGAAATGTGACCGCCCACTTTTTCCATGTGGCACATTGCATTGTGGGATTCCCTTCTTGCTGGAAAACTTGCATTTTATACCCTTGGTGGAAGGGAGGATAAACGAGGGAGTGAGGGAATGTAATTCCTCCTTCCCCTTTCTTAAATTGGATCCGAATCCCACTTGGTGTGGCTGCCATATTTCACCCTGGCTTTTTCGGGATTCCCCCCTTGAAGCAAGGGAAAGGATAAATTTCGGATTCGAATGCAGCCCAAGACAAGAACAAAGAAAGAAAGAGAAAAAAGGGTAATATTTCAAACCTATTCAGAGTTACATGGTTCTATGAGAGCAGCTTGATGTTGTGGATGTCGTGATTTTGTATATCGGCATAATCCACATTGTTTGCATTTGTTTATGTGCCAAAAATGTGGTTTTGAGACCTGTTTCGCCATGCAATGGGAGTGAGTGGAGAGAGAAAAACTAAATTCTTTGTTGGCCAGTTGCTGACCACTGAAGCAAGTCATGAAGGTGAGCTTGAATATTACGACTCATTACGGGGCCAGGGAGCTATACAACATTATGTTCTAACAAAGTTCAGTATGCCTTTAACTCTTCTTATTTTCTGAGTAATATAATTCTGAAATTATATTACACAACAATAACAATTATCCCATAATGTATAATTATGATTAATTGGCTGGAGGCTATTGTCATGTCAATTCAGTTTGTTCCTCGCATAATACAATAATGGGGGCGGGGCTTGTGGGAGATGGGGGCGGGGCTTGCCTAGTGTCTTGTAAACAAAACGAAGAAATAGTAATGCGCTCAATCCATCCATAGACCATAGAATATAGGCTAATAATAGACCCATTTCATGTTTGTAAACAAAGAGGATGTGTGTGTTACCCTGGGCCGAAAAGTATATAACATTGGTAGGATATCACAATCAATACGGCGGACTTGATCATCAATGATTTAACGTAAAACTACAAACTATAGCTGGCGTTAGCAGTCTTATTACAACTTTATTGTAATTTTTTTGTTGTGATCCAGCTTATCTAGCTATATTTAGATACCCTACAAATGAATGCAAGCTAACCATCATAAGCTGGCACTGTTTGATCAGGGCACGTTGATAACTTAATTTTTAACGTGAGTCCATCTGAATAATGAAATTCATACAACAGACAGGTAGGACAACACATTAACAAAGAACCCAGTGAGCAAAAGCCGGAATCTAGACGTTTAGAGGGGTGGAAATTTCAGGTTGAGAGATGTTTTAACTCGTTTTGATATAAATGTGTCAATTTAGCTCAATTTAGCCCCAATTTAGCTCCGGTTTTACCTGGATATAACCTGGCGACATCCTAGCCGGTTAGAAAAAACGTTAAACTTTTACTGACACGCCCACTTGTTTATGTCAACCGCCATGTTGGAGGACCAAATGCCAGTGTTCCATAACGTTATGCAAACCAAACTTATAGGCTATCACATTTAATTAGGAGGTTGCTTGATTTTCTTTTATTGCCATCATCAGAATTTGCTTTGCACAATGCTTACAGGTAGCTCAGCAATATAAAAAAACGTACACAAAATATACAGTGCACAACATCACGAAACAATAATACCAACATAAACAAATATTATAAGGAGTCTTGGGGGGTATACTACGAAGCACGATTAATTACTGAGTAAAACCCGGAACCCTCCTAAATCTGGAACGTGGACTGAAGTAAAAAGAGCTCTTCTGGTTTTATTCAGTTATCTAGCTTGTACTAACTCAGTAATCCTGCTTCGTAGTATACCACATTGGTAAGTAAAGTGCTTGTGCAGTTCATGGAGCAAAGTGATACGTTACACGTTAAAGTATTAACGGTAGGCTACAGTAGCCTACTTCAGCAATAAAACATATTTTAGCTCGATGAATAAAAGGTGAATCAGTTCAACACATAAAGTACATTTACCGTTACTTTCATTATTACTTTCAAATACATTGTTATTTGGTGCTTAAAGGGATAGTTCGGAATTTTGGACATAATGTCTCAATTACGACTTACCCATGATGTAGTTGATTGATGGAAACCATTTTCAGATAATTCCATGCTGTCCCTTCTTTTGGACATACACACATTGCTAATGCTAGCGCAACTCGTAGGAAAGTAGTAGCATCCACTACCAAACACACTTAAACACTCCAAGGTGCACCCAAAGCAAATAAAATACGATGACAGTCTATCGGGGTTATTTTCAGTGATTATACCATCATTTTTCAAGTCAAACTATCGTTGAATCCTTTACTTTGTGCTCACCTAAATTCTCCGTGGAAGTACGGCGTAAGTTTAGTAGCTAGGTAACGTAAAGTACCCTATTAGCTCTGCCGGCCAAAAACAATATTGCGCATGTGAAAGAATCAGACTCGTAGGATTGTTAGCTAACGTTCAGGTAAGATGGTATTTCGGTGTGTATTTCAAAGTTGTTCAAATCATGCAAAAAAAAAAAATGGGCACCACAAAGTTTTCACCGATTTCCAGTGGAAGATCAACAAAGAAAACAGCTGTGGCTTCTTGCTGCTCGCATGGATGTCACCAATTGAGACTCTAAAAAAGGTTGTAGTGACCATTTCATGGAGGATGACTATGTGAAAATCAAAGAAGGACGGGCGGGACACCCTCTACTGAAGGAGACTGCTGTGCCATCACCTGTTTTTCTTCATGCACCAAAAACAACTGACGAGCAAGTAACTAATAAATGATTGCATGCGTAATCTATCTATTCAGCTAGCTAGCTAGCTAGCTAGTTGCCATGATTGGGAAGTCATGAAAGTGGTCAAACTTTTCCTGCAAATTGGTAGTCAGTGTGCTTTGCTTGTATATGCTGTGTTATTCTGTAGCATGTTTGTGTTTAGCTGACTTGTTGTCTACCAAATATGTAACTTTACGGCAAAGCGGATTGTGTCGGCAACTGTGGAGTACAGCAGATAGCCTACAGGCAGATACCCTGGCTAATCTACTGCTAGCTCCGCCACCGTACTTCCACTGAGAATTTAGGTGAGCACAAAGTAAAGGATTCAACGATAGTTTGACTTGAAAAATGATGGTATAATCACTGACAATAACCCCGATAGACTGTCGCCGTATTTTATTTGCTTTGGGTGCACTGTGGAGTGTTTAAGTGTGTTTGGTAGTGGATGCTACTACTTTCCTACGAGTTGTGCTAGCATTAGCAATGTGTGTATGAACTGGACCCAAATGCACGACTCAACACACAGGAAGTTCCAATAACTTATTGCTTTGACCAGAATTCCTCCTGAAGCATAGGGAGATAACACAGAATAGGACAGACAACCAGGGATGGATTAGCAGGGGATCAGCGGGAACGGGAGAGGCCAGGGACTGGATGGTGGCAGGAATCCGGGCTGGTTGAGCAGAGGAGGAGCGGGGAGTGGGAGACAGGGCAGAGTGGAGTGGCACGAACAGCTGCAGGTTGGCAGAGCTGGAGCACCGGCTGGATGCACACACAGCAGCAGGTTGGCAGAACAGCAGCACAAGCAGGATGCACACAAGCTGTAGGTGGCAGAACTTGAGCACAGGCAGGAAGCACGCACAGCTGCAGGCTGGTAGACTTGGAGCAGACAATAATACAAGAGTTAATCGGTAACAATTAAGTGCCGTGTGCGAATGTATGCGTGAGTGATTCATGGAGCAGAGAGCGTGCAGAATGCATGCAGAGAGAAGGAAAGGGATAGGCGGATAAAGAGTAGTGGAACAGAGTGATACGAAAGGGAAAACCACGCCCAACCTGCAGCAGGAGGGAAACAAACAGGGATACAAACAACACGATACGAGAGGAAACAGGTAAAACACGGGACACAAAAAGGACGGGAATGAGAGCATCACAATTATGTCATTATAACAAAATCAGTTGAGTGATTATCTTATCTCGCAATATTAATATAATACTTTTTTGTTTGTTTGTTTCAGTACGAGTTGTAAACATGAGGAAGGCAATTACGGTTTACCTCTTGCTCCGAATGCTCCTGAGGAGGGGAAGAATGTGGGTACACCCCATAAACCGCTTTAATAATAATAATAATAATGCATGGCATTTATATAGCGCCTTTCTAGATACTCAAAGCGCTTTACAATGATGAGGGGGAAACTCGCCTCTACCACCACCAATGTGTAGCACCCACCTGGGTGATGCAACGGCAGCCATTTTGCGCCAGTATGCTCACCACACATCAGCTGAGGTGGAGAGGGAGAGAATAATTTTTTTAGCCAATTAAACGGGGGGATGATTAGGTGGCAGATTGAATGAGCCTGGGTTGGGAGTTTACCCAGGACACCGGGGAAACTCCTACTCTTTACGATAAGTGTCATGGGATCTTTAATGACCGCAGTGAGTCAGGACCTCGGTTTAACGTCTCATCCGAAAGATGGAATCTCCTACAGCACAGTGTCCCCATCACTGCACTGGGGCATTGGGGTTTATTTGACCAGAGGGAAGACTGCCCCCTACTGGCCCACCAACACCACTTCCACTTTACTTTGATCACACTTTTGATTATATTAAAACAAATATCTAAACTATATAGAATGTTGTTTTTTAAAGCTAAATGTAGCAAACAAGACAATGCCTCCTTTATAAAGTTCACTTTGTCATTTATTTATTTGGGACAGTAATCAACATGTTCTAAACATTTAATTATAGCAGAATTAGCAGCTATTTTGATTCTGTAGTACCTTAAATCGATATAGTGATATCAGTATAATAAAAACAGAAGTAAGCATAGTCTTAATTAATTGAACAAATATATATACATTTGTATACTATAATAAAGAAAAAGCAGACTTTTTTCTAGAATTTTCTTTTGCTATTGCCCGTACCTATGTCAAGGAGGATTCCAGGTTGTTGGACAAATTAAAGTTCCGACCATACCTATTATCAATGTTCGTATGATAGACAGGTGTGTTTAACCATATGTAACAGGCTGATGATCTTGCAACCTATTTGAAAACAAAAATGATCATGAAGATGAAATGTACAAATAGAGGCTACATATGCCTTGCACAACAGGATGGACATGCATTTGCACATATTTGTTGTGTGTGCGTACAACCTTTTCTCAAGCTGTCATGATATTGCATTATTGGATATTTATTGAAACATATTTGTCTTCGGAATAATAATAATAATAATAATACTCTGGTTGACTCACCGGGTGCGTGCCAATACTAGAAAAATGCACCCTCCCTTCCTCCACTACCACCTCCTCTACTCCGTGCCCTGGAAACGGATCTTTGTGTTTTAATCTATGTCGCTGATTACATCTTAATTATGTATTAATGGTTACATATGAATTAATGTCTCGACGCAAACCGCAATGTCAGGTGCATTGTATACTGTACATGCAAATACTTGTACTCGAAACGTTCAGACAGTTTTGCATACTTCCGGGTAGGAGAGGAGTGGTAGTGGGGGAGTGGAGGAAAGGAGGTGGGGAGTGAAGATTATTGGGACCATAGGTGTAATTTACACTGGGGACATGTCCCCACCACTTTTTGAAATGGCCAATTTTGTCCCCACCACTTTTCAAAATAAAGTGACGCCCTTGGTAGGCTGCGTTGATATTGTTGCAATCATGTGGTGTAAATCCTGTATGATAGAAGATACAGGTGTTGATTGATATTGTCCTGAAGGTTGTGATAATAGTCTGTAGCCTGTCAGTGTAAATCCTGTATGAATATATCTACAGGTGTTGATATTGTCCTGAAGGTTGTGATTAGGCTGTAGCCTGTCAGTGTAAATCCTGTATCTACAGGTGTTGCTAACAGATAGTACGGTACTAGTGTATTGCGCGGGGGGGGGGGGGGGAATCCACCGAATGTTGTTTTATTTAATCTGAAAAAAGTGTCCCCACCACTTTTCAAAACAAAGTGACGCCCATGATTGGGACACACCCAGCACGACACTTCTCCAGTTTAAAAACGTAACAAAAAGCTGCAGTGTCACATTAGGGAATTAACACGAGTGTCAAAATAGGCAAGTTAACATTTTATTTACAGACCTCTTTTAAATAACCTAAATTTGAAAAAAATTAGGGCAACTATATACCAGTCCCCTGGGTGGTTTACAAATAAATAAGACTTAAAATAAATACAACTTGTAACAAATAACAACAGAACCATTTTACTTTCCTTTTTTAAAATCACATTTTCATATAGCAACAATGGCAAAGTTACACTGAGTGCTGGCAATCCTGGCTAAACAAATAAAGATTAAATTAAACTATTCAATCATTTAAAATTAGTTTATTTCTCAACAGATTACCTAACAGATAAAGAATCATGTTTAAAATCGCGTCTTGCTCAATAAAGTTACAAAGAACAAGCATTCTACAAATTACAACTGATGTTGCATTTCTTTTCGCAGCAAATTCTTCCTTTTTGGTGCTTGTGTCCTGTTCCTCACTCATTTTCAGGTTGTAGGCTACAAAATTTCACAGACGACTGAGGCAACACTTAAAGGGGCTATATGTAACACATTTACTGTACTAAATCATAAAATGACCATGATATTTCATCAGAGATTAAGGAAAGATGCTAAATCTAAATACTGGCTTCTCCGACAACAATGCTACAGCCAGTATATTCTCCTTTGAAATTTCCATTCCGGGTCGGAACGTCTGTATTTGTTTTGTCCTGTATGATTCACTATTCTCCGAGTTGACTCCGAGTCCACTGCCCATTACGAACAACCAGATGTACTCCGGCACTCTGACAGCCATTTTATGAATGCCTAAGCTAAGTTCAACATTGTTTCCATTTAGCTAGCTAGCTAAAGATTTAAATATATATATATGTATATAGTTACTCGCTAAACATACCACTAGCGTTAGCTTATATCTGTGTGACAGTAAACATAGCCAGCCATGCATCTAGCTAACATTGACAGAGTTATAAAAAGTCCACATGAGCTGGTTTATAATTTGCAAACAATAAATAATAAACAAATTACAAACGTATACATTAGCTGATCAACTTACAGTGTAGGACTCGTCGTCGCTTGTCATTGTCAAAATAGAATAAGCTTGTCTCAAAATATAATGTTGCGCTCGGCTCGTCTTGCGCTCGTGTTCCTTCAGTGTCTTGACTCCAATATTGTGAATTTGGATTGCAGTACCCATTTTAAACGCTCGGTGTCAATGTTACATATAGCTCCTTTAACTTTAGTTATTCGATAAACATATCAAGCACGATTGGTTCGCTGTGCACGCAGATCGTGCGTGACCGTAGCATAAGCGCCTGTGTTTCCAATAAACCTTAAATCAGACTAAATTATGTTATATGAGATGGACTTTCTTCTAGAATAGTCATGGAAAATGCAAACCTTGCGAGTTTTAGTTTTGTATCAAGCAGCAAAAAAGTTTTAGCATGACGTGATTGATTTAATTTAACGCAAAAAGAAAACATTGCGTCCTTCACGATGTCACTATTGCTCATGCGCACATTGCGATTTCGATTTTGAAACGATATATCATGCAGCCCTAGTGCAGATCAATGCATTTAACAACAAGACCAATGCTGTGTCCGAAATCGCTCCCTATTCACTATATAGTGCACTATTTAGGGTATCGGCCATTTTGTAGAGTGTCCGAATTCAAAATGTCAAATTTGACACCCTATATAGTGCACTCAATATCCCCTACAATGCACCACAAAATGTAGGGTCCAAATGATGTACACTACATTACCGGAGACATTTTTTTTGTCAAGATGGCGATGGCTGAGCCTGTGCTGATCTACAAATGTTAATATAAATGCAAGTTTTATCTTGTATGTTAAATCAGTTTAGTCGGCTTTATAACCAAAATATAAATAAACGCGGTAGATTAAATATATTACAAAACTATTTTTTTAATTTAACAATTATTACTATGTTTAATAGAAAATTCAACTTAATTAGCTAGCTAGCTACCTAGTTACCTAACTTACCTATCTACTACAACGAGACAACAAAACCCTTGTTCAAAACAAAAAAAAAAACTTTTTTTTCCGTTTCTTGCATGCTTTCTCACCAAGCCGGTGACCGCTGTCACGCAAGCGTCGCGCGTTGCTAAGTAACCTGCTCAGAAACGGTAGTGTCCGAAATCGTCTTCTCCTTTCACCAGTCAATCCCTATCTAGTGCTATGTAGATTCCCTAAGCAGTGTATAGGGAGGGAGTGAATGAGTGAGCGATTTTGGACACAGCACATAAAACACATATTTGCTGATCATATGACGTCACATGGCGCTGTAATGGCGACATGTAGTCCAGCTGTCTCTCGTGTTCGTGTTTGTTAATTTGAATGTATTTTGTTGTGTCTGGCTTTTGTATTTTGCTTTTTTCATGCGCTGTGTGTCTGTTGTGGTGCGGGGAGGCGGGGTGGAGATTTTTCCGGGCATTCCTGCTGCTTGTTTTGATGATATTGGCGAATTGTCTCGTCAGGATAATTTTGTTTGTGGTCGTCACCATGGAGACACATTTGCAACATATGCTCGGGAATGTCCGTTGGATCCGCAGCAGCAAAGTTTACCATCGATCTTCACCAGAGTTGAAGATGTCGGGACTGATCAGAGAGTGCAGGAAATCTTCAAAAGGCAACCAAGGAATGGAAGGAAAAGATCGGGAGGGGGAGGAGCGAGGCAGTTCGGTGGATCCGCTTCGACAGTGTACAGAGACGCAACACTGCGTGTATGGAGGAAAGTCGTTGAAGCGCAGTTTGTGTGTTGGACTGCTTAATGCCACTGGACATCTCGAGACAGCGGGGGCTATTTTTAATCATGGCTGTATTCCACTTTAATTCACTTGATTAATGCAATGATTCTATTGAATGTTTTTATTTGATATGCTTGTTTGTGTGTTGTGGGTCTGCCCTACTGTCTATGTCTTTTTGTTGTTGCTGGGGCTACAAATGAAGTTCCCAAATGGGAAAATAAAAGTTGTTCTATTCTATTCTATTCTATATCAAGCTCTTCTTACAGCCTATTCAAGTTCATCAAGTTTTGATGGAGTGAAAATGGCCTAACAGCCAAAAGTTTTAGTGCGGGCAAAATTAATTTAGCTGTGTTCCTGTAGATGGCTTCTCTGCGGTTTGGTCTGAAAGGAATCATTGCTTAGTACCAACATAGCCTAACAGCCTGCTAGAGTGTGATTTGCGGGTGTTAACAATGATAAGTTATTGTGATTTTGAAAATAAGTTCAGTATATATTTGAAATTGTAAGCGCCATTATTTAAGCTCTAGTCTATACATATTTTTTTTTCATCCAGCCAGAATGTTTGGAAGGCTTTATATTTCTTGACCATTTTTACCAAGGGCAATTACCGGCTCATGCTGCTGTCCATTCTGTGGTTGGAACTCGATTGTAATACCTGCTATCGGGCCTTTCCGATCTGTCGTGATCCCATTCCCAGTGGTCTTTGCCATTGCTGAAGGAGGAGTACTGCCTCTTCCGGGAGTCACTGCTCTTCCTTCTGTGTCTCTGTATATGTCAGTGTGCAGTGATGACCTCACTCACCGGTATAAGGGCTTCACTGTGATGACAGAGGACGAGCGGTACGAGGCACTGCGCCACTGTCGCTATGTGGATGAGGTGGTGCGGGATGCGCCCTGGACACTCAGCCCTGAATTCCTTGAGAAACACAAGGTGAGTAACGCCCTGATTCTTGTCGCACCCACTTAAGCCTGATCTGAATCTGGGGACACCCCTTAGTTCTGTCCTGATCCAGGCCGAATATCCTCAGCTGTCCCACAAATTTGGCCACACCCCTCACTTTTGTTAGAGCATACAGTTTTTAAGTATCGAAAGAAGACTCCATATCCATCACTCCATATCCATCTATTTTTATGGGTTGACTTCCTTTGCATACATTGCTTTTTAATATTTTATGTTTTTAACCCCATCAACAGTGGCACCTATTCGTCAAGATCCCTATTACAGTATTCATGTTTCTCTGAAATGATAAACTACAGCTTGAAGAACACCGCCAAAATTCAGATGCAGGATTGTTAAAAAGTGTCATCGCTTGCCAAAACCTCAGCCTCTCCAATAAAATGGCAGGGTGCTATTAAAGGGATAGTTCAGAATTTTGGACATAATGTCTCAATTACGACTTACCCATGATGTAGTTTATTGATGGAAACCATTGTCAGCTAATTCCATGCTGTCCCTTCTTTTGGACATACAAACGTTGCTAATGCTAGCGCAACTCTATGGCAACCGGTAGCATCCACTACCAAACGCACTTAAACACTCCACAGTGCACCCAAAGCAAATAAAATACTACGACAGTCTATCTGGGTTATTTTGAGTGCTTATACCATCATTTTTGAAGTCAAACTACGAATGTAGTGCCGGCACTGGTCGACTACAACAACAAAGAAGAACAACAAGTTGCAATGGCCACTTCGCCCTCGCCGCCGTACCTCCACAGAGAATATAGGTCAGCACAAAGTAAAGGATTCAACGCTAGTTTGACTAAAAAAATGATGGTATAAACACTCAAAATAACCCCGATAGACTGTCGTCGTATTTTATTTGCTTTGGGTGCACTGTGGAGTGTTTAAGTGCGTTTGGTAGTGGATGCTACCGGTTGCCATAGAGTTGCGCTAGCATTAGCAACGTTTGTATGTCCAAAAGAAGGGACAGCATGGAATTAGCTGAAAATGGTTTCCATCAATCAAGTACCTCATGGGTAAGTCGTAAATGAGACATTATGTCCAAAATTCTGAACTAACCCTTTAAATGGAGTTTAGAAAATAACAATCACTAGGAATGGAATGGAATGGAATTTCTGTACAACCTGGTCCTCCAAGACTGTGAGTAGCCCTGCATTGGCTGTTTACACCTGTCCAATACGAGTTTCAGATCATCATGACTGAACTAAAAACTTGACCTGAGTGATAACTGTAGACATGAGTGTGTGTTCTTCTTGTCCAATGAGATAATTTAGAGCCATTAGTTTAAAGACCCCACACAACGGAAGTCAGATCACATTTTTCCTAACGCTTTTCAGAAGGCTTCCTTATGAAACTGAACGTTGGGGTGGGACTTTTTTTAATTTTTTTAAATGGGCGGGCTGTCACGGCGGCTAGCTAGTTAGCTTCTGGATAGCAGTGCTCAAAAGAAAGCTAACACGTTAGCCAAAATGGATGACATTGTGTCTCAAATTGAGAGTCACTCTCCTCCTCCATCCATGTTGAGGAGGAGGAAGCGTAGTTTCTGTGGGACAACGAGGGGCAGGAGGATGGAGAACGAAGAGGGAGATGAGGACGGGGTTGGCGTGGATGGTACCGGGAGGGAGATCACTACGAGTATGAGGGCGGCTTCGCTCCATTGCGGCCCTATATATTTGAGCCACCCCCTGTTGCTGCTGCTGCCGAAGCTGCAGAAAATGCTATCCACCCCCAAGAGAATCTTGATGTTTCTGAATGGTATGAGAACAGTCGTATGTAACGTCAACATCTGTAATAAATACTGCAATAACAGGATAGATGTGTGCAAATAACAGGACAGCCACAACTACTGCCACTAATAGCAGTCGTAATATCTGTAATTATCAATATCTCGCTAATTTGAATCTGGAATCCCGTTTTGTATTTCTACCATTATACCAGTTAGGTTAACTGTAGTTGATACGCAGCCTCAGCTACTAAGACATTGTTTGATACTACACTATACATACCTTTTACCTGTGGATTCTGCAAGAACATGCCGACAGGTCTGGAGAATAACTGCTGTAGGGAGCTTAGCAGGTGTGTAGCTAGAGCAGCCAGTCTTCCAATAGTTTAATACAGTAAATATATCTCTACATCACTCTACTCTAGCAAAGCATTTTAGAAACAGACAGTTAAAAGAGTATAGTGCAGAGATATGCTAGAACTGCATGAATATCATGTTTCACCTCTAGGGGCGACTGTGAGCACTAAAACTGGGCTAAACAGAGGAGGATGAGTGGGGTCAATGGACGTTTTTTCTAGAAACCCAAATCTATAAAAGATAATAGTTTTTTATTGTAAGTTGGAGAAAGTTCGCAGACAGCAGATAAGAAAATATGCTTTTCTACGCACTTTAATGAGATTAATGAAATCTTGAACCGTTTAGGAAAAAAATTTATTTTTTTCTCTGGGTATGCAAATTTCATCTGGAATATTTATGACCACTTTGGACGTGAGACTCACAGCCAGCCAAAATCATTCGGTAATAACAGCAGAAGAATGACAACTATGTGGACGAACAAAGTACTAGCTACTAGCGGTACATCACCTTATATCTTATAGACAATCTGGTTTTAACAAGAATCTTCTAGAAGCTTCTACAGAATATATAGTTTTACTGAGTAAGCGAGAGCTACTGGCTAGTTGGCTACTGTTGACTGAGGAGCCACCGGTAATGAATATTCATGAACCCGCGAACTAATCAACATTGCATAGCATCAATGCTAGTGGAAATGTTTTGAAAGTGAGATCAGAACACAACCATCGATTCCATGTTGACTTATAATTATGTATTAATTATTAATTAAAGCACTAGGCCGTGTAACATTGGCAGTAATAATCTAGTTCCGTGAAAATATTTGAAATTGACTGTGATGATAATTTTATAGCATTTAGCTCCATTCACCTCCATGCATTTTTCCAGATTCTACTGTTTAGCAGTGCCTCAGCACTGCCCCCTGATGCTCAAAGAATGCCATTGCACTTTTTTTTTTTGTTACATTGCAGTCATGGAGTTGGCAAGGCTTTCTCTCTCTATGGGCTTTTGTTAAAATAAGATTAGGCTACAATCAGATATGCCTTGTAATAATATAATAATACATTTATGTAATACAGGTTGTGGCCAAATGTGCTGAAGCTGAGCCTCAGCCACACTGCATAACTCAGCATCCCGGTTTTGAGGCAGTCTGTCTTAACCCATGGATCCTTCAAATTGAGTTTGCTGCGTTGATGCAGTACTATTATGGAGTAAGAACGCTGTCAAAAATATGTATGCATAACTTTAAACATCCGTGCGTAAATTAATTTGTTATACACAAGACATATGCATAACATTCGTCTGTAAATACATTTGTTGTACACAAAATTATGTTTTCATACACGTAAATCATACATAAAATATTAAGTTGTAAAATTGCGTGTGTGTGTTTTTATGAGAGTACGGATGCAAAAACTACGACTGCAAAGATTTATGGATACAACTCAGATTTCTACGGCTACGAATTCTTCCTTACGAATACGGATTCAAGTTTGTGGGTACGAGTGGAAAACTGTTAAAATCATGTCACTGGGGCACAGACAGGTCACAGGGAAAATTAATCGAACATCGATTCCGCCAAATGCGCATGCGTCGAAGGCGCAAGATGGCTTTGAAATCACTAATTGAAATGTATTCAATGAAATAAAATAAATAGGCTACACTTTAAATGGATTCACTGATGATATTACACCAATTAGAGTATAAGCAACTAACACAGTAGTAAGCTACACAGGATAATTACAACTTCAAGAATGTTCTGGACCAATAACGTCAGTGCACCGATCGATCAATAGGATAAGCAGTATGACAAGCCGAATAGTTGCCCGCAGCTCGATCTGTTTTGTTTTGAAAGGGAGAATTTATCTTTTTGGCAGGAGTATAGGCTATCGTAATGAACCTATTACTCAATGGGTAGCCTACTGATATGGGGAAACATTTAGGCTAGTACATTAGCCTACATGTAAGATAATATGCTGTGCATTGTGTGAATGATTTGTAAACATACATGCTTTGCAAACATTTAAAAAAAATTTGTCCGCAAAGGGCCTTGTCACGTTTTTTTTTTTTTTTTTTTTTGCATTACCTTGAATTCACTTTGTGTGTGATCTTTACCTGTATTAACTCCTTTGCGTAGATGCATAGTGATAATGGCGCCGGCGCCATCATTTTGCTCAACTGAAACATTCGTTGCTCCTGCAGCCAAACTATTTGTGGAAATCACAAACTCTGTGTTTTAACTTCATTGGTTATGAAGTATGAAGTTACTTCATCATCAATGTTCTCTGTAAAAAGCGCTATACAAATAAAATTGAATTGAATTGGTAGACGATTTGTGACGATTTCTGCGCAATATGGAGTTTCTAAATGTCACTATTTTCCCGTAGCATGTCCATTTAACAAGCACCCCCCCCACCCAGTTTATACCTACCCATACGTGACATAGTGGACAATAGCGTCTATGTTTCAGTTCATAATTATATTTATTCATAATATAAAATTTTAGTTCCATCATAGCAACAAGATAAACCCAACAATAGCCTGATCGTATGCCAGAAAAGCCGTGATAAGCCCTGCTCACTCAAATGCAAAAAAACGTGAAAGTATTCTCTCATTCTATCATGTACAGGTATTCTACTAGCAATATATGCTACTAAATATGAAATAAATATGCAATCCTACCATTGGTTTTACACATCAAGATGTTCCTTTCAAAATTCAGTGGTCATTTATTGTCTGGTACAATCGGTTTGAGAAATGTACAACACTTTATACCGCTGTTACACTGTCTGAAACGTCGACTCGTAATACCCCCATGCCCTGCAAGCCTGTGTCATTCATTACAGTTCATTATGGTTTAATTGTCGGCTCTTATATCCAATAGAGTACATTGGGGTGCTTTGAACAAATTACTACAGCCCAGCGTAACGGCAGTTTTCGTTTTAACGGTCTCCTATTACGCAAGCTCTATAAATAACACATTAGGGAGGGGAGTTCCCCTTTATCCATATGTAAGTATTTTTGCATCTAAAATGCTGTTGGTCTCGCTGGCTACATGTACATTTGTTTTTCCACTCGAGCAATCTCTTTCCAATATGTTTGATAGGCCTATTGTTATTTTCATATTTTGAGTGCATTTCACATACTGTAGTGCAATCCTTAATTTTATTTTTGATGCAGGCTATTGATTTTCATTGAAGACAGAACATTTGGCAGCATTTTACAGATGGTGGAATACTATTTTATTTTCATGTTATCGTACATAATATAGGCTATGGCGTATATACTTGTCACTTATGGCATGGCAAATGCTCATTCCAATTTAGATTAATGTAAAAACTTTCCTTGGTGTCATTATGAATAGAAACATTTTTTTTTTTTTTAAACGACAGAAAAATGCAATCCCGGGGCAAAAGTATACATACTGTAGAGCACAGGGAAAAGTGATGTTTTATTGAGGTACAAGAGTGAATGATTAGGCTACATAATTAGGTGTATGTAACACTGTGATATCAATGTTTTTATCTTAATCCATCAGAAGGAGCAAATGTATATGATTTATAATGGACAAAACTATTTTTATTCATTTTATGACATGTTTTGCATAGGGGTTTTGGACCCATCGATATCTACCCCCATATACTGATGAAAATATAGTAATCCCCACTTGAAAATGAGCCAAAACTGTTGATTTGTAGTTAAATGTATCATCATTTTTTTTATTTAGAGCAGTGCACAATTTAGCCATTTCGATAGATTTGGAGACACTAATGGACAACAGGGTACACTGCCTATATTTTGCATCATAGACCTTTAGTAGTTCTGCATATCATCCTCAGATTTTGCACACTTGTTGACATGGAGTTTATGATCCAGGAAATGCATATATTTACCTCTTTCACTTATGACTTAAATTATGAAAATAAACAAATCTAAGTTCGTATTGTAAAGGGTACACCTGTCTTGTTCCATTTAAGCCATTTAACAAGTTTATGTGATGCTCACACCTGGACTTATAAAGCCTTTAACAGGGCACCCCCTAAATAGATGAGAATTGACCAAATTTGCCATCTGCGCCAAGGGGTTAAACATTGCAGCGTCTGACCACAAGTGTTAACAGTTGCAGTGCTAGAGTGCATCTTGTGTGGTAGCCTTTAAACTAAACTGAATTAACTTCAGCAAAATGTTGCATCCAGTTACCCATTAGATCATTTAGCTTTACATCCTTTACCCCTAGTGCTCGTTGCACTTTTTGTAATCAAAACGTTGTAATAAAGAATGATCTATTTTTGATAAACATGACTCTTGTGCTTTACTTCAGGTAAATTGAAAATTAGCCTGTGCTACACATAGTTTTTATGAGTGATCGCCTTTATCCTATGATGAAACATTTCTATTCTGATGGGAGTGGTCTCTTTCTTCCAGGATGAAGTGGTCTCCACCACCATTTTAGGCTAGGCCTCTACACAGTCTTGTAATGCATTTAGGGCTATTACAGACAGCTATTGTGGTAGGCTAGTTACTGTTGTCAGCTGTAACCTAATGACTGTGAACATGCAACAAAACCCTTTTGATATCAAAGATTGGCACCTCATGAATTTTGAGCCACTAGTTGCACTTTTATTCTACATGTTACACCAGAAACCTTATAGTATGCACCACAGTGCCGACTAGTGGCACCACAGCCAACTAGTCAGCCTTTCAATACACTAGTGGCCTTTTAAGCCTAACGTGTTGCAATTAAAGCAGCATTGGTTAACTAGTGAAGTGGCAACAGTGTAACATGTTAACTAGCAAAATTTTCGTTTTATTAAAGGTGGCGAGTTTGGCTCATGGAATGACGATCAGCCCACCGGAATCAATACGGAGACGGTCTAGGTCTATCTAGCTGTTCAATTTAAAAATAACAAACAACAAACTAGCATAAATGCAAGAATGATTTGGCAGTGAATGACATTTCAAACGGGACACACAGTGACATTATCTAATTTGTTGTTTTGATGATGGTGGTGGAGACCACTGTCATCCTGGAAGAAAGAGACCACTCCCATCAGGATATAAATGTTTCATCATAGGAAAAGGCGATTACTCATAAAAACTATGTGCAGCACAGGCCAATTTTCAATTTACCTGAAGTAAAGCACCAGAGTCATGTTTATCAAAAATAGATCATTCTTTATTGCAAGTTTTGATTACAAAAAGTGCAACGAGCACTAGGGGTAAAGGATGTAAAGCTAAATGATCTAACGGGTAACTGGATACAACATTTTGCTCAAGTTAATTCTATCAGTTTAGTTTGAAGGCTGCCACACAAGGTGCACTCTAGCACTGCAACTGTTAACACTTGCGGTCAGACGTTGCAATGTTTAATACAGGTAAAGATCACACACAAAGTGAATTCAAGGAAATGCAAAAAAAAAAAGAAGAAGAAAACGTGACACAAAATTGAAAATGTTTGCAAAGCATGTATTATGTTTGCAAATCATTCACACAATGCACATGATATTATCTTACATGTAGGCCAATGTACTAGCCTAAATGTTTCCCCATAGCAGTAGGCTACCCATCGAGTAATTGGTTCATTACGATAGCCTATATTCCTGGCAAAAAGATAAATTCTCCCTTTCAAAACAAAACAGATCGAGCTGCGGGCATGCTAGTGGGAAACCGTAAATTGGATATCAGGGATATGGAATAAATTCTCATTCGACTTGCCATACTGCTTATCCTATTGATCGATTGGTGCACTGATGTTATTGGTCCACTGACGTTATTGGTCCAGAACATTCTTGAAGTTGTAGCCTAATTATCCTGTGTAGCCTACTAATGTGTTAGTTGCATAGGGACAACAGGAACTACAATTCCATAGAGTCCACAGGAGGCTCCTCCTCCACGTTGGAAGTGACGTAGGACGTTGTACCAATTGTGATTTCCGTCCGCACTGTAATGTGATACTGCCCAGGGGACATGCGCGACTGGCAATAAAGTTTATAAAAGGGGCAACACGGTAGCAGTTCTGCCCAGTTCGTCCGCTCAACTCGGCAGGGCCTTCACTGTCTCGTCTCACGGTCTGCACGCCTGGGAAGAGCCCTCGCTCCACAAGGAAGCACGGTCATCCATGACACCGATCCAACTGAGCGAGGTGGGCTCATCGACCCCCGGCTATTGGCCATGGAGGCAACCCGAGCACCCAGTGGTCAAGAAGAACCACCAAGGTTTAATGCATCACACACAGAACGCATCTTGCATGTGATCTGTCTTTAAACACTACCAGTTGTAATCTTAACGCTGCACGCTGATCTCAACGCACACGCATTGATACGCTTATGGCTATCCCCTATGTGTATGGTATGGTTCATGCGCAGTACATAATTGACGCCCCGTATATAAATTTAAATGAATATTCCCTACATTTTTGGTGTCCAGCGTGTGGACTCTGATGATTGAGAAATCATATTACTGATCATCTTGCTCACTGCTATCAGATTTGTACGTGTTCCCTACACATATACTCTAATTGGTGTAATATCATCAGTGAATCCATTTAAAATCCTAGATATGCAGTAGATATGGATGGATCACTTTAAGGGTTGTTTCTCCTGACAAATCTTCCTATTGAACTTTATGGAAAAATAAGTCAAGAGAAGAACCCCTTCAAGTTATCCATCCATATCTACTGTATTTCTGGCAGCAGAGTGATGGTTTAAGGCTTGTTTGATATGTCAGACCCTTGATGACTTACAGCCATTTTACCAACCATGTATTCCATACTGTTCCAGTGTAATTTACAGCTAAATCTAGTCCCACCCCCCAATTCCCATACAGATCCATTCAAATGCAGAGACGTTATAGTATCGCTTGTAAGAGTACCAGAAAATAAGATATCAAGAGTCTTTGACTCACGGTCACCAAACGGTGAATTTTTTATAACCCTTTTTACTCATCTTTACCAGGGTGCCAATAATAGTGGAGGGAACTGTAGATAGACAGATAGAGGAGAGATAGATAAGACATATAAACAGATATTGTGTTACAGATCGACACACTTGGGCTGTGTCCAAATACGACCCCTACACCCTTTTGAGGGCGCATATTTGAGTCCACTTCATCAAAAAGCTTTTGAGTGGGCGACTTTCTCACAAATGGGGGCAATTAGAGTACCAGGATGAACTTATTTCCGGGATTTTGTTGAGGGAATTCAGGAGCACACTAATCTGCAGAATGGTGCACTCATCTGACAATTTCAGTAAGTAACCAGGAAGTAAAAATGTAAAAGACATAGAGAGTATTTGCATATCTATGGTACAAGATAGGTTCATATTACAAACTACTCTTTTTTATTTTTGTAAATTCAATCTTAATTCATAATCTACACTTTGTAACAATCGTCATATGTTAACTGATTGATATTCTCAATAAATAAATAAATATTACGAACTACTTCCTCACTAGTTTGGAAGGAGTTTTGTGGGATTTCTTTCACACACTGCTTACAAAGTGAGGGGACAGGGCACATAGTAGACAGGGGTCTGAGTTGACGGGACAGTGGACAGGGAACAGGGTTCGTATTTGGACACAGCCAGACTATACAATGTTAAGTGGAGTCGCAATCCAATGAGGAAGCTTACTGACGTATTAATGAATGATATACCTCATGTCACCACTCAGGGTTACGGCCCTCTGCTCCCTCTTAGTGTCCTCAAACATCTGTTGCTCCAACCTCCACTGCCACTGGATGGTGGGTTGAAGGAAGGCCCTTTGGTGCTTGTAGAAAGATGCACTGGAGGCGCAATGATGTCAGTACCTTAAATGTACAGTAGACCAATAGATGAATAGTGATAGTGATCAGGTGACAAGCACCAAGGACAAAATCGCATCAGAATAAGAGCAGTGAAGTAGGCACACGTGCTTGAGTAGCGCTATAGGAGTGGAATATACGTATACAGTGCTGACTATAAGTAATTGGACCTTGAATTAAGGATGCCCCGTTGAAAGCTACAGCCGCGGAGAGCTGCAGGTGGAGTGTTCCCAATATAGGGCTGGCTCTTCCAGTTGGATTTATGGTGGCAGTGTAGACATTCCTAAGTGTTTGAAAATCACTACTAAAAAGTAGTGGTACGTCACCATATCCATGTAACGTTACACTAATCTTTGACTATGGCGAAAAACTGTGTGTAAACCTGTGTGACCGACAACAAGGTGCCAACCACATACTTATCAACAGTGCACATGTGTGAGCATGTTGAGCACCTGTTGAAGAGCTGCAGCAGATTTTCCTCAAAAACTAGGTACTTCACTGCACTGTACACTGGCTGCACAGTTTTATAGTGGAAAAACAATATTCTGATGAGAGATTTAAGAGAGAGAGGGGAAATGAAATAACAATAACTACAATAACAATCAGAAAATATAGCTGCAAGCAGCTATTTCCGGGGACCGTGCGGCATTAGCGGCATTTGTCAAATGCAGAAACTGCAAAATGGTAGACAACTCTAGACAGGGTTGACGCAAAATACAAAAATTTGTTTCTAATCAGGGCTTTTGCCATTGCTGATGGTATCTTAACCCGATCCAGTAAGGGCTTGCGTATTAAGTCTTTTAAGTACAAGTGAAACAGTGAACAGTTAATACTGTTAGATTTCTTAACTTTTGCAATAAAAAGGTGTTTCTTAATGTGAAAACAACATTAAAAGAAGCATAGCATTTGCACAATAGTTTTGCCAAACATTAACCTAGCCATTGGTACCAAGCCGGAATTGAACCGCTGACCACATACATGGAAAGCCAATACTGTATCCACTAGGCCAAAGCAGGTTAACAGAAATGAGGAGGCCAAATAAGACTTGTGTGTTGCGGTATCAGATTGTTTTGGCTTACTGACTTCATAATTCAAACAGATAACAGGTAATATTGTGAAATTTCCTAGCCTTTGCAATAAAAAGAACATTTTTACAATGACGTGCATATTGTGTGCCTCAAAAAAAACTTGGGAACAGGTGGGGATCGAACCACCAACCTACTACACGGCAGTCAAATGCCTTAACCACTAAGCACAGAGATAGTGTACTTGGCGGATGGCATACCTGCCATCCCAACATTTGTATTTCTTTAGTGCCACCACACAGATTGATTGGGTTAAAACTGCAGGGCTCAAGTCTTGATCTAACTCTCGATCAACCCACCAAGTTTCAGAACTTTATATCAAATGGTTTTAGAAATACTAGCATTTGTGCGATAAGCCACGCCCAATGCAAAATCCATTGGCTTCTCATTCGGCCAATTTTTGACATACGCCTTAGTAAAGTAATGGGTGTATGTAGGGAAGCGGGTTGAGTTCCTTGAAAAGGTTTGGTGCAAATTGGTCAAATTCTGTAGGAGGAGTAGCATTTTAAGTGTTTTACAAAAAATGCTAATTAGCGGAAAATCGAAGATGGCAGACTTCATGGTTTCTTGAGGAAAATTTGTTGGGCAGGAGTAGCGAGATGTATCCACCAAATTTTGTGACTGTAGATCAAACGGGGCGTCGGCAGTGGGTGTGTCAATGATTTTTAGTGAATTTTAAAATATTTTCTTATATTTGGATCTCTATAGCGCCACCACGTGGCTCGATTGGGTTGAAACTGGAGAGGTCAGGTCCAGATGTTACTCTTAAAAGACCTTCCAAGTTTCATAACTTTCTGTGAAATGGTTTTGGAATTATTATCATTTTTGTGATAAGCCACGCCCACTGGATATTTATTGGCTCGTCATTCGGCCATCTTTTAAAATATCAAAATTCTGTATATAGGTTTTATGATGCATGGTGTAAGGAGTGGGTTTACCAGGTTTCATGTAAATTGGTCAAATTTTATAGGAGGAGTAGTATTTTAAGTGTTTTACAAGTAATGCTAATTAGCGGAAAATCCAATAGGGCTAACTTGATGGATCCTTGAGGTATATTTGTTCAACATGAGCAGAGGGACCTGTACACCACATGTTGTGACTCTAGATAAAACGGGGCGTATGCAGTGGGCGTGTCAATGATTTTTAGTGAATTTTTTTATATTTTCTTAAATTTGGATCTGTATAGCGCCATCACATGGCTCTATTGGGTTGAAACTGTAGAGGTCAATTCCTCATGTTACTCTTAATAGATCTACCAGGTTTCATAACTTTCTGTCAAATGATTTTGGAATTATCAGAATTTTTGTGATAAGTCACGCCCATTGAAAATTAATTGGCTCGTCATTCGGCCATCTTTTAAAATATCAAGAGTCTGTATATACCTTTTATAAAGCATGGTCTATGGAGTTTGTGTACCTCGTTTCAAGTAAATTGGCCACATGTTGTAGGAGGAGTAGCATTTTAAGTGTTTTACAAAAAATGCTAATTAGCGGAAAATCAAATATGGCTGACTTCATGGATCCTTGAGGTATATTTGTTCAACATGAGCAGAGGGACCTGTACACCACATGTTGTGACTCTAGGTCAAACGGGGCATCAGCAGTGGGCGTGTCAATGTCACAATATTTACACGTGCACTGCAGCGCCACCAACTGGCCTATCGCCACAAAATTCTGTGTTACGTTGTATGATGACAACTTCTAACTATTTGCCAAGTTTCAAGATAATCAGCCAAGCGGTTAAGGAAAAACTCAAAGAAGTAATAAATGAGTACATTTAAGCCAAATTCAAGATGGCGCCCACCAAATTAGTAAAGTTCTATGATCCAAATCCGGCTCTTTGTCACTGTAGCAAGTTATACATCTCTGCAAAGGAACTGTGATTTTCAGTGAATTTTTTTATATTTCTTTATATTTGGAACTCTATAGCGCCACCACATGGATAGATTGGGATGAAACTGTAGATGTCTAGTCCTAATGGTACTCTTAACAGACCTACCAAGTTTCATAGCTTTCTGTCAAATCGTTTTGGGATTATTAGCATTTTTGTGATAAGCCACGCCCAGTGAAATTTCATTGGCTCGTCATTCGGCCATCTTTGAAAATATCAAAATTCTGAATATATCTTTTATGAGACATGGTCTAAGGAGTGTGTATACCAAGTTTCATCTCAATTGGTCAAATTCTAAGCGTTTTACAAAAATGCTAATTAGCAAAAAATCCAATATGGCGGACTTTATGGGTCCTTGAGGCAAATTTGTTCAGAATGAGCAAATGGACATGCATACCAAATTTTGTGACCTAGGTGAAACGGGGCGTCGGCAGTGGGCGTGTCAATGTCAAAATTTTGTCACGTGCACTACAGCGCCACCAGGTGTTCAATCTGCATCATAATATAGAGGATTCAAGAGTTAGGGAATCCCAACAAGCGTGCCAAGTGTGGTGATTCTAGGACAAACCAGCTCACAGGAATTTTAGGTGAAAAGGGAGAAGAAAAAAAAAGAATCTGAACAGATACAATAGGGTACCTGCAGCTACGCTGCATGGTCCCCTAATAAAGGATCTATCTCATCAGGTAGATAGGTAGAGTCAGGCACCGAGGTTAGCACACTAGGTGAATCAAGCATGGATTTGCACTCCATGCGCGGTCTTTTGGATGGTGTGGACGTGAGGAATGGCAACTCGAAAGTTGCGGCCAAATCCTCCGTCTCTGTCCCACATGCAACCGAGGTCGCATTCAGTCTCGCTTGAAAAGCTACAGCTGCTGTAACACACAAGTAATAAACGTGTCATAATCCGGTACATTTTCACATTAGTGGAGCAGACAGACCGACTAGCTTATCATCAGATAGGAGTTGTGGATGGGCTGCCTGCTGCAAGATGATATATAAGGAGTTATAGCTAACTTTGCTATTTCCGATGGTGAATTAAATTTAACGTTCTACAGAAATGGTAGTTAGTTACTTACTTTCAAAGGGAGTGAGGGACCATTGTAGTGGATGGTGGGAATGGCCCTCTCAGTGAGGGAGTAGAAGCTCCCAAATCCCATCTGGACAGCAATTGCATTCGTGAATAAATAATTCTCGAAATGCAAATTACAGATCCTTGAGCTTGAGCAGATTGCAGCCTCCTTCATGTGGCCAAATTCTAGCCATTTTTTCCGTAGCCATGCGTTTGTGGGGAAACTAAATGGCGTGTGAGGACTCGCACACCCAAACAAGCACTTTCGTCCCATTTTGTTCACTACTACTTGCTACTGTGAGCAACCTAAGTTACTCTAAGCTAGCTGTCACTCACATTGATGTTGAGGACGAGTTGAAAATCGAGCAGTGTAATTGGAGGGAATACTTTTTTCCACGCCTGCCAGTACAGGTACGCGTCACCAAAACGTCACACAGCTGTTTACAGGAAGAAGCGAGGGTAATATTTAGCCGGGCAAATATCAACTTTAAATAAAAAAAACATTTTTTTTTAGTCTACATCATTTCCTTGAAGTAATTACACTATAGCTAACCATTTCATCACTTAAAAGAGGTGCATTTTCATTGTGTGGGGCCCACTAAAACGTAACTAAAACTCAACTTTAAAGTAACATCTCAGTTATGAAATTCAATAAAGAAGACGACAAGGAGAAATGGCGATTCAATGTATGGTTACTGTGAAACATGCATGCTGCTGCACACTCATCATACCTAGTTATTCAAGGATTTGAGGGACATTTATTAGTAATTTCTCCTCATTGAATCTGATGACTGAGATCTGAACTAATGTTAAACAACAGGTGTAAATTGGGGCCATTGGGTCTTTGAAAATTATTATGAAGTCAATTGCCACCTAGTGTCCAATATGTGTAGTACATCACACTGGCCTAATGTAGGAATTATGATTGAACAATTATTTTCACTAGAAAGGAATTTCATAAGGATGATGGCTTTCTGTATACATTAGCTACATGTCACATTTAAATAGTGAAAGATTCAAGATTTTACTAATATACCCTTTTTATCCTTGAAGACAAACCATAAAATTATTTTTTAGATGCCCTGTATAGATGGCAGCATTAATATAGATATGTGTTCTATGAGATGTGAAATTATCCCTCCAAAAATCTGATTTTTATTTCCTTTATTGCCTGAAATACACTCACATATGATGGCGGCCATTTGTTAGCCTATTTGGACCCCTTTATTTCTACTACTGTGCAGAATATCATGACCAAGTTCATGACCAAGTATCAAGTTCAGCTTTATTCATTTGGATGGACAAGGATTGTGTGAAAATAATATGAGAACAATTTGAGACGTAAGCATGCAAAATCAGCAAAATCTGTTTTGGCCTTTTCTTGTCGATATGCTTTTAAGAGGCTTATTTTCTGCAAGGCACACATTCTTTTTAGACCCTTTGCTACCGCCTGGTTATTGTAACGCAGATGGGTTCCGGGTCGTAATGCTATCATTCGGGGTTTCTAAGTAGGCTACACTACATTTAGAGAACATTTTGCCTACCTAAATTTCTCATCCAGTGTATTCAACTAGCATATCGTTACTCAAGAAGAAGGGCATTGCTAGCAGTAGCTAGTTAACGTTAATGTGTGTCAAGCTGTGGTTCAAGCTACCTATTGTTGCCTTCAGCACTATAAAGACGTAGCCCCATCTATAGTTATGTTTTAAAATGAGTGTTTGTGCAGGGAGAGGCTATCTTGTCACTAGTTACAGTCTATGCTCACTATAGAGGTGCCCAAGTATGGCGTTACTTTAACGCCAAAAATCTAAGCACGCAAGAAATTAATTTGAGAGCAGAATTCCCCCTGCTCATTTACGGATTTGCTCTTCCAGTACTCAAAACTCGGTCTTCACACCCTGCTTGTTTACATGTTATTTTCGGCACATGCTCAAAACTACATCCTCTCGTTTAAGAATCTTTTTCAGGAGCAAAATTACTGCCAAAAGTACAGCCAATAAGAACTAGCCGGAAATGCACTTGCCGAAATATAACTGGCCATCTTGTTTGACCAATCCAATCTGTATTCCTGGTAAGAAGTATGAACTATGGAAGACCAAATGTGACAAAATTAAATAAATAAATAAGCAATGAGGGTCGGTCATGTGGACCCCACAGAGCCTGTCTCAACAAGTTTTCTAATGTTAACTATTCTCCATATATTTTGCCCAGCTAGGTCTTACTTCTTAAGGAGACTCAATAAAGTAACGCTATACCCAAGGTACTTTCCTTCCCTCAATGACTACCGGAAGGCAGCTGATGCCTCCAAGGCTGCAAACAAGTAGCTAGGTATTTCGCTTGTAGTTTGCTAATTCTTAGAAGGATTTCCCTTGCACACAAGGTGGGTCTGTTTCAGAATGGCATGTATTTTAAAAATAGTATAGTATTTTTCCATATAACTTGGATTTGGAGGCAGCGGCTGCCTTCCAGTCGTCACTGAGGGAAGGAAAGTACCTTGGGCTAGGGAGGTTCACAGAACCGTGGCCTGAAACTTGCTGTGATTCATCGGAGTAAGGTGGCCGTTAGCGAAAGGATGTCTTAAAATCTGGAGTAGACTCAGTTACAAAAACGTGTTATTTATTTTTTAATTTCTTTGCGCATCTTGCTGTGAGGATCGTCTCAAAAATCTGCAAATAAATGCACACAATTCCACACATTATTTCTGGATCAGTTACATTTATTTATTTATTTACTTTTGAGACAATAATACCTCCATACACGTCATTTACAATGAATCCGAATGTGTGAACATATGTAAGTGAATACGAGCAAATCTGCCTTTCCACATGGTTTGATGAATCAGGAGTAAACGTAAATGTATGCACATATTTAGGAATGTTTCGTGAATGAGGCCTTTTGACACTTAAATAAGTATAAGATATATATAATAGAAACTAGGTGAAAATTGCTTCTGGTGGGCCAGTTAATAGGGTTAATGTTTTTATTTATTAGGGTTTGAGCTCGTAGGGCCAAAACCCGATTGTTTTCCTCTGGTTTTATTAGGGTTGAGCCGATAGGGCTAAAACCCTGTTGTTTCTGCATTTTTTTCTCTGCATGTTTGCTAAATTTCCTATGAGATGGCAAATCATAGAGACTTGAAACTTGCCATTCTAATCACAAATTTATTAAATTAAGACGACATGAAATATAACCTCAATCAGCCTTAGTACTTGCATGCACATTATAATATCATGAAAGAAAGTCGCCATATTGGATTTTATGCTAATTTGCAATAATATGCATACTATGCAAAGTAATTTTTTTTCCCCCTAGGGCTTTTCTGTTTCTTGACCAAATTGCACTAAACTTGGTGTATATCACTAGTATACAGTGTTTCCCCCAGGTTGTCTTTTTAGGCGGGGTGGTGAGATGGCATGACCGGGGGGGGGGGGGGGTCATTCTATGCGTGGTTGCGAATTTCTCATTTTTGCGGGTTAGCCTGAATGAATATTCAAAATTGGGCGTCCCTACATTATTTCCCCAAATAGTGGGAGGTGGTCATCCATTCTTCTATGCGTAGTCATGAATTACCGCAAATTGCAGCGAATCTAAACACTAATCTTAACGCCACTTTATATTTTCATGCATGGTAGGGGAAACACTGGTATACCTAACTACTCATGGTAACTATAATCCAATTATATTGCTCAATAACTACGCAAGCTGTGAGCAAATCAATTTGATATCAAATAAATGGCCATAACTCATTGTTTATCCAGTTTGAACCAAACTTGACAATCGTGTTTGGCACAGGGCCCTGATCATGATCATGAGCCCTTTCTGAATCTAAATTCCAAGTTTTGTTGGAATATATTAAAGTGGGCGTGACCAATTACATAATAACCCATTTCGTGTTTTGCATAGGCATCCATTGTATTTATATCTCAGCCAATGAATACAGTAGAAACTCCATTAAACTGTCAAAATGGTCATTGCATGCTTATCAAAGATATCAGACCTCATAACAAGTATGAAGTTATAAAATACATGTGCGGCTACATTCGCTTAGATTGTATTTCTAACTCAGCTGCTATATACGATAGAAACTATTAAATTTTCAAAATTCTCAGCATGACATGGTTATTTAGGGCGCTATAGCTCAAATAATATTAGTAGGAGCCATATTTCAGTTAAAGGTAAAATGAGAAGGCAAATGTATGCTAAATGTATTTAGTTATTTCTAATATAATGGTACTATTGATGGTGACTTCATTTTCTGCTAATTTTATTTAGATAAACAATAGCTGGTGGGGCACATGGGTAATGTGATATGGTGTCTTAGTAGCTTTGCTGGAAGACAGTTTATCAGCTGTTCGCCTTGGATAGTGTACCTTTACATTAGAGACTGATAGATGATACATAAAATAAATTAGAGGATAACATAGAGATTTAATTAGGAATCTAATAGGAAATTCAAAAATAGGAGACTAAAAATAGGTAAGTAAATAACTGAGATATTACACTGTAGCCTACTCATCTGGCGGGGAAACATTATTGATTGTAAAATTGTTACATGCACATCAGTACATATTGTTTATGTTTAATACAAAAATAGATTATTGCTTCAAATGAAAGAGAATGGAGAATGGTTTTAGTCTCACACCATGGTCTCTGGTTTGGTCATTCTGCTATTGTCCAGTATAACCACTGCCTCCCATTGCAACCTACAGCATTCTGACATACCTGGTCTAACAACGCAAAAGTTAGCCACTCGCCACATGTGTCAATGGACTATATTCACAGAAATTCCCATAGGCATCCATTGTTTTTCAGTGTTAAACAGGAAATATTCCTCTCTTGTGTAGAATGTGTGTCATTGCACAGCTGCATGACATATTGCTTTTATATTCTTAAATGTATTATATACTTGACTTTCTTTAGGTATATAAGGGCTCAAACCCCCAATTGCTGCTATATAGCCTGCGGCTATATTTTATTTGTTGCTTTTGTTTTCTTAATTTTTTCAATATTTATCTGTTCTGGGTATATTTATTTTTATGTGGTTATAACTATATGATGCATTACAAATTGCCCATGGGGATAATAAAGAAAATGAATGAATGAATGACATCATTCTACCCAGTCCATTCTGTCCTCAGTGTACCAGCTTTGTCTTTAAACAGGTTTTGGCAAAAAAAAGGAGTTAGCAGGCAAACTCTGTTCTGAACATTTTTGCCTTTATTTTGTCCAGATTGATTTTGTGGCTCATGATGATATCCCATACTCTTCTGCTGGGTCTGAAGATGTCTACAAGCACATCAAGGAAGCAGGTGAGCCAGCAAACTGTGGATTGCATTGAGCGTCTGAGGCACAGAAAGGCACAGGTGTACCAGATACATGTCGGTCAGACCAAGCTATTTCAATGAGGATTTGCTGATTTTGCATGCTTAGGTCTCAAATTGTTCTCATATTATTTTCACACAATCCTTGTCCATCCAAATGAATAAAGCTGAACTTTGGTCATGATATTCTGCATAGTTGTAGAGATGGACGGGTCCAAATAGGTCAAGAAATGGCCACCATCATGGGGGTTGGAACCCTTTATGTGAGTGTATTTCAGGCAATAAAGGAAATAAAAATTTTTTGGAGGGATCATTTCACAGAACTCATAGAGCACATATTTATCAAAATATTAATGGTGCCATCTATACAGGGCATCTAAAAAATGATTCTGTGGTTTGTCTTCAAGGATAACAAGTGGGCATATTAGTAGAATCTTGAAACTTTCACAATTTAAGCATAGTGGCATGTAACTAATGTGTAAGAGTTTTAACAACAAGTCTCAACAAACTGGCACAGGACAACGAAGACCGGGAGAATACAGTGCCTTGCGAAAGTAATTACGCTGGTACAGTATGGAACACATGACTGGCTAAATGGCAGTAAGTCATCAAGGGTCTAAGGTATCAAACGAGCCCCAAACCATCACTCTGCGGCCACATATGGAGTAGATGTGGATGGATCACTTTAAGGGTTTCTTCTCCTGACTTTTTTCCCCATAGAGTTTTATAGGAAAATGAGTCAGGAGAAATAACCCTTGCAGTGAGCCATCCACATCTACTCCATATGTGGCCGCAGAGTGATGGTTTGGGGCTCGTTTGATACCTTAGACCCTTGATGACTTACTGCCATTTAGCCAGTCATGTGTTCCATACTGTACCAGCGTAATTTACATCTGAATCTAGTCTCACCCCCCAATTCCCATAGAGATCCATTCAAATGCAGAGAGGTTATAGTATCGCTTGTAACAGTACCTGAAAATAAGATATCGAGAGTCTTTTGATGTTGATGGGTCACAGACTTCAGGAAGTAACAGCATGCAAAGGATATGCAACCAAATATTAAATATGATACTTTAAAAATACATTAAAGCAAAGGGGGTGAATACATATGCACGTACCACTTTTCAGTTTTTTATTTTTTATTTTATTTTTTAAAGCAAGTTTTTTTTTTCATTTCACTTCACCTATTTGGACTATTTTGTGTTGGTCCATTACATAAAATCCAAATAAAAATCTATTTAAATTACAGGTTGTACTGCAACAAAATAGGAAAAATGCCTAGGGGGGTGAATACTTTCGCAAGGCACTGTATATAGGAGAGTTAATGAGCTAATGAATGCATGCAGCGTGAGAATATATGCGAGAGTGATTAACGACGAAGCGAGCGTGAGGAATGCAAGCGGGGGAAAGGAATGTGATAGGCGGAGGAAATGCGAGAGAGAATTAGTAACAACAAAGAGGGAAACCATGCCCAGCCTGCACCACGAGGAAGACAAACAGGGAAACGTAAAAACAAGACAAGAGACGTGAGGGAAAGGATAAAACATGGAGCACAAACGGGGACGGGGATTGAGAGGAATGGAGAGTGTAACGGTTACCCTTATTTTGGTGTTAATAGCTACCATAACTGAAAAAAGAAACTAGCTACACAATGGTAGCCAATTGACTTAAAATATATCAAAATCAAAATCTATTTAATCGATTTCCGTGGTCTAACAATGCAACGTTAATCGCATCCTTAGCTTTGGCTATCCGTAACGGACGTCAGCTGTTAGAGCTAACGTACACAGTAGCTATATCTAAAAAGGGACACAATAAATTAAACTTTAAAAGAAGGAAAGAAAATCACTGTTCTCTAACGCATCTAACGTTAGCTGGCTAGTTACCACTTACCACCAGCTACTGTGCTGAAACTGGACTTATTTGGACGTTTGTTTAGCTTATACGAGACAGTGCAGACAAGCATGTGCTCCTCAAGCGCTGCTCCTTATCACAACGCAGTCCACAAGTTTGGCTCATACAGACATGAGTTGGAAGGAGACACTTCATGTGCAGCTCAACAACTGAGGGCACCTGTTCAACCAGCAGGGGTCACTAGTGCACAAAAATACACTGAGAGCGTGGGTGTGTATAAATTTCTACATTTCAGGCTGCAATTGTAACCTGTGTAGTGTGTTTGTTTTTCAGGTATGTTTGTTCCCACTCTGAGGACAGAGGGTATTTCCACATCAGACATCATCACTCGTATTGTGCGGGACTATGACGTCTACGCCAGACGCAACCTGCAGAGGGGATACACTGCCAAGGAGCTGAACGTCAGCTACATCAATGTAAGAGGAACGTTCCAATCAGGCCATACATTTCAACATTTTGGGGGCAAGGCCATATGGCCTTCAAGAATTATTGATTTTACGGGGGCAACAAGGCCACCTGGTGGGGCACTAAGGCCATCAACCAAATGCAGGTTTTGGACCCTGCTAAAAGTGTGGATATATGGTTCAAATAATTACAGTAGGTATTATTACTTGTCTATATATATTTTTTAATTACCCATAAGCTCCTATAACCTACATACAAAAGAGAACGCAATCAATGACATTTATTACACAAAAGAGGTTGCATGGTGTCAATATTTTTAGCAAACAGCAGTATGTGTCAACTCATGTTAGAAAACGGATAGATCCGGTCCAGTGTTCCTATTAGTCAAATTGTGTCCGGCCATGATTGACAATAGAGTGCTACAGTTTGTAGTTCTAAAACCCAGAAGTGAGCATTTGTGAGCCATGGGTTCCCTCGTCAGATTTCCAATGCTTTCTTCCCATAGGGTTTTCGGAATTGTGCTGAATATGGTTAATATAAGCCAAAGAGAGTTTCACGTTTTGTTCTACGACATAAATTACACATATATTAATATCTTAACCATGAATTCTGAAGCTTTTATATGAAATTTATAAGCTTTTTAATATGGTTTTAAAAATTTAGCTAACAAGTTTATATTCAAACTACAACTTGTCAGAATAAATACACGTCATTAGCCTACCTCAGCAGATCCTTGGCTGCTCCAGTCTAGCTAGCTAGTCGTGTCAGCGCTCCTTTTCCACATCATGATATATTATATGAAATTCTAGAATATGAATGAATACTATTACTATGGCCATATATGACTTAGTTAGTCAATTGTGGTAGGTAGCTATCTGCCGTTTGAGGCTACGTTTTATTTTGTAAGCAAAATAAAATGCTCTGGGGGCATCGCGGTAGTACAGCGGTAAAAGCACCGACTTTCAGTCGGTGCGGTTGTGCTCCGAGGATCGGGGTTCGCGCCCTGGTCCTGCCAGATCCGAGCATGGCTGGCGCCCCGTGGAAGCAGCAATTGGCGGCTGCTTCCGGGTGGGGGGAGGGGCTCGGAGAGAATCGCTGTGCATAGAACGGCCCTGGGCGAGTTGGAACTACGGTCAGGAACCTTGGAGGAGTTGCGCCCTGAAGAGGGCGTGGCGATCTCCGTCCTACTGCCGGCTGACAGGGTTGTGCAGCGGTGATTCTCTAGCGGTTGCTACGGGGGGAATTGAATTAGAATAGGGGTTCAATTGGCTACTAAATAGGAATAAAAAAATTAAATAAAATGCTCTAGTTAAACTAGCTGCACTTTGGACCTAGCTAGTTGGAGCAGCTGGCTAGTAGCTAGGCAATCACGGTAGCAATATGGCCAGCGGGCTTGCCATAAGCTATTGTTAGCTTGTTAGCTAAATGTTAAAAGGACTTGCCATGAGTTAATATTAGCTTGCTAGCTAGCTAACCCAGTATTGCTAAGCAATGGTAATGTTCATGGCAGTGTTGCCAACTCTTGGGAGACAAAGTTAAGCAAGCTCCCCGTCAAAATCATGCCCAAACCAGGGTTTCTGTTAACCGGTAATTACAGTTTTTTACCGGCAAAAACTGTTAAATTAAAATCTTGCCGGCCATAATGTCCGGTGAAAAATCATCCTAAGCACATTTATAATTTTATCGAAATAAATTACATTTCCACACATCATTCTATTAAAAAATGACATTTATATAATACATTACCACATATCCTTTTAGAAAAAAAGAGACCATTTAAATTTTTTTTATGAATGTGTAGTGTATGTGTGATGAACGAAACAAACGTTATGTTACGTTTGTTCCACTCTGATCAAGCGCACGCTTGGATTGGATGCTATAGGCCTAGTCACCATTAGGGATGTGCAGGATGAGTCGGCTAGCGGAATAAACGGTGCTGCTCCTGCTAGTCAGGAAATACTAGTCGGCTAAACAATTTTTAGATTATTATTTTTAAAATTTTTATTAAGACATTTACATTTTGTTTTAAACAGTTAGCTAATTTGCACCCAAATTACTTCCTAATAGTTGCTTAAAAAAATAAAATAAAATAAACTAGTCTAAATTGTTACCATCCTCACGCGGTCACTCAGGCAAGCGCGGAAAAATAGCTGTTTTCCATTATGCATATCCTTTTGACAACCATTCACTAAATAAAAGTTAGCCAATAACAGTCAGTATATTTATTGAAAACTATTTAATTATTGGCAGCTGGCAGGCAATAGCCTATGTTAAAAAGCAGTAGCTACTCAGACCATACATGTTTGTTGAGCGAAATGAATAACATGCATGTGAACGTGGTCGGGTCATAGATGAGACCACTAACAGTCGTAATATTGAATATATTCAAATAAACTGACTGGGCAGGATCAGTAATAGGCCTATTGGCCTTGCAAGAGAGGCATTTATTCGCTCAATTAAAATGTGAAGCACCGAGACTCAAATTTCTGCGACAACTACTGGCTCTGTAGTTAAATAAATAGAAATATCAGAGGAAACTGTAAGGTCAGCTTGTGACAATTACTGACAGCAAGACCTAGGCAGTAGATATAATACATCTTACTATTCCGTTTTACTGGTAGCTTGAGATGATCTGGCCTCATTCCGCTACTGCTTAGGTTGTGCTGTCAGTAACTAACAGACCTTAAGTAACGATCACGTCAATTGATGGTCCACACACAAAGTTATAAATAGCTAGCTTCACCATGGCAGTAATGTCTAAACAATGAAAATGACAATTTGGCAAAATAGTAGCCTATTTATTAATAATGTCATGCACAGTGCCATAACATTTGTAGTTAATTTCAAAAATTTAAAGGTATACTATGTAGTTTCAGAACACTAGATGGTGATATTGGAGCACGTGGGAAAAAGGGCTCCCAGAAAATTGCTTATCACGTGTTCTTCTCAGACACGCACGACGACGATATTAAGTTTTCCCTGACCGTGGACTCAATTCAATTCAATTTGCAATTCAATACATTGCATCTGTATTGCCAAAGCATACTGCATTAAAACAGTCGAAGACATACATCTAACACTGAACAATACAAAACAGCAAAGAATATAAACGAATGAACAGTAACCATACATGAAAACAAGAACTTTTCCTTGATTATGGATTTAGAAATAACAATAATGTAAAATAATAAAATACAATTAAAAATAATAATTATCAATAGAAATGATAATAATGATGATGAGAATGACACATATGATCTTATAAAGTGAATATAATAAATATAAAAAATGTAAATTGGTTTATAATGATCTCTGTCACTCACTGTCCCTAAGACTATGGCAGGCAGATATATATTGTGCTGCCAGGTCACAACACATCCTCTCCTCTCCTAAGAGGATGGGGAGTTTTTGGATGTCTATAAAAAATTTTAATTGAGGGTATCGCTGATTTATTTTGGGAAAATATTTATTTCTGATTTATTTTATTTTTTGCATTTTGTGATAAAGTGCAGCTCTGTCTCAACTTCGTTGAGATGGCAATGTTTCTCCTCCCGGAGTCTACCCCTCATCCTTACTCTGGGGCCGCGACCACTGGATGTTGATGGCTACAGAATGAACCGAGCAGAATTACAAAATGATGATTTAGAATTTTTTTATGAAAATGAACAGTGGTCAAATTTACAGAGCAATAGCTAAGATTACTAACTTATATGCTTTGAGCATGTAACGTAGTCTCCATTTACGTGATCAAGATTTGGTCAAACATGATAAATAGACTATTGTCAACAATAAACAAACATCACAACAATAGACAGCCTTAGCTAGATGTATGGTCACTATTTTTATAATGATATTGTTACCTCCTGGCGGGCGGCAGTGTGGTATAATGGTTAAGGAACTGGGCTTGTAACCGAAAGGTTGCAGGTTCAATTCCCAGGTAGGACACTGCCGTTGTACCCTTGAGCAAGGTACTTCACCTGAATTGCTTCAGTATATATCCAGCTGTATGAATGGATAAATGTAATAAGAAGTTGTGTAAGTCGCTCTGGATAAGAGCGTCTGCTAAATGCCTGTAATATAATAAAACATCTTGCTAATGAGTAAGGGTAGAAACATACCTCATGCAAATACGCGAACGTGGACGCTTCGAGCTACGCAAACAGTTTTTTTTTTGCCATGACATTTGTTAGACAAACCGGAGGAAAGCACAGATCGAACAAGAAAGTTGTTTACTGTTTACTATTTACTGTTGTTTACTATAGCGTCCCTCGGTGCAACGCTCTGGCTTGTCTTTCACAAATGTCATGGTAAAAGAAAAACTGTTTGCGTAGCTCAAAGCGTCCACATTCGCGTATTTGCGTGAGGTATGTTTCGGCCCTAAATGTCTAAATTGTACTGACGACGCGTACGTAACGGTAAGTAGCCTAAGCTAAAATAAGAGTTTACGTGGAAGCACTTATGAGGTAGGAAATACATTCAACAGATTTATTAGACTACAAGGATACATACAATGTTTTTTGGGGAGAAAATGTGAATGTAAACAAAGAACAAGTTGTTTACAATGAAACTACATAGTATACCTTTAATGATGCATACCTTATAGCTATCGAGTAAGGTCATTTCGCTGAGGTGATTCTATTGTTTTTCCTGTAAGATCAAAGGTATTCTGACACTACCATCAAGTGTGTTCTAAAATTGAAGCGTACTTGCGATCTTGCATACTATGAAGTATGTTCTAGTTGGTATAGGCCTACTTGGAAGAACATACTATCTGCGTAGATAGCATGCAAGTAGCTATCTACACAGAATGCAATAGGCTAGCTATAGCCTATCGTCGTTTTTTTTAATGACGTTAAACACATGTCTATTGACGGGAGTTATTTTATTTGACAGGAATTAATTTATATTCACGCTATAGCCTACTGTATTTGCGAAAGCATTTCATTAAAAACTATTATACATCTATTCTCCTTGATGATGCCATTCTTTATAAAGCCTGCATATCAATTGTTTTAAAGCATAATAAACACCAGATAATATTTGACCGGAATTTCTCCCATTTGTCTGGCAAACTGAAATCTTGTCGGTCACGGTTGCCGGCACCAACCAGAAACCCTGGCCCAAACAAATGGGGGAGTAGGGCGATTGCGGACAGGAGGGGGTGGAATAGCTAAATTAATAACTAAATTGATAAGCAAGCTATGTCTTTTAACAATCGTACCGCCCAGATTTTTTTAAAACAAGCCCCAAAAAAATGCAACCTGTGACATCAGAAAGGACAAGCCCAAGTTCCATACGTACATATTATAAGCAGTCTTGGCAGCTCTGGTAATTGCAAAGGGCCAGCTTTCAGCTCTCAACCTCAGCACCGGATATAATGTCACTCTCTGCTGATATCTATGATTTTCCCATTGGGCTCCATTCATTTTGACAACAAATTAAAAATATTTCCACTAATATGATGATGTTAACTCTGTGCATTATATTTCTTAAAAAACAATTTTTTGTTCTTACCACACAGACAAAGATAGATTTTTTTTTGTATTATTCATTTTGGCCTACGTCACATTTTCGCGCCGTAGTTGGAAAGTGCGCATGTCTGAGTTGGATAATGACATAATAATGTGCTTCTTGAGATTCGTATAACGTAATGCACAGTGTTAGGAAAGAGAGGCCGAAGTCTGTGCGATTGTAAGGTGTGCTTATGGCAGAAAGTTATGGCAGAGAACATGTCCTATACTATGCCATGAAATACTATGAAAAATATAGTAAATTGAAATGAAACAACATTTTGACATGTCATGATTGCATCATTTATTTATTTATAATCGTTGCATTATTAAAAATCCATGTTTTCAGTTGAATATAAATGGAATGAATAATACAATTGAATGATTCCTCAGTTTTAAATCTGTCGCTTAAGCCTCACATTGAAGACAGATTAATTCCATGTCAAAAATATATTAAAAAAACGATTAGCCTATGATTAAGCTGAATATGGTGGAATAGCTATTTCGGTGATTAGGCTACTTTATTATATAGGGTATATATACGTTATTATCCTTGATAAGGAAGGTTAAAATCAGGCAGAAAGAAAAACTGCAGTCCAATTGCTTTTCTTAGGTAATTTGTCATAATTACAGTGCGGCCAGATGTCGCTTGTGTTGATGAATGAATGAATTAATTTTTAATTAATTTGTTCTGCCAATGTCCCTTACATGATAATAAAACCTATAGCTGCTAAGCTGAAACGCGTAGGCTACTATGGTTCCCCTATATATCATGCCGCAATATTAATAAAAGTCATTTTAAAAACTTAAGAACTTCTAAAAACGAGTAGCTCAGAATAGCCTTTCTTCAAATAGCCTAAAACAACTGCTTATTAGGTGTGTATGGTCCTGTTCTTTTAAATGTTATAATATAATTCAAAATCTGATTGGTTCAGAGTACTGCACGCATGCCAGCTAACCTTAACCAGACTACCAGAGTGATCACATTAACTTTCTTCAGTGTTGGTAGCCTACATTTGTAGCCTACGGAGTAGGCTATTAAGTCAAAATGCCAGTTTGTGCTGCTTACAACTGTACCAATCATTCAGGTTCGATCTCGGGGATACACCTTTTCAGGTGGGCCTAAATCCAGGACTGTGTGTGAAGCCGCGGTATTTCTTGCATAATTCCCTAATAGCTAAACTAAATTGTTTAATAAAATGGTCGGCCTAGTAATGTTTCCCATAGTAGCGGGGCCTGTCATATTAAGTTATATTATGTTTCTAACCTTGTAGCCTACCGTGAACTTTGCATTAACGCCTGTATTGGCATATTCCATCTGATCAAAAACGTCTCAGACGTTAAAAAAAAAGCCAAGTTACTCACGCATAGCCTACAGAGCGCTGTCTATTAAGTCCTTAATTCCAACTTGCAAAAACTAGGCCTGCCTTTAAAAGTATTGATATCAAAATGTGGCCAAGTTACAACTAACAACATTGCCTATTGTAGCTCACACTAAATAAACTAGCTCTATTCCGAAGCAATGCTATCTAAACTTTCCTAAATTATTTAATGCAACTTGGCCCTGTGTTTCTTCATCTTAGCATGTGAAAAGATTGTGCCTCATGGAACAACATATGATTTCAATTAATGTTTTTAACAGTTAAGGCCGCTATGAGGAATCCCTGGCCAACGGCTTTATTAGACCCTCCACTTCGCTGGCGGGGGCAGGGTTCTTCTTTGTAAAAAAAAAAGATGAGGGTCTCAGGCCGTGCATTGACTACAGGGGTCTCAATGACATCACGGTCAAAAACCGTTATCCCCTCCCCCTCATGAATTCGGCATTCGAGCGCCTTCAAGGGGCTTTTATTTTTTCAAAACTTGACCTGCGCAAAGCATACAACCTTGTTCACATGCGCGAGGGCGATCAAAGGAAAACGGCGTTTAACACCTACTCTGGACACTACGAATACCAGGTGATGCCGTTTGGTCTCACTAGCACCCCCTCTGTTTTTCAGGTGCTAGTGAACGATGTTCTTAGGGAGATGCTAGAAAAATCTGTCTTTGTTTACCATGGATGACATTTTAATTTTCTCCCCTGATCTTCCCACTCACATCGCTCACGTAAGGCAAGTACTTAAAGCGCTCCTTAAAGCTCAGCTCTTTGTGAAAGCGGAGAAGTATGCCTTTCACACAAACTCCGATTCTTTTCTGGGGTTCATTGTGGCAGACGGTAAGGTTCAAATGGATCCCGAGAAGGTCTCAGCCATTAAAAATTGGCCCACTCCGTCTACCCTCAAACAGGTACAGCGTTTTTTAGGATTCGCAAATTTTTATCGCCGGTTCATCCGCAATTTTAGTGCAGTAGCTGCGCCTATTACTACACTCACCAAAAAGACGTCCTCCTAGTGGTTCCAGTGGAAACCTAAGGCCCGAAGCGGCGTTCTCTGAGCTTAAGAGACGCTTCAGCTCCGAACCTATACTCATAACTCCCAACCCCTCCCTTCCCTTTGTGGTAGAGGTAGACGCTTCTGAGTTGGGGGCTGGACCACAAGATGCACCACTGCGCATATTTTTCTCGTGCACTGAAACCTGCAGAGAGAAATTACGACGTAGGGGACCGGGAGCACTTGGCGGTCAAACTGGCACTTTATAAGTTTGGATAGTATTGCTTTGGAACATAGCTAGTCTATCAATACTTTTAAGGCAGGCCTAGTTTTTGCAAGTTGGCTTTTTTTTTTGCGTCAGACACGTTTTTTGTTTTTTTTCCTAAATTTATTTCTGATTTTTTCCCATTTTTCTCCCAATTTGGTAGCCAATTGAACCCCTATTCTAATTCAATTCCCCCCGTAGCAACCGCTAGAGAATCACCGCTGCACAACCCCGTCAGCCGGCAGTAGGACGGAGGTCGCCACGTCCTCTTCAGGGCGTGACTCCTCCTAGGGTTCCTGACCGTGATTCCAACTCACCCAGGGCCGTTCTATGCGCAGGGATTCTCTCCGAGCCCCTCCCCCCACCCGGAAGCAGCCACCAATTGCTGCTTCAACAGGGCACCGGCCATGCTCGGATCTGGCAGGACCGGGGCGCGAACCCCGATCCTCGGAGTACAACCGCACCGACTGAAAGTCGGCGCTTTTACCGCTGTACTACCGCGACGGTCGGAGACGTTTTTGATCAGATATCACTTATTTTTGGTAGCTAACTAATGATGAATAATACATGAAGATAATGACATCGAGAGAGACATGCATACAGAATACATGCATTCCAAATGAATGCATGCAGACATTCACATAACCATAACGCCCTGTACTGACGAGAATGAGAACATTTCTCCTATTACCGATAGCCCACAATTACATTAAAAGAGTTTGTAGATGAGCTGTATTTAATGTCTAATGAAATACAATGAAAAGCACCACCTGAACTATGGATCATGAAGAAGCATGTAAATAAATTAACCAAGTGTATATGGAGACATGCATGCACAATAGGCTAGACGCAAACACATTGTAGCTGAAAGAAATACGTCCAGCCTAAATAGTTAGTACAGCCTAAATACACTGCCCGTCCAAAAAAAAAGTCGCACACTCTAATATTTCGTTGGACCGCCTTTAGCTTTGATTACGGCGCACATTTGTTGTGGCATTGTTTCGACAACCTTATGCAATGTCACAACATTTATTTCCATCCAGAGTAGCATAAGTTTTTGGCTGAGATCTTGTATTGACGACGGGAGAGTCGAACCACTCCGTAAAGTGTTCTCCAGCACACCCCAAAGACTTTCAATGGGGTTAAGGTCAGGAATCTGGTGGCTAATTCATGTGTGAAAATGATTCCTCATGCTCCCTGAACCACTCTTTCACAATTTGAGCCCGATGAATCTTGGCATTGTCATTCTGGCATATGCCCATTGATGGGATAACCTGGTCATTCAGTACATTCAGGTACTTCGCTGACTTAATTTTATTGCTGCATAATGTTGCTGAGCCTAGACCTGACCAACTGAAGCAACCCCAGATCATAACACTGCCTCCAGAGGCTTGTACAGTGGGCACTATGCATGATGGGTGCAATGGCGACTTTTTTTTTGGCCGGGCAGTGTAGTTTGCATTAGTAAAATATGGAAATACAGGAAATACATTTAACGTTAGGCTATTCAACACTGGCTTGCCAGATGCGTAACTCCAAGCGTCCATGTCTGGGCTACGAGCTGCCAACTTCATAAGCACAGCATAATTCCTTCGCAGTTTTTTTTTCCAGTAGTGTAGCCTAACGTTGCCTATGGGAAATCTTTTGGTACCGGACCAAGTAGCTAGGTTTAGTTTAGCTTTCTGTAGTGCAATGGATGTATAATATAAGGCATGTTGATTCGCTTCGTAGTTGCCTAGCTTGTACCTGCTTCCTGACTAGCAGCTGACTGACGTTTCCCTGGCAAAACTAACGTTGGCTAACAATTGGACAATGCATATTTCCCAGGAATCTTAGCCAGAAAGAAAACTATAGATACTACTAAGAAAGTAGCCTACCAATGATTATTCTTCTTATTATTATTATAATTAAAAGTGTGTGCAGTAAGCTACATTGTCTACAGAGTCATGTTCCCAGGCTATTGTCATTTTTTTAAAGTGACTAATCATGAGATATGTTTGGGGAATTGGAGGTTTATAAATCTGATCTCTTAAGGGATAGCAGCTTATAGTAGGCTATCATCAATTTTAAATGTATTATCGTACATTCTTAATTTTCCTAGTAGTGAATTTTATGGTGACATTGTGTTACGTGTGAAAAGGATATGACCGGAAGAGCACAGCAGGCTCCGCACAGACTAATTGTTTTTGTCGGCATTTGTGTGAGATTAAAACATGTAGCCAATGGCACAGTTATTTATTGAAATTTTTTTTTTCATTAATGCAACAACGCGATGTTAACCAGATGATATTCTGCGTTAAAACTTTTTTCTTTGCTTGACAAATAGCCATTGGATAGGCTACCTGTTCCCATAACGTTAGCTATTGTATATAACTGCCTTGGTGTCCAGTGACTGAATTGTTTAACTAACAGGCTACAAGTGAACAGTTAATATTGTAAACATGTCTTTGCCTTTGTAATAAAAAAACATTACTGTATGAGAAAACCAGAACATGTGCACACTGTTTTAGTCCAAAATGAAATTACACTTCAGTACCAGGCGGGGATCAAACCCAGATCTCTCACGTGGTAAACATTGATGCTTACCACTATACCAAAGCCTGTTGGTACAGTCACGTGATATAGGCTATAGGCCATTTGTCAATGACATTTGTTTCCATACTGCGTAACGTTACCTGAAGTGGTGTCGTCTGACTTTCACCATTTCGCTGTAGTACAAGTGAAACTTTGAACAGTTATGCTAATATTGGAAACGTCTTTTGCCTTTGCAATAAAAATGTTTGTCAATGTGAAAATAAGTCTAATAAAGGAAAAGTATAAGAGTTGTACATTGTTTTTGTCGAAAATAAACCCGCACCTTGTTGGGCTCAAACCTCCAATCTTCTGTGTGAGAGACAGCAACTCTAACAAGTAGGCCACAGTAGCTTCATGGAAAGCACCACGCCATATAGCTGTTTTGTCTGTGATTCAGCGATGTGTCGACATTAGTTTAAAGCGTTTTTATTGGTTGATAAGCTTGGGAGCGCAGGTATGTGATGTTGTTATCCAGTGGGGAGAATTATTCTTTGAGGGTTCGGCAGGAAAAATGGGAAGAAGAAGAAGCAGTAAAAGGAGAAGGAGAAAAACAGTAAAATAACCCAAGTTTGGGGCTTTATTGTGTGGATGTCTGAAGTTGTATCTGAATGCTGTGTGGTTACATGAGGTCAGAACATACAGAAGTCTGTCTGGCTGAGAGTCTGTGGTCATTGTGGTTACTTCTGTAGGAAACCCTGAAAAGTGCCAAACTCTCGGTGCTGTATAGGTATGTGGCATGCCCCGCCAAGCCATAACTTGACGGATGGCATACCTACCATCCCAATTTCATTAGACATTAAATAAAGCTCATCTACAAACTCTTTTAATGTAATTGTGGGCTATCAGTAATAGGAGAAATGTTCTCATTCTCATCAGTACAGGGCGTTATGGTTACTCGAATGTCTGCATGCATTTATTTGGAATGCATATATTCTGTATGCATGTCCCTCTCGATGCATTATTCATCATTAGTTAGCTACCAAAAATAAACGATATCTGATCAAAAATGTCTCAGACGTAAAAAAAGCCAAGTTACTCACGCATAGCCTACAGAGCGCTGTCTATAAGTCCTTAATTCCAACTTGCAAAAACTAGGCCTGCCTTTAAAAGTATTGATATCAAAATGTGGCCAAGTTACAACTAACAATATTGCCTACTGTAGCTCACACTAAATAAACTAGCTCTATTCCAAAGCAATGCTATCCAAACTTTCCTCAATTATTTAATGCAACTTGGCCCTGTGTTTCTTCATCTCAAGAGAATGTGGTCAATTAAACTGTATGTTCCATATCAAACTGCAAAATGAGAAGAATCTATAGTGGAAATACTCTGATTCAGATGTGTTGCACTTAGAAATTAAACAGAAAAATGACTACACTTGTCATGGTTTATGACCCTTTTCCCCTTGTGGTCGTGGTCCTCGGTCGCCACACGTGGGCGCTGCTCCGTTGGTGGAGTTTTGGCTCCGTCCCTTCTTTTCACGGAGTAAGTAATCAGCGTTCACAGCTGGGATGTAATGCCGGTGAGCTATTTAAGCCCATGTTCCTTTTGTTCTGGGCTTCGATATTGATTGTTCATTGTGATTGTTTGATTGTTTGTTCTGTGGTGTATTTTCTGGTATTAGTTGTGCTGTTTTGTGTGTGGTTTATTTTGCCCTTTTAAAGTTTTAATCGTATGATTAGATCTAGGTTTTTAAGGAGACCGTTTTGCTCCGTTGTGCTTTTATTGGAGTTTTGCGGTACTGGCCTTTGTGCTTTGAGCTTTCAGGTTCAATTCCTGTTTTGTGTGCTCATTTCAGTCTCCGCTTTCTGGTCTGTCCTTTGTTTGTCGTTTTGCCTAGATCCATTGCCTTTTACTAAGAGACAGGGCGTTTGTATCATACTGACTTTAGGGTTTTAATTATTCTTTGAGGCAGGTCGTCATTTTCGATTAAGTTTGCGTTGGTCTTTTGTTACAGCTGTTCCTGTTCGTCCTTTTCACCTGCGGGACGATTTTGTTCGGAACTGTAGTTCTGTTCGTTCTCCGGGTATGTTTCTCCTTATTTGGAGCTTGGGCGATGTTGTGGACATGTTTGTGTGTGACTGCGTGTTTCTGAAAATAGCCTCGGAACGTTAGCTCTCTGTTCCATTTCGCCTCGTTACATATTAATTTACTGAGAGGCTAGGGTGTGTGTTTACAATTAAGCTTGCATTAGTCATGTTTGCTAGTAAAGTTATGGGACGACGGTGCTCCGTCGGCTCGCCTGTAAAATGTTTCTCTCTCCTGGGAGATCGGGCGTTTACCCCTTTACGTTTTCTCGATCAATGCGGGACTTGCCTATGTGGATGTAGTTATTCGGACTCTTCCCCCCTGGCGTACTTGCCTATGTGGAAGTAGCTATTAGAACTCGTCCCCCCTGGCGTATTTGCCTATGTAGATGTAGTTATTAGGACTCATCTCCCCTGGCTCTTTTCTGTTTCTGCTTCCTGGTCGTTACATTTGACTGCGAGCCTATCAAACTAGCCATGGAATGTTATATCTGTTCCTTCGCCTCGTTACATTCCTCTTTACCAAGAGGCGCGGCTTTTATTCTCTATCAATCTCGTGTTGGTCTTTAAGCCGGTGATGTCCGGTGCAGCTGTCCTGTTCGTCCTTTTCACCTGCGGGACAATTTTGTTCGGAACTGTAGTTCTGTTCGTTATCCGGGTGTGTCCCTCCTTATATGGAGCTTGGACGATGCTATGGACATGTTTGTGTTTGACTGCGAGCCCTCGATAGTAGCCTTGGAACTTTAGATCCCCGTTCCTTTCGCCTCTTGGTATTCTAATTCCTATTCATTTTCAGTGTTTGTTGGTTGTGTGTGTTTTATGTGTACCTTTTATGCTACTTGCCTGTTCTTATGCGTCTCGTTGCCGAGACAGGGCGTTTGTTGTTTCTGGCTCTTTCTTCTGTCACTTTGCTCTTAGAAGTATGGGAACCTTGTGCTCTGTTCCATTTGCCTTATTTGGTTTTCTTGCTGAAAACTTGGCGTTTGCGCTTCTACTCATTAGTGTGTGACAGTGAGCCGGTTTGTACCTTTGGTACGTGTGGTCTTGTCTCCTCCCTTAACTGCGGGGTTTCCCGCCTTAGTGGCCTTAGGGCTTAAATAATTCCCTTGCTGCGTTTGGCTCCTCCCACCTCACACGTCACGTCCCCTTACAACACTATAGGGCATGTTTGAACAATTGTCTTCATCCACTGCTTTGGGTCTATGAAAAGTACAGAATGAATAAAATGTATTATTATTATTATTATTATGTATTTATTGATTTCTTTATTTGGAATATTTGGATTTCTATAAAAACCTGTGTGGTCCTACAGAGCATAGATACAGTTGGATGTTTACATACACTTAGGTTGAAGTCATTAAAACTCATTTTTAACCACTCCACAGATTTCATGTTAGCAAACTATAGTGTTGGCAAGTCAGTTAGGACATCTACTTTGTGCATGACACAAGTAATTTTTCCAACAATTGTTTACAGACAGATTATTTCACTTTTAATTCACTATATCACAATTCCACTAGGTCAGAAGTTTACATACACAACAAGTTGACTGTGCCTTTACATTTTTTATATTTGGTCGCATATCCTTTGGCTTTGCATGCCATGACTTCCTGATGTCTGTGACCCAACAACATCAAAAGACTCTTGATATATTATTTTCTGGTGCTCTTACAAGCGATACTATAACATTTCTGCATTTGAATGGATCTCTATGGGAATTGGGGGGTGGGACTAGATTTAGCTGTAAATTATGCTGGAACCGTATGGAATACATGATTGGTAAAATGGCTATAAGTCATCAAGGGTATGAGGTATCAAACAAGCCTCAAACCATCACTCTGCTGCCAGATATGCAGTAGATGTGGATGGATCACTTTAAAGATTGACAAATTTTCCTATTGAACTCTATGGAAAAATAAAGCAGGAGAAGAAACCCTTCAAGTTATCCATCCATATCTACTGTATTTCTGGCAGCAGGGTGATAGTTTGCGATGGTTTGATTAATTAGTAGCTAAAACTTATTTTTAGTTTTTCTGTTTATTCATTTGCTTTTGTAATATAATACAACGGGCGACCACACAGAGGCGAGGTAGGCTGCACTCTGCCGCCAGGGTCATAAATACAACTCTGTAGTCTGATAGATAGGCTATAAACCTTCTTTGTTGACTTACACAGCTAGCCTATAATAGGCAGTGGGTATAACGAAAGTTGTATTTAGAAATCAAATTCATCCTAGTGTTTCCTTTATCCTGCTCCGATGATATTTATTTGAGAAAATGCGTGGCTGAATGAAACGGAGACGCTATGTTCGTTCTTTTCTATACTATACTATTGTATGGAGCCCCTAAAGCACCCCATCGGTGGGAAAAAAATCTTAGCATGGAAAACCGTATTTACAGATTGCAAAACCGAGGCTAATCAAGTATTTCCATATTATCCACATTGCTAGTAACCTGGTAAATTCAGCAGACACACACCGCGCAATCTATTAGGCTAAAAATAATACTTTTAATGTTGCGTTGCTTTTCTTTGGTGGATTATTATTATTATTAATATAGGCCTGTAGCACCCGATAATGTAATAATTTCCTGAAAATGTAATAAAATTTGCACTTAACTTGATCGAAAATGTAATAAAACCCAATAATGTAATAACTTGACCAATAATGTAATAAAATGTCCTGACTGATATTGTAATAACATTTTTACCGATAATGTAATACCTTATTACATTATAGGTAATTTATTACCTATAATGTAATACCTTATTACATTATAGGTAATTTATTACATTTTCAGGTGGGTAATTCTTTTTCAAAACTGATAATGTAATACTTTTGACGGATAATGTAATACTATGTTCATTTTCAGTCCAGAGTTCTACATTTTGTGTTTTAAGAATTTAATAATGTTATATACACTGGATTTTAAATGAAAGAATGACTATTAGGTTAAAGTGCAGACTTTGAGCACCATACAGCCATATGCACATGGGAAGAAACTCAGGGACATGCAACTACATCCTGATCTTATTGAGTGGGTGATGGACTACCTCCTTGGGGGACCACCATATGTAAGGATCCAGAATTCCAGGTTAGATAAGCTTCTGAGCTATGGGGGTCCAACAGTGCCAAAATTCTGTCGTCTGCGAGTGCGACTGCGAATGCAATTGCCTTATACTGTGCGCTTTAATTGGTCACAACATCTCACTCGCAGGTTTACTCGTGTCACTCATCCGCACTAGCACTTGCACTGGCACTTGCAGTTGCATTCGCATTGGCACTCGCATTTGTACTCACACTCGCAGTCGCACTGGCACTCGCAGTCGCATTCGCAGTGGCACTCGCAGTCATATTCGCACTGGCACTGGCACTGGCACTCGCAGTCGCATTCGCACTTACGTACATTTTATGAGTGTAGTTAGTAGCCTACTAATTGTTAGTATACAGTATATGGCTAGGCTACTGAATCAGTTCACTAACCTTAGCTAAATAGTTTGCGAGTTTGATCTTTGATCAGCTCGGGTAGCCTACTATAGCCTATCTAGCTATCTGATCAGCTAAATTAGGCTAAATATATAAATTTTTATTAAAAGACGAAGATTTTGTTTTCTTGTCAGGTTGAACGTCTTATGGATTTCCTTGAAGTGTGCCAACAATGTCACATTCGAAGAATTTGACGTGGTTTATGAAAAGCTTACATGAGTTCACCATTTAGCTACTGGAATTATAATGCTGGTTAATTCTTTTATGGCTCCCGTGCCGAAATTTGACTGCCTGTCAGAATTTGACAACCCCTCGCATGCACGTGCGCCCACTCTGCATTATTACTTTCTTTGCTACTCTGTTCCTTCTCCTTTCGCGATTTCCGACTAATATCTTCCATCTTTCGGTGCATGATCAAGCCATTCTGTGTCACCGTCCGTACAGCCTACTCTTTTTCTCATTTGAAATGCTTGATTTCCATTCTGACATAATTTAAGCAGCATACTTTGCAAGAATCAGCCTAGCCTACGTTAAAAGCGGATAAAATCCATGTAAAGTAGGCTATCGTTTTTTTTTAAACGGCGCTAACGTAGGCTAGTGGAACATAAAATAATCGCAGTTTGACAGCTAGGCTACAAGCCCTGGGAATACGATTCTTCGTTAAGTTCAATGTAGACATAATGTCCAGGAGAGCATTATGCTGTGGGGACACATCTGGTCCTCTACTGTAGCCTACACCGTCAAAATGTTTTGTTCATACAGTGAGCACCATAATTCATTGGACAGTTTTTGTTATTTTGGTTCTGTACTCTCGCACTTTGAGTTTGAAAGGATACAATGACAATGTGAAAGTGAAACTTTCATAGATTATAGATTCATTACACACAAAGTGAAATATTTCTAGCCTTTATTTGTTTCATTTTTCATAGTTTTGGCTTACAGCTCCAGAAAACCCCCAAAACAGTATTTCAAGAAATTAGAATAGTGTGTCGAAAATCAGCATTTACTTCAGTTATTTCGGAGAATGAGTGGAGTGGCTTGACTCGAGGAATCCGACAGTTGTAGCCCATGTCCCGGATACGTCTGTACGTGGTGGTTTTTGAAGCACTGACTCCAGCCTCAGTCCACTCCCTCTGCATCTCCGCCAAATTTTGGAATCGTCTTTGCTTGACAATCCGCTGAAGCCTACGGTCATCTCTTTTGCTTGTGCACCTTCTCCTGCCACATTTTTCCCTTCCATTAAACTTTCTATTGATATGCTTGGACACTGCACTCTGTGAACAGCCAGCCTCCTTAGCGATGACCTTTTGTGGCTTACCCATCTTCTGGAGGGTGTCAATGATGGTCTTCTGGCCAATTGTCAAGTCTGCAGTCTTCCCCATACTGAACCAAACTGAGATAAACTTTGCAGGTGTTTTGAGTAAATTAGATGATAGTGTGACACTCAGTCTAAAACATTCATTCTCTGAAATAACTGAAGTAAATGCTGATTTTCGACACACTATTCTAATTTCTTGAAATACTGTTTTGGGGGTTTTCTGGAGCTGTAAGCCAAAACTATGAAAAATGAAACAAATAAAGGCTAGAAATATTTCACTTTGTGTGTAATGAATCTATAATCTATGAAAGTTTCACTTTTTGAATGGAATTATGGAAAAAAAAAAACTTTTCCATGATATTCTAATTTTTTGGAAAGGATCTGTATACTGTATTTTATTCAGCAAAGTAGGCTAGCCTATATTGATCTTCGTAACGTTACCTAGCCGTCTGGCATGCTAGCTATCAGCAAGCTAACAATTAGTAGGCTACTAACTACACTCAGGAAATGTAAAGGCCAAAGGCCGACTATTACTCTGAAACATGTAGCCTAGGTTCATGTTTTCAGGACGTTACATTTTAAATCTTCCATTTCTGCCAATTTCAATATTTCTCTGTATCTTCCTTCATTAAATAGGCTCGCCTACTCTACTTCTAGCCTACTCCGTGGCCGCGTTTGACATTTCTTTGTTGTTCTTGGGATTGTATCGCCACCCTGTGGTTTTCAATGCTAACTGCAGTGGTATCGACATGATCATGCGAATGCGAGTGCGAGTGCCAATGCGAGTGCCACTGCGAGTGCCAGTGCCAATGCCAATGCGACTGCGAGTGCCAATGCCAATGCGACTGCGAATGCCAACGTGAATGCAACTGCGAGAGCCAGTGCTAGTGCGGATGAGTGACACAAGTAAACCTGCGAGTGAGATGTTGTGACCAATTAAAGCGCACAGTATAAGGCAATTGCATTTGCAGTCGCACTCACACTCGCAGACGACCGAATTTTGGCACTGTTGGCCCCCCATAGCTCAGAAGCTTATCTGACCTGGAATTCTGGATCCTTACATATGGTGGTCTCCCAATGAGGTAGTCCATCACCCACTCAATAAGATCAGGTTGTAGTTGCATGTCTCTGAGTTTCTGCCCATGTGCATATGGCTGTATGGTGCTCAAAGTCTGCACTTTAACCTACTAGTCATTCTTTCATTTAAAATCTAGTGTATATAACATTATTAAATTCTTAAAACACAAAATGTAGAACTCTGGACTGAAAATGAACATAGTATTACATTATCCGGCAAATGTATTACATTATCAGTTTAGAAAAAAAATTACCCACCTGAAAATGTAATAAATTCCCAATAATGTAATAAGGTATTACATTATCTGTAAAAATGTTATTACAATATCAGTCAGGACATTTTATTACATTATTGGTCAAGTTATTACATTATTGGGTTTTATTACATTTTCGATCAAGTTAAGTGCAAATTTTATTACATTTTCAGGCGTTATTACATTTTCAGGAAATTATTACATTATCGGGTGCTACAGGCCCAAACCATTTTATAAAAGGATATGGCACTCTAAAGCCGCATTCACACTATAACGCCCCGAACCCACCAGAAGCTCAAGCGCACAGACGCTTATTGCGCGCGCAGATTTCTGCAGAACTGAACCCACCAGACGCGCAAAGGCACAAACGCTTTTATTGCTTTTTCGGAGCGCATTCCGTGAACGACACGCGCTATACAAACAGTCTACATTCCGGATTTGTGAGCTTCGCTTAATAATGGGAGTAAAGACTGCTAATACATATGTCTTACTGCTTGACAGGTTAATTAAAATGAAAACTTGCATACTGTCAATATATTAGTACATGGGAAAATAGCTACACATGAATCAAACCAACAAACAAATCTTCTCTGGCTGGCAGCAAATGGCCTACTTTAGATTTTTACTTCGTAGCCTATAATGTAATTATGTCATTATAACGAAATCAGTTGAGTGATTTCCTTATCTCGCAATATTAATATAGTACTTTTTTTAGTTTGTTTCAGTAGGAGTTGTAAACATGAGGAAGGCAATCAGGCCCGGTTCTAGACTGTTTTGATTGGGGGGGCATGAAGAGATGTTGGTGGGGCACAAAGGGGAACGAAGTAGTGGGGGGTCTGGGGGTCCTCCCCCAGAAAATTTTGAGCCTTTTAAAACTTATTTCCTGCATTTCTACACAACCTCACACAAGGTATTTTCTAAAATAAAATGTTTAATCTATCGGAGAGAATCGCTGCACATATAGCTGCCCTGGGCGAGTTGGAATCACGGTCGGGCTTGGAGGAGTTGCGCCCTGAATAAGGACATGATGACCTCTGTCTACCACCGGCTGAAGGGGTTGTGCAGCGGTGATTCTCTAGCGGTTGCTACACGGGGGAATTGAATTAGAATAGGGGTTCAATTTGGGGGGGGGGGGGGGAATCTGAAACAAATTTTTTTTTTAAAACACGTAGGCTAGCCTACTTTAATCCATATCAAGAGCCGATGTAATGGCCTTCTCATGAGCAAGAATAACCAGGTTTTGCTTTCGCCCATGCAACATGGTATGGTGGAAGGGGTTAAAGATGCAAGATAACTTGGAGAAATAACTTGTTGCAGATGAAACCGATAATATCCAATTTTCAAATGGTCACCTGCACATTTTCTCCTCTCGCTGAGATTACTGTTTTTGTACATAATCCCTGACAAAAATAAGCGCAATAAACAAAAATTTAACTAAAGTTAAACTAACATTTAGAACACTAATTTGCTTTGCCCTATGTGTATGCAATCTGAGCCATCAGAATTCATAGTTGTCATGGCAGACAGAATTATTGCCACCCTTATTAAACAATCTCACGTTAGTAATCTCTGTCATTTGTTAATCATTAGCCTATATATAATTGATTCAGGGACTTTGTTTGATTGACATAAGCAAGCAAAATGAACGGAAACAGGTTGAGAATATGTTCGGTTTAAATGCTTTATTCCAGCGCACGGACTGTCCTACATATGTAAATGCTACACGAATTTATGACATAAAGAAATATGCTTGCCCACAAAACTTGCTGTATTTATTGATATTTGTTATTCAGTAAATCAATTGCTTGACTGATAATTAATGTAAACAGGTTGAGAGTTTCATCCGTTTAAATGTAGTCTACGGTGACAGGCGTTTTACATGATCCGAGATCCCACGATACGCCAACTGTGCAGCAGCGCGGTTACTTCCGAGTATAGATGGGGGTGAAGTGCGTCTCAAATCAAATAACCCGCTCCGCCCTCGCTCCCTCCCACTCGCTAAACGCAAGTGTATACTCCTGTTTTATTGGTATGTGCGTCACATCCTCCCAAGTGAAGTTTGAAAGTGAAGTTTACGAGGGTGGAGCAAAAACTGGATTGGGACGCAGCCTGAGACTCCGAGAGACACTCTGTGCAGCGGACGGGTCTGCTTCAGAGCTCTGTGTGTTTGTGCCTGAACACGACGAGAAGAGGGGGTGAGCAGTGGGATACTTTGGAGGCGGGCTGTAGGCTGCCCACCCAATCAGAAGTTAGAAACGGTACTGGTATTTTCTGTGCTATTTTTCCATTGGCTGTACAAAATTTTTTTTTTTCTCAACTTTTGATTGGATGGGCAAGACGCATGTTTGGGTGGGCTGAGACCACCCCTGCCCATAGCTACCGCCGGCCTTGAAGGCAATTGCGGTTTACCTCTTGCTCCGAATGCTCCTGAGGAGGAGAAGTATGTGGGTACACCCCATAAACCGCTTTGATCACACTTTATTTGATCACACTTTTGATTATATTAAGACAAATATCTAAACTATATAGAATGTTGTTTTTTAAAGTTAAATGTAGCAAACAAGACAATGCCTCCTTTATAAAGTTCAATTTATCTATCTAATTTATTTACTTATTTATTTGGGACAGTAATCAACATGTTCTAAACATTTAATTATAGCAGAATTAGCAGCTATTTTGATTATGTAGTACCTTAAATCGATATAGTGATATCAGTATAATAAAAACAGAAGTACAGATCCTTTCCAAAAAATTAGAATATCATGGAAAAGTTGTTTTTTTTCCATAATTCCATTCAAAAAGTGAAACTTTCATAGATTATCGATTCATTACACACAAAGTGAAATATTTCTAGCCTTTATTTGTTTCATTTTTCATAATTTTGGCTTACAGCTCCAGAAAACCCCCAAAACAGTATTTCAAGAAATTAGAATAGTGTGTCGAAAATCAGCATTTACTTCAGTTATTTCAGAGAATGAATGTTTTAGACTGAGTGGCGGTTTTTGAAGCACTGACTCCAGCCTCAGTCCACTCCCTCTGCATCTCCGCCAAATTTTGGAATCGTCTTTGCTTGACAATCCGCTGAAGCCTACGGTCATCTCTTTTGCTTGTGCACCTTCTCCTGCCACATTTTTCCCTTCCACTAAACTTTCTATTGATATGCTTGGATACTGCACTCTGTATCCTTAGCGATGACCTTTTGTGGCTTACCCATCTTCTGGAGGGTGTCAATGATGGTCTTCTGGCCAATTGTCAGTCTTCCCCATACTGAACCAAACTGAGATACCTGTCCAATTTAACGACACACCTGTAGAAAAACCTTGTAGGTGTTTTGAGTAAATTAGATGATTAGAGTGTGACACTCAGTCTAAAACATTCATTCTCTGAAATAACTGAAGTAAATGCTGATTTTCGACACACTATTCTAATTTCTTGAAATACTGTTTTGGGGGTTTTCTGGAGCTGTAAGCCAAAATTATGAAAAATGAAACAAATAAAGGCTAAAAATATTTCACTTAGTGTGTAATGAATCTATAATCTATGAAAGTTTCACTTTTTGAATGGAATTATGGAAAAAAACAACTTTTCCATGATATTCTAATTTTTTGGAAAGGATCTGTAAGCATAGTCTTAATTGATTGAACATATATATATATATATATATATACTATAATAAATAAAAAGCATTATAAAAACGGGACTGGTTATATGCAAAATGTATGAGTTGATTTAACTTCATTCATCCCACAATGGTGATTGTCTCTGTGCCCTTTTTCATTAGTGTAAGGTGGTCGAGAACGGAAGACCAAACGTGACAGGAGGTTTCTAAAAACCAGCCCCCGAGGAGGTCACCATAAAAGCGGAAATACTCCGCGAGGAAAGGGGGGAAATACCTCGGAACTAAAAATAGACACGGGTCTAATAAGAGGTATAGAAGAAATTAAACAAAAGAAATCAATCCCGTAATTATAGGGTGAAATAAAACTCTTGACTAGGGCATAAAAAATGAAAATAATGTCTCTCTCTCTCGACACAGGAGAGACGATATTATTATATATATTATTAGTATAACTTAAAGCAACCCGAAAATCTGGGCGAGTAAACTAGTACAAATAAAAGACTAATAGGAAAAGAAATCCTCCAGTTAGAACGCGGAACTGAAGAGGAAATCAAAACAAAGGAACAACGGGAGTGTCATGGTTTTTGACTAGTCCTTCCCTTGCGGTCGTTTTCCTTGGTAGCCACGCGAGGGCGCTTCCCTTTTAGTGGATGTTTGCTCCGCCCCGTCTTTAATGCGGAGCTTCTCTCAGCATCACACCTGTGCGTGGTTACCTTGGAGCTATTTAAGCCCACGTTTCCGTCGTTCTGGGCTTCGATATTATTTTGCTTTATTTCGCACTATTGGGTGTTTATTTTATTTGTACCATTTATGCTACGCGCCTATTCTTATGTCTCTCATTACTGAGGCAGGGCGTTTATTCTGTCTGGCTCTTCTTTTAGTCACTTAGCTCGTAGAAGTATGGGACCGCAGATCTCTGCTCTATTTGCCTTTCTATGGTCTCTCCTTATTGAGAGACCGGGCGTTCACACTTTTACTTAGTTACTTAGCTCGTAGAAGTGTAGGGCAGCGGTTCTTTGTTCCATTTGCCTTGTTTGGTTATCTTACTGAGAAACCTGGCGTGTGTGCTTCTACTCATTTTGCGTGTGATAGTGAGCCGATTAGTAGCTTCGGTACATTTGTTCCCTGTTTTGTCTCCTTCTCGTGGACTATGTTTCCCCTTTGTTGTGAGTCAGGGCTTTTTATTATTATGAGAGGCAGGGCATTTATTTTCTACTAGGCTTGCGTTAGTCATTGAGCTGGTAAATGTCCGGAACAGCTGTTCTGTTTCGTCCTTCGGTACCTGTCTCCGTACATGGAGACTGGGCGATTTTGTTCGGAACTGTGGTTCTGTTCGTCCTTCGGTACATGTCTTCCCATAGGGAGACTGGGCGATTTTGTTGACATGTGTGCGTGTGACTGCGAGTCTATGAAAGTAGCTTTGGAACGTTAGATCTCTGTTCCTTTAGCCTTCTCGTTACCTTTTCCCTTGAGATGTAGGGCCATTATTTTTCGCATGTCTTGCGTTTGGCACACTGCCGGTAGGTTAGGACACGATGACTGCTTTCCTTTAATTCCTGCAGCAAGCAGTCCACTCAGAGTTAGGGAGTTATTTTTTCGCTGGTTGTGTTCTCCCTTTGTTTTGCTCTATTTTATATCCTTTGTTTGTTACCTATGAGGCACCTTATCTCATGTTCACTTTTTGCATCTCGTTTGTTCACTGTTTTGTATACATTTTGAGTATTCAGTGTTTTTTTTAGCTTGTTGTGTTTTCCGAGCTCGAGATGTGTTGCTCTTGTGTGACGTTCGCCCGGTTATACAGGTCGTTTTTAGTTACACCCCTTTTTTCCTAGTTCCTGTATTTCCCTCCAGTGAGAGTAGGAACTAGGTTATTTGCTTTAATCGTTTATATTTCCCTATATACGGTGTCTCTCCGTCTCAGTGGCTTCTAGCTTAAAGAATCCCCTTGCTGCGTTTCGTTCCTCCAACCTCACACGTCACGCCCCCATTACAGGGAGGTAACGAAAAAAGGACTACGAAAAGAGTAAGGGAGCAGACAAGCTACAACGATCTAACCCTAACTCTAATGTATAACCGGACTACCTGCTTTGCTTATTAGAAATAACAAGCAACGCAGAGACCGAATCCTATACCTTACCGGCTTATGTGAAATCGCAAGATAACAACAAGTGCCGGAAAGCGGAAGTGCGCGGTTTAAATACCTGCAGGTAACGAGAGCAGGTGCAACTACTGAGTACCTGGATCAAAAGAAACTCCGGCGAGGAAGACAGAGAATCCGATAGATTGCCGTCGTTGTCGTCGCTAAAAGAACGTCCGCAGAAAAAGGAAAAGTGGGCGCAGCCCATGACAATTAGGGCCTATATTAAAATATAATATGTATTAAAATAATTAATAACAATAGTAAAACTATCAGTAGGTTGAAAAACATTAATATGTGGTGATATGATGCAGATATTGTGCATATACTGTCATGGTTTGCGCCTGTCTTTCTTTGTTCTACGGTCGTTTGCTCTTTTCTTTTCGACGGGGCAATCTATCAGATTTTTCGGTGTTCCACGCCGGGGTTTCCATTCTTTCCGGCACTTAGTGAGTGCACCTGTTGCGGATTTCCTGCTTCTATTTAAGCTTAGGATTTTCTTCTTCCGGTGCTTGGTTGTTATTTGTTCATTTTGACACTAAGCCGGTAAGGTATAGGTAGGCACTCTAAGGAGACGTCTTTCCTTCATTTTTGGAGCTTTTGGATCAAGGGACTTGATTTTTTGTGCGTTAGACACACATAGGATACACATTTCCTTTGCATTTTCTGTCCCTCGCTCCTGCTACCCCTCTGGTCTGTCTGAGACAGCTTTCATTTCCGTTTTCTCTCTACCTCTCTTTATTTCCTTGTTTTCTCTCTATCGAGAGTGAGAGGCATTTTCCTTTATTATGGCAATATGTAACGTTACTAGCATGGTTAGCTAACGATAGCTAGGCTAGCTAGCTAGCGAACGTAAGCTAGGCTAGCTAATGTTATCAACTTAGTCAATGTTAGCAATGTCAATATCAATGTAAATGATTAATAGCTCCACATTATTGCAGCTAACATTAAATATTGCCTTTAATAAATAAAATCTAGGAATGATGTAATGTTCCTAGATTTTCAAACCTGTGAAACAATTGTAATTTGAATGTTTATTTGTGTGATGCCATGCAAGAACAAATCTGCAAAGATCCTCTCTCTCTCTCTCTCTCCTTTTGTCCTATAGTATATTCATTGACTTCGCTGAGCAACTCTAATTGTAAATTAGGGTAAATGTCCCTCTTAAGCCCTTACTTAAACTGACTTTTTCCATTTAAAACTAATTTACTGAGTGTAACTATGATAACTAACATTAATGTAAGTCCTAAAATCTGTGAAAAGAGCTCTGGAGATTTGAGTCTTGACATTTGAGTCTTGTGAAGCCAATCGTGTTTTAATGTCCATTTTCTGTCGCGAGAGTAGGCTATCTAAAATCACATCACATTATTTTAGAGTCTATAGCGGCCTGTCTATTACATAGCGACCTTGCATTCACTGATGAATCTTGGAATGCAAAGATTCTGAATCCACATAAAATTGTATTGGCTCATTATTCATCCATCTTATAAAATGTGAAAAAGTCTATTCAATTTTCAGATTAGCTTTGTATACCCAATTTTATGGCAAATCCGTCAAAACGTTTTAGGAGAAGCATTTTAAGTGTTTTTCACATGTATTGTGATAGAAAACTCATGACAGTAGTTCAAACAGATTGAGAAATAAGCTTGTTGTAAAATTCACAAATTTGATGAATTACTGTACTGCCCCCTGTTGACTGATTCTCACCAGATTTTGCAGCTTAGTACTAGGGTATGCATAGTATATACCTGCCAAATCTGAAGATGATAAGACTTCAATAAGTTTTTCTAATGGGTTCTGAAATTTGATTGGCTGATGGCAGCCCTGTTTTTTGAATGTTCATGTATGGTCTGTCAGTACCATGGGCAAAGAAAATTACAAAGCATACGACATTTCAAGGTATTTGAGCATTTGCTTTGTGAGTTATGGACATTTTCACATTTTACCCTGCAATAGCACCACCTATTGACAAAGCTGAAAAAATAATAATCTGTGGAAGAATATGCTCAAAACAAATCTCAAATTTCATTGTGATCAGATATTGCATGCAAAGGTTATGAGCATTACTTTTGATAAGGCACGCCCACATAGATGTTTATTGGCACATAAGTTTTTTAAATTTTGAAAAAGAAGCATTTAAAGTTTTTTCCACATAATAAAAAATTGTATAAATCCAATATGGCAGACATAATGCTTTATTGAGGCAAATTTGTTGTACAGGGGGAGAAATGTACGATAATGTAAAGCTCATGGCATTCCTTGAAACAGAGTGAGAAATAACCTTCTGGAAAACTCTAAGGTCTTGAAGATCTTAGCGCTTGGTTTAAACACATGGCACAAGTGCATTTATGGTGTGTCCAAGTCCACTTTTGCTTGTTGATTGCGTATATGATGGCGAAACAGACATGCTCGTGCATGTGTAGTGCGAGCAAAGAATAGGCTATTTGGAACAATAGTATGATTAATATAATTCGGACTAACCATTATGATGTTTTTTGATATACAAAATAACAATCTTTAACATTAGGGTTTAACATGGTTATTCCCGACAGTGCTGTTATTTTAGAAAATATATGTGGTGTAATTTTGTTAGAAGCACCTGCAACAATGAATTTTGTTTGATTATATAATGAAGCATTATCAAACATCAATTCCAAGAGGATGTTCTCATGGAGTTCTTGAAGGTCAAGCTTCATCCAAAGTTCATTACGTGCATTCTAGGCTATTGATTAATAATATAAATACTGTTATTTTGCCTTAATGATGACACTAAATACACTAAAGCTGTCAGGTTGGGAACCCATAGGTTCACGCATACTTTCCCTTGTTTTATAATGTCCTGCTTATGGAAATGTGACCAACGTGTTTTACTAGTAGCTTAATGCTTTAAAAACAAGCCCACTTTCCCGGGAAGACAGTGAAAAGTGCGATTTACAGCAGGTGAAACGGACCTGCTCGTGCATGATCTTAAAGCGCACATGCAGAGAATGGCATTAAAATTATGAGAGTAGCCCTATGGAATCCTGGTCACTGTAATTAAAAAAATATGAAGGACGAAGAATAAGGTTCAAATTCAGTTAGGCTATCGAAAAAACCTTATGCACAACGGATCCTGGGGACTGTAGCCTAGGCTATTTGAAAAACAATAAATAAAATGCAATATTCACTGGACAAGGTTTTGAACTTTTTTCAGTCAAAATCATTCCATTTACTTACAGGCTGTAGGCCTAGATGAATACAGCTGTATTGTAATGACACCTGAAGCACATTTTCATTGTAATGATATTTGAAGCACTACAAATGTCCGTCTATTGCAGTACGTGAGTTTTCCATTGAATGACAATTCACACATTAGATGTAAATGACAATTCACGCATTAGGTTTTATATGGGTGTTATCAGCAAAGTTTTTAATGGATAGCCATTGTCCCATAACAGAAGATTGTCTCCCCCGGAAGATTACAAAAAGAACCTCTCGCTCTCTGACAGCTAGTAATGAGAGGGTAGAAATAAACGGTGAAGACAAACTGTCTTAGGACGAGAGAGACAGAGAAATAAAAAACGAAGGAAGAAAGGTGAAAAGAACAGGAAGATTCCTAAGCGAAACTCTAAGACACCCGAGTACAGTCCCGCGTTGCTTCTACAGAAATAGTTGAGCAAAGCGGTCTACTCGAACTGTCAGTCCTGTACCATACCGGCTTTTCTTGTCAAACGAAAGACAATATAGAAGCCGCAAGGTTTAAATAGCCGTCGGAAAGGTGACGCAGGTGCTAACACTGAGTGGAAGAACGAACGAAAACCCGGGACGGATACAGAAAAAACAAAAGAGTGAGCGCTACATGAGCGCTCCAAGGTGGATTGGCCACAGAGCGGAGAGCAGGCAGAGAAACCATGACAGGTCCAAAGTCGCAGTTGTTTACGTTATTTTAACGGCGCATACAAGTGCATTTACAAAGGCGTGCACAACGCATACACCCTCCTGTCTGTTACACACAGGGGTGTGCACAAGCATGATTAAAAATATCAAGCTTACAATGTGAAATAATATTATTGTGTAGGCTGTATCAAAAAATGCTTAATAATAAAATGGTCCATAGGTCAAAGAACACATACCTGTCCTTCAGCGAAGGGGAATGGCGCATTAAATTGCTTTCAGCCCACTCCATCAACTTCCAGGCCATGTGTGATGGTCCGTGTAAGGTTACACATGTAGACTATTCGCAATTATCCTGGATCAAGCTATGACTTAATTTATATTTGCCAATAGTTCAATATAGTTTGAAATAGCAGTAGGTTACAGCAGCGGTGCACAAACTGTGGGTTGCGGGAGATATCTTTTTTTTTTTAAATTTATTCCCGCCACCACCCCCCCCCTCTTGGGAGGTCAACTTTATTTTTTATTTATGATTAGCAAAATTATGTAATGAAGCCTCTCAGAGGAAAGGGTATAACAAACCAAAAAACAAAAAAAAAAAACTAACAAAAAAAAAAGATAAATAGTTTTAATTACAAATAGTGAAGTCGCCCACCTCCCACCCACTCCCCTACCTTAATCCCCCACAAAGAAAACACCACCCACACCCCAATGTGTTACCCCTATCATAACAGACAGATAGACGGACAGACAGATAGACGGACTGACAGACAGACCGGATAGGCAGAGAGACAGACAAACCAATCGTGGATAGACAGGGAGACGGGTAGACAGACAGATGGATAGACAGAGGAGGTAAGAGTGGACAAATGAGCTGAGTATATTGGGCCAGAAACTATTAATAACATGAATTGTGAATATGTATGCATCAGGTTAGACTATGTTTATAAGTGTGTAATGTGTATGAGAGAGAGAAAGAAGAGGAGAAAGGGGGAAAAGGGGAGGGGGGTTGGCTAACCGGTTTATTTTGGTTGGATTATAAATTTAGATTATTGATGAATGGTTCCCAGTTGTCTCTGAATTGTGACTTTTGATTGTGGCTGGAAGCTGATATTTTTTCTAATGATATGTATTCTGAAAGAAGGTTCAACCATTGCATAGTATTTGCAGTATTTCTTGTTTTCCAATGTAATAGGATAGTTTTCTTGGCGACAGTTAGGGCAATGAGCAAGGACCTGGTGTTCTGGGTTGTTAAATTGATTGTGGATATGTCTCCAAGTAGGCAGAGAGAAGGAGATAGTGGAATCGCGGGAGATATCTATTGGGTCGCGGAATCGTGTAGGCTACAGCAACATTCCAATGTGATAAGGCCTATATGAACAAAGTGTTAGTATTCAGTAGGCTAATGTTATTCTACTTTTGTACAATTAAATCAAATGAAACTACTACGTAAAACACATTTTTACTGTTTACATTTGACCGTGTTTCATATGATCACGTAAATGCCTAGCTACTTTATTTCATCTTGACCTTGACGCATCATTACTCCTCACTGCACTCCACGAGATAGCGCCGATTCGCCAAAATGCTTAGAACAGTTGCTCTTAATGCTCTAGCTAGCTGAGCCTGTAGCTAATTACTTTTATTATAACATAAAATAGTTACCGGCTTTAGCTAATCATCACAATCCAGTCTTTTTGTGACTTAAAAAAATCTGGAGACTATTGAAATTGTATTGAATATTGGCTGTATTGAAATATTAGCTAGCTAATTTGTTTTACGTTTCCTATACTGGGAAATGGAGAAGTGGCTAATAGGCTACATCCCAGCAAAAAGAGATGCACCGACGATGAGCGTAACATTTCAGTATGTGTAGCCTAATATTTTACCCTACTGTTGTCTGTCTGGCAGCTTTGAGCACTTTAGCCTTAGCCTACTATGCTTCATTGATAAAGCCTAATGCCCTATTTGCACTGGACTAGTTTTACCTGGGGACCTTGTGTGATTTGTTATGGCGTCACATTTGTTCCTTTATCCTGAGCGAGCAATGAGAGATTTTGAGCACAGAAAAATATATTTTGTGAGCACTTTGAAATTTTGAGCACAGAGAAATATATTTTGCAAGCACTTTTACTCATATGTCCTCTCGCAAACTGTTACTCGGTGCGCAGGCAGACCGCTGCGCTCTCTCCCTCTCAACCTCTCCACTCTGTGCGCGCTCAGGTTTGTTTCTTACGCTCGCTCAGCTTGGACACCGTGTAGTTAACCAATCAGAGGACTGGAGGAAGTACATTCTGATTGGCTGTTTGGTGTCCAATAAGATCGCTAGTTTCAGCATTGCTGCGTTCAAGTGGTGTCGGAAGATCCGAGTTGGCAAGTCGTTCTTCTGACTTTGACGTTGCTGGGCGCTCACACAATGAATGAACAACAACAACAACAAATTTGCGCACCACAGCCACATGTAAGTTGTTTTATTAATTTGATTGTATACCGTGTTTTATTAACCTTTATGAAGTTAGTACGTTTGTTTGTGACATTAATGTTACATTTTTAGCTCGCAAACTAGCGGTTAGCCATCTTGGTAGGTTGCTAACTCAAGCTAATGCAACATGTCACACACCTAATGTAAACTATCATCTCTGAGAAATTTTGCGTTAATTAAAATCTAAGAAATATGTTTTTAGGCAGTGTGTTACATCTCATTGGCTATTGCTGTGATGCTAGAAGGGGTAAATGTTACGTTACTATCTTACATATCACATAATGACATGACTATAACGTTAGTCATGTAGTTATGTGATATGTAAGCTGTCTGTGTAGTTTATTTATTCTGAGACATATGACTAACTATAAGTCCCTCTCCTTTGCTAAACTAAGCTCTTTCTGTCCAACAGGACATGTTGAGACAACAGTTGATGGAGAGACTTCTCACCAAACTGCAATCTGCCATAAACCAACAACCGCTAAATCTAGATTATTTGGAGTTCCTGACTCGCCATGAACTTATTCTGTTTGAATTTCTCTGAGCAGATAGGCGGTGTATCAGAGATTACAGAAGCACTACGAAACCTCCATCATACTGTCCAGTGGGAAGTTAATGTAAACTCTATGCCCATTGTGGAACAGGAAATAGAAGTTGGTCCAAGTTCTGGTCGCCCCAAAATTGTATTAGAGAGAGAAAAACTAAAGAATTTGCTGGACACACATCTGCCAGTCTCCTGCATTGCAAAATGCCTCTGTGTTTCACGAACAACGCTTTATAGAAGAATGCAAGAATTTGGCTTCTCAGTAAGAGGATCATACAGCACAGTGACTGATGAAGAACTTGACAACATAATTTCAGTTATTAAGAGTCAGATGCCAAATGCTGGTTATCGAATGGTTCAAGGACATTTGGTTTCAATAGGCTTCCGCATTCAGTGGTGGAGAATGATGGCCTCAATGCATCGGGTTGATGCTGCCGGGATCTTCTCAGGGATCCAAGAACTAGGGTGTGTTGTGCGAAGAAGTTATTCTGTGCGAGGCCCTCTCTCCTTGGTCCACATTGACACAAATCACAAACTGATAAGGTAAAGTAAAATAACCTGTTAATGCAATTATCTGCATACTGAATGTTGATGGAATGTCATATGTATATCATAAGAACAGCCGTAATTATATTGTCATCTTTTTCCCTCTTGAACAGGTACAATATTGTGGTCTTTGGTGGAGTGGATGGTTACTCAAGAAAGGTAATTAATGTGTTCCTGTTTTTAATTGTTAAAGTCCCCCTTCACTGAAAAATGTGTTTTTCTTCTTGTTCCTACAGTTGGATGTTTGAGCTTCACTGTGCAGAATGATGTATGTGCAGAATTTGTCACTAGAAGGATGTTTTCAGATCTACTGAGTGTTTTTCTGTGCTCATTTAAAATAAGATTTTGATGTAGAAACGTGAAGCCTCCATTACACAATCACTGAGAATGGACTTTTTTTTCTGAAATTAAACATATTTGCATATATTTATAGATTCTGGAATTTTTAATGAGGGAAAATGAGTAGATGTAATTTGAAGGATTTTAAGGTGATAATTGAACTTTGTGAAAAACTATATCAGACACAAATTATTAGTCAAAGTATTTTATATACATCTTGAAACATGTCTGGAGGGCATCTTCAATGTTATCAGCTTAATGTAAATTGTTTTGAGTTTCTAATTAGAACTTATAATGCATATTGTGTACGGTTTTATTTCAGATCATGTACTTGGATGCTGCAACAAATAACAGAGCATCAACTGCATTCTCATTCTTCCTGAGATCAACCCAGCTCCATTAGTCCTCTTGCAGTACAGCACTCTCCCAGTCGATGCCTGGGTCTTGAAGTTCCTACAGATTCAGAAAAAAAGAATTACAATGAGTCAAGATACGTTATAATATGTTTCTGCTGTGTATGTTTTACAAAAATAAACACACAACTGTTACATAAACGTGTATTTGTTTACTTAATATAGAAATTAAAACTACTGGTTATTGAACAGATGGCTTTTACCTGAATGCGGAAGCCCATTGAAACCAAATGTCCTTGAACCATTCGATAACCAGCATTTGGCATCTGACTCTTAAAGGGTAAGTTCGCTATTTTGGACCTTGGACCCTATTTGCGGTCCGTCTTCCATTAACCTGACCCATGAAGTCCATTTTTTCGCTGATCGGTCCAGTATTGAGTTCGCTACAGATTTCCTGTAGGCTCTCAATGGGCTACAATAGAAGTCAACGGGGGCAATTAGAAATGTTCGATAAATGTGCTTTCATGTACAATAAATGAGACGGGAAGCTCAGGGTGTATTGTTACCGGTCTCAGTATGCTCTCCTGTGAAATGTATCTCAATCCGAACATTTTTACGTGCTTGGCATGGCTTGGAAGTAAGCATTTCTCTGTTGCTTGTTTTCGCTGCTCCCGCGGAGTACTATGTGTCGGGGGTAGGGGAGCGGGAAGGTGTGCCGGCCGTTTACGAAACTATCTAGTTGAGCAGTCTGCGTTTGTTTACCTGCAGCAACGTAGCTAGGCTACAATTTCCACAAAAAAACTTGGATGATGGATGACTATAATGATTACGAAGACGAAGAATTCGATTTTGACTTTGACGTTACTGGCTACAGATTAGAGCCAGAATACACGGACATGGAACTACAAGAGATGGATGATAAGAGAGCAAGAGAAGAGAGAGAGGCTGAAGTTGCGCAGGTAATGTTATCCGAAGTCAGTGCGAGGTAGTGCGGTCGGAGAAATAGTTCTGTTTCAAATGGAACTGTTGTTTCAACGTTCGGTTTGTGTTTGCGATAGCCTACATTTCACAGGAGAGCATACTGAGACCGTAAGAATACACACTGAGCTATAAAAGCACATTTATCGTTGTTTTTCCATAACATTTCTAATTGCCCCGTTGACTTCTATTGTAGCCCAGTGAGAGCCTACAGGAAATCTGTAGCGAACTCAATACTGGACCGATCAGCGAAAAAATGGACTTCATGGGTCAGGTTCATGGAAGACGGACCGCAAATAGGGTCCAAGGTCCAAAATAGCGAACTTACCCTTTAATAACTGAAATTATGTTGTCAAGTTCTTCATCAGTCACTGTGCTGTATGATCCTCTTACTGAGAAGCCAAATTCTTGCATTCTTCTATAAAGCGTTGTTCGTGAAACACAGAGGCATTTTGCAATGCAGGAGACTGGCAGATGTGTGTCCAGCAAATTCTTTAGTTTTTCTCTCTCTAATACAATTTTGGGGCGACCAGAACTTGGACCAACTTCTATTTCCTGTTCCACAATGGGCATAGAGTTTACATTAACTTCCCACTGGACAGTATGATGGAGGTTTCGTAGTGCTTCTGTAATCTCTGATACACCGCCTATCTGCTCAGAGAAATTCAAACAGAATAAGTTCATGGCGAGTCAGGAACTCCAAATAATCTAGATTTAGCGGTTGTTGGTTTATGGCAGATTGCAGTTTGGTGAGAAGTCTCTCCATCAACTGTTGTCTCAACATGTCCTGTTGGACAGAAAGAGCTTAGTTTAGCAAAGGAGAGGGACTTATAGTTAGTCATATGTCTCAGAATAAATAAACTACACAGACAGCTTACATATCACATAACTACATGACTAACGTTATAGTCATGTCATTATGTGATATGTAAGATAGTAACGTAACATTTACCCCTTCTAGCATCACAGCAATAGCCAATGAGATGTAACACACTGCCTAAAAACATATTTCTTAGATTTTAATTAACGCAAAATTTCTCAGAGATGATAGTTTACATTAGGTGTGTGACATGTTGCATTAGCTTGAGTTAGCAACCTACCAAGATGGCTAACCGCTAGTTTGCGAGCTAAAAATGTAACATTAATGTCACAAACAAACGTACTAACTTCATAAAGGTTAATAAAACACGGTATACAATCAAATTAATAAAACAACTTACATGTGGCTGTGGTGCGCCAATTTGTTGTTGTTGTTGTTCATTCATTGTGTGAGCGCCCAGCAACGTCAAAGTCAGAAGAACGACTTGCCAACTCGGATCTTCCGACACCACTTGAACGCAGCAATGCTGAAACTAGCGATCTTATTGGACACCAAACAGCCAATCAGAATGTACTTCCTCCAGTCCTCTGATTGGTTAACTACACGGTGTCCAAGCTGAGCGAGCGTAAGAAACAAACCTGAGCGCGCACAGAGTGGAGAGGTTGAGAGGGAGAGAGCGCAGCGGTCTGCCTGCGCACCGAGTAACAGTTTGCGAGAGGACATATGAGTAAAAGTGCTTGCAAAATATATTTCTCTGTGCTCAAAATTTCAAAGTGCTCACAAAATATATTTTTCTGTGCTCAAAATCTCTCATTGCTCGCTCAGGATAAAGGAACAAATGTGACGCCATAATTTGTAGGCTAATAACTGTGGTGGTCTGTGATCTTAATCCCGTGCAAATTACAAACAAGTTTGTAATTTAAAACGTTTTTTTAGGTCTACATTGTTTTTTCCACGTCTTTTTCTGCATCTTTCTGGGTCGGGAATTATGGATGCTGTGGTGGAAATTATTAATTTTGACAACGGTTTTTATGCCAAAAGTCTTTAAATGCAGGCTAGGCCTACTCCGGAATTGACTGAATTGAAAGTGAATTGTATCCAAGCCTATAGCCACCATCAACGCACCAATCTGTATATCCTGCCTTAAATGTGCAGAAATAACTCTTAGCGAACTGACAATGTGGAAGTAATGTTATGTTTCAATCATATCCGGTGAAAACTGTAGACTACATTCGAGTGAAATACAGACATTGTTTATCCCGTGCAAATGCTCTGCACAAAACACAATGAATTCATGAAAATGACATTAGTTTGGGTCGCAAAAAATATGGATTGATATCCTTGGGTCGTCACTGAAAAAGTTTGTGCACCACTAGGCTACAGAGTGGGTAATCTCGTTTGTGAACCACAATCTTTTCGAACTGCAGCGTTGTCATGCTCGCAGACTAACATCACTGCAAGACATGTCTGCATTTAATTATCTGGGATTTTGTTGTGTACATTCGTTCTTCCGTATCTGCTGACATTCATTTATAGCAAAAATGTGAATTAAGTAAGACTAAACATAGTAAACAACGTATAAAAAAGAAACAAAAATGGTTTGCTTTTGAATAAGTTCCCTTACAAAAGTGGATAGTTTGCTGCAAACTTGCAGCTAATATGTAGCGCATTTGCCACAAACTAAATTGTTTTCCACAAAATGCTGCCAGAGGTTTGCCAGACTTATTTGCTTGTAGTGGTGAAATTCTGGTGAACTTCTAGCAACAATGGCAGTTCCCACAAAGCTAATTTGCACATGAAAATATGAGCTTGCCACAAACCTGCGGCAACAATGTCAAAGGTTTGACGCAAATTTGGCAGAAGGCCTATATTTTTGTAAGGGTTATGATAATGCATACATTGCTTGGGAAATCCCCAAAATTAGCAACTCGCCATACGCTTGGTTGTGTTTTATATCATAAACCTGGTTTGAGCCATAGACTGTAAAAAAAAAAGCATAGACAAAGTCACTGTTACATCACCCATTGCCTTCCCACAGGCTCGTAAAAACTGTTTTGATGCTCCGGAAGTCAAGCGTAAGTACAGTTTTCACTGCCATGTTGTACAAAAAGAGTCTGCGCAGTGGAGTTTCTGCAGTAAGGAGAGCTTCTGCCAAGGATTGGTACACAAAAATGTTTAAACGGCGTACAAATGACACAATAACTTAATAAATTGGCACATGGGGAGACATTAGACGAAGAAAACCTAAGCACCTATTGCGACTACATGTTCTGGTGAGAAAAAGTTATTGATTCGTGTTTTTCCCGCATTTGGTACAATTGACTTCCATTGAAAAACGGGCCTGAAAGGCCTATACTGGAGCCAACCGTACTGGCACCAGAGAGCCATGCTCTCAACAAAACCAGAAAGTGAGCTTCAGAAACAAAGCCCGGTTTTGGCCCATTGGTTTATCAGGTGTGCGGTGCGAATCACAGTCTAATCTGACCGCAAAATTGCAATGAGCTCCACCAAAATTGTACGATCTCGACTGACACAGCGGCTCTCCTCTGTGAAAATGCATGACGAAATTGCCATTTCTTCAGTGCAACGGCTCACCACACAAAGTAATTTATTTCCAAAACAATTTATTTGTCAATTAGTCTAATAATATTCTGGTGGTTATTTCACATTTCAGTAGTCAAAGAAATGCAGGAAATTAACTTCCATAATGTAAAAACTATCTGGGGGAAGACCCCTAGATCCCCTGTCAAGCGATTTTCGTGGCGTTCTGAGAATTTAAGCAGCTTAGCCTACTTTACGAGAATTAACCTACATTTAGTAACCCCTCATAATATTTTTCTGTTTAGCAACGACAAAGTGCATGGACAGTTTAGTTATCTGAAAAGGTGTTGACGCTGTAAAACATAAAATAATCGCAGTTTGACAGCTACAAGCCCTGGGAACACAAGTATTTGTTATACTCAATGTACACGTAGCCTAATGTCCAGGATTACGCATACTTTAACCTTATATTTCAGTGAGCTAGATGTGTTACTCCCTTTCTAGTCTATGCAGTGGCGGCGCCAGCATTGGGCCTGACGGGTCTGAGCCTGCCCACTTTTATGATGGCCCATCCAAAAATAAAATCTATCATAAAAAAATAATTATTGTCCGTAATTCGGAATACTATGCGGTCCGTTATCATGCCACATTGAGAATGAATGAATGAAATATATTTATTTTGGTATATTTACAATAGACAAAACACAATAACAAGTTGTTGTTTTTTTTAAATGCTATGATATATACCAAAAGGGTGTAGGCTGAAGCTAAAGCTTATTTACACCTACCCCTCTTACCTCATGAAAACATAAAATTCACAGAAAACATGTTCATGGCAAGAAACAAACACTTATGAATTGTTAAAGTTATCATTTGTTATTACTTGACAAGACATTTGCATACTTACATTATTTTTCAATGGTGTATTGTATGATTAAATTTTTCTTATAAATAGTTTTGAACCTGATCAGTGTGCTGCAGGTTCTAAAGTTTTCAGTACATTTATTCCACAGGGTCACCCCTCTTACTGACAGACAATGATTTTTAACATTTGTTCGTATCTTTGGTTTTTCAAATATATATGTTCCTCTCAAATTATATTGACTGTCCCTCATTTTAAACAACCCCTGGATACTTAATGGTAATTGTCCATTTTTCGCTTTATACATGGTTTGCATTGTAATGTAGTCTACTAAATCAATAAATTTACGTATGTTTAGCTGAGTAAATAACGGATTGGTAGGCTCACTATAGGGTTTTTTACTTACAATTCGTATGACTTTCTTTTGTAATAAAAAAATAGAGTTCGTATTTGTTTTATAAGTGTTTCCCCATACCTCTACACAGTAAGTCATGTATGGGACTATGAGTGAATGGTATAGTGTGTTCAGTGATTTCTGACATAAGAACTCTTGAGCTTTATACAATATTGCAATGGATTTAGACATTTTGGCTTTAACATGGTTTATGTGTGATTTCCAGCTTAGTTTATTATCAATTTTTACTCCTAGAAATTTTGTTTCTAGCACTGTATCAATTTCAACTTCATTTATTCTAATATTTCTATGAAAATGTGATGCCCGATTTCCAAATATTATGCATTTTGTTTTGCCAAGGTGAAGAGATAATTTATTAACATCAAACCATGTTTTTATTTTCTGCAGTCCTTTCTCCACTGTATCCAGAAGTTGTTTCAAATGATCCCCACTACAAAAAATGGTTGTATCATCAGCAAAAAGTATGCACTTCAGTGACATAGAAAAGTGCATGTCATCTTCATCAACGCCATTTGGGCCGTTATCGGCAGGGGCGATTCTAGGATTTTTTAAATGGGGGGGCCCAGGGGGGACCAAGCACCAGTCATGGGGGGGGGGGGGCATGGGAAATCAGAAAATTCTATCAGAAATAAATACTGGAATGGAATGCCCTGAGTCTGTATGTGTACATTCAGAGCATTGTTTCATGTCATACCACCTATATTAGGGCACAGAACACTGCATAAGAGCCTGAAAATCACATACACATTTTGACCAATGGATTTCCATGACTTTTCCATGACTTCTCAATTACTTTACACTAAATTTTCATGACCAAACATTCTGTCATGTCACTGTGTCTACATGGAAAAGTGAGGATAAAATTTGGTATTGAAATGAATCATGATAATTCCAAAGCACAGAGTATACCTTGAATAACATGAATTACAGACAATATAGTTGGATCAAAAGAATAAACATCTATAAATTTATTTTTGGCAGATAGACATTCCACAACAATGAAACCCCGTTCTGAAAACTGTTCCAGATAAAGTCGGCATTGTAGGTTAGTGGGTTCACACGCTAGTAGTTAGTAACGTTAGCTGCACAATCACGGTAGCTAGCCAACAGGCCAGCCAGCAAGGATGACTTTAAGGAAGTCGAATAACTGTTAAATTAAAATAGCTTGCCATAAGCTATCGTTAGCTTGCTAGCTAGCTAACCCAGCATTGTTAAGCAATGGCAACGTTCATGGCAGGGGGAGTACGGCAATTGCGTACGGAGGGGGTGGAATAGCTAAATGAATATCTAAATTGATAAGGTTATACAGGTATGGGGCAATTGATTTGAGATACTTAACCCACAGTTTGGCTCCTTGCTCCGAGACGCTGGGCCTGTAGTGTAGCTGCAACATCCCCTGCTGTCTCATCTCACAAAACAGTATTTTTTTTCGTAGTAGACACATCATAGCTTGCTCCAAAATGAATATATGATGACAAACATGTTGAAGATGAGCGACAAGGTAGTCAATTTATTATGTTATGAACTGCGTCCACAAAACAACAGCTTGTTCACAGTAGGCTACTAAGGGATGTTCTCCATCAACTTCCACTCAAAAATACAGCGTGTCTCCCTGTCCCAAGCATAGACTGTATAAGGGAAGCCGGTATAGGTATAGGAAGTTCAGTCACTGCATTTCTGTTTGGCCTTATACAGAGACGCAGCTATTTCGACTAGTGATAGGATTAGATTTTCTGGTTTTCTGTCCTATCTTCCTCTATTCTTTTTTTTTGCCTGCAGCCTGTTTATTTTCCTATCAGCTCTTTAGCCTACAGAGCTGTAGATACAGGCTTGCTATTCTGTTTGTTCTTTTTCTGTTTTCTCTACCTCTGATCTATGCAGATTAATTAGTGCGTGAGGTTCTTTCTTTTATTGTTTCTCGCTGTTTTAGCAACATTCGCCTCCATTTGAGGTTGTTTTGTGTTGGCCTTGTGCTAGGGAAGTTTTGCTCCCACTTTTCCGTTTCCCTTTTTTCCCTGGTGCGGTTTAATTCCGCTTCTGTGGCGTGTCTATTTTTAGATACGCTTTCTGAATCCTCGTCTGTCGCATTTTGGTTCTCAACTTCTAACCCAAACCTGACAGATTGGTCCTGAACAAATGTTAATACCCTGTCCAAACGACACGATAATTAAAAGAATCGGCACATGGAGAGGCATTAGACAAAGGAAAAGCACCTATTTTCTTGTGGAAAAAATGTATTGACTTAGTATTTTGACAACATTGCTGCCATTGACTTAGATGGTGAAAGACCTATACTGGAGCGAACCGCAGTGGTGCTATTGAGCAACGGCACTATGGCTGCTCCCAGCCTTAACAGGAAGTGAGCTTCAAAATGAAAGCCCGGTTTTGGCCCCTTGAGCAGAAGCCGCAGTAGTGAGGTTATATTTAAATGTAGGTTTATTGAGGGCTATGTAGGATGAGAAAATAGTGGCCTCCTGCTACATTTTTCCATTGCACTAGTGGGTACTGTTGACATTTTTTTTTTACCATGTCCTCGGAACAATTTTCTCGCCAATAAAAAGGTCCCGAGTGACCATGATCCCTAATGGTCATCTGGAACTCATAGAACATGGTTACAGCTGTAACCGTTCATTCTATTTCATTCCTAAGACCATTAGGGTCGCCAATATGGATGACTTATACCCAAAGTGTCAGGAGGGACCATCATTCTTACATGGAAGGCCGCAGGTAAGACGGTTGCACCGACCGTTGAGCCTGGCACCACATTGATGTGTTAAAAACCTCAGCAATGTGCAGGGGGATGCTCACATCACCGTTTCACAAATTTCTTTAAGAGGTACGCCTTCCAGGGCTGCCCATGCATACTTCTGGTGGATCGGCCTTGGATATCAATAGGCGAGTGTTTAGCGCTAGCCTCATAGGTCGTGGCTACTGCCTTCACTACCCATCAGAAGAGGCTTTCAGCAGAGAGCCCTGGGGTGCAGCGCCTTGGCGTTCAACCAGCGTTGAAGTGGCCTGGCTGTCAGAAGTCCGAGAGGCACGACTGCTGAGGAGGCCGAAATTAGGCCCATAAATCTCTGAAAGTCCTCATTTTGAGGAACTGATTCACTGAGATACCGCGTCGAGCACAGTGATTATGCGACGGGGCGTCAGTGATGCTTTCATGCTTTTTTGAATCGAGCAGCAGACCGATGTATTCGATTGACTGTATCGGAATCAGCTGGCTCTTGTCGTAAATGACATTGGTGCCCATCTTGCAACATGTTCCAACGTCTCGGCAGTGTGTGTGAGCGCAATACCGTACGATTGTGCGCATATCAGCCAATCGTCAAGGTATGGTATGATTCTCAGCCCCCTCAGCCTGAGCGGCAATAGAACCATGCTCATGCAGCGAGTAAGTACATGTGGGGCTAGGGACAAACCGAACGGGAGGGCATTGAACTCGTATGCCCGACCTCGGAATTCAAATCGTAAGAACGATGATGCTCCACCCCGACAGGGATGTCTTACAATCCTTCCTGTTCGTATGGCGTGTATAACGTTCAACGTCCGGAGCATCCGGAAAGTGTATCGTTTTAGATACATATTTAGGCCTCTCCGATCCAGTACCATTCTCTCGTGAGAGCCTTCCCATTCACCAGCTGGTGTCGGTGGCCTGCTCGCCAGATGGACCTGCGGGGTTATGTCCATACTAACAGAGTGTAAACTTCTGACCCACTGGGAATGTGATGAAAGAAATAAAAGCTGAAATAAATCACTCTCTACTATTGTTCTGACATTTCACATTCTTAAAATAAAGTTGTGATCCTAACTGACCTAAGACAGGAAATGTTTACTAGGATTAAACATCAGGGAAAACTGAGTTTAAATGGATTTGGCTAAGGTGTATGTAAACTGTCAAATTAACTTACAGTTGAAGTTGAAAATGAGAGCAGGACAATGATCCAAAGCACAGGGCCAAAGCTACATTGGGCCGTTTCTAGCTTTTCGGGGGTCCTATGCAAAATCTTGTTTGGGGCCCCCCTACCTCAAGAAACTCCTGAAAACTTACTGGAATTACCGCATGTGCATTATAACATCTTCCAAATGTGCTTAAATTAGATCAAATGCTAAATTTTCCACAAAATGCTTATTTTAATGTCCAGTACTATGTTGTGTTGTTAAGAAATCAAAATAAAGATAAACATGCACATTATAAATAATAAACAAATAAAAGAAAAACCCTAAAAAAATAAATAAAATAAATTAGGACATTACACAGAATAAATAATGACACCAGCATCTGGATAATCAGCACCATACATTCACTTGTTCACATTAGTTCAGTCTAACACACAAGTAATAGGCCTACTGAGTTGTCATCACTATACTGTATTTATTCACAGGTCCAGTTCTATAATCCATCCATCCTTTATCTAACCCGCTTATTCCTGGTCAGGGTCACGGGGGGTGCTGGAGCCTATCCCAGCATGCATTGGGCGAGAGGCAGGAATACAATCCATCGCAGGGCACACACACCATTCACTCACACACTCATACCTATGGGCAATTTAGAGTCTCCAATTAGCCTATCCTGCATGCCTTTGGACTGTGGGAGGAAACCGGAGTCCCCGGAGGAAACCCACACGGACACGGGGAGAACATGCAAACTCCACACAGAGGGGTCCTCGGCCAGGATTCGAACTCGGTACCTTCTTACTGTGAGGCGACAGTGCTAACCACTGCACCACCGTGCTGCATCAAGACGGGCAATATGCTCACGGTTGTGACTGTAGCCAATAAATATTGCATTCTTTTACCTCAAGCATGAACGTAACTTCAATAAAAACAAATATTTACACATTTCATACCACTACAGACATTGTACGTTATAAAGGATTAATCCGACATTTGTTGGTAACCACGTCTCACCCATTGTTAACGTGAATTTGTAATTCGCTTCACCAATGTTTCCCCCATGGTTAGCATAAAACGATTAGACTACTAGCCGTGGTTAGTGTAACGTTACATTAACATAATGACTCCGTAAATGGGATCAGATCAAAAAACGTCTACGACGTAAAAAAAAGCCAAGTTACTCACGTACAAGTAATTCCAACTTGCAAAAACTAGGCTTGCCTTTAAAAGTATTGATATCAAAATGTGGCCAAGTTACACCTAACAATATTGCCTATCATAGCTCACACTAAATGAACTAGCTCTATTCGAAAACAATGCTATCCAAACTTTCAGAAATTATTTAATGCAACTTGACCCTGTGTTTCTTCATCTTTGCATGTGAAGAGATTGTGCCTCATGGAACAACATATGATTTCAATGAATGTTTTTAACAGTTGATGAATAATTACACTCCATAAAGGATATGGTTGTACTTTGTTGGCAAGTACAGGTTTTAAAATGTTAACTGCTGCTACAGATTTCTTTACAATTCACAAACAGACATTTATATTAAGAACAATGTACAATAGAGAAAGGGGTGATGAATAAATAAATGCAGATAAAAACGAGTAATATTTTTACCGAGAAAATAGCGTACATATAGCATTTTTACAAACGTATCCAGCCATGTTTGTGGGTCTGGTGGTGGCAAATAAGTAATAGTACCAATTTTCTTAACATAATAGTAGTTATGATATTTGCAAACAGAATTTTGTGAACACAAGGATATCTATGCTCTGTAGGACCACAAAGGTTTTGATAGAAATCCAAATAAATAAATCAATAAATACAAAATAATTATAATTATAATAATCATAATAATAATACATTTTATTAATTCTGTGCTTTTCATAGACCCAAAGCAGTGGATGCAGACATTTGTTCAAAATGCCCTATAGTGTAGTAATCTTTCTGTTTAATTTCTAAGTGCAACACATCTGAATCAGATGTATTTCCACTATAAATTATTTTCATTTTGCAGTTTGATGTGGCACAGTTTCAATGACCACATTCTCTTGAGATGGTAAGATGAAGAAACACAGGGCCAAGTTGCATTAAATAATTTAGGAAAGTTTGGATAGCATTGCTTTGGAATAGAGCTAGTTGATTTAGTGTGAGCTACGATAGGCAATATTGTTGGTTGTAACTTGGCCACATTTTGATATCAATACTTTTAAAGGCAGGCCTAGTTTTTGCAAGTTGGAATTAAGGACTTATAGACAACGCTATGTAGGCTATGCATGAGTAACTTGGCTTTTTTTACGTCGTAGACGTTTTTGATCTGATATCACTTATTTATTATAGCTAACTAATGATGAATAATGCATGAAGATAAACACGGAGAGAGACATGCATTCCAAAGAAATGTATGCAGACATTCGCTTCACCATAACGCCCTCTATTGACAAGAATGAGAACAGTTATCCTATTACAGACAGCACACAATTACATTAAAAGAGTTTGTAGATGAGCAGTATTTAATGTGTAAGAAGAAGCATGTATATTAATGAACCAAGTCTATATGGAGACATGCATGCAATGGGCTAGACGCAAACACATTCTAGCTGAAAGACATACAGCCTAAATAGCTAGTACAGCCTAAATAGTTTGCATCAGTAAAATATGGAAATACAGTTTTAAATTAGGGCTATTAGTATTCTAAAAAATGAAATACATTTAACGTTAGGCTATTCAACACTGGATTGCCGGATGCGTAATTCTAACCTTCCATGTGTGGGCTACAAGCTAGCGAGCGAGCTAGTGAGTTCATAAGCACAGCAGAATTCCTTCGCAGTTTTTTTTCCAGTGGTGTAGAACGTTACCTGCGGGAAATGTTTTAGTACCGGACAGCTAGGTTTAGTTTAGTTTTCTGTAGTGCAATGAATGTAGGCTATAAGGCATGTTGATTCGCTTCGTAGTAGCCTAGCTTGTACCTGCTTCCTGACTAGAAGCAGACTGACGTTTCTCTGGCAACAGTAACGTTGGCTAACAAGCTTAATTGGACAATGCATATTTCCCAGGAATCTTAGCCAGAAAGAAAACAATATTCTTCTTAACAAAATTCTTCTTCTTATTATTATTATTATTATAATTAAAAGTGTTTGCAGTAAGCGACATTATCTGCAGAGTAGCGTAGACTAGAGCCACGTTCGGAGGCTATTATGTTTGGGGAATTGGCGATTTATAAATCCGATCTCTTAAAGGATTGCAGCTTATAGGAGGCTATTATCAATTCTTAATGTAGGCTATTATCGTAAATTCTTAATTTTCCTAGTAGTTAATTTTATGGGGACATTGTGTTATGTGTGAAAAGGATAAAGTGAACAGAGCTGAAGTGAAGAAATTAATGAATAAAGAAATGTTGGCCGAGACAAGGGTACGTTGAGGTTCAGTTTCCACAGTCAGTCAATCATGACCACAAGAGCAGAGCGTAACACTCTCCCCAAACCAGACAAGAGCGAGCGTCCATTTTGGGGAGGGTGTGATATAGTAGGCTACAAGTGAAATACAAGTGAAACATTGAACTGTTAATATTTGAAACCTTTTTGACTTTGCAATAAAAATACGTTAATGTGTTAATGTGAAAATAATAACAGTCTAATAAATGAAAAGTACTTAACAGTTGCACATTGTTTTTGTGGAAAATAAGCATGTGCCCTGCTGGGCTTGAACCCACAATCCTCTGTGTGAGAGACAGCAACTCTAACCATTAGGCCACAGTAGTATGAAGCGTTTTTATTGGGCGATAAGCTTGATGGACCATACGGACCATACCCTCAAAGAATAATTCTCCCCATTGGATAACATCGCGACGGAGGCAGGCAGTTTGGCAGGAAAAATAAGAAGAAGAAGCGGAAGAGGAAGGAGAAAAATTACAAAATAACCCAAGTTTGGGGCTTTATTGTGTGGATGTGTGAAGTTGTATCTGAATGCTGTGTGGTTACATTAGGTCAGAACATACAGAAGTTATTGTTTTTAAGGGCTGAGAGTCTATGATCATTGTGGTTACTTCTGTAGGAAACCCTGAAAAGTGCCAAACTCTCGGTGCTGTATAGGTATGGGGCATGCCCCACCAAGCCGTAACTTGGCGGATGGCATACGTGCCATCCCAATTACATCAGCCACTTATCCTGCCATATTCCTTACTTTCTACATTCTTAAAACGTGTTATGTTTGTTTATGGAAACGTTTATACACGTCTGCTTACCTGAAAATATATAAAAATACATGGGAGGTAAATTGGCACCGTACATTCACTTGTTCACATTAGTTCAGTCTGACACACAAGTAATACTGAGCCAATGTTACATTGTCAGAACAGGTATACAGGACCCTAGCTTGGCGGAGCCGAGCTTTCTTGTTTGCTTGTTATGCTTCCTGGCAAAGCCACATTCTTCTAGCGAGCGAATAGTGAACTGATAGCAACCATTACCCCCCCCACTTGCCTCATCAAATGCAGCAGTTATTGAACCAGCTAACTTTAGTAACATTGCCAGGTTCAAGTTAGAAAACTGCGTTTTCACCATAAAACATTATTTCAGCCATTTGTTAAAGCATAACGTTACACTGTATACAGGGTTTATTTAGCACCACTTTCTCTAACCTGCGAAAAACAGCTGGATGTTTCAACTGTTAGCTGCCTGGCTCACATAACGTTAGCTAACGTTACCTAGCTAGCTGTGAACTACATTGAAGGTTTACTTCCTCGCTATTGATTCCTCTAACTATAATAATGATTAATATTGAAAATTGATCTTTCCTAGTCTACAATAAATAATTTTTTCTTAACTGCTGTTAGCTTAAAATGTGTAGGTAGAACAACACACGAGGGCTCCGGGGGCCCTATGCAATCGGATAGTCCACATATAGCAAGAAACGGCCCTGATTGGAGTGGCTCCAGAATAAAAAGGTGAATGTCCTTGAGTGGATTAAAGTCCTAACCTCAACGACATCGGAAATCTGTGGCAGCCCGTAAGTGATGTCCAAGCAGTTAGCGCTGGATCAAATTTTCCAAGGAGAATGTGTGACAATCACCCCAACAAGTGTACAAAACTGCTAGAAAGCTGTTATTGCAACAAATGGTGCATCCATCAAATATGTGAGAGGTCTGATTGCTTATTCAAACAACATATTTCAGTTTTCTTTTTCTAGAAAAATATTTTGCTGACATATAATTGATTTCAACATTTTCAGTTTGAGCATACGAGTTTTGAATAAAAAATGTGAATCTGAAACCTTTTGCAAGGCACTGTATATATTATATTGCATTCACTTAGCAGATCTATAATTTAGATCTGTAGAATGTATACTACAGATGAGGTCGGGTTGAAGACAGCAAATACCTTGGAATAGTGCATGCTCATCTGTGCTCTCCTGAAATTGATGGTTGTTGTGCCTCCAGATAAAATGGGAAGAAAAACAAAAAAATATAGCTGCAAGCAGCGATTCCCGGGGACTGAGCGGTATGAGCAGCATTTGTCAAACACAGAAACTGCAAAATGGTAGACAACTCTAGACAGGGTTGACCCAAAATACAAATATTTGTTTCTAATCAGGGCTTTTGCCATTGTTGATGTTATCTTAACCCGATCCAGTAAGGGCTCGCGTATTACGTCTTTTAAGTACAAGTGAAACAGTTAAGTTAATATTGTTACATTTCTTAACCTTTGCAATAAAAAGGTGTTTCTTAATGTGAAAACAACATTCAATGAAGCATAGCATTTGCACAATAGTTTTGCCAAACATTCACTTACCCATTGGTCCCAAGCTGGAATCGAACCACTGACCACAAACATGGAAAGCCAAGATTGTATCCACTAGGCCAAAGCAGGTTAACAAAAGTGCGGAGGCCAAATAAAACTTTTGTGTTGCAGTATCAGATTGGTTTGGCTTACTGACTTCATAATTCAAACAGTTAACAGGTAATATTGTGAAATTTCTTAGCCTTTGCAATGAAAATAACTTGTTTTATGTTAAAAGAACATTCTTAGCATGACATGCATATTGTGTGCCTCAAAAAAAATATTGGGAAGAGGTAGGGATTGAATCACCAACCTACTACACGGCAGTCCAATGCCTTAATCACTAAGCTACAGGAACTTTCACAGTTGGTACGGTAGGTAGATGGCCTGTTAAGCATAGACAGTGTACTTGGCGGATGGCATACCTCCCATCCCAACATTTGTATTTCTATTGCGCCACCACATGGATTGATTGGGTTAAAACTGCAGGGCTCAAGTCTTGATCTAACTCTCAATCAACCCACCTAGTTTCAGAACTTTATATCAAACAGTTTTAGAAATACTAGCATTTATGTGATAAGCCACGCCCAATGCAAAATTCATTGGCTTCTCATTCGGCCAGTTTTTTGACATATGCCTTAGTAAAGTAATGCATGTATGTAGGGATGCTGGTTGAGTCCCTTGAACAGGTTTCATGTAAATTGGTCAAATCTTATAGGAGGAGTATTATTTTAAGTGTTTTACAAGAAATGCTAATAAGCGGAAAATCCAATAGGGCTAACTTGATGGATCCTAGAGGCAAATTTGTTCAGTATGAACAGATGGACCTCTATACCACATTTTGTGACTCTAGATAAAACGGTACATATGCAGTGGGCTTGTCAATGATTTTTAGTGAATTTTTAAATATTTTCTTATATTTGGATCTATATAGCACCACCACGTGGGTCAATTGGGTTGAAACTGAAGAGGTCCATTCCTCATGTTACTCTTAATAGACCTACTAGGTTTCATAACTTTCTGTCAAATGATTCTGGAATTATCAGCATTTTTGTGATAAGTCACGCCCATTGAAAATTCATTGGCTCGTAATTCGGCCATCTTTTAAAATATCAAAATTCTGTATATAACTTTTATGAATCTTGGTCTACGGAGTTCTTTACCTGGTTTCATGTAAATTGGCCAAATTTTGTAGGACGAGTAGCATTTTAAGTGTTTTGCAAAAAATGCTAATTAGCGGAAAATCCAATACGGCTGACTTCATGGTTCCTTGAGGCAAATTTGTTCAATATGAGCCGAGGGACCTGTACACCACATTTTCCGACTCTAGCTCATACGGGGCATCATCAGTGGGCGTGTCAATGTCACAATATTTTCATGTGCACTACAGCGCCACCAACTGGCCTATCGCCTATGGTGAGGGCTTGTGAGATGACAACTTCGTACTATATGCCAAGTTTCATGCGAATCAGCAAAGGGGTTAAGGAAAAACACAGAGAAGAAATAAATGAGTACATTTTAGCCAAAATGGCAGCAAATTCAAGATGGCGCCCACCCAATTAGTAAACGTCTATGATCCAAATCCAGGTCTTCATCACGGTAGCAAGTTTTACATCTCTGCAAAGGAAGTGATTTTTAGTGAATTTTTAAATATTTGTTTATATTCAGAACTATATAGCGCCACCACGTGGCTCGATTGGGTTAAAACTGTAGAGATCACTTCCTGATGTTACTCTTAATATACCTACCAAGTTTCATAACTATCTGTCAAATCATTTTGGAATTATTAGCATTTTTGTGATAAGCCACGGCCAGTGAAAATTCATTAGCTCGTCATTCGGCCATCTTTTAAAATACCACAATTCTGAATATAACCTTTATGAGGCGTGTGTCTCCCAGGTTTCATCTCAATTGGTAAATTTTGTAGCATTTTAAGGGTTTTACAAAAAATGCTAATTAACAGAAAATCCAATATGGCAGACTTTATGGGTCCTTGAGGCAAATTTGTTTGGAATGAGCAAAGGGACCTGTCTACAAAATTTTGTGACTCGCGTTGGCAGTGGGCGTGTCAATGTCAAAATTTTTAAATTGAAGCTGCTCGGTCGCCTAATCAAAAAAAAGAATCTGAATAAATACAATAGGGTACCAGCAGCTACACTGCTCGGTCCCCCTAAAAATTATAAAAATGCCCTTAAAACGAAAATATGCATTGGAAATTCATCTGGAGGTAGAAGTAGCATAAACAGTGTGTGCCCTCAGGAATAAGGTTTTTAGAAATACCCCAGGGGTGTTTTACCACACCTTTTAACACCAGGCTAACATGTTGTATGTGTATGGTGTATCTTGGGGCAGGAGAAGAAATATAGACTGCAGAACCAAGTGGACCGAATGAAGGAGAGAGTGAAGACTGTGGAGGAGAAGTCCAAGCACTTTGTGTACAAAGTAGAGGAGAAGAGCCATGACCTCATTCTGAAGTGGGAGGAGAAGTCTCGGGAATTCATCGGGAACTTCTTGGAGCTGTTTGGGCCGGATGGAACCTGGGTAAGACTCTCAGGGGGTGTGGCCATTAATAGGGGGGTGTAGTCATTCTTGCAGGGGTACGTAGTTAGGTGAGATAGCGGCTGGGCTGAGTTTTTGCTCTATTTAAACAGGAATCTTCCTGGGGGAGGCTGCCAACCTACCCACTCTATTGCAGCGGCGACAATCTGTGATGTCACACCCTTCACGGTCCCTCCCTTCACATGACCAGGAGTGTACCAGGCGTCCGTAAACGAGCACGCATGGGACATGAGCATTTTTACAGGGGTGTAACCATCATTAGGGCATGGTCATTCTTGCAGGAGATAATGATTCCCTGAAAAGATGCACAGAAAAATGTAACCCATAACAGCTATATTAGAAGGTGACACCGGCGGAACCTTTTTGCTCAACTGAGACATTCGTTGCTACTGCAGCCAAACTATTATTGGAAATCACAAACTCTGTGTTTTAAATTTATTGGTAGACGGTTCGTGACGATTTCTGCCGAATATGGAGTTTCTAAGTGTCACTATTTCCCCGTGGCAAGTCCATTTAACAAGCAACCCCCCACCTAGTTTATACCTACCCATGCGTGACATAGTGGACAATAGCGCCTATGTTTGAGTTCATAAATATATTTATTAATCATATAAAATAAGAATAACATCATAGCAACGAGATAAACCCAACAATAGCCTGATCGTATGCCAGAAAAGTGAAAAACCCTGCTCACTCAAATGCAAAATAAACTGTGAAAGTACTGTCTCATTCTACCATGTATTCTACTAGCAATATATGCTACTAAATATGAAATAAATATACAATCCTACCATTGGTTTTACACATCAAGATGTTCCTTTCAAAATTCAGTGGTCATTTATTGTCTGGTACAATCGGTTTGAGAAATATACAACACTTTATACCGCTATTACACTATCTGAAACGTCGACACGTAATACCCACATGCCCTGTAAGCCTCTTTCATTACAGTTCATTCTGGTTTAATTGTCGGCTTTTTTATCCAATAGAGTACATTATAACTTTAGCAACGGTATATGCCATGTGTTTTTAGGTGCTTTGAGCAATTTACTACAGCCCAGCGTAATGGCATTTTTTCGTTTTAACTGTCTAGTATTACACAAGCTCTATAGAATACGCATTATGGAGGGGAGTTTCCCTTTTCCGATATGTAAGTATTTTTGCGTCTAAAATGCCGTTGGTCTCACTGGCTACATATGTACGTTCGTGTTTCCACTCAAGCACTGTCTTTCCATATGTTTGATAGCCCTATTGTTATTTTCGCATTTTGAGTGCATTTCACATACTGTAGTGCAATCGTTAAATGTATTTTTGATGGAGGCTACCGATGTTCATTGAAGATAGAACATTTGGCAGCATTTTGCAGATGGTGGAATACTATTTTATGTTCATGTTATCGTACATAATATAGGCTATGGCGTATATACTTGTCTCTTAGGGCATGACAAATGCTCATTCCAATTTACTGTGCGCAGTGTAGGATATCTAATATGTAGATATAAGTAAAGTACCCAGCCCCCCCACTTCTCTCTATCTCTGTCGCTCTCTGTCTCTCACTCACTCACCCCCACAGACATCAAAGATAAGCCAGTCTTTGTTCAGCTGGAGGGTAAATAATATTGCCAATGTTTGGCTTATCTCTCTCTTTACTGGTATCTCCTAATTAATGTCTGGTTTAATGTCTTCCCTTTTGTAAATTATAAGTAGTCAGCCTACATTCTTTAGTGAATGTATGATTTCAAGTCATTATTCTAATTGACTGTTTTTTATTTAATAAAATTATTTAATCTCAAGACCTGATTTATACTTTGTTTTGGCTTGTTAGTTGGTCCACCAGGTTACTTTTCGAGTTACCTATTAACGAATTTGGCGATTTAATTGATGATTGTCATTTTTAATAATTATTATTAAATGAAATCACATAAAACTTATTTTGAATGTAGGTTAAGTGAGGGGTTCTAGCACGCAATATCGCTTGTGTTCAGTATTCAGAGTGCCGAACATTTTAACAAGGGCATTGACTGTTGGAACCACTGGATTCAGAAAATACACATTTTACCTAATCCTCACTTACCCAACAGCTGATATGTGGTAGATTAAGGTAAAAATTTCCTTGGAGTCATTATGAACAGGAAAATTAAAACAAAATACAGAAAAATGCAATCCCAGGACAAAAGTATACATACTGTGATGTTTTATTGAGGTACAAGAGTGAATGATTAGGCAACATATTTAGGTGTATGTAACACTGTGATATCAATGTTTTTTATCTTAAGCCATCAGAAGGAGCAAATGTATATGCGTTATAATGGACAAAACTAATTTTATTCATTTAATGACATGTTTTGCATAGGGGTTTTGGACCCATAGATATCTACCCCCCTATACTGATGAAAATATGTAATTCCCACTTGGAAATTATGCAAAAGTGAGTTTTATGAGCCAAAACTGTTGATTTGTAGTTAAATATATCATAATTGTTTTTATTTACAGCAGTGCACAATTTAGCCATTTGGATAGATTTGGAGACACTAATGGACAACAGGGTACACTGCTATATTTTGCATCATAGACCTTTAGTAGTTCTGCATATCATCCTCAAATTTTGCAAAACTTGTGGACATGGAGTTTATGATCCAGGAAATGTATATATATTACCGATTTCACTTATGTAGCTCTCAGCAAACTAAAGAAAAACATTTTTTTTAAACATTTTTTCCAAAGTTTCTTTGCATTTGTGGCACTTTATTTTGACTTAAATTATGAAAATAAACAAATCTAAGTTTGTATTGTAAATGGTACACCTGTCTTGTTTCATTTAAGCCATTTACCAAGTTTATGTGATGCTCACACCTGGGGCTCTATCTTGGCGATCTTAGCGCTTCATCTAAGCGCATGGCGTTAAGTGCATTTCGGGCGTGTCCAAGGCCAGTTTTGCTATTTTAACGGTGTGTTTTTTGGGCGCTAAGCACGGCGCAAGGTGCAAATGGGCTGAACCTATTCTCTTCATTAATTATAGTTGTGTCTTGGGCGTGACATGCAATAAACCAATCAAAATGTCATATCCCATTCCCTTTAAAAGCCTGCTTTTCCACCTTGGCGGATTGCTTATGATGGCGAAACAGACATGCTCATGTTTAGTGCGATCAAGGAAGAGGCTATATGGATCAATAGTAGCCTATGATCAATATTATTCGGACTAACCATTATGAGTTCCCGGTAATTCCTGACAGTGCTGTTTACAAAATATATGCGGTTAAATTTCGTTAAAAGCACCTGCAACAGCTGAGAATAAGCGACCAATGGCTTCCGTCTGACCTTAGAAAACGCCAAATTAGCCTGCTTGTTTAACGAATTTCACAATGAACTATGAATTATGCAATGAACTCATGTTGAAGCTTCATCCGAAGTTCATTAGGCTACCTGCATTCTAATTTTGATTAATAACATAAATAACGTATATACTTAAAGGTTGTATCAGCGATTTTGGGTGACGTCACTTCTGAAGCGAAATCCCAAACAAACATACTTATGAATAATTATGTTATGTTTTAAAAAATAGTGTTCAAGCATCCAGAATTATAACCACGTTAATAACGTTTGTAAGAAACCAAACCGTTTGTAAAACCGTCAAGATTTCAGCGAGATAAGAGTATTAGCTTTTGTGCAGATCATTGTGATTGGTTGGAATACTGTTTATTTTGGTTTTGAGTGGTTGGTAGTACCATTTGTTTTTGTGTACGATCTCGGAGCATAGGCTGCCTACAGAGACGCGGTTTTTTGACGGCCTGCTTATGGGGCGGGCAGCTAGCGGATCGTGAGGAAAAATCAGATGAATGTGATCATTTATGTTTCCACCCAAAATCGCTGATACAACCTTTAATGATAACGTATATACTTAATGATGACACTAAATACAATAAAGCTGTCAGGTTGACAACCCATAGGTTCAGCATATTTTCCCTTGTTTTATAATGTCCTGCTTATGGAAATGTGACCAACCTGTTTTACTGGTAGCGTAGGCCTAATGCTTTAAAACGATCCACTTTCCCAGGAAGACCGTGAAAAGTGCAATTTACAGCAGGGGAAACAGACCTGCTCCTGTAAAGCGCACATGCAGATAATGGCATTAAAATGAATTGTAAATGAATTGTGTAACGTGCTGCAAATTTGTTTTCGTTTTTAATTAGACGCTTAGTTCTCTTTAAAATCTTTTGTAGCCTACCGTTATGGAATAACAGGTGAAATCAGCAGGGTTTTAATAAGCTGAGAGTATGGAAACTTTGTCACTGTAATTAAAAAAATATGAAGGATGAAGAATAGCTAAGGTTACAATTCAGTTAACACGGTGACATTTATCTACGTTTTTTAACCATAGGCTGTCGAAGAAACCTTATGCACAGCGAATCTGCTCAAGCCTAGGCTATTTGAAAAACAATAAATGCAATATTCACTGGACAAGGTTTTGAACTTTTTTCAGTCACAACCATTCTATTTACTTACAGGCTGTATTCCTAGATAAACAGAGCTGTATTGTAGGCTAATGACATCGGAAGCGCATTTTCAGAACTCAAATGTCTGTCTATTGCAGTGCGCGAGTTTACCATTGAATGACAATTCACAGATTAGGTGTAAATGACAATTCGCGCATTAGGGTTGATATAGGTGTTATCATCGCACATCGCCTGGATGTTGATGGAGTGAGCTGAGGGACAGGTATGTGGTCTTTGACCTATGGACCCTTTTATTATTATGCATTTTTTGATATAGCCTACACAACAGGGCCAGATCTAGGGGGGGGCCAGAGGGGGCTGTGACCCCCCAAATTTTTGCTGTGCCCCCCCAAAACTTTGAACATTGACTTAAAATAATCATAATATTTTTATTTTTTTTTAACCAATATTTTGCTTTATTTCTCAGTTCTGGAGACTTAGCCAATCATAATGTTCTATTCAAAATATCAAAAAACAACAACTTGGCAATGTATTTCTGATAGGTTGGTTTGTCCGTTTAAAACTGGGAGACGGACCGATCTGCTGTCACTCTCTACATTTGTCGGTGTTTGTCTGTCACTTGAAGAGGTTAACATTTGCCCACAGCAAAAATAAATAAAAATAATATAGGTCTAAAAGTTATTCTGTTTAAAAGTTTATAATTAAGCCTGTGTATTTTGAGTCTTGTCTTGTTGTTTCATTTTAGTGGTTTAGTGTTATTACTGTCTGAAGGGCTTAGTGGTGGTGGTTTTACGCAACGTTAGCTAGCTAGCTACAGTACTAGTTTACGTTAGACTAGTTAACCTAGCTAGGTAACGTTAACTGTTAGCTAGCTAATTGTCACCATTATAGCTAAAGCTAACTAACGGTTAGGTCGCTAATGTGTTTTTCTTTCTTTTCGTATTCTCTGTGCTCCACGGTTCTTCTTTCCTTTAGGTGACAGTTACCCTACTTGCTTATACGGTATTAGCCTAAATCATTATGCATCGATTTTTGATTACTAAACCAAAGCACAGTAATGTTAACACAAATGCAGCTCTAGTTGTACATACCGGTAGTTCAGAATCTTCATGCTCAGTATCGGATCCTTTGCCCGGTCCCAGTTCGGAAGAAAAGGCCGTCGGGGGTGCTTCCGTGGATCTCGGCCATGATTTAAATGATAACACACCATCTCAGCCAGTTCTAAAAGTATTTCCCAAACGGGAGTTTGGCAAAAAGGCTCGTTCTTTCAACCCAAGCTGGTATCAGTCACGATCATGGCTAGAATATTCAGTGAAACTAGATGCATGTTTCTGCTTCCCCTGTCGCAAGTTTTCAAGCACAAATGACAGGGATCTAGTTTTTACCAAGACGGGGTTTATTAACTGGAAAACGGCATTAGAAAAGGACAGGGGATTATACAGGCATGCATCTAGCCATAGCCATTTGAATGCTGCACGATCATGGACAGAACTGAAAACGAGAGTGGAAACTGGTGACACTATATCATGTCTCTTGGGAAAAACACAGGTTGAGAAAAACCGATACTACATCAGAAGCATAGGGGAAGTGGTGCAGTTTCTGGCTGTGAACGAACTTGCTTTTCGTGGAAGCACTGAAAGTCAGTCCGAAATAAACGATGACAGTGATATCTCTGCTGGGCTGTTCCTGAAATTGTTTGAGTACACTCTGGCTAAGGATTCCAAACTTGCTGAAATAGCAAAAAACATCCCTCAGAATGCAAAGTACACATCAAAAGGCATTCAAAATGAGATAATTAACACTCTAGCCAGTATGGTGTGAAAAGAAAATATGATAATGCAGATACAGTAGGGTTCTGCATCAAATGTGATGGAACCAGAGACAGGTGCAATGTTGAGAATCTTTCACTTGTGATTCGGTTTGTCTGTAATTCGGTTCCTGAGGAGCTTTTGATTGGTTTACTGGACTTGAGTGGGTTGGATGCAGAATATATAACAACAGAAATGCTCAAACACCTGTCCAGTGAAGGTTACAGTGCTGATAATATAATCAGCCAATGTTATGATGGCGCATCAGTCATGAGTGGGATCAGGGGTGGGGTTCAAGCATTGTTGCAACAGAAGCTTGGCAGGCTCATTCCTTATGTACATTGCTACAACCATCAGCTGCACCTAGCAGTGGTGCATGCCATTCAGGAAGAGCCATGCGCCAAAACATTCTTTGAACTCTCTGGCTCACTACATTCCTTCGTTCGCCATCATTATGTAGCCCAGAACTATAATGTACCCTCTCTTAAAAGGTTGCTCGAGATACGGTGGACCAGTCATTATGATGTAACAAAATGTCTGGTAGACAATGAGGATGCCATCTTGAACATTTTGTCAGCGATTTCTGAAGATAGTGTGGCAGCAATGGCTTTATGCACAGAGGCATCAGGGCTCCTAGTACAACTCAGGAAGCATCATTTTTTTGAAATTGGTAAATTCTTCATCAAAATTTTTGGTGTCTTGAAGCCAGAAAATTCTATTCTGCAGGCTAAGGCTGTGGATCTTTGCAGTGCTGGGGAGGTTATCAGTGCCTCACTGCAAGCTTTAAAAGATATCCGAGAAGATGATTCATGGGACAATTTTGAGATATTAGACAGCCCCACTGCTACGAAAAGAAGGAGAACAATGAGCAAACAGCTCATAGACAGTTTTGTTCTCTCCACCGTTGGTCACACTGAGTCCAATTCCTCCAACACTCCCAGCCAGTCTTTGAGAAGAGCCCTCCTAAACATCTTGGACAGAGCTATTGCAGAGATTGAGGACAGGTTTTCGAGGAGAAATATTGACCTGATGAGGGCAGTAAGCTGTCTTGTTCCCCAGTCTACGTCTTTTCTAGAGTTGGCCCTATTGAAACCGCTGCAGCTACTTGCCGGTACTGATGCAACAACCAATAGTCTGAAAAATGAAATAGATGTGGCAAAATCCATGTTGCTCAAGAAGTTCTCCACTGACGCGGACCTGTCAACTGTGTGTCGACATATACAGGGCTATAAGGAAGCCTTTCCAGAGCTACATGCAGTGTATGCAACTGCACTGGTGATTGGAGTATCCTCAGCATCATGTGAGAGTTCTTTCTCCACTCTGACGCGTGTCCTAACACCCTTCCGCCGCACAATGCTGCATGAGAGAAAAAGGAATTTGGTGATTCTGGCACATGAAAAATTAATAACCAAGAGTATTGATTTGGATGAGTTTGTTAGGGCTTTTATGAAAACAAACAGAAGACTCATGCTTTGAGGCAATTACTTTGCGTTTTGCAGTGGGAATAGCTAGGCCTTCTTTTTTCTTTTAACCATATTGTTAGAAATCTCCAACGGTTTTAAGAGAAACCATAGCCTACAAATCTTCTTTTTTTTTTTTTTTTTACATTACCTTTGTTTGTAAAGTGCTTGCTGCTTTATTTCTTGAAAACAGTCCTGAGATTCGGTGTAGTGGTAGTTCAGCGTAATCACTGAATGGGTGATGTAGGCAACTGTAAGCAACTGTATGTTTGGGACAAAGACTTTTTTTTTTTCTTGATTTAGCTAAAGAGCACACTCAGCTTTTATTTAAAGGGATAACCTTATTTCACTTTGGTACAACATAATTAATTTTGTGGAGCTTACCCCATTTTATTTGCATAAAGCAGCTGTCATTTGCCAGGGTGGTATATAATAGTTAGCTCTGCTGTTAGCCTTCTACTTTTGCATAACATGTAAGACTGTTGTTATACTTCAAATATTATGTTAGGCTATTATAGAAAAGTGAGTTAAATGATTTAATATTCCAAGAATAGGAATGTCAGTGCCAAAAAACAGTATTGTCTGCCAAGTTTCCTTCTTTTTTTGTTGCAGAGCTGCAAACGGTGCTAACTTAATTTTTATCTGAATACAAACATGCATAATTAGGCCTCAAGAAATACAAATAGTGGCCTCTCTGAACACCCCTACACACATAACATAACATAACAAGGAAATACGAGAACAGGCCATTCAGCCCAACAATGCTTGTCTATTCTTACCTCTAAACTGTACTAATTAGTTTAGTTTAGTTTATTTATTCAGCACATAAAGTGTCAGTGCTAGGAGGGGAAAGGAAGCCCAGCGGGCTTGTGCATAGTTCCCCTCACATCACAACCAAGAATAAAAAAGATAAGACAAATATCCTCAATACATAAAACAAAAACAAAAAAAAGAAAAGAAACAGGCAAGCCAAAAGATAAAAACATACAAAAACAAACAAAGAAAACAAAACTCAATACAAATACAAAGAAATAAAAACAAAATTAATGAAAAAGGAAAGGAAAAAGCAAAAACAAAGAAAACAAAAGCACGCTCTGGAAACATATTAAAAAGAAAATAAACGTTCTGTCATATAGTGGAAATGATATAGCCCTTGAGATGTTTTCTGAAAGCTGGTTGAGAAGATGTCGATCTCAGTGCCAAGCTCAACGTATTCCAGTATTTTGGTCCTCTGAAGTTGATATCGAATTGGTGGCTAGATGTACGACAGAAGGGTAAATGGAGATGATTACTATGTCTGGTTGGGTATGAATGGATGTCAGATGAGAAAATAAAGAAATTATGAAAGGTAGCAGGGAGGTCTTGCTTACAGTTAAGGAATTTGAAAATTAATAAGCATGTTTGGAAATTATTTAGTTTGTCGATGGGTAATAGTGAATATTTTCTGAATAGTGGTGTAGATGGTTCGTGACTGTTGGATTGAGAAATAATTCTTAAGAATCTCTTCTGGATTATGAGTAATTTGTTAAGGTACGATGGATATGTAGCAGCCCAAACGATATTGCAATAATTGAGATGAGGAAAAATAAAGCTATGATACAGAGTTAAATGAGCAGAAGGATGGATCAGAGAGCAGACCCTTCTCAGGATACCAAGCATCTTCATGGATCTCCTGCATACGTAGTCAATTTGATTTTTCCAGTTTAAACATTCATCAATAATGATTCCTAAGAATTTAATGAATGGCACTTGGAGAATTTCATTACCGTTGATTAATATTTTGGATTCTTCATTAGAATAAGACTTGTTCTTGTTGCAAAAGATCATGTAGTTACATTTCTTGATATTTAGAGTGAGCTTATTTATCTGAAACCATTTAGAGACAGTAGACAATTCATCATTCGCATAATCGATCAGAGACTTGAAGTCATCATGAACAGCTATAAGATTTGTATCATCGGCAAATAGTATAGGAAGAAAATGTTTACAAGTCAAAGCCAAATCATTAATGTAAATTTAAAATAATAAAGGGCCTAAGATGGAACCTTGGGGCACCCCAACAAGAATTTTTGACTTCATAGAGGAGCAACCATTAATTGAAACATATTGATCTCTATCCTCAAGGTAGTTAGTAAGCCACTTTAGAGCAACATCCTGTACTCCGTATTTATTGAGCTTAGAGATCAGAATTTCATGGTTGACGGTATCGAAAGCCTTAGTAAGATCCAAAAAGACACCAAGGGCAAATTTATTTTTATCTAAGGCAAAAGAGATGTTATTAACAAGCTGCAACAGTGCTAGTTCAGTAGAATATTTTTTGCGGAAACCATATTGATGATTGTACAGGATGTCATTCTCGGCTAAGTGCTTTGAGATTCTTGTGTACACCAGCTTCTCCATAATTTTTGAAAAGCAGGGTAGAATAGATATTGGACGGTAGTTGGTGAAGTTCTTAGTGTCACCAGATTTATGAATGGGAATAACTTTGGAAATTTTGAGGTCTTGAGGGATGATACCAGATTGGAGAGTGTCGTGGATTTTTCCCTTTCAACCCACAGTGAGCAAGTCTGTTCCAACAGAACCACAACGAAACGATGTAATAGAATAAGAAAAAGAATTTCAGTTTATTTGAGATAAACTCAGAATGAGAGAGAGTCTCATCAGAATCTCTCTAACCTGAGAAACAGCATACAGAGAGATTTATACACAATCTATCATTGCTTTACTGATTTGCCACAAGGGGCGGTTTCTAAACATACAGAGACAAGGTTATCCATTTCTTGGTGTTTAGTCTTTCTAGTCTTTCAATAACCTCTAACCAAGTAACGGAAACATCCATCTCACAGACTGCCTGTCTCAGCAGATTGTGAAGGAGAGACACAGAGGGAGTGAACCACGGCCTACTCAGTGTTCACAGAGAATACACAGAGAATGTTGTGGCTCTCTGAGAGAGCCACAACAGAAAAGGAATGCGATAAAGTTGATAAATATGCCATTAAATGATCATCATTTTTAGGTAGACTTCGGACATTCAGGTGCAGGGTAGAAAAGCCATTAAAGCCAGAACGATTACAGTGTAATTGGTTTTGTGACAAATTATTAAATTGATCTCCAGAGTAGTATTGACATGATAATTTGGCGTTCATTGAATTAACATAATTGGTATCAGGATTAAAGAATTCATCATAAATGCCCTGATTGTCGTTATCCGCATTAAATAGATCAAAGGCATGAGAGTCAGAAACCAAGGGAAACGACTCCCCAGCATTTATGGAGGGTAAGTTACTGGTAGTCATGATGCATGATTCGTATGATTACATGATTACATTTACATACATACTGCATACACACGCACATATACTCATACAAACTCGCACACAAGCATGCACCCATACACGTTCGCTCACTCGCACACAAAAAAAGACAAAAAACGAGGCAAAAGGCACAAAAAACACAGAAAACCCAGAGATTGTTATCCGACATGTTTAGGAAAAGTGATGAGATGAAAAAATAAACCGGAGAATGAGAGCAGGAGCAAAAAGGAGGGAGAGTGAACAAACGCTCACCAGCGCCAGCTGGGCGAATTGTAAAGAAAAAAGAAAGAGTCATTTCAAAAAAATAAAGTAAAGACATTACCAAAAAGAGAGTCAAGGAAAAAAACGTCATTTCAAAAAATATAGAAGGTAATCCTACCATGATTGACTGGGTGGCTCACTTGGTGTCACTGGAATTTGTCCAAATCCTCCATGTTTCTGATGACTAGAACTTTGGATTCTTCTGGTGGGCCGTTAAGTTTGATGAAGATTTTGCAGTTCGTGGTCCATGTAGAATGTATTTTCTTCTGGTTTCGCAGGAAGCGAGCCTTTCTGGCGATTTCGGAATTCTTTTTAGTCAGGTGATCGTTCAGATATACATTTGTTCCTTTCAGCCGTCTTCCTTGTTTCATCAGAGCAGTTTTCTATTTTCTATTTGCAAACCTTATTATTAGTGCTGGTTTGTCGGTTTTGAGTCTCCGCGGGAGGGGATGACATGCCTCGATGTTGTTGATGTCAAGCTCAATTCCCTTGGAGTGTAAAAAAGCAGACACCTGTTCCTCCACAGAATGGAGTCCTGCTCGGTGAGTTCCTCGCCTTTTTGGATTGACACTGCTCGGGCGTAAGACCGGGGTTTAATCTCTAGTCCGGAGACTATAATGTCATTCATCCTGGAGTATTGCTCCAAATCGGCAACCCGGTTCTCCAGCAGCACAATCCTTCTGTCCTTCTCTGAGTTTTGGAGCCTTAGTGCTTTGACTTCCTCCACTATGCCCATGATAATTTTCTGCTGGCGACTAACAGCAGAAACCTCCTCCGACAGAAATTCAAGTGCTTTTTTTATATCATCGACTTCCTCAGGTGCAACCATGGGGTTCTTTTTCGGTGGCATGTCGAAAAGATGTTGTTTTTAGTTTAGCCAGCTGAGTAGCCAGTTAGCTAGCCAGCCACCCTCTTGGCCAGGTCGGCCGAGTTAGGAGTCCGTTTACCAGCAATTAGAATCAATCCAGGCCGGGGTCGAAGCCGAAAAAAAAACTCCTTCAAGCAAACGCGATTAATCTAAAAACATTTTAAATATGAGCTCTCTTATAAGCTACACATCTTGATAAAAAAGATGCTGCTACTTAGATGTGTTATAACCATAGAGCGTATAGAGTTCAGTTATATCCAGTGCGGATTAGAGCGAGCCACGTTACTAACACGTGTGTTATTAGACTGAGACAATTCCGCTGACTGAAATCCACCCAGATAGTGTCTAACACTGAATCAAGCCGGGCCTTGAACACCCCCAGTGTTTCTGCCTCCACCACATGTTCAGGCAAGCTATTCCACGTATTGACCACTCTCTGTGAAAAAATATTTCCTAGTGTCTGTGAGAAATGTATTCTTTGCCAGTTTCCATGTATGCCCCCTCGTTCTGCTAACCAAGCTCAACTTGAATAATTTCCTGTAGTTCACTTTGTTGATCCCTTTAATAAATTTAAACGCCTCAATCAAATCCCCCCTAAGTCTCCTTTTACTAAGCTTGAAAAGTCCTAGCATTTCAAGCCTTTCCTCATAAAACTTATCTTTTATACCCGGGATCAATCTGGTTGCCCTTCTTTGGACCTTTTCCAGCGCCACTATATCTTTCTTGTAGTAGGGTCCCCAGAACTGCAGACAGTACTCTAAGTGTGGTCTGACAAGGGCATTGTATAGTGTGAGTATGATCTCCTTAGATTTATACTCAATACTCCTGGCTATGTATCCCAGCATCCTGTTAGCTTTTTTTTACCGCTACAGCACATTGACCAGACCCTGATAGGCTTTGATCAACTATTACTCCCAAGTCTTTTTCTACATGTGCACATTCTAGTTTTGTACCCCGCATAAAGTAATCCTGAACTATGTTTTTATTCCCCACATGTAGAACTTTACATATAGTTATATTGAATTTCATTTGCCAGGTTTCTGCCCACTTCTGGAATTTGTTTAAATCTTCTTGGATTACCTTAGTAGCTTCCAGACAGTTGGCTAAACCTCCCAGTTTTGTATCATCCGCATATTTAACTAATGTACTAATGTCCGCATCTAGGTCATTTATGTAAATGAGGAAGAGCAGTGGACCCAGAACCGAACCCTGTGGAACTCCACTTCCCACTTTACCCTGCTCAGATAAGATCCCTCCTACTACTACCCTTTGTGTTCTATCCCGTAACCAGTTCCGAACCCACCCTGAAATGCTTTTGGAAGTCTAAGTATATAATATCATAGGCCTTGCTCCTATCTAGACACACGTGCGTGTGGTTGCAAGGATACACACACACACACACACACACACACACACACACACACACACACACACACACACACACACACACACACACACAAATATATGCAAACGAGGGGAAAAAGCCTGGGAACTGTATGGCACACACAGTGCCCTAAATAAAAAGGTGCCCCCCCTAAATTTCTGTCTGCCCCCCCAATCACAGCAGTCTAGAACCGGGGCTGCTGCACAATAATAATATTTCACATTGTAATCTTGATATTTTAGTCATGCTTGTGCGCGCCCCTGTGTGTAACAGACTGGAGGGTGTACGCGCGTTGTGCACATGCCTATGTAGACGCACTTATATTCGCCGTTAAAATAACATGTAAACAACTGCGACATGACTTTAAACCAGGTTTGTGGTGGTTCTAGTGCAAGCGCTTTCTGCTGGCTCAAGATAGCAATACTCCAAAAATAATCCTGGCCACTCCTCATCTTAAGACCAACATGCCCAGTTCACTTGCAATGGGCACAAGAATACATGGTAGTTAAACGACATGAGCACTAGGTGTTATAATGAACCCAGCGCCGGGTGTAAGATAGCAAAGACACTTGCGCTTGGGTTAGTGCCGCTTTGCGCCAAGGGGTTAAACAGTCAAGCATCTACAAGGTTTTATGTAAGAACGTTGCAGATTGTTAATTAATTTGAGGTGGCTGATGCAGAATTTATGAGGGAATTTGTTTTGATGTTCTAGAAGTGAGTTTTTGAGGTTTTTTTTTGTGCTCTTGTTGGTGATATTTGAGGAAGTTTGTCTTCAGACTTTAAAAAAAAAAATATAACAATGTGCTAAAGTTAGCCTCCAATCGCAACTGTCACTCACCATTTACAATAATAATTTCACATTGGACCAACCATTTTCGGCTTATGGGGTAAATGATAGGTGGCAATGCGGAGTGGAGGAGAGACTAAAAGGATTTCGGATTTGAATCCGAGATGCAATGCTGCCGTTGCACACATGAACGAAATGCCCAAAGCACCATAGTGTACAGTTCTGCTGTAAAGCGCAGAACCGTGCTGTAGACTGCCACTTAGTGCTGCCAGTTGTGAGACATTCTTCCCCTTAGATAATCTTAACTGAATATGAAGAATATTTTCTTCCCTATTTGATGCCTGTGTTTCCCCATGTGGATTTGGTTCTGTGGGGTGTGGTTTCATTAAAAAGTGAGGAGAAAATGCATTCATGGCTTTGAAATACAAGGAAAATAGAACCGGATGGTATTACAATAACAAGAAGAAAAAACAACACAACCTGTTGACCTCTCGTTGCCACTGTATGATGACATTACATTGTTTCTGTGACACATTAAGGGAGATAACTCACACTGTGAGCAGAAAGAAATGCAAGAAAGTAAATGCATTCTTTGTCCATGTTTGCCCTATCTTTATTGGACTGTCACAAGCTATTCTACTACTGTAGGCTATAGTCTGTCCAACCACTATGATTATTTTATCCTGTAGATTCCCAATTACCACCCTTTTACCACTTAGCCTAACTTTAACTACTGACAGTAGAAGGTTCTAGGCCGGGTTCCTCCCTGTATGATTTTTTTTTTTTTTACCTAACTTGCAGGTGTTTTGTGGGTTCAGGCCTGGTTTTCTGATCCTGATTTTCATATTTTCAGAGAGAGCATCTTGTGCCAGTGTCTTTGTAAAAAGCACGATACAGATAGATTTGAATTGAATATCTCTCTCTCTCTTTCCAGAAGCAGATGTTTCAGGAGCGTAGCGGACGGATGCTGCAGGCAATGTCACCACAGCAGTCACCCCATGGGTCCCCCAGCAGCAGCCCCCCCAGGGAGCACTCTTTGTCCCGTTCTCCCTCGCCCCCCCGCCCCTGGCTTTTCTGTGGGCCCTCTCCCCCCTCTCCAGCCTCACCCATGTCCCCTCCTAAAGGAGCCTCTGCCTCCATCAGCAGCATGAGCGAGGGGGACGAGGACGAGAAGTAGAGAAATGCTGAAATGCACACATTTGCATAGACACCCACACAAACACTTGCACATGCACAAATGCATAGACACACATGTAGTCCCTACCAGGTTTCTCTCTCTCACACACACGCACGCATACACACACGCTCACACAGGTCTTGACTTGTCCTCCACGCACGCTCACTCACACACCAGCAGTGACTGGAGGCTCAAACTCTGAAGTGCCCTGCAGGCCATCAGTGTGATGAAGAGAACTGTGAGTAGGAAAACACAGTGAGGGATCATGGAACATAGAGGCTGTGCCAGCACCTCTTCAGTTCCTGTCTGAGAACTTGCTAGATTTGTGCATTAACCAGGTGACCAAACCACGAGAGGAAGGTCAAGTTAGGCTAAGAAAATGAAAGTTTCAGAGAAATGGATCATGTCTTCAGTGCCACTAACACTTTTACTTTTTATTTATTTCTGGTCTTTTCCAATTGACTCAGGCTTTTAGAGAGAAAATTTTGTGTTCCTGACGGATGTGAAGCTGAAAGTAGGCTGCAGACTCTGAGGGGTGGGGCTGTAGTGTGCTGTACTACAACAGCAAGGCTGTGGGTCACCCAATCACAGTCAGCCAATTTCAGGCTGATTGTGAAACAGTAAATCTGGACTTTGCGGCAGATGCATCAGAGTGGTTCTTTACTTTGCTCGGTGTCACTTGTTTCTGGTAGTCTTGTGTTTGTTTTACTTCTCCCTCCAGGACAATGTGATTGTTTCAGACATGCTTAAGCTCTGTAGAAATACTGTATTTCTGTTGCCTTGCCGCTTGGGTGGCAGTGTGGTGACATCACGGTTAAGGACCTTGGCTGTAATGAAAGGTTTTGCAGGTTCTATTTCTGGGGTGAGGCACAGCCAAGGTGCTAACCTGCTCCTGTAAATATCCTGTGTGTAAGGTGGATTATCTTGTGAATTGTATAAACATCAATCTGCTATTGTGGTTGATCTGGCACCTTTATTGTAACTCAGTAAATACAATCCTGTGTGAGCAGTGGGGGCAAAAGGCTAGTCGCTGCCAGTAGAGGGTTAGAATTCTCTTCCATAATGCACTCTGTAGTGTCACAACCAAGCTTCACCAGAACTTTCCGGGAGCCTGAATGCATGGGGTGTCTCCCGCTTCTTCCGGTGTTGTGCTCCTTGAAAAGTCTTATGTTCTCTTGCACACATCCGACACACCTACACATCGATAAAGGACTGATTCAAATTTAAAAACCCTTCTCTTTGCATTCCACTTGCACTGTTTTGTCTTGTTTAGTTTCAGTGTAACACAAAGCCTCCCAAATAGTGAGAGGTAAATGTTTTGGTCGCATTTTGGTCCTGTCATCTTCTACGTTTTATGAGAGTGCCTCATTGATAACTTTCCATGTCACTTTAACACAAAATAATGACAATAACAGTAATTCATACAAGAATAAAGACCAGAAAAGAGGGTTTGAGAGGCCTCACAGATCTATGCAGGATATAAACCTGAAGGCTCTTAACTAGAGAGGACTGAACTGACTTTTTAGTGAAGTCATGACTGAATTATGCCCTTTTTTGAAGTTTAGATACTGTATGCCAAACGGGGACATATGCACTGACCCAGCCAGCACGACATTCACACCTCTGCATTGCACCAGTGGAATGTTAGTTCAGCATCACTGAAATGTTACCTGTTTTCCGGAGAGTAGATGTTTTGTATTCTAGAAACACCAATTAGGTGGAAACGTCATACTGTTGCCTCTGGCCATCATTAGGGGAAGCAGAGGTTATACAATCTCCCTTGTGTGTTTGTCTGTTTTGTCAGTTAGTTTCAGTGGTTTTTCTTAAATTTCTCGTGTCTCATGTAAGTTACTGAAAACACTGTGGATGAATTTGGATGAAACTTAGTGAAGTGCCTGAGGGACATGGCACAGTGTGACGACTCTTCGTGGTGACAGGGGTGTACACTTTCCCAAGTGACTCAGTTTTTCTTGAACATATTTTCCCCCACTCTCAGTCATGTCTCCATCTAAATCATGCATCACATTTAGATCCATATAGCCATATATCACATTCAACAGGTCACATCCACCACGGCACATGCAGTCCTCAAATGTCCCCAGTCCCCAAAGGACTAATTGTGCTCTTGTTGAAGCTCCGGAGGTTGAAGCTGCCAGATTTTGTAGTGGACACATCACATGTTCACCCCCATCTCTGAACTAATTCACAGCTCTGTATTTCTCCAAAAGCCACTGCCCTAAAATGTTTAGTGTGCATACTGTTAAGTACAACCACGTGCTAGCATTAATGTTTCAAGTTTGAGAAGAAAATAAGGTCACTTAGATCAAACAACTGGGCAGATTAACTGATTAAGAGCACAGCTTTGAGTGAAAGCAAACCACCGTCCAGGTCTTGGGTTCGACACCCCCTCCCCTCTCTGTTTTCAGAGAGTACCACACTCTGTGTACCCAGGGCCTCCCTAGAAACTCAATTTCTTAAAGGCCCCAGAAAACGGAAGTCAGATCACATTTTTCCTAATGCTTTTCAGAAGGCTTCCTCGTGAAAGCGGACGTTGGGGCGGGACTTTTTTTTTTTTTTAAATGGGCGGGCTGTCGCAGTGGCTAGCTAGTTAGCTTTCTTTTGAGCACTGCTATCCAGAAGCTAAAATGGATGACAGTGTGGATAGCAGAAACCAGACGCGCCCAAACTTTATTTGCAGACGTGCCTAAGTTACCTCGAACGACAGAAATTAATGAAAAACGGCCATTATAAATAAGAATTTCAGCTCAGCTAACATTATTGACCTACCTTTACTTCTCCTAGGCACCTGCCTCAGTTTCACACCAACTTGTGTGGCTCTGCTGGTGGTCCCACTCAGTCTCACACTGACATGCAACCTCTCTCATTTCTGGCTGCATAGCAAGACGATATATAGGAGTTATAGCTAACTTTGCTATTTCTGATGGTGAATTAAATAAAACATTATACAGAAATGCTAATGTAAATTAATGCAAATTACAGATCCTTGAGCTCGAGCAGATTGCAGCCTCCTTCATGTGGCCAAATTCTAGCCATTTTTTCCGTAGCCATGCATTTGTGGGGAAATTAAATCGCGTGTGAGGACTCTCACACTCAAACAAGCATTTTCGTCCCATTTTGTTTGCAGTTCGCACTGACAGTTGCTAACTTGCTACTGTGAGCAACCTAAGTTACTCTAAGCTAGCTGTCACTCACATTGACGTTTAGGACAAGTTGAAAATCGAGCAATGTAATTGGAGGAAAAACTTTTTTCCACTGCCTGCCAGTGCAGGTACGCCTCACCAAAACGTCACACAGCCGTTTACAGGAAGAAGTGAGGGAAATATTAAGCCGTGCAAATATCAACTTTAAATAAAAAAAAAATTTTTTTTTGGTCTGCATAATGTCCTTGAAGTAATTAAACTACAGCTAACCATTTAATCACTTAAAATAGGTACATTTTCAATGTGTGGGGCCTTTTTCTTTGTTTCTTTTTGGATGTATTATCTTCTTTTATATGTTAAATTTCAGTGACTCAAAATGTAAATAAAAAAGAGTACAACAAAGAAAATTTCTCGACTTTGTGCAGGAACCTCTGTAACAGGTTTGGCAGTGTAATTTTCTCCCCCATCAACAAGGAAGGAGAAATTTATATCTCTACATGCAAATGTTGGAGAGAGCTTTCATGGATGAGGAACTAGGATCTTTTTACTTCCATTAACTTACTGCTTTAACCAGCTTAGCAGGGTCTTGGCCAGTGGTCTACAACACTGGTGCTGGAGAGCCACTGTGTCTGCTGGGTTTTTTTTTTCCACTTTAAAATCAGCAACTAATTCAGTGTGCAATCATACTTGCCAACCCTCCCAATTTTCCCGGGAGACTCCTGAAATTCATTGCCCTTTCCCGGTGTCCTCCCGATTTCATAATTCTCCCGGATTTCTCCTGTTTTCCGGACAAATTTTCAAATACATTTTTGTAGTTGTTATCACAACCTGTCTGTGCAGTGTAGGGATAATGGACTACATTTCCATTCATTCCACAGACAACACAAGTGAAGTTTATAACACGGTCCCAGCGTGACATCCGTAGTTAGTGATCCAATCAATGTCGCTTGGAAATACGAGACACTAAGGGTCATAAAACTCAAACAGATAAGACTGAAGAATTCCAGTCTGCCCTCCCCATTTTGTCTTCCCCTATTGCTAGCTACACAGCTACACAAAGGTGGATCCCAATTTTGTCTTGCTCCCTTTCCTGCAGCAACACAGCTGCAGAAAGGTAGACCTCCACTCCATTTTACAAACCAGACGATGTCGCCAGGCCAACCAGCAGAAATTCCAACCAGGATCAGAAAGACCAAAGGTGCTCTGGCCATCCACCTCATGGACAAGCCAGCTGTAATCAACTCAGTAAGACTGATCAAACATCCCAGGTATAGCTTAGGATTCCCTACAGCAGTGTGTAGGCCCTACGACTCAAGAATGCTACTGCCTCCACCCGGACGACAATACAGCTACGCTACATGTGTTGTCTCCATGGTTACGTGTTCAGGAAGGGACTTCCTGAGTGACTGGTGTAATGAAGAGAGAAATTACAAATTTTTTGTGAATGAAATTGTCATCAGTAGTATTTCTAAGTTAATGGACAGAAGAATTTCCATTTCTCATTGAGAGTTTCAAAGGACATTGGTATGCGTTTAGAAAAATCTGCAGATTTTTCAGTCAGGAGACAAAGGGGAGGGTCGCCACCACAACCCCCGTCCTTCCCTATTTCTCAGGTCCCCAGCTGCTGTAACTGACCAATTACACAATCACACAGGCTAGTTACAACACTCTAACCCTTCTTCCAACCACTGCCTACAGCTCAGCCATTGTATTTCTCATCCATTAGGAACACAGACACACACAAACACACTTGGGGTGGAATGGTGAGAGGAGCAGAGGATGCAATGCAATAGGTAACCAAATTTAAGAAGGCTATTTATGTCAGCTTGGTATTGTGATACTATATTATGTCATAGCTCAAGCACTAACCATAAAATATGGAACATCCTGCATGATGCTGAAGTTGGAGAAAGTAATTAGCATATGTAGCCTAATTGGCAAATATTGTCAAATACCTCTAGAAACCAAAGACAGGATAGTGATTTCAGACATTACCCCGCATCTCCTTATAAGGGCCCTGCTATTACAGAAGTAGAACCTGCAGTAGGCTTCATACCTGAACGTGGCACTGGGTTTGCCCCTCCTGGGGGGCAAAGGGTCCTGTTATCCATTCGAAAGGCCAAAGACGAGCCTTGGGCAGTATCCAAATCAGAGCCCTATCTACTGCGTCCTGTCTCCTGTGTACTAACAGATGTGTACTGTTTTGTATGTGATGTGCAATATGCTAAGAAATATCCTCCATACCATTTTCCAACCATACTGTGCAAGTGTCGTAAGACGTCCCACTCTTGCGCAGCCATGTCAGGTGTTGTTTTTGTTGTTATTTAAGGAAAAATCAGTAAAGCTGCGCCTCAAGCTACGTAGTGGAGGAGTGGAAGAAAGAAGGCCTGTGTCCGAATCAGAGCCCTATCTACTGCGTCCTGTTTCCTGTGTACTAGCAGCTGTGTACTGTTTGCAATGTACAGTTTAGTATGTTACATGCAGCATGCAAAAAATATCCTCCATACACTGCACCGGCATCGCGTCATCAAGTGCCAAGCCTCAAGGCCGCGCCCCCTTTAGGGGGGAACCAAGGCTTATAATATAAAGAATTGCGCCTTCACATAATGGGAGAAAAATGCCGAAAAGCTGTTGTGTAGCAGGTTCTACATCAAATAAACGCACAAATCCAGATCTCCGGTTCCCCACCCTTCCTGGAAAAGAAAGGGATCCAAAAAGGAGAGCTTTATGGCTTCAAGCTATCCATAGACAAGATAAGGAGGGGAAGCTATGGGACCCAGTGTCTTCCCATGTATATGTGTGTGGGAAACACATCATAACTGGTAATGTCACTCTTTTAACTTACAAAGTAACATAACTAACGTTAGTCTTTACTAGTTAAGACTTAGTACTACACTTTAATAGTTATGTTAGTGACAATTTGTTTATGTGTCTTATGTTATTATTAGTAGCTTAAGCCTTAGTAGCTAGCTAACTAAGTAACTAACTGAGTAGCTAACCGAGTTAGCTAGGCTTGCGGCCTGTATGGTTTTGTTGTTTTTGGTTATTCTTAACCCCAAACTGAATTTTTTTTTTTTTCTCATATTTTTAGGGTTCCATGTAAATGATCGGACACACCCAGATTATGTCCCATCTATCTTTTCCCATCGACCTGCGTCTCGTTCTCCACTCAGAAAACTGGATCATTTTAACAATGCAAGGAAGCGAGAGTTAGCCCTTCACTTGCCCATTACTAAAAGAAGGCGGCTCTCCAAGACATCCAGTGAAGTTGTGGAAGCTAGCACAAATGAAGACACCATCCCCCCATCGGAGCCTAATACAAGTAAAGGTTTGTTAAGGCCTCTAAGAAAGTGAAAGGGCCCAGATGATTGCTGAAATAGAAAATTTGAGAAGAGGGATACTGCGTCAGCTAATTGGACCAAGGAGCGGCTGTCCACCAAGTCTGTGCAAGGGGATGATATAGCATGCAAAGCTATGACTGGGCTCACATGGAATGTGTTTTTGGGATTATATACTTACCTGGTTCAGTTTGTAAGGTCTGAGAAAAAGTTCAAGCTGTCCACTGAAGACCAGCTATTCATAACACTGTTGAAGTTACGACAGAATCCATCCTTTGCCTTTCTGTGCCACATCTTGGACCTTAGTCAAAGCACTGTACAGGACCTGTTCCAAAGATGGATCAACCTGATGTCCAGCAAAATCACTCACCTGATTCACTGGCCAGAGCGGAAATCCATGTCAAGCACAATACCACCAGACATGAAAGCAAAGTTCCCTCACCTCACTTACATAATTGACTGCTTTGAAATTTGTATTGAACATTCCAAAAGCTGAAAGCACGGTAAGTACATAATAAAACCAGAAAATGTACAAAAATTGCTCTTCTCACATAAAAAAACAGTGTTTACTGAGACAACATGGATTTTTACATTCATTTGTTCACAAGGCAAAATCATACTCCAACTACAAAAACTGGACAACTGTGAAATACTTCATTGCATGCCATCCGGCCGGCAGTATCACTTTCCTTTCAAAGGTCTGGGGTGGAAGAGCCTCTGATGTGAAGATAGTTAGAGAGTCAGGCTTCATCTCACCATCATACCACCATCCAGGGGATCAGGTAATGTAGTGTTCATTCCAAGTCGCATAATTTGCAGCCAGGTAGGACACAGATAACCAATGACAATGTGCCATGTCATCAATCCATTATTGAGTCGATGAGGTGGCACACCACCATTACTCGCTGCGTCCCCCCTGGCTGCAAAGTAGGTGACCTGGAATGTGTACTTTATAATCTAAACTAAATGTGTCTTGTTCTTTGTTTCATTGTTGTTTGTCCTTCATTTGTTTCAGATCTTGGCTGACCACGGCTTTACCTTGAAGGACGACTTTGCTCTAATTGGTGCCACTCTGCTCACCCCAGCCTTTAAGTGTGGCCGCAAACAGCTCCCAGGAAGAGATGTTGAGGAGTCCAGAGTCAAGTCCAACATTCAGATTCATATTGGTAAGTATACTTGTGAAAAACTTGAATAATTCATACATAACAAGGACCTATCAGGGTGTTTTTTTCAATGTTTTTTTCCTCCAGAACGAGTAATTGGTGTCCTGAAGGGGAGGTTCCATATTCTCGATGGGCCACTTCCTCTGCAGTTGGTGAAATCTCTGGGAGACAAGCTGGAGAACAGAGAGATGGCAACTCTTGATAAAATTGTACATGTATGTGCAGCGTTGGTGAACATGTCAGGAAGTGTGGTGTTCAACAAGAATAGAGTGGGAGATGAGTAGGAGTAGATGAATTAGTTAGTAACCCAGTGGTTCACTGCCAACACTACACTAAAAATATACTCTGGGAAGAGACCACGATATTCATATGTATCCTCTATGTATCAAAACCCCTAGGGCTTGTCCATAACAGAAATTAATATATATAATATATATATAATAAAATAAAGTACACATCTTCATAGAAATCTTTTTGTCCGCGTATTATCTAATAATTCATAGAGATTTTTGGCCTATTAATGATGAATGATACATGAATGAATATTGAAGTGTCTGGATTTCTACCCAATGCACAGGTACCATTTGTCAAGTATAGTCAACCCTGGTCCAACAATGTGTTGTACTTGCAATTCACCCCTCAGTCTTAATCCACCTGCAAGGTAATCTACCTGGCTCTCTCTCGTCTACCTTACTGTACTGCTCTTCTCTGCACTGTCTGAAGACACTCCTTCTCTGTCGTGAGAATGCAAAGCATGAATTGTGACATGAGTTTATTGTTTCTGTATGATAACTATGTGTATGAAATAGTTATGACAAAAACAATGAACACTTTAAAACACATTTTCTGAAATTGTGGATATAGTTTCAAGGCTGATGTTCTACATTTTTTTAAACTAATGGTTTAGAAATTGCTACAGTCTGTCATTAAACACCACTTAAAAGATGCTCCTGCACTGTGGATGAAAAGGATAAAGGAGGACTCTCCCTCCTTCCTGGTTTTCATGGCCCAGTGTAATATTTTTAGCTCTGTAAAGTTTGGTTTTACCTGAACCTCCTGGTCCACTGCAAGGTCAGACATTCCAGCCAGACGAGGGTAAATGTGCCTCGCACAGAACTTGCTGATACTGTCGACAGCATTGTGGATGAAATCTTCCTCACGAGGGACACGAAATATGACGCTTTGCTGTGGGGTCCAGGTGATGAAATTTGCAACAAACATTTGGAACTGCAACTGTAAAGACAAACAGGGAGCATGGTGTCTTTTTGCATCATTTTGTATGGCTCTTTAAGACTGACATCCAATGGTAATAATGTTCAAAGATTACATTTATTGTACCTGAGTATAGTAGGGATACTTCGTTTTCATTGACATTAAGGTCTCCAGGTGTCCCCTTTTGTCCTCTGTCCACTTGTCAGGTGACTGGTCATTTGTCCACTTAAAGGGATACTTTGACTCCAGTACCCCTTTCCCACAGCACTCACGTGACATAGCCATCACAGGACACTCCAATATAGGGCCTTGCTCTGCAAACCCGAAAGCCTGCTTTCTCCCCTTTCAGGTTTATGTGTGTCTTATACACTTCATCTGACACCATTATTGATTTGGGGGATATCGCTGTGCTCAGGCCTAACACATATTTATAGGTCTCTATTGCATCAACCACATGGTCCCTCCACCACAAAATCCCTGGAACGCTGAGTTCCATCTTCCGACTGATGATGATGTGCAAATTCCTTCAATAAGTGTCTTGGATGGCTGTTCGAGTGAAGTATGGATCACCTTGTGAGCAGAGGAGCCTGTGATGCGAAGCAGAACAAGCAGCTTGATTTTTTTTTTCTCCCTCCACCTGGAAAACTCTGTGAAATTGTCCACATTATTAAACCAGGGTTTGGGAACAAACGGTTCTGAATAGTTGTCATAAATGCTAAGGACTACAGGAAGTTCCTTTGTTGCTGCAAGAATCTCCAGCAGCTGTTTTTGTTGTACAGGGGTAGCTTTAGGCACAGGTCTCAGACATATTCCTTGGATCTTTTGTTGTGGAACTCAATGTCCGTAATCCTTGCTGCTTCCACAGTTTTGGTTGAGACCTTATTCCAGGCGCAGGCGGTGCTTGTGCATGAAACACTAGTGTGACCCAGGCGGACAGAGGCTTCCAGCTTGAAAAGGACAGCTCCAACATGTGCACAGGTTTCACCTAGGCTAAAGAGGAAAATAAGTGAGACAGCTAATTCCAAACCAACAGCTATCTTTCATATTCTGAGTTGAAATGCACTTTAAAAGTATGCAGATGAGTCAAAATGTATGCTTACCCTGCCATACACTCACAATGATCGGCAATGATCTTTGAGTCATTCCTTATAGCCACCCAGGTGTTGTGAGGCTTCTCTGTTACCCCCCAGGAAGGCTTGACCTGTGTCTTGAAGATGGTGCAGTCTGAACCCTCAGGTTTTATACGTAGAATAACCTGCACCCATCCACTGCTGAAGAAGGTATGAGCCTCCAGAGAATGCTAATTCTTCATTTTGGTGGCAGTGTAAATTCCTTTTTTGATGACAATAAATATGAATTAGCTTCTATCATTTAAATTATGCCGAATAGGAAACTAGAAACAACCATATTAATAACCAAAGCCTGAATTTTCACCGTCAGTGTGGTAAATAGCTAAATGATGCTGGTGTCAGTTACTACTGATGGATAGCTAACGTTAGCTAGCTTGAGTGGGAGGCTGCTGGAGTACAGTCACGTTAGCTAGCAGCATCAGAATGTCGTCTCCAACTACATCTCAGCTTAGCCTAGATTAAACAGTTGCCTATTAACAGGTTGGTTATTTACAAACAATACCAATTTAGCTACAATACCAAATGTACTTTCGTTTTAGATAGACACCAATTTTTCTTTCTACAAAATCTCTTATATAGCCTAAATATATTTAAGAAACGAAATATCCTACCAGCATGAAGTTACAACTGAAGAGTTTATCTTATTCCATTTCCCCAATGTCCAGAAGGCATACAGTTGACAGTTCCACAGCGAGTAGCCTACCTATCGCAGCTGGCGGCTGTAATACTTCGCTATTGTAAAAACGCACTGACTTTTTAAATAAAGATGGTTAAACGAGTTATCATAGATTTTATCAGGGGATACCTGCATTCGTTTGCATACGCGGATTTTAAACACGACTGTGCAGACGTATCTCAACCATGTTATCACCCTCGGTTACGAATGTTTCAACTTTGTTTAGGAGAATTATGTTTTTTTTGTTAGTTTGGTATTTCAAATATTACAATATCCATGATGCTCACCGAATATTCCATGTGTCTACTCCACAGAAGAAGAAAAAAAGGCTCATTTTGGACAACAGAAGAAGAAAAGAACGACAATTTCTGTCATTAAAAGAGAATACTTTATAACTAGAGCAGAGTATTACGTTTGATTGTAACTTGTCATCGCATAGACCGATGACGTATGATCTCTATCAATGATGGACATGTTTGAACACGGGAAAATTTTGTTTGGAACTTAAATACATTAAATACATTGCTTCTTATGTGTGGTGGGCTCTGGAGGTCTAACTAGTCCCTATATTTAACAGAATTTCACAGTATTTACACAACAATTTGCATTTTGAAATTTAGGTGAATGGTAGATTTGATATTCAGGATTGCTGGTATTAACTCAATTTTGACCGGATAGTGATTTTCTTTGCCTCTCCTGTAAAATAGAGACATGTGAGACATGTATTCAAAGTCCATACCGGGTCACATTTATGCGACCAAAATGTTCGCTTACTTCTTGAAAAGTATGTTCCCGAATATACTCGGCGAAACCCCGGAAGTGAGTACATCATCCAGGGGTTTTAAGTATACTACCTTAACAGAAAATTTTGCTTACTTAACTACTTTCGTCCAGTCTACTCAACAAGCATACTCAATAGTATGGATGGGTGCAATAATTAACAGGTCCTCCATGACAGAACTAGGAATAGTGAAATCTAATCTGAAATAGGGCAAAATTTGGATGTCGGATATTTAATTACCGGGCGCTTCACCTGCTTGCCTTGCCTCGCATCGCAAGCAATCCCAACATGCCTTGTTTAAGCAAAGAATCACCTCTCATTAAAAATGAATGGAGGTGATGTAATCGCCTGAGAAATTTGCTTCTCATCGATTTCTGTGTAGCTTCAGGGTACGTCAGAATCGGTGTCCGAAGAAGAGCCTACTGTTCACCGAAAACGGAGACTCGTTAGTGTATCTGAATGGTAAGTGTAGTTCTTAGTTTGCGTTTACTGATATCGTTCACAAGCAGCTTGCAACGGACAACTACGGCAGCTAGCTAGGTAAGCCTAGTAGCATTGGTCATAGTTAGATCGATTTCAATATCTGAGCCGCGAGCGATTTATAGGCCTGTAACAATGAGGATTTTTTAAAGCTATCCACCTTATTTTGGAACAATATTGAAAAATGCTTACTTCAAGCTGAATGTAGGTGGATTTATATGAAATCTTTGCATCCCAAAGGCTTAAATGATGAGTTACAATGAAACTGTTTCCTGTAATAGTTTCTGATTGTTTACTTATTGCAATGTGCTTAATGAGATAACGTTGGTATTTCAACACATCTCATATGTCCTGCGATTCTATTGGAAATTTCCTAATTAACCCCTTTGCGCAGATGCCTAGTGATAATGACACCGGCATCATCATTTTGCTCAGCTGAGACATTCGTTGCTCCTGCAGCCTATTAGTGGAAATCACAAACTCTGGGCCCTATCTTGGTGATCTTGGCACTTGGTCTAAGCGCATGGCGCTAAGTCCATTTAGGGCGTGTCCAAGTCCACTTTTGCTATTTTAGCGGCGTGTTTTTTGGGCGCTAAGCACGGCGCAAGGTACAACTGGGTCAACCTAGTCTCTTCATTAATTATACAGTAGGTGTGTCTTTGGCGTGACATGCAATAAACCAATCAAAATGTCATATCCCATTCCCTTTAAAAGCCTGCTTTTCCACCTTGGCGGATTGCTTATGATGGCGAAACAGAAATGCTTGTGCGTGTTTAGTGCAATCAAGGAATAGGCTATATGGGTCAATAGTAGCCTATGATCAATATTATTCGGGCTAACCATTATGAGTTCCCGATAATTCCTGACAGTGCTGTTTACAAAATATATGCGGTTAAATTTTGTTAAAAGCACCCGCAACAGCTGAGAATAAGCAACCAATTGCTTCTGTCTCACCTTAGAAAACGCCAAATTAGCCTGCTTGTTTAATTATGCAATGAACTCATGTTCAAGCTTCATCCAAAGTTCATTAGGCTACCTGCATTCTAATTTTGATTAATAACATAAATAACGTTATTTTGCCTTAATGATGACACTAAATACAATAAATCTGTCAGGTTGGCAACCCATACGTTCAGCATATTTTCCCTTGTTTTATAATGTCCTGCTTATGGAAATGTGACCAACCTGTTTTACTGGTAGCGTAATACAGTCCATTTCCCAGGAAGACCGTGAAAAGTGCGATTTACAGCAGGGGAAACAGACCTGCTCCCGTAACGCACACATGCAGATAATGGAATTAAAATTAATTGTAAATTAATTGTGTAACGTGCTGCAAATTTTATTTCTAATTAGACGCTTAGTTCTCTTTAAAATCTTTTGTTCAGTTATGGAATAACAGGTGAAATCAGCTGGGTTTTAATAAGCTGAGGGTATGGAAACCTTGTCACTGTAATTTAAAAAATATGAAGGACGAAGAATAGCTAAGGTTACAATTCAGTTAACATGATGACATTTATCTCATTAAAAAAACATTTACGTTTTTTAACCATAGTCTATCGAAAAAAACCTTATGCACAGAGAATCCGCTGTAGCCTAGGCTATTTGAAAAACAATAAAAGTCACAAACCATTCTATTTACTTACAGGCTGTATTCCTAGATAAACAGAGCTGTATTGTAATGATGTCTGAAGCGCATTTTCAGAACGCCAATGTCCGTCTATTGCAGTGTAGGAGTTTTCCATTGAATGACAATTCACGCATTAGGTGTAAATGACAATTCGCGCATTAGGCTTGATATAGGTGTTATCAGCTCCTTTTTAATGAATAGCCATTGTCCCGTACCATCGCACATCGCCTGGATGTTGATGGAGTGTGCTGAGAGCAATGTAATGTGGCATCGTTTCCCTTCGCTGAGGGAAAGGTATGTGGACCTATGGAACCTTTTATTATTATGCATTTTTGATATAGCCTACACAATAATAATATTTCACATTGTGATCTAGATATTTTAGTCATGCTTGTGCATGCCCCTGTGTGTAAGAGACAGGAGGCTACGCGCGTTGTGCCCACGCCAATGTAGACGCACTTATATGCACCGTTAAAATAACATGTAAACAACTGCGACATGACTTTAGACCAGGTTTGTGGTGGTTCTAGTGCAAGCGCTTTCTGCTGGCTCAAGATAGCAATACGCCAAAAAGAATCCTGGCCACTCTTCATCTTAAGACCAACACGCCCAGTTCACTTGTAATGGGCGCAAGAATACGTGCTAGTTAAAGGACGTAAGCGCTAGCTGTTATTATGAACCTAGTGCCGGGTGTAAGATAGCAAAGACACTTGCGTTTGGGTTAGTGCCGCTTTGCGCCGGGTGTAAGATAGGGCCCTCTGTGTTTTAACTTTATCGGTAGACGATTTGTGACGATTTCTGCTGAATACAGAGTTTGTAAGTGTCACGATTTTCCCGTAGTAAGTCCATTTAACAAGCACCCCCGCCCCAGTCTATACCTACCCATGCGTGACAGTGGGCAATAGCATCTATGAGTTCATAAATATATTTATTCATCATATAAAATTAGAATTCCGTCATAGCAATAAGATAAACCCAACAATAGCCTGATCGTATGCCAGAAATGCAGTGAAAAGCCCTGCTCACTCAAATGCAAAATAAACATGTGAAAGTATTTGTCACGTACCGTGCCTCTATCCCAATTTCCTGGTTTTCCGTTTCTATATGCATTCCGTTTCTATATGCATTGTGTTTTCCCTCTCTCCCTCCATTTTGTGTCTCCACTTCGCCGCACCTGAATTGTGTTACCTCATGTTCTCGTCTCATCTGTTCCTCGTTGTCTAGACAGTAATCTGGCATATACAGGCAAGCCAGAAAGTCTGCACACCCCTTTCACCTTCTCCACGTTTTATTACGTTACAGACATATTCTAAAATAGATTTGTTTCATTTTTTGTCTCAAAATTCTACACAAAATAGCCCATAATGACAAAGTGAAAACAGGTTTTTAGACATTTGTGCTAATTTATTAAAAATCAAAATGTAAAATATCATATGTACACCGAAAAGTGAGCTGAGGTGCATTTTGTTTCCACTGATACTGCTTGAGATGTTTCTACAACTTAATTGGAGTCCACCTGTGATAAATTCAATTGATTGGACATGATTGGGGATTGCCAACACCTGTCTATATAAGGTCCCACAGTTGACAGTGCATGTCAGAGCAAACTCCAAGCCATGGGGTCAAAGGAATTATCTGCAGACCTCAGAAACAGGATTGTGTCAAGGCATAGATCTGGAGAGGGACAGAAAAATCTCTGCAGCTTTACAGGTCCCAAAGAGCACAGTGGCCACCATCATTCGTAAATGGAAGAAGTTTGGAACCACCAAGAATCTTCCTAGACCTGGCCGCCCGGCCAAACTGAGCAATCGGGGAAGATGGGCCTTGGCCAGGGAGGTGAGCAGGAACCCGAGGGTCACTCTGACAGAGCTCCAGCGTATCCTTGTGTAGATGGGAGAACCTTTCAGAAGATCAACCATCCAGGCAGCACTCCACCAATCAGGCCTTTATGGTAGAGTGGCTAGACGGAAGCCCCTCCTTAGTAAAAGGCACATCACAGCCCGCTTGGAGTTTGCCAAAAGGCACCTAGATGACTCTCAAACCATGAGAATCAAGATTCTCTGGTCTGATGAAACGAAAATTGAACTTTTTGGCCTGAATACCAAGCGTCACGTCTGGAGGAAACCAGGCACCGCTCATCACCTGGCTAATACCATCCCTACAGTGAAGCATGGCGGTGGCAGCATCATGATGTGGGGATGTTTTTCAGCAGCGGGAACGGGGCGACTAGTCCTGATAGAGGGAAAGATGAATGCAGCTAAGTACACCGAGATCCTTGAAGAAAACCTGCTCGAGAGTGCTCTGGACCTCAGACTGGGGCGAAGGTTTACCTTCCAACATGACAACGACCGAAGCACACAGCCAAGAGAACAAAGGAGTGGCTTTATATATAGATATAGATATAAATAGATATACTGTATATAGATATAGGCTTACCTTATATAATTTGACAGATTGTTTGGTTGGATACCGTAACAAGGCTAGACTATTATATTTGGTTGTCGGTCGACTTCATAATTATACGTGTAACGGGTTGTTTATTTAGCTACTTAACATCAGTAGAAGTAACCTAGATTGTAGCTATGGAGAGCTTTATGGTTCGTTACATTGCCAAGCACAGCAAATCTGACATTCTAGAAGGCATTGAAAGTCAGGAGAAGCCGTATACATGGGCTGTGTCCCAATTTGAGAGCCACCCAAAGGTTGGCAAATTAAATAAAAAAGGGAAGATTGCGGTAGCTATGACGGGTGTTCTTGCTTCATATAAATGATGCAAAAAGAGATTAGAGGCTCTTGAAGTGGAGAAGGACAGTTTAAAACAACAGATCGTGGAGAACCAAACAGCTATTAAAAGTAATCACATACACGCTAATTTGAATGCCGAGATACAATTAGATCTGCGTAAAGAGGTTGCCGAATTAAAGCAATTTAACTTTGAGTTACAGCGCGAATTGGATAATACCCACACAGAGGTAAAAAAGTTACAAAACGCATATGACTATTTATTTGAAAAATGCAATAAATATACGAAGCATCGTGTAGACCGGACAGATTACAGTGAGAGTGATTTCTGGAATAAACCCGGTAAACATAACATAAATAACGCGTGGGACAACAATTCTGACTGTACGGTGAAATTCCCTGTTGCACCAGTGCATGAGACGATGACGATTGTACCTGGGGAGGGGGGAGACCGTGTAATGACCATTACTATATAAACCATTGACACCCAGTGAAATAGAATCTTTGGTTAAACATATTGGTACCTATGAGCCAGAGTTTTTAGCCAATTTAGAGAGGATGGTTGACCTACATCGTTTGACAGATGCTGATGCTTGCATAATATTGACTGCTTGTTTGCCCCATGCGTTAGCTAGTGCGCTCCCTCAGAATATTCACAACAGGAATGCAAAGAAAGATGACAGGAAAACTGCATTGTTGGGGGTGCTAGGGACACGCTCGGTTGATTGGGACAAGATAAGAGAGGTAGTGATGTCACTAGGGGAACATCCAGCAGCATATGCTGAAAGATTGTGGGAAGCGTTTAGTTCGTACAGCGGTGTAGCGAATCTGACGCAGCAGGATCCCATGTTCAAATCCGCTTTAATTTTGCAATGTGACACACACACACAAACTGCCCTTGCACTACACATAGATTTGAACACACCATATTCAGATATAGTGGCAAAGATGACCCAGTTATATAACTCCACTTCTACACTTAAAAGAAAACAGCCTATAACAGCAATTGGACGGGGATCATCACATAATTATAAATCTGTCTCTTGGAAAAATGAGGGGTACATTCCAGAAGATATCAAACAACACAATGGGGATAGACCACCCCCTTTCAATAGGCAAGTAGTGTGTTATTCTTGTAACCAAGAGGGCCATATAGCCAAATCACAAAATAATAAACAATCTCCATATGGTAACCTTAGCAAACAGATAAGCGATATGCAAGCCGCTTTAAGCAAACTGAGTGCAGAGAACAATGACCTACATGCAACCCTTAGGAAAATCAATGACAATAAGAATTCGGCATAGGAATCACAGGCCCTCATATCTCATGTAGCGCCAATAACCCGCGATAAGTGGGGCAGACCAATTGTTAAAGTTGCTGTTGAGGGTCGATGCAGCAATTGGTTAGTTGATACTGGTGCTTCTCTTTCCATTATTCATTCTAATTCATTGCCAAAGAATAGTAAAAACACTATTACATTAGAAGGTTTTGATGGCACAATGTCTCTTGCTTCTCAGTCAAACAAATTACATTTTCAAGTTGGCAATGACACATTTAAAGATAACGCATGGCTTAGTTCAACTGGTGATGGTCGTGACATACTGGGTTTGGATATAATTCAAAAACGCAGATACGTAATTGATTATGGCAATAACTGCATTTGGCGCAGTAATGAGAATAATAATGGTTGTGTGGAAATTTCAGATGTACATGCGATACATGCTATAAAAAAATCGGATGATTATGATTTGGATACATTGTTACAAGTAGATGATACTCAATTGTCTAAGTTGTTAGCAAATCATAGAGGAGCTTTTGCTAAAAGTAAACATGATTGTGGGCGTGTTGATTCTGATACCATGGAAGTGAATGTACAAGGGCGCGATCCGCCACCTTTAAGACAATATAACTACCCAGCGGAGGCCACGCCATATATACAAACTACCATTGATTCACTTCTGGAGCAGGGAGTCATAAGACCCTGTCTCTCACCCACAATGGCACCAATATGGCCAGTGCACAAGCCTGATGGTTCCTGGAGATTATGCATTGACTATAGATAGCTTAATAAATGTACACCCACCTGTGCACCTGTTGTAGCCCCCACCCCTGATGTACTTGCCTCCCTAATTCCAGAAGCAAATTATTATTCTGCTCTTGATGTGTCTAATGGGTTTTGGGCCATTCCATTACATCCTGACTGTCAGTACAAATTTGCATTTAAGTTAAAAAACACTCAGTACACCTGGACAGTGCTGCCACAAGGGTATGCCAACTCTCCTACTTTGTTTCACCAATGTCTAGCCAAAGTTTTGAGTGGTTTCTCAAAACCACAATGTCTTGTGCAATATGTTGATGACTTGTTACTACAGACAGCTACCAAAGAAGAACATGTCACATTGTTGGCTGAGCTATTGTATTTGTGGAGGAGGCTGGTTTGAAATTAAATCCAAAAAAGGCACAACACTTGAAGTCAGAAGTAACTTATTTGGGTATCAAAATCAGCAAAGGGGGGCGCACACCCGATCCACATAAAGTGGAACTCATTCAGACCCATTGCTTATGCATCACGAGTATTATCTCCGGTGGAGAAAGCTTTTGATCTATGTACACGACACCTCTTATCAGTCCATTGGGCAATGTCGCATTTTGAGTATATCTATGGATTTAATGAAGTGGTGCTCCACACGCCTCATACACCATTGCAGCTCCTACTGAATGGCAAGGTCAAAGGTGTTTCGAATGCTTGTCTCGCCAGATGGACCTTAGACTTAGGTTCCAAGAATCTGAAAACTGCATATAAACCCAATATTATGCTACCCCGCACCCTTTTGTATGAAGGCACACCACATAATTGTGAAACAGAATTTGTCCCTGCTCCTGATGGAGTTTTTGGAGTGTCACCAATTGAAGGTGCAACTGATGTTTATGTTGATGGGTCACGCTATTGGCAGGATGGTCAGTATCGAACCGGTTTTGCAATCCACTCTTGCGAAGGTGATTTTTTGTATCAATGTCCTCCACATTTTTCAGCTCAGAAAGCAGAAATTGTTTCGGTCTTGCAGACATTAACAGTTTTTACTGATTCGCCTTTGAACATTTATTCGGATTCTGCATTTGAGGTCAACTCTTTAACAGAATATCTGCCTATTTGGCAAAAGCGTGGTTTCACGAGTGCTGATGGTCAGCTTCTAACACACATAGGTCCAATACAGGCTTTGTGGTCCGCTGCAACATCTCGCAAACACAAGATTGCTATATTTATATATATATTTAACATTTGATGTCAGTAGAGCCTGGGTATGTCCGAGCTTAATGGGTGGAGAGACCCCTATTTATTTTACAAATAGTGTGGCTGAGACCATTTTAATACGGTATTGCAGCTGGGCCTATTGCAGAAGTCATCCTTACACTGGACCATCTTAATTTTAATATAGACTCCGTTTATAAGCAGTCTCTCCTGAAAAAACATGTCTACGTGGATGGGTCTGAGCAATTCAAAAGTGTTACTCGCCGCTGTATATAGAGCTCTATCTTTCAAGCCCTTGTTGCCCCCCGCAGGGTCTGTTTTGTCCATATGCCCACTGGTGTCCTTATAGAATAAGCCGGACGTAAATTGATTAGACATTGCGTCTTCAGAATAATTAAGTAGACATTCCATAATTGCTCTGTAGGGGTACATGTTGCTAGACTGGCTCACCAGCCTGTCTCCCAGTGAAACATCCACCTGTGAAAAAATGGTCGCTATGGGATAATTAATAAGCCCGACCTTGTCAGCGGCAGTAATATTGGCGCCATCTGCACGGGTTATCTGACATCGTAGGTATAAAAGAGTATTGTTTAAGTCAAAGTAATCTTCGCCATTACCGGCTATATAGAACTCTAGAGGCCCAGTATCCAAAATGGCTGACAGGGGCGGCACTTCTACGTAGATGCTCTTATCAATGCTTGTTTATTGTACGGAACCACAAAAAGGTCCAGTTCCGACTTCATACATTCCTCTGACATGTTGTGTATGAAGGCAATTTTTAAAAAATGTATCTACTTTTTCTCTTAGCCTTCTTGGTCTTCTTTTTCACCTTCCTCTTCCTCTTTTTTGCAACTGTGACCCGAATGATTGTTGGTCGTCTCTTTTTAGACTTAGCTCTACTTGACACACGCCCCCCTGGAGGCCTTTTCTGTGCGCGCCATGTCATGACCAAAAGGCCTGAACCTTCTTGTTCACCGGTGTTCAAACGACTCGTCACAACTTTATTGACCACATCCTTGGCTATGTTTTTAGCTGCAGACGTCAAATGTGGTCTGGCTATGTTGAAACCTTTCTTTAGTAGGGGCAATGCCATTCGGAATAAACCTAGAAAAACTCCAAGACCGCTACCATACATAACACTCGCGCCCTTATACCCCGGCAGACCATTTCCGGCTTGTGCTGTATAATAGTCTATGTACCTATGGGGGTCAACGTATAGGTTTGAACTTGCCATTTTTTATTTGTGACATCGATGCTTCACTGGCCTGAAATGCAATTTTATGATGGATTTACCGTAAGAGAAGCATATGTTCTTGTTCTGATCCGATTTCAGCTCAATTGTTATGTTGTCAATGTGCTTCTTGCTGACATTTACGTAGTGTGGCTTCTCGTACGAGTTTGTGATGACGTCGTTGCTAGACCCTGTTATATGTACACATCGTAGCAAGGGCACAAAACTATTTCCGACACTCTGGTAGTCAATAATGTCTGTATAAACATACATTGTGTAAAAGCCTGCACAAATATCGGCAGGATGTTGACCCACAGGCTTTCCAACCATTAAGGGTACATCTGGGTCCAAGCCCAGCATCCTAGTGAGTTTTCCGTTAGCCGCCAGCAATAGATTTTCGTTTGCACTACTAATATAAATTCGGTTTTTCATTGCGGAATGGGCCACCTCAATATCCAATTTTCTTGTTTTTAAAGCTTTATTCATCTCATCCACTAGCATTTTCATGTTCTTGTAATAACCCCAGCTTATTACAACAACGTAGCTGAGTTCCTTTTTCTTATCATCACTTATGATAAAAGCGTTTTCATGAGATGATAGCAAGCTCCAAGTACATAGGTATTGAATTTCTGCTAAAGCAACTTCCCATTGCCCGCGAAATTCGAGGGGTCTAGCGAACTTTGTTGTGTAACTTCAAATTTTATTTCCAGGGTAAATATCTAGACAGGCGTTACTCGGGAGAGTTACATAAAAACCTGCTTCCTCCATGGTGACCTAATGTTTTTTGCTGGTTCCTGTAAGCTTTTCTATTCTTTTAGATGTCAATCACACAATCTTCAGGTATCCAACTGTTGAATTTTTCAGGCCATCCGACCCACTTCACTAAAACGAGTTTCTGGCGCGTTTCTTTTGAGATATTATTTTTTCGACCTTAAAGGGTAAGTTCGCTATTTTGGACCTTGGACCCTATTTGCGGTCCGTCTTCCATGAACCTGACCCATGAAGTCTATTTTTTCGCTGATCGGTCCAGTATTGAGTTCGCTACAGATTTCCTGTAGGCTCTCACTGGGCTACAATAGAAGTCAACGGGGCAATTAGAAATGTTATGGAAAAACAACGATAAATGTGCTTTTATAGCTCAGTGTGTATTCTTACGGTCTCAGTATGCTCTCCTGTGAAATGTAGGCTATCGCAAACGCAAACCGAACGTTGAAACAACAGTTCCATTTGAAACAGAACTATTTCTCCGACCGCACTACCTCGCACTGACTTCGGATAACATTACCTGCGCAACTTCAGCCTCTCTCTCTTCTCTTGCTCTCTTATCATCCATCTCTTGTAGTTCCGTGTCCGGGTATTCTGGCTCAAATCTGTAGCCAGTAACGTCAAAGTCAAAATCGAATTCTTCGTCCTCGTAATCATTATAGTCATCCATCATCCAAGTTTTTTTGTGGAAATTGTAGCCTACGTTGCTGCAGGTAAACAAACGCAGACTGCTCAACTAGATAGTTTCGTAAACGGCCGGCACACCTTCCCGCTCCCCTACCCCCGACACATAGTACTCCGCGGGAGCAGCGAAAACAAGCAACAGAGAAATGCTTACTTCCAAGCCATGCCAAGCACGTAAAAATGTTCGGATTGAGATACATTTCACAGGAGAGCATACTGAGACCGGTAACAATACACCCTGAGCTTCCCGTCTCATTTATTGTACATGAAAGCACATTTATCGAACATTTCTAATTGCCCCGTTGACTTCTATTGTAGCCCAGTGAGAGCCTACAGGAAATCTGTAGCGAACTCAATACTGGACCGATCCGCGAAAAAATGGACTTCATGGGTCAGGTTCATGGAAGACGGACCGCAAATAGGGTCCAAGGTCCAAAATAGCGAACTTACCCTTTAAAGGTTTTGTCTTTTCCAACTATAACCTTTTGTAATTCCTCCTCATAAAATGTGCCGTCAATGCTCGCCCCATCATAATCCTTCAATCTATATAGAGGAGGGATTCTGTGGACCCTTTCAGCAACTGTAAAATATTCATCTGTATATGTTTGCTCGTAACCTTTTGCAAACTTTCCACGTACTTTAGAAACTCTGACTGTGTCCCCCTCCTCAAACTTAAACGTTAGCTTTTTAGATCTTTTTGGAAAGAGGCCATACATATTTTTAAAAACTTTAAAAGCATTATTTTCCTTTACTTCAATGGGTTTCATTTTAATCGTGTTGTGGTAGCTGTTATTGTAGCCCAGGACCAAATCCTGTACAGTATCTATATAGCGTCTAATATTGTGTGCTGTGAAGTATCTCCACATTCTGGATTTTAACATTCTATTGAAACGTTTGACCACAGATGCTTTCACATCGTCGTTGTCTGTGGCAAAGTGGATTATTTTGTTGCGTTTCATCAGACTTTGAAACAATTTATTGAAAAATTCTTTATCCTTATCGGTTTGTATTTTTTTAGGGATTTGCCCGTTTGTGAGAATTCCTTGAAAAGCCCGGACCACTTCGACACCTGTCTTGTTTTTAACCTCTTAATGCCAAACGCCCCCTAGCGGTAACGCGGGCGTGACGGAAATTATTAAATTATACATTTCATTAATTTAATAATATATAATAAACTGCTCACCTCAATATTTTGATTAAATATCCTTATGATATATCCATTCCTTCTGGGAAAGTGGTTTTTAAGCCCAAAACGTCGAGATAAAACTTTGTAAATAACGTTGGAAACTCTGACCTAATTCTCAAACATGTATTGCAGCTTGATGTCACACCATAAACAATGTGCTGGTAAACTGTTCTGCTTAATTGTATTTCACAAAACTTTGGTTTAAAAAATCATTATACCTTTAGGCTTCAAGAAAAAATACTTTAAAACTTTCATAAGGCTGTACATGATTTTTTTCCAACTTTAAACCGACTTGTGCTTTTTTGCACTTGATTACGACTCGTTCGGCTGTGTTCACTTTGGCGTTGTGAAACTCAGCCAGTTTCTGGAGTACCAATCCAACGGCTTAGTATATGTTAGCCAGAGTGGTTTTTAACATGCTTGCAGAGAATTATGCAAAACCGTCGTCAATTGGGTGTATTTCTTTGACTGATAGCACAATAGGCCTATCTGAAGTGGGAAAAACTGTCTTCGACCTGCCTCCACTCCGAGTATTATTTGCTTTCCATTGGGTTTTAAAACTGTCTGTCAAATATTCCAGCCAATAGCCAAGACTCTTATCTTTCAAACCAGCCCTCATTCAACACTGTAGCCGTCGTATATCAAGGATTTTTTGCCGTGCGTATAAGGAAGTAGCACTCACGCGTAATTATCGAACCAAGATGGCGCAGTGTTTTTACCTTGTAGCGTAGCTCGCTACATTCCGTTTAGCAAAGCACAATTAATTAGGTAAGGCCCGCAGTTACATTTTTTTACTTTAGAGTATTTTTGATACAGTTTTGTGTAGTTATGTCGAGATTTTTGAGGCGTTTATCCGTGCACCAAGTGCTAGACGAACTGGATAAGCCAGAAGATGTTTTTGCCGAGGGAGACTCATCCTGTCTCAGTGACGCTGAATCCACTGACGACCGAGATGATGTTGCTGACATGTAAGTTGTTTTATCATACTAACAGTGTTATGCTATAAACGCATTGAATTTCGCCATGGCAGGTAACGTCGTTAGGGCTGGTGGTATTACCTATTTTTCGATATACCAGTGTGAATTCACGCAATGCCATGCGGGTTCGTAATTACATTGTCAACTGTATTTTATTGTTTTTCATACAATTAATATTACAAATTGCACATTCCAACGGTATGATAAATAATTTATGAAGTAAACTTAGGGTGTATTGTCTGTGTTGACAAACTCGCACGTGTTACGTGGCGTTGCCAACAACACAGATGTTGTAAGTTTGGTGTAAGCATCGAAGGAAATGTGCAATTTAGCTGCAATGCGTGAATCCCTGTGTTTCTTCTGTGAAGCTAACTAACCTTATATACTTATGCATAAAATCGGTCCCTCTCAGCTAAATTAATATAGATAGTATTACCTTTACAGTGGCAAGCTAGCAAGCAAAATTACAGGTAACAAGCAGCTAGCTATCTATTTGTGTCTGAGATGAGCTACTAAATCGATTTTTTTGAGTGTGAAATGGCTTCTGGAAGTGTTTAGTAAAGTCATTGTTCCACATGAGTAAATTGTTCTGTATGCAGTACAGAAGGCTGTGCAGGTAAACAAAATGGCAATTTATGCATGGTATGAGGGAGAGAACATGATAACATCAGGGAGTACTTGTTTATTATTATTATTGTTGATTGTTGTTGTATAAGGGGGACTAATGGGTATATCAACATGGTGGACAATTCCATGGACAGTGTTAGTGGGGTTTGTAATGATGCAGATTGCCCTCCTGAGGGAATGTGTAGTCTAAATGGCTTCTGTATGAATGGTTAAATAATCTCTCCTCACCCTCCACCCCCATGTTTTGATCCTTTGCCTTTTTTTGTTTTTAGTTCTTTTTTTTTAGCTTTTTGGACCCTGCCATTTTGTACTTTCTTTGTGTAAATACGGTAACTTCAGCAATTAGAGGGCAAGGATCTTTTCATTTGTTACAGCAGGGGTGTTTTTATTTTTTATCTAGGAAACTGGTGGACTTTTGATTTTTTATCCACTGCACTTTTAGTAGTACACCTTAGTGCACTTGTATATAGTTGATATATGTTTGTCATGTATAAAGTTTTGCCTCCTAAAACCCAACCCCAACGTCCCTGTCATAGGAGGTGGCAACGGAATAAAGGACAGGACTGGCTAGCAGTAATGTGTAGGGAAGTTTCATACTATTCCCATTATTCATTTGAAAACCTGTTTGCACATTCCTGGACTCATTTCTGGCTAATGGGGCTCTGGTGAAATACACAAGATTCACTGTGCTGCTACATGGGTTTTGACAGCTTTTTGTGACCTCGGGTAGTTAGTTGTGTAATATGAAGAGCAACAAGAACACGTCTAAAAATGAACTTTTATTGCCAATATTGACAAATTATCTAATTTTTTTGTAAAAACCTAAAAAATAAATCATATTGAGACCTTTCTGCAACATTGCCATTTTTGGCACCATTTGGCACCATTTGGATAACGAAAAAGGTTCACCTGAAAAAAACCCTGTAAAATTTGAATGGTTTGAGATATTGACACCAGATTGTTACCAGAGGTAGGCAGCTTATAGATGAATCAGATAGAGGAGTCATTTCCTTGATTGCATTTGTAGCTCCCCAGGTAAAAATTCTTAAACTTGAATGTAGGTACCCGTTTTTTAGTTTTTTATATTTTCTGTACATAAATTGTTGTAGTTAAGTATCAAAAACTGGATTTCTATGAGTTCTCACTGCTTAGTCGTAATACTGCAGGTGTCTTCTTTAATAAAAGCCATGAACCATATTTGTACCATTTCTAGTTTTTGAGATAACCACCTTTGTTTGTCACTAGTGAAAACAGGCGAAAATTGGCCTATTTTGCCCTCGGTAGGAAGAGGTTAAGAACACATACCCAGGTGTATTTTGACAATATATCTATACAAGTTAGCATAAACTTCACATTATCATTATGCTCAGATAAACTTGACATGTCTACTAAATCAACCTGCCATTGTGAATCAATGTTTCTCACAAAAACCCTGTTTCTTTTGAAATTGACTCTGATGGGTTTGTGTAAAGTGTATGCATCTTCCCCCGACAACCAGTCCGTAACTTTCTTGTTTGATATGTTACTACTTGCTGTTTCACGCAAACCCCTTTGCAAACGCTCTTTACCACCATAAGAGCCAGGATTTTCTGGAGCATAATAAACATCTTTCATGCGTTTCTCGGCATCCATCCTTACAGCTATCACAATAATGAAACATTATATAAAAACAAAGTATTTATTTATGTATTTTTAAAAAAGTTGCAGGTTACATGACAGAAAATGCATATATTAACATTTAACAGGTTCTTGAAATGTTTTTAAACATTGTCGTTTACTGGGTCCAATCGCATTGCACCGTCAATCTCCCAGAAATCTATGTTGACATTCGCAATAGCCTTCTCACTGGCCGGGTCAAGGTCTCCACGTAAGATTTCCAGCTGTTTTTCCCTAATGTGTGGCTCCTCACAGAGTTCTGAAACAAGGGTATCAAAAGACCCCAAGATTCTCACAGGATCTGGTTCCCCTCTGAACACTTTCAATGCCTTGACCAGCAGAGGGCTCAGCCATGGTTTCTTCACTTTGGCAAGGAATTTAGAAATAGTGAGCATCCGTTTCAAAGATGCAGCTGTATCTCAGTTGACTGGGGTGGTCAACTTCACATCCGAGACATTCACTTCTCAGCTGCTTTTCGATAGCGCCATTCAGAAGACAGGCGACGATGGCTTTCAACAGCTTAACCATTGGATTTGTAAGACACCCGTCGATTTCGTCTATACGCCCGGCCGTTTTTATTGTCTGGTATGTTGTACACAGCATGGACCATCGTAACCTTCGTCTTCGTAGACCATAGCTTTTGGTTCTGTTAAAAACACGGTTTCGGACTTGTCGACATTGATCCAAGGCTCTGTAACAGGTTTGTCATTGTTCTCTGAAGTCCTGAGACATGTTTATCAAGAGGTCTGTACAGCATGTATGAAATCAGGCTTTTTGCGGAGTGGCTTTTAAGGCCCTCTGAAACTTATAGCCACGCCTTAAAACTTAAAACTGAGTGGGGTGGGGCATTCCTTTTTGGGGTTGAGTTGAATTTAACATACTTGAACGTTTAATAATAATGAAACAATACGTAAAATAGTATGTAAAAGAAAGGCTTTTTTATTTTAAATTTCACAAAATCATTCAAAAAGACATTCTGTATACATTTATAATATACACACACACACAATCTAAAAAACTTTTAAAACAAATTTTTTTTTTGATTATACATTTTGACAAGTTATTTACACAAGCTTGTAGTATAGTCTTCGTCATCAGAGACAAAGGGTGTTGGTGGCACATTTTCCTTTTCTTCCTCATCTTCAGCCACGGCATTAAACCTCGCACACAAGTTAATTTTCACATAGGCCATTGATCTCCAAATCCGATGATCCTCAAACACATTATCGGCTTGCTCAATAGCCTTGTTCAACAAGTGCAGGTCGTCAAAATGAAAGACAATTAGAGTATCCCCAATGTCTCTTGATTCATAGGTCTCGGCAATGTACAGTTTTTTAGCCGTTTTGAGCGCTGACACACATATTACGCTGCAGTCCTCCGACCAGCTCAGAAAATCACAACTACCTTGTACATTGTCGACTACATTTTTGTAGCATCGTTTAAATTGAATCCAGTCCTTGTGCACAAATACCACAAATATCACTGTACACCTCCCCCTCACACAGGCTGAAAAGTGTAATTTTTGGATCCTCGCCAGACGTGTCAATATTATACCCACAACGGCGATATTTGGAAGCTGTCACTGGCCACTCCATGTAAAGTGAACGTTTTTGAAGTCTTGACATCGCAGCAAAAGGTTTTTTTGGTCTCAGCAGCACTGTCTTGTTAGCCACAACTTCTGGAGATTTCGGTGTTGAGTTTTCCGAGGTAGACATGCTTCTTTGTAGGTTGATTACAGGCGATAGTGTCAACGTCTGTTTTGGCTATAGACATGCTCAAAAAGTCTGAGCTTTATACAATCCGCGAAACCTGTGGTCAGTATACCAGTTGTTTCCGTCCTTCAAACGGATTCCTACGCATGCGCAGTTCTCCGAAAATTAAATACCCTTTTTAACCTCTTCCTACCGAGGGCAAAATAGGCCAAATTTTGCCTGTTTTCACTAGTGACAAACAAAGGTGGTTATCTCAAAAACTATAAATGGTACAAATATGGTTCATGGCTTTTATTAAAGCAGACACCTGCAGTATTACGACTAAGCAGTGAGAACTCATAGAAATCCAGTTTTTGATACTTAACTACAACAATATATGTACAGAAAATATAAAAAAACTAAAAAACGGGTACCTACATTCAAGTTTAAGAATTTTTACCTGGGGAGCTACAAATGCAATCAAGGAAATGACTCCTCTATCTGATTCATCAATATGCTGCCTACCTCTGGTAACAATCTGGTGTCAATATCTCAAACCATTCAAATTTTACAGGGTTTTTTTCAGGTGAACCTTTTTCGTTATCCAAATGGTGCCAAATGGTACCAAATGTGCCAAAAATGGCAATGTTCCAGAAAGGTCTCAATATGATTTATTTTTTAGGTTTTTACAATAAAATGAGATAATTTGTCAATATTGGCAATAAAAGTTCATTTTTAGACGTGTTCTTGGTGTTCTGCATATTACACAACTAACTACCCAAGGTTACAAAAAGCTGTCAAAACCCATGTAGCAGCACAGTGAATCTTGTGTATTTCACCAGAGCCCCATTAGCCAGACATGAGTCCAGGAATGTGCAAACAGGTTTTCAAATGAATAATGGGAATAGTATGAAACTTCCCTACAGATTAATGCTTGCCAGTCCTGTCCTTTATTCTGTTGCCACCTCCTATGACAGGGACGTTGGGGTTGGGTTTTAGGAGGCAAAACTTTATACATGACAAACATATATCAACTATATACAAGTGCACTAAGGTGTACTACTAAAAGTGCAGTGGATAAAAAATCAAAAGTCCACCAGTTTCCTAGATAAAAAATAAAAACACCCCTGCTGTAACAAATAAAAAGATCCTTGCCTCTAATTGCTGAAGTTACCGTATTTACACAAAGAAAGTACAAAATGGCAGGGTCCAAAAAGCTAAAAAAAATGAACTAAAAACAAAAAAAGGTAAAGGATCAAAACATGGGGGTGGAGGTTGAGGAGAGATTATTTAACCATTCATACAGAAGCCATTTAGACTACACATTCCCTCAGGAGAGCAATCTGCATCATTACAAATCCCACTAACCCTGTCCATGGAATTGTCCACCATGTTGATATACCGATTAGTCCCCCTTATACAACAACAATCAACAATAATAATAATCAACAAGTACTCCCTCATGTTATCATGTTCTCTCCCTCATACCATGCATAAATTACCATTTTGTTTACCTGCACAGCCTTCTGTACTGCATACAGAACAATTTACTCAGGTGGAACAATGACTTTACTAAACACTTCCAGAAGCCATTTCACACTCAAAAAAATCGTTTTAGTAGCTCATCTCAGACACAAATAGATAGCTAGCTGCTTGTTACCTGTAATTTTGCTTGCATTACATTACATTACATTTATTTAGCAGACGCTTTTATCCAAAGCGACGTACAGTAAGTGCGCACAGAGACATCAAGATCACTACAGAACAGACAAGGCAAAGCACATCCTTCGCATAATGTAGCAGCTATCCCTAGCAATGAACGTCGACTGTAGTTCACAGTAAGCTGTGGGCAAATCAGCAACACCACACTTCCATTCCTAATACTCGTATAAACTATAATAAACAGACAGGAAAACACAGGGATGCTTGCTAGCTTGCCACTGTAAAGGCAATACTATCTATATTAATTTAGCTGAGAGGGACCGATTTTATGCATAAGTATATAAGGTTAGTTAGCTTCACAGAAGAAACACAGGGATTCACGCATTGCAGCTAAATTTCCTTCGATGCTTACACCAAACATCTGTGTTGTTGGCAACGCCACGTAACACGTGCGAGTTTGTCAACACAGACAATACACCCTAAGTTTACTTCATAAATTATTTATCATACCGTTGGAATGTGCAATTTGTAATATTAATTGTATGAAAAACAATAAAATACAGTTGACAATGTAATTACGAACCCGCATGGCATTGCGTGAATTCACACTGGTATATCGAAAAATCGGTAATACCACCAGCCCTAACGACGTTACCTGCCATGGCGAAATTCAATGCGTTTATAGCATAACACTGTTAGTATGATAAAACAACTTACATGTCAGCAACATCATCTCGGTCATCAGTGGATTCAGCGTCACTGAGACAGGATGAGTCTCCCTCGGCAAAAACATCTTCTGGCTTATCCAGTTCGTCTAGCACTTGGTGCAAGGATAAACGCCTCAAAAATCTCGACATAACTACACAAAAACTGTATCAAAAATACTCTAAAGTAAAAAATGTAACTGCGGGCCTTACCTAATTAATTGTGCTTTGCTAAACGGAATGTAGCGAGCTACGCTACAAGGTAAAAACACTGCGCCATTTTGGTTCGATAATTACGCGTGGATCGCCACTTCCTCATACGCACGGCTCGATTTCCTTTTTTTACGACTGCTTTGTGTTGATTGAGGGCTCCTGTGAAAGATAAGAGTCTTGGCTTTTCGCTGGAATATTTGACAGACAGTTTTAAAACCCAATGGAAAGCAAATAATACTCAGAGTGGAGGCGGGTGGAAGACGGTTTTTCCCACTTCAGATAGGCCTATTGTGCTATCAGTCAAAGAAATACACCCAATTGACGACGGTTTTGCATAAATCTCTGCAAGCATGTTCAAAACTACTCTGGCTAACATATACTAAGCCATGGGATTGGTACTCCAGAAACTGGCTGAGTTTCACAACGCCAAAGTGAACACAGCCGAACGAGTCGTAATCAAGTGCAAAAAAGCACAAGTCGGTTTAAAATTGGAAAAAAATAATGTACAGCCGTATGAAAGTTTTAAAGTATTTTTTCTTGAAGCCTAAAGGTATAATGATTTTTCAAACCAAAGTTTTGTGAAATACAATTAAGCAGAACAGTTTACCAGCACATTGTTTATGGTGTGACATCAAGCTGCAATATATGTTTGAGAATTAGGTCCGAGTTTCCAACGTTATTTACGAAGTTTTATCCCGACGTTTTGGGCTTAAAAACCACTTTCCCAGAAGGAATGGATATATCTTAAGGATATTTAATCAAAATATTGAGGTGAGCAGTTTATTATATATTATTAAATTAATGAAATGTATAATGTAATAATTTCCGTCACGCCGGCGTGACCGCTAGGGGGCGTTTGGCATTAAGAGGTTAAAGTAACTACGTTTAAACAATATATGCAATATATGACGGCTCAACCCTGTTTCAATGGAAGAAACCCGCTTTTTACAAGCCCTTCGATACTAAACAGTAGCTAGGTACGTCTAGCAAATAGCCTATATTTTAACTTTGTTTTAAAAACTCTAAGTAGCGAGCCTATAGGCCTACGACCTCTGCTAAAATTGTATACGCCCTTGTGCAAATAGTCTACTGAGCGGTTTGTTTATTTCACTAGTCTAAGGTTTATTTTCAATATGTATTAATCTATACGTTTTCATTCAAAAGATCTTTGAATCACCCCGCCAAAAGACCTGTGGTCAGTATATCAGCTGTTCCCATCCTTCAAATGGATTCCTACGCATGCGCAGTTCTCTGAAAATTAAATACACTTTTTAAAGTAACTACATTTAAACAATATAGGCTATACATATATACAGGTATATATAATCGGCTCAACCCTGTTTAAATTGAAGAAACCCCATCTTTTTACAAGCCCTTCGATACTAAACACTATTGTTGAATCCTTTACTTTGTGCTGACCTATATTCTCTGTGGAAGTACGGCGGCGGAGCGAACGTGGCCATTGCAACTTGTTGCTCTTCTTTGTTGCTGTAGTCGACCAGTGCCGGCACTACATTCGTAGGTAACATAAAGTATCGCTCCGCCGCCGTACTTCTCCATATATTCTACTTCCACAGAGAATATAGGTCAGCACAAAGTAAAGGATTCAACGATAGTTTGACTTCAAAAATAATGGTATAAACACTCAAATTAACCCCGATAGACTGTCGTCGTATTTTATTTGCTTTGGGTGCACTGTGGAGTGTTTAAGTGCATTTGGTAGTGGATGCTACCGGTTACCATAGAGTTGCACTAGCATTAGCAATGTGTGTATGTCCACAAGAAGGACAGCATGGAATCAGCTGAAAATGGTCTCCATCAATCAACAACATCATGGGTAAGTTGTAAATGAGACATTATGTCCAAAATTCCGAACTAACCCTTTAACATTAGCAATAACAAACAAAGCGATACACAGTATCTTTTAGCAACAATGCTACCAGCGGATTACCGCATGCGAGTGCAATCACAGCCTTTGGAGGACGGGAAAACCGTAGGAGGACGGGACAACTTGCAAAGCTGGGGGATAGCACAGTTATACAAACAAAAGTTTTATGTCTCAACTACTCTGCATCGGCGAGAAGAAAGATGAGGACTTCCGCCTTGACGTGTCTCTATTTATAGAGGAAGTTACGTCATCACGCGGAGCTCATGGCCATGACAAATTGTTGGGATAAGAGTCTTGATGCTAGAGCCCGACCGATATGCAATTTTTGAGACCGATACCGACAAAGATTTTAGATGGGGGGAATTCACCGATTACGGATACGGCAGCCGAGATTGTGAACTTTTGAGCTTGAATGAAAAGCTTTTCTACGCTTTTTCTATGATTGTGCACAGATTTAGCACTAATATGACTATGCAAAGGTACTCAGAAGACTTATTTCTTAAACAAATAACTTTATTACTAAAAAATTTACATTATTAAAATATTATAAGATTAACATGATTAACATCAAATTTTAGAAATGAACACTGCCATCAAATAAAGAATAGAAATGAAATAAATAGCAAAATAAACATCAGTACTTACTGACCATTTCAATAAAAAATGAATACAAATAATAGGCTATTTAAGTGCAACACATTTTATGACACAAGAAAAACTTGCTGTAGCTATTCATTGATATTTGCTATTCCATTCATTAACTGCTTGAATGATAATTAAGTACTGGAAACAGGTTGGGAGTTAGCTATATCCGTATAAAGGTAGTCTAAGGTTATAGGAGGCCTATTTTACAGCCGATCGACGCTTTCTGTCTGGTCACATAACGTTGGCTAACAAGGGGGAAAAAAGCCGATCTAAATGGCAAAACCCCTTGGAGCTAGGCTTGGAAAAGTTTAGAAAACTCTTAACTGCTTTTAGCCGTGAGTGTGCAGCCTACAGGATCGGTTACCGAAACCTACCTGTAGAATCATATTACTTGGGTCATAAATAAAGAATGGTACTCCCAAGTACCATCTTCGCAGTTAATTTTACAGTTGAACATTTGTGTTTATTAGTTTGCTTGCTTTAGTGAAGCAAACTATTGTAATTGTCCATACTTCTTATTAGGCGTGGTTGAAAAACCACACATTGTTATTGCTCAGACTGACCGTTATTACTATCTCGTCCTACACCGTTTACACCATCAACACCATTCATACCTCATATTATTCCTTTATACCCCCTCCAGGTTGCTATTACTTTTTACCTTTATACCATATACACGTTTTGAGATATTTGACATTTTACCGCCAAAACATTTATGGGGGTCAGTGGGCACGTGCAGTAGGCTAGCTCACGGTGAGAATGCTCAGTGTGAGCACTGAGCTGATTTTTGAATCACTTAATGTTCTGTCAACAACCTTGGGAAAATGCCGATGAGAAATTCCATAGCTAACGATCCTACTTCCATCTGCAACTGAAACGATCATACTCACTTTCAAAAATAATAATCATTGCCATTGGACTATAACTACAACAAATGCTGCATCATTTGCCACAAACACACAGGTTATTGGCCTTATCTACGGTGCTAGCCTAATCGTCAATGTCCCAATTATAGTAGCCTATTCATATTTCTCTGAAATTGTAAACAATGCCGCTTGTGCATACATCAACCTCTCAAGTTGCACTGCATGATAAAATAGCCCAAACCCATTTACAACCATCCTGCCGCAGTCAGACAATAGCATGCATAAAATGTACCGTTTCTACACACTACAAAAACGTTTGTTCCGATATAGGCTAGCCTATAGGCTATTATTAAAAAGTTGAAACTGTTACAAATAAACATTTGGTGTATTTTCCTTTGCGTAGGCTACGCCTACCCAATGTAGCGTTAACATTTTTTTCTACAAATCTCTGATAAACAGATTAAGGAAGCAAATATCCTACCTCGTAACGATTCTACAGCTGGTTTCTGTTGAATGTTGAAGAGATTATCTTACTTCATTTTGCCACTGCCCAGCAACGTTGATGTTTCCACAGCGCTATTGCACTCGCGGCTGTAATAGCCTACATTGCTGTTCTGTAAAAACACATGTTACTTCACACAGTTCTGTGGTATCTGCAGATCCATAGACTAGAAAAATAAGGAGAAGCACTGAAATAGTAAGGAACAGCGCCTACAGTGGCTGAATGGGAAAACTACAGGGTCGGCGGTTCTTTTATTCACTTCTTCTTCTTCTTCGTTTGGGTAGGATCTTTTTCCCACATCCCCAGGCTCGGGGCCGAGGGGCTATCCTTTTACCACCCCGAGCCTAGGGGGGGGTTCACCCGGACTATATTTTGGGGCACACCTCCAGTAGCCACGTCACCGTGTCATCATCCAGAACCGACAGACCATGCATCCCATTGGGTGCCCGATAAATCGGGCAGTCCAGGATGACATGGTCTGCGGTTTGTTCCTCCGTGCCACACTCGCAGGCTGCGCAAGAAGCCAAGCCCCATCTGTGCATCGATGAGCGGAAGCGCCCAACGCCGGTCCGGAGGTGGTTAAGCCTCACCCATGCCAGTCTAGGCAGGTCCACCCCAATAGGGGGAAAACCGACGTCTGGGATGAAGTCACGGAGTCTAGAGGTGTTCTCCTCCCACTCCGTGCTCCAGATGTAATCCGCCCACCGTGCCACACTGATGTTAAGATCACTGCATTGCTGCAGGAATTCCTGTGCGGCAGGCACAAATGGGTGTCTCGACTTAAGGCGCCGGGGAGGCTCAGCAATTACAGCGAGCCTTTCGTGGAGCAGATGGTTTGGCTCCACGGCCCGGCAGGCGAGACGTGCTGTGGCTCCCGCGCGGCGAAGCCCAGCGGGCTGGATGCCTGCAAGAATGGGAAGATTGTCCACGGGAGTGGGACGCAGGCATCCTGTCACGATGCGCAAGGCTTCGTTGATGGGCGTATCGATGAGGCGGGTGTGGGCAGTACTCACTAGTCGAGTAAACAAGGGCCAGGGGTGCCGTACGCAATGTTCTTGTGTCGGCGCCCCAGCCTGACCCGACTAGTCGCCTCATCAATGCCACACGAGATGTTAACTTCTTGCACAGTGACTCAAGGTGTCGGCGAAACTTGAGCGACCTGTCCAATGTCACGCCGAGGTAGATTGGCTCAGCGCAGCATGGCAGGGGTGTTCCGCCAATATATATTCGGAGCTCACGTTTAGCCTCCCTGTTGTTAAGATGGAAGGCCGCCGACACCGTCTTTGCCTCGCTGAGCTTCAACCTCCATTTCCAGAGGTATGCCACTAGTGTCTGCATGTCCTGGCTCAAAGTCCCCTCCAATGACTGCCAGTCTCCAGCGGAGTACACCAACGCGAGGTCATCCGCATAGGCATACTTCCGCGAGACTGTATCAGGCAAGTCATAAGTGTAGATATTATAGAGGAGGGGGGCCAGGACAGATCCCTGGGGGACGCCGTTCTTGAGGCGTCGTAACCTGCTTTGCTGTCCGCTACCGGTGGTAAGGTTAAAGCTGCGATTTCGGACAAGCTCCAGGATCATACTGACCATGTGCCTGTCCCGCAGCAGGCGGAGCAGCTTGCAGGTGAGGCCGCGGTGCCATACGGTATCATAGGCAGCCGTCAGATCGACAAAAACGGCTCCGGCCTTCTTCTTGAACGAAAAGCTGTCCTCGATGTCTTGAGTCATCAAAGTGACTTGGTCTACGGTCGATCTCCCGCGTTGGAACCCGGCCTGCTCCCGAGGGAGCAGTGGGTCGACGATCGGTTCGACGCGGGCATAGATAAGACGCTCGAGGATCTTGAAGGGGATGCAGAGCAAGGAGATGGGACGGTAGCTCTTAGGATCCCCTTCAGGCTTATTCGGCTTAGGGATCGCGACAACTAGGGCTCTTCTCCAGATTTTGGGGATCTTGAGTTGGCGCAAGCAGGAAGAGAGGAAAGATCTTAACCAGGACTTCACTGATTTTTATTTTTTAAATTATATATAGCTATACTTTTTTCAGATTATGATTGAGGCGAGGCCCCTTTCAGTTGAGAAGCTCATTTCAGGTGAAACGAATGAAGCAAATGCCGCCTATGCTTCCCGTCTCTGATCCAAATCCAAATGCTGTCACGTAACGTTATGTTGTCTAAGTTACAAAATAGGCTACAATTGAATTGTTAACAAAACATATTTTAGCGCTGTTGAAATTTTTGCCTATGTTTTAGCTAAATGCTCATCTAGACTACTAATTACTCCATTCAACAAATTCTGATTTATGTCTTAATAACGTTAGCACAGACAACTTCCTAACAAAACATGACAAAAGCATAAGCCAGCTAGGCTACTGTGGTTAAGCTACTAGGAAAAACAACTTTCACTGCATGAAAATGCCAAGGTGACAGGTGCCAGTAGACTACGTTAGCAAAATGCAATCGATTATGACATAGCTACAGCAAATAAACTATCCACTACACATGATTGGGTTATAATCTCAAGTTTATGCGAGCCAACAACATTAAACTAAGTTACAATTAGCCAGACGATAGCCTATGTTTAATTATTGCTTTAGATAGCTGCATGCTAGGTAGGCTGAATAGAATGCTGAATTCAGCACAGGACATGTGGTTCGGACTTCACAAAATGGTGAGATCTGTAATCGGAATGTGTTTGTTCGGAGTTTGTTTAATAATAATCGGAGTTTGTTTAATAAAGTGGAGAAATCAGTAGATGAACATTTGGTTAAAACCTAGGGAAAATTTGTATGAACCCATATTTTTCTACAAACAAAACTACGACTGTGTCCGAATAGTCTGAATCAGCACACACTACTATTTGAGTATGCCAGTTGAGTATACTTTTTTTTTTTGAAAAGCTGTTAAATTAGGCTAGCCTTACATGATTGAATGTTCTCAATATCCCCAGATGACATAGCCAAAGAGTGTAAAGAAAACTGATATAGCCTAGGCTACTTATGTCTAGGTTTATATGGAGGATATTTCGCATACTGCATGTCACTGCAGTATAGACTACAGTAAGCAGTATGCTAGTACACAGGACGCAGTAAATTGGGCATTCACAATGTCTTCCTCTACAACACTGTTATGACCCAACCATACTATCCCAGATGATTTGACATTACCTTTTTGTGCTTTTATCACAATTCATTACTTCTTTGTATCACTTCCAGGTTCTTTAGACTACTTACCACAAAATAGGCTACATCACCATATTTTAACACTTTCACCTTCACTAGATCCCTTTATACCGTTCATACCATTTCCACCTTTTATTTTCCACCTCTCAATATACCATATTTCCATCTTTCTATGCCATTTCCTGCCATTGATATTTGTGAAGCAACCACACCTACAATTTCTTTAGGAATTGTTAATCTAGTTATTATTTTTATTCTGGACACTTTTTGTAGACCTATCTCCTCCTACAGTTTTTAGACTACTTAGACATATTATATATATATATAAATATAAAATATAAACGTTCAGCTTTTTACGCTTTAAGTTGCTTCTATTTAACTTTTTGATATATTTTGTATTTTTTAAGATATTTAAGTTTAAAAGTCCATTTCTGTCCTATGAATGGTGGAATGTTGACAATTGTGATGTCACAATGTACTCTGCCCTCTAGCAGGTGAATTCCAAGGGGCCAAGACTGGGCTTTCATTTTGAAGCTCACTTCCTGGTGCCGTTGCTCACTAGCGCCACTGCGGTTGGCTCCAGTATAGGTCTTTCACCATGTAAGTCAATGGCAGCAATGTGGTCAAAATACTCAGTCAATAAATTTTTCCCACAAAAAAATTTAATTGCAATAGGTGCCTTTCCTTTATCTAATGCCTCTGCATGTGCTGATTTTTTAAAATATTGTGTCATTTGGACAGAGTATTAACATTTGTTCAGGACCAATCAGAGGGACAGTTTGAGTCCTGGGATCACTGGCATAGATCAAATCAATTGCCCCATACCTGTATAACCTTATCAATTTAGATATTAATTTAGCTATTCCACCCCCTCCCGTACACAATCGCCATACTCCCCCTGTCATGAACGTTACCATTGCTTAGCAAAGCTGGGTCAGCTAGCTAGCAAGCTAACAATATCTCATGGCAAGTCGTTTTAACATTTAGCTAGCAAGCTAACGATAGCTTATGGCAAGCTATTTTAATTTAACAGTTATTCGACTTCCTTAAAGTCATCCTTGCTGGCTGGCCATATAAGTTGACTAGCTACCGTGATTGCCTAGCTAACGTTACTAACGTTAGCCAGCTGCTCTAGCTAGAACTGTAACCGGACATTTCTACACCTGGATCATTTCTTTAGGTCCCATAAATTACGAAAATGTGCGGGGAATAGAGCCAAAGTGTTAGCGGTATGTTTGTACTGTCGCAATACGGGGATGTTTAAAATAAAACCAATAATTTACCGGAAAAGAATACGGAGTCTGCGTTTGTAAATGTTTGCAATGTTTGTGATTAGGTTACAGGATGCAGATGAAAGTTAATGCCAGCTACGATGTAGCTAATGTAGCTACTGCGCTTTAGCTAGCCTGTGAACCCACTAACCTATAATCCCCACTTTATCTGGAACAGTTTACAGAATGGGGTTTCATGCTGCGGCAAACCGTGACAGACTGCTCTGCCACAGTCGAGTTAATTAGCAGTTAGCCAAAAAGACAGTGGTGGTTTGCTCATTTAAGACTATGGGGTCAGCTTGCTACCTTTCTAGCGGCGCTAGGGACATTTAGAATAAAAGTAGTCTAACAAAATAACATATGTGATTAATTTACCGTCAATATAGTTAGGCAATAGTGTCAATAGACCGGCAATAGCGTTACCCTGTTCGTCCATGTGTGGTGGTGATGCATTGCGTCTAGCTTGGCTACCGAGCACAGCTGGTATGCTATCTAGCTAATCAAATTAGCTGATGTTAGCTGAATATAAATTGAAGATAACTGAATGAACGTTAATTATGTAACAAATACCACACATTCAATGCAAATAAATGACACAGTAAAATCGAGGATGAAAATTAAATGTTATATTATAAAACATTAGCAACTTAAGGAAGTTTATCGTGAGTTTGTTTGGCAAAATGGTGGGTTTGGTCAGGTCATGGGCTTTATAGTTCTGTGGCTTCTCCACCCCGAACTGTCAATCATACTGTGCCCGGGCCATATCCGGTTGACCCTGCTCCAAGCCAAGGTCACTTCGGCTCCACGGAGCAGACGCAGTTTGTACAAACGGGCAGCGAAAAAGACTTCCGAGCTTCAATTCAGTTTTTACGAGGCCGTGGAAAGGCAATGGGTGACGTCACAGTGGCTTTGTCCATATTTTTATACAGTCTATGGTGAATTCTTACCTCTGCAGCTGATAATGTTCCAATGCACTCTAGCAGCCTCTGCAGCTGATGATGTCACAGTATCCTCCTACAGTTCTTATCATAGACCGTATACAAATAGCTTCTTATATATATTATATTTCAAAACGTTCAGCTTTTTACTCTCCAAGTTGCTTGTGTTGAACTTTCTGATATATTTTGTATTTTTTAAGATATTTAAGTTTAAAAGCTTTTTACTGTTTATTCACATTTTATACTTGCTGTTTATTCACATTTTATATTTTCATTTTAATATTTTATTGTTTTGAATTTTAATATTTTATTAATATTTTATTCGATTCCATTTTCTTAATCCTGTTTTTTTTTTTACTTGTATAACTTAATAGGATTATTGTGCTATTCAATTTCACCCTTTGCTTTTATTATACCTGTTAAGCACATCAAGCTGCATTCTGTATAAAAGGTGCTATACAAATATAGCTATTCTACCATTGGGCCTATTGGCCCTGGCCCCCTCTGCCTCTAATGCCCTCTCTACTATTAGTCATGTCCCCGTCTGCTCCTAATGCCTTCTCTATCTCGAATGCCCTTTCTACTATTAGCCCTGGCCCCCTCTGCTCCTGTTGGCCTCTCTACTATTGCCCTTGGCCCCCTCTGCCCCTAATGCCCTCTCTACCATTGGCCCTGGCTCCCTCTGTCCCAGTGCCCTCTCTACCCCTAAGGCCCTCTGTACAATTGGCCCTGGCCCCCTCTACCCGTAATGCCCTCTCTATCATTAGCCCTGGCCCCCTCTGCCCGTAATGCTCTCTCTACTATTGGTCCTGGCCCCCTATACCCCTAATGCCCTCTCTACCATTTGCCATGTCCCCCTGTGCTCCTTATGCCCTCTCTACCATTGGCCCTGGCCCCCTCTACCCGTAATGCCCTCTCTACCATTGGCCCTGGCCCCCTCTACCCCTAATGCCTTTTCTACTATTGGCCCTGGCCCCCTCTGCCCCTAATGCCCTACCATTGGCACTGGCCCCCTCTGCCCCTAATGCCCTACCATTGGCACTGGCTCCCTCTGCCCCTAATGCCCTCTCTACCATTGGCCCTGGCCCCCTCTGCCCCTAATGCCCTCTCTACCATAGGCCCTGTCCTGGCCCCCTCTGCCCCTAATGCCCGCTGTACTATTGGCCCTGGCCCCCTCTACCCCTAATGCCCTGTCTACTATTGGCCCTGGCCCCCTCTGCCCCTAATGCCCTACCATTGGCACTGGCCCCCTCTGCCCCTAATGCCCTCTTATTGATATCACAGCACAATGAGCAATTTACACACTTTAGACTCAGCAAGAAACTCACTCACATTTTCTTCAGAAAATGTAACCTTTTCTAGATTTATTATTATTGTCTTATGTTATCTCTATATTATGGCTACCGATTGTGGCTCAACTTTGATGCATCTCCGTAAACACTTGGAAAGCGGCAAATGATCCATGTTGTTTATTTTATTTATTTTTTTCCAACTGTAACATTAAATGTCGATAGTTACCAAGGAATGCAGAAGATAAAATCCGCTATCAAAGAAGCGTGCTGGGTGGAGCGCATTCTACGCTTGGAAAACCACAGAACAGAATGCATTTGAGTAATGTGCAGCCTACGAACAGGTCAAGATAACGTTAGCTTTATGACTAGTAACATAGATTCCATACCAATAAGGTTTTTCCTCTCCTCTCATTCTAAGGTGAGCTGAGCAGGGGCTGTTTCACGAAGCAGAGTTAGCTTAATAACCTGCACTGAGTAAAAACCCGGGACAGCTCTTTTTCTTCAGTCCATGTTCCAGATTTTGGAGGGTTCCGGGTTTTACTCAGTGCAGTTATTTAGCCAACTCCGAAAGCTTTGTGAAAAATGCCCCCAGGAGCTGTCATTCGCTAGCTACCATTAGCTAGCTATTCAAAAACAAACGTCGTCGTCACCTTAAGTCGGTGATGTTAATCCCATTAATTTATTCGATATGAAAATAAATGCCTCAGTTAAAATACGGGGGTGAATCTAAATGCACACTGTTCTAAATATATATGTTATATCTCAATCGGGAGCCTACTCATGAATTATAACATTAGCTAAGTAATGGTGCTAAGTAAAAGAGCACAACGAGTTCTGTGGATGCATCTCACGTTAACGTTACTGGTAGCTGATTAGCTTGCCGATAGCTAACTAGCAATGTTATCGTAGTTTACATTCATTGGCAGTTTGCAAACATTTATTAAGACCGCAATTAAAGAATGACTAACATTACTGTTGTGTTAATACACTATTATTATTAACAATATTCAATTAGCTAGCAAGAGAAACTTGTTCTTTCCTTTAATTCAGTAAGTCTTCCTCCAGTGGCAGCGCTGCTCTCTGACTGAGTGAAGATTCCATGTCACATGATATGTTGAGGGTAGCGAGAACACTATATAGTTGTGTGGTGAGAACCACTAGATGGAGTGCTAGGAGCGCCCCCGTGTCAGTATAAAAAAAATGCCTATATTGGTCGTTCATATCGGCCATGTCATCCTTGACAACCAATACAGTATAGTCCAGAAACGCAAATATCGGCCCAATATATCGGTCGTCCGATATAAAGGTCGGGCTCTACTCGATGCATCCGGCAACAAGAAAGTATATTCGTAAGTTGACGATCCTAATGGTCGAAGGAACAAAACATCTGTAGGTCTATTTCTGCTTCAATATTGCAGTTTTTGCCTGGACGCAGAGCGCATGCGTAAATTTCAAGTGTTGAAAAGTGCAAAAGTGTAAATTTTGCTGCCTAACTCTCCATCTGTTATGTCCCTACGCCGCCTCATGAGTGCGCTCTTCTAATTTTGTATGCCAACTCGTTTCCTTTGGCTCACCTTAGTCTTGATTGGAAATTACAGTCACCTGTGCTGAATTCCTGAGAGCATATGTATTGGCACCGTTCTCTAACTCAAGGTTGGATCATTTTCAATCTGGGTCTATTTTTCCTCTGGCTAACTTCATGCACGTTGCCAGCGTAGCTGTCGTGCAGAAGTTCATTCTTAAATATTACTCTGGCATTCATTTCTTGTTGTATGCAGCGCTTACTGAAGTTCCCTAATGGGAAAATAAAAGTTATTCTGCTCTATTCTATTACTATATGACAGTTTGTTCTAGTGTTGCTGGGCTGTAAGCGCATTTGTTGGTGGTTTTTCCGCGTGATTCCCAGTTTTAAAAGCCGGTTTTAACTTTGCTTTGTGCAAGCATATTCACCAGTCTTGTATGTCGCTTTGTTTATGCAAACTACTCGTTGCCAAGAAGGAACATTTCGGTAGTAAGCTGCTTGTTAGTTTGTGGCTACTTTGCTGTGTTGTCTGTCCCTAGTGTAATCTAGCCATTTGTGTTTGTGTGGAGTACAAGTTTGCTCGTGTGATACCCGATGGTGTGATAACCATATATACATTGTTTTTAACGTTGAGTTTTATCGTTTTTATTGTTCTGAGCGATACATCAGCTTATAAATGTAGTGTTTCGCTTTGGGAAAACCTGCCTACCACTAACCAAGCCATCTACCGTAGAGAGCTACCGGAGAGCTACCGGAGTAGGCTACTACCACTGCAGCGGGCTCATTACTGGGCCTGTGTCGGTGAGTTTCCATCCAAATCTCCGGAGAAATTCACCTATCTACCGAGAAAACTAGCCTCCGGAGAATTCACCTTTCACCTATCTACCGAGAAAACGCAGTGGGCTCTCTAGTAAAGCCCTCGCGCGTAAGTGCTGCTCTGAGCCTAGGCTACTTTAGTTTCTCGTTTAAATGAGCCTGTCAGCCTGCACTAGCCTGCAGTAGAACCTTGTACTGGCCAGTATTGTTTTTATCTTTTTCAGCATCAAGAAGACCCACAGTAAAATGCCACCGGTCCCCTCTCCCATGGATTGCTTCGGTTGCCTCCAGCTTAGCCATAAAATCGCGGAGCTGGAGGGCAGGATCTCCGTTCTCTACCAGATCAAAGAGGGCAAGGAACTCCTGGACTCAATGGCTCCCGATCCCGATCCGCTGGGGAAGCCAGATCAACATATCCCAGTTAGGATAACTTGTCGTGTTAGCAAAGCTTTTCCAGCCCACACCCCGTATCTCTGCACCAGTGGTCCAGACCGATGTCTGAGACCGCTAGCCTGGGAATCAAAAACTGGCGGCACTAAGCTGGAGTCCATTAAGCTAGCACTATTAAACGCCCGCTCCATTAACAACAACATGTTCATATTAAATACTCTCTTTACCACCAGATACCTGGACTTTCTGCTCCTCACAGAGACCTGGCAACAAAGCGACGATTATGTCTCTATGAACAAACTCTGCCCACCTAACTGCTCCTACACCTGTGCCCCCAGGGGCATGGGCCAAGGAGGGGGTCTAGCTGTCGTGTACAAAAACTTTCACAATTCAAACAATGAGCCCTGGTACTTTCTCCTCGTTCGAACTCTTGTTGACTAAAATTGGTCATTCCAACCCATTTTATTGTATTGTAATTTACCGCCCTCCTGGTGTAAATGATTTTAACATCCATATCAATGACATTACTGACAACTTGGCTGTTAATTTTCTAAATGTCACTGAATCTTTTAACTTTATCCAACATGTGTCTGACCCTACGCACAATAAGGGTAACACTCTGGACCTTGTTTTTACGTTAGGTTTAAACATCGATAGTGTCCGCACCGAGGGATTGTCTGTGACAGACCATAAGTGTGTACTTTTTAACCTATCTTTTAAGACTGACTGTTTACCCAGTAAGCGAGTGAAGTCCTCGCGTATCATAAATCGCTCAACAATAGAGAAATTATCTACTGCCTATGACAATAGTATAGGCCTAGTGCACAAGTCTCCTCATGATGATGTTGAATGTTTGGTCCACCATTTTAACTCGCATTGCTCTGCTATTTTAGATGATGTCGCTCCTCTGAAAACCCGAACTGTCCCCTCTGTCAATGTATCCCCCTGGTTAAACGAGGACATTCGTTGTTTTAGGCGCAAATGTCGGAGAGTGCAGCGCCTGTGGAAATCCACCAAGCTCCAGGTCCATCGCATCTATCATAAAGAGCTTTTAACTGAATTCAATAGCATGGTCAGGGATGCGAGGGCCTCCTATTTCGCCAATCTTATCTCTACCGGTAGGCAAAATCCCAAAGTCCTATTCGACACCATCAGTAATATCGTTAGTCCGGCGTCCCCAGCTGTTCCTATTTTTTCAGATAAGGACCGCAGTACTTTTCTTTCATTTTTTGTGGACAAGGTGGCTGATGTTAGGTCTAGCATCATCCCCTCTTCCTCCCCCCTGTCCAACCCGGCAGGCAATTTTGAGCTGTTTTTCTCCCATCTCCCTGCAAGACTTAACTGAGCTAGTTAGTTCCATGAAAACGTCCTCCTCTCCCCTAGACATTTTACCAACGTCCATGTTGAAAGACGTGCTGAGACCCATTGGCCCAAGTCTTGTCACTATTATCAATAGCTCGCTGTATCCCCTATTATTTTAAGCAAGCAGTTGTACACCCCCTCCTAAAAAACCCCAACCTTGACCCATCATTACCCAAAAACTATAGGCCCATTTCCAAGTTAGCTTTTATTTGTAAAGTCTTAGAAAAAGTCATTGCCAAACAGCTCACTGCTGCATTGAATAACCACAACTTATTTGATAAATTCCAGTCTGGTTTTCGCCAGAAGCACTCTCAGAGACTGCTCTTCTCAGAGTCTCAAACGACATTACGATGGCCTCTGATGCTGGTGAATGCTCTGTTCTGGTGCAGCTTGACCTCAGTGCAGCATTTGACACCGTAGATCATCAAATTCTGATAGACAGGCTAAGAGGGTGGGTTGGTATCTCTGGGAGCGCCCTTGACTTCTCTCTTATCTCTCAGATAGGAATTTCTCTGTGGCCGCTGACCCTTATAGGTCTGAGTCCACCGCCTTATCCTGTGGCGTGCCCCAGGGCTCTGTTCTGGGTCCGATTCTGTTTGCTCTGTACATGCTCTATACATGCTCCCACTCGGTCAACTTATTGGCAAATATAAAGACATCCAATATCACTGCTACGCGGATGATATCCAGTTGTATCTTTCTTTTAAACCAGACAGGATTGACAAACTCGTATTGCATGATTGTCTGTCTGCAATTGAGGACTGGATGTCTAGCACAAGGATTCTTGTGTTTTATGAATCCTTGTTTAAGTGGTTCAAGCTTCTAGTTTAATACTTGTAAGGTTACTTATTGGCTTACTGTTGTGCACACCAATGGTTGATATCGTGTGGTCCCCCCCCCCCCCCCCCCCAAAAAAAAAAATTACTGACTGCGCCTGGTGTTTGAATTCGTATTTACCTTTTAGGTTTGTTTTAACGCACTTGTTTTAAGTTGGAAAATGCACTAATGTACGTCGCTCTGGATAAGAGCGTCTGCCAAATGACTAAAATGTAAATGTAATGTAGCAACTTTCTTCAGCTGAATGCTGATAAGACTGAAGTATTAATTATTGCTGCGGACAATACTGTCGCCAAGGTTACAAACTGTATGGGGTCCCTAAACTCGAATGTCTGCTGAAGCCTAAGAAATCTGGGTATTATATTTGATCAGGCTATGCACCTTGATAAACATATAAAGTCCCTGTCGCGGACATGTTTTTTCCACCTTAGAAACATTGCGAAACTGCGGTCTATTGTATCACATTCAGAGTTGGAGATGATTATTCACGCCTTTGTCTCATCACGCCTTGACTATTGCAATTCACTCTTTACCTGCCTTAGTAAGTCATCCCTGGACCGTCTACAGCTGGTCCAAAATGCCGCGGCCAGGCTCTTGACCAGGTCCAGGAGGTCATGCCATATCACCCCTATTTTAACCTCCTTACACAGGCTACCTGTTCATTTTAGAATCCAGTTCAATGTCCTGGTGATCACATTTAGAGCCCACCATGGCCAGGGACCTGCATATATCAGTGACCTACTCCACCCATATGTTGCTGGCAGGTCACTGAGGTCGTCAAATCAGGGCCTTTTAGTTGTCCCCCGCACTAGGCTAAAAACAAAAGGTGACCAAGCTTTTAATTTTGTAGCGCCGAACCTATGGAATGCCCTTCCGCAGGATTTAAGAGCTGCGGCTTCTGTTGACATTTTTAAAAGACAGCTAAAGTCTCACCTTTTCAGACAGGCTTTTGTTTAGTTGTATGTGTTTGTGCTTTTATGCTTATGTCCTGTTTATTTATTGTGCTTTTGATGCTTCTGATGTTATCTGTTGTTTTCTGTGTGTTTTTTAACTCTGTGAGGCACTTTTTGACTCTGTGTCTATGAGAGGTGCTATATTAAATAAACCTTACTTACTTACTTATCCGGAAGTAGCCTAGGTCTTAACACAGACTCGTCATGACAACTGAGAGGAGCAGGACACTGGAGGCAACTTAAAAGAGGTTTTGGTTGGCGCTGCGGTGGTACAACGGTAAGAGCGCCGACTTTCAGTCGGTGCAGTTGTGCTCCGAGGATCGGGGTTCGCGCCCCGGTCCTGCCAGATCCGAGCATGGCCGGCGCCCTGTGGGAGCAGCAATTGGCGGCTGCTTCCGGTTGGGGGGAGGGGCTCGGAGAGAATCGCTGCACGCATAGCGGCCCTGGGCGGGCTGGAATCACGGTCAGGAGCTAGGAGGAGTCGCGCACTGAAGAGCCCCCTCCCCCCACCCGGAAGCAGCCGCCAATTGCTGCTCCCACAGGGCGCCGGCCATGCTCGGATCTGGCAGGACCGGGGCGCGAACCTCGATCCTCGGAGCACAACTGCACCGACTGAAAGTCGGCGCTCTTACCGTTGTACCACGCGACGGCCCCTACTGTCCCACTGTTTAATGGTAAAATCCCAATCTCATTGTGTGATCTTCGTCTTAATAGTAGCTACATTACTAAAATAATGTGGTTCTGTATTAAGACTTGTTGCTATGGTGGAGGCCATTATGCCTAGCCTATAGCCGTCTTTTAAAGAAACTGCCAAACACGCTTATTTTGAAGTAATTTCTACGCCCAGATGTCTGTGACCCAACAATATCAAATGACTCTTGATATCTGATTTTCTGTTACTGCTACAAATGATACTATAACCTCTCTGCATTTGAATGGATCTCTATGGGAATTGGGGGGGTGGAACTAGATTTAGCTGTAAATTATGCTGGAACAGTATGGAATACATGGTTGGCTAAATGGCTATAAGTCATCGAGCGTCTGAGGTAACCAACAAACCTCAAACCATCACTCTGCTGCCAGATATGCAGTAGATATGGATGGATCACTTTAAGGGTTGTTTCTGCTGACAAATTTCCCTATTGAACTCTATGGAAAAATAATTTGGGAGAAGAAACCCTTCAAGTTATCCATCCATGGCATGCAAATATTAAAACTTATTATACATTATGTTAAACTCTCCAATATTTTTTGATGCCCGAATATTGGGGGGACTATGTACAAAAGGTTAGATAATTTCTAAACGGTTCATCTGATATGGATGAAAATACCCTCAAACGCAGTCTGCAGCTCTGAACCACTTTTCTACAGTCTACAGTGGGAACGAGGCGAACTGAGTGGATGGAGCAAAGCAAGTTGATTGACAGATTGTGCTCGTTGGGAAATCGGTAAATATATATGGAAATAAATAAGTAAATTGGAAAATATATATGGAAAAAATAAATTAATTTAAAAATAAATGTAATAACTTGAATTAATTGCACATACATTTACATTTCTATATTTATTCTCAGATTTATTTATTTATTTCCAAATTATTTAATTTATTCATTTTTATATTTCCACATTTACTCATTTATTCTTTTATTTATTTATTTGTCATTGTGGCACTCTCAGTGTTCCATACCAAAGGGCATCAGTTTCACTCAGGCACAAAGACTGGATTAAGGGTATTACTATTCAACCCATCTGAAACTTGAACACTGCACTGAAAGACAACAATCTTTGTGGGTGAGAGTGTATGTGTTTGAGTGCCTGATTATGTATATGTTGCTATGTGTGTGAATGTGTCTGTGTACAAATTCTGTATGTATGTGTCTGTGTGTACTTCTATGTATGTGTGTGTGTGTCTAGGTACATGAATGGTATGTGTGTATGTTTTTCTAGAAAGGAATTGTTTTCTAGAGAAGAATCTCTCCAGTCCTGCATTCCTCAATCTATTTGGTTGCTGACTCAAAGAGAATGCTTGACTGAATCCTCAAAGCAGCCTATCCGGTGGTGAGGGTATCAAAGAATTTTGTGTTGTAAGCCTTTTCAATGCGTTCTACACAATGGCAACGTGATTGTGTGAATTTCCTGTCTTTTTTGGCTTCTGGCCACCATTATCTCTCTTCAAATGCAGGTTTTGAGGGATCACGGGCCTATACTGCAAATACCACACTGCATGCAATTTAACATTAAAGGAGCTATATGTAACAAATTTACTGTACTAAATCATAAAATGACCATGATATGTCATCAGAGATGAAGGAAACATGCTAAGTCTAAATACTGGCTTCTCCGACAACAATGCTACAGCCAGTATGTTCTCCTTTGAAATTTCCATTCGGGGTTGGAACGTCTGTATTTGTTTTGCCCTGTGTGATTCACTATTCTCCGAGTTGACTCCGCCCACTGCCATTACGAACAACCAGATGTACTCCAGCACTCCGACAGCCGACTTACGAATGGCTAAGCTAAGTTCTATGAGGGGGCCGTTTAGGCCATAATTCATGTTGGACCTCTCACATACATATATTCTCTCTCTCACATGACATATATTCTCACTCTCACATACATATATTCTCACTCTCACATACATATATTTTCACTCTCACATACATATATTCTCACTCTCACATACATACATTCTCACTCTCATATACATATATTCTCATAAGAGAATGTATGTATGTGAGAGTGATAATATACAGTCAAGCCGGAAAGTCTCCCCACCCCTTTCATCTTCTCCTGAATCCTGAATCCTAAAATCGACTGTAACTCGCTTAATTCTCAACTAATTTTCGTGAAATTTGGCTTTTTATAAACGTGATAAATGTCCGCATAACACGTTAATCTGAATTCCAAATTTCTCAGAACAGCTATGTATTTGTAAAACGCCCTTTAACTATTATGCATACGTTGTCAAAATGTTGTCAGAGCTAATGGTGATTTTATTGTTTAAAGCTGCTAGAAAGCAGTAGAGGTTGGTTCTTTATTATCTTGGTAGCTCTGATTATTATAACCGTATTAGGCCATAGCTGCAAATCTTGGATGTAGTTTTAATCGCAAATGGAGAGCGACTTTACAGCTTTCCAGCTTGGAAGCAAAGTAGTGGAAGTCTGATCGCCGAGCTAACAAAGAGGCGTCCTGTGGCATGGGTATAGGCTGTAAGACGTAAAAAAATATTAAAACATTTCCACATCCGTTGTGCTCACGGCATATAGCCTACATAATATGACAATGAGCATAGTGGATTCTAATGGAAAACCGCAAGTGTACCTAGAGTGTAATATGTTGTGTGAAATGCAATACACGATGTACAATGAATACAATTCTGAATGTCTTTATTTAGCAAAAAAGAAATGACTTGCATGAAATGTACAAAATGGATAATATAATTTGTTTGGGGTAGTAGTAGCCTACAATGAAGTTCACAGTGCAACTGGTAGTAGGCTTACCACAAGTGGCAGTGATACATTTCAGTAATATATTCCATTCAAGTAATTTAAGAAAAACGATTGCAGACATAAATCCCTGTGGGATAAGTTGAAAGCACAAGGTACATAATAAGTAAAAATAGAACCAAGAGCTGAAAACGCCCAAAAACTTGAACAATTAAGTGCTTCAATAGGCACAACATAGAACATAATTATGTGGTCAGTCTTTCTTTAAGGCTTCACCGTTGGTTACAGTTCTGTTCCACTCTTGTTTGCATGTGTGACAAAACCAGGGGTCATTTGCATCAGGTGCATGAGTCCAACACAATTAAGGTGGTTACACCTTAACATAACATAAGGTGTCACCTTAACATAACAGCTAACGTTACCGTTAATGTTTATAGTTTGCGTGTCTGCAAAAAGGCCGATAATACCCACAACGCAACGCTGGTGTGAAGTCGTGCCTGTATACAGTACCGTTTGTTTTTACACAGATCTTGACCGCCCTAATTTGGCGACCGTGAAGATTTTAATAGGGGCAACTGAGGTATCTATGTTTGTATATCTATGGTACCAGTCAGCTTCTGAGCCAATCACAATTCCATAAACTAACTTCCTTCCGTTTCATGTAAGTGCCTTCCGTTTCATGTAAGTGACTTCCGTTTCATGTAAGTGCCTTCCATATATATATATACTTTCTCTCACATACATACATTCTACTCTCACATACATATATTATCACTCTTACATACATACATTCAGAATATATGTATGTGAGAGTGAGAATATATGTATGTGAGAGAGAATATATGTATGTGAGAGTGAGAATGTATGTATGTGAGAGTGAGAATATGTATGTGAGAGAGAGAATATATGTATGTGAGAGAGAGAATATAAACTCCTCAAAAAAAGTTTGGAAACGTTATTTCGGTCGATTATTCCTCCCCTTTAATAATACCAATTGGTATTGTATTTTATATCGTTGGAAAGCCTGATTAGGCACCTTTACAACGAGGTACAACTTGTAAGGATCATGCATTCGTGGAATGAGCAACACAGCTAACCGTGTGGGTAGCGGCCCAAAAAAATGTGCCAAAATCCCCTGCAATATTCTTCTGTTGGTATTCACTCTCGTTTTGAGCTTCAAGTGCTGGCAGGTGCATGCCAGTCACAGGTGTGTGACTGGCACCTGATTGGCACCTAATTGACAGCACTTCTGTGCATGGGTCCTGCAACTTTGTTGAGTTTGTGTGTGCTCCAAGCATAAACATGCCACGTTTATCCCTTCAGGATAAGGCCCGTGCAATAGGGCAAGTGGAAGCTGGTGTTCCGGTATGCAGAGTGGTAGCATTATTTGGTGTCAGCCCTGGTACCATTCCCAAACTTAGCACCAAGTTCCGTGAGACTGATGAAGTCAAAGACAGACCACGAAGTGGCCGACCCAGGAAGACAACACCCCAAGAAGACCGGTTCCTCACCCTTGCTTCACTGAGGAACCGTAGGCTTTCTTCCAGAGATTTACAGGCAAGATTTGCACAACGGTACCACAGACAGATCTCTGATCAGACGGTGAGGAACAGACTGCACATGGCCGGTCTTCATGCTTATAAGGCTGCCAGGAAGCCTGCAATGACTGCCCTTCACCGTCAGGCCCGTTTGCGCTGGTGTCGACAGCACCGACAGTGGAACCTAAGAATGTGGGGCAACGTCATGTTCAGTGATGAATCAAGGTTCTGTCTGCGGAAGCTGGATGGCAGGATCAAAGTATGGAGACGGCGTGGAGAACGCTATGCAGATTGCTGCACAGATCGCGTGACACCTTTCAATGGGGGCAGTGTCATGGTGTGGGGCGGTATCTCTCTCACAGGCAAAACAGAACTTGTCATCATTGAAGGCAATCTCAATGCAGTGAGATATCGGAATGAGATTCTGGAGCCAGTGGCGATCCCATATCTCCAGAATCTGGGACCTAACTGCATCCTCCAGGATGACAACGCTCGCCCCCACAGAGCCAGGATCATCACAGAGTACCTCCAGAATTTGGGAGTGGAGAGGATGGAATGGCCTGCCGTGAGTCCAGACCTCAACCCAATTGAACACCTGTGGGATCAGCTTGGGCGTGCTGTACGTGCCAGAGTGACCAACGCAACCATGTTGGCTGACTTGCGGCAAATCCTGGTTGAGGAATGGGATGCCATCCCACAGCAGTGTGTGACCAGGCTGGTGACCAGCATGAGGAGGAGGTGCCAAGCTGTTGTGACTGCGTATGGATCTTCCACACGCTACTGAAGTCCCTGACAGTGTAAAATGAATAAAGTGTAAAAATGGCCAATATGTGTTGTTTTTTCCTTATTACTGTGGGAGAGTGCAATCATCCAATCCACCAAGCAACTCAAAACGAGAGTGAATACCAACAGAAGAATATTGCAGGGGATTTTGGCAAATTTTTTTGGGCCGCTACCCACACGGTTAGCTGTGTTGCTCATTCCACGAATGCATGATCCTTACAAGTTGTACCTCGTTGTAAAGGTGACTAATCAGGCTTTCCAGCGATATAAAATACAATACCAATTGGTATTAGTAAAGGGGAGGAATAATCGACCGAAATAACGTTTCCAAACTTTTTTTGAGGAGTTTATGTATGTGAGAGTGAGAATATATGTATGTGAGAGAGAGAATATATGTATGTGAGAGGTCCAACATGAATTATGGCCTAAACGGCCCCTCATAAAGTTCAACATTGTTTTCATTTAGCTAGCTAGCTAAAGATTTAAATATATATATGTACATAGTTACTAGCTAAACATACCACTAACGTTAGCTTATATCTGTGTGACTGTAAACATAGCCAGCCATGCATCTAGCTAACATTGACAGAGTTATAAAAAAATCCACATGAGCTGGTTTATAATTTGCAAACAATAAATAAATTGCAAACGTATACATTAGCTGATCAAGTAACAGTGTAGGACTTGTCGTCGCTTGTCATTGTCAAAATAGAATAAGACTCAAAATATAATGTTGCGCTCGGCTCATCTTGCGCTCGTGTTCGTTCACTTTTCAACCTGATATGAGAAGGTAGGGAGATATGCACTCAAATGAACATTCATTATCCTGGCCTAAAATGATTTTCCATTAAAAAAATGAATGACCATATTCAAATAAATTGCCACAGGTAACATGTTTAATTTCTAGTCTACTTTGAAATGGAAAATCATTTTGGGCCAGACTAAATCCATATTTATCTTAGAGCCTCCCGTCCTTCATGTCAGGTTAAAAATGAGTGGCCAAAGACAATTTACTCCTTTAACTCTATTTACTTTGGCCCTCCAGAGGCAATTTCCACTTAGTTTCTACTAGTTTTATTTAAATGTCAATATCTCAAAAAATATTCCCTGCTCCATGGTTTAAAGTTCGAACTGAAGAAGAAGCTGTATCATTCAGAAATGTGCAGAATAGCCTACATTTATTTTTCCTCTGGCTTCATAGAGAGAGAAAGCCTTGCCAACTCCAATGACTGCAATGTAACGGGGAAAAAAAGTGCAATGGCATTCTTTGAGCATCAGGGGGCAGTGCTGAGGCACTGCTAAACAGAATAGAATCTGGAAAAATACATGGGGCCCTATCTTACTCCGGCACTAACCCAAACGCAAGTGTCTTCGCTATCTTACACCCGGCGCATGGCTCATTATAACGCCTTGCGTTCACGTCGTTTAAATACCATGTATTCTTGCGCCCATTACAAGTGAACTGGGCGTGTTGGTTTTAAGATGAGGAGTGGCCAGGATTATTTTTGGCGTATTGCTATCTTGAGCCAGCAGAAAGCGCTTGTGCTAAAACCACCACAAACCTGGTCTAAAGTCATGTCGCAGTTGTTTACATGTTATTTTAACGGCGCATATAAGTGCGTCTACATAGGCGTGTGCACAACGCGCGTACACCCTCCTGTCTGTTACACACAGGGGCGCTCACAAGCATGACTAAAAATATCAAGATTGCAATGTGAAATATTATTGTGTAGGCTAGGCTATATAAAAAAATGCATAGTAATAAAAGGGTCCATAGGTCAAAGACCACATAGCTACCTGACCCTCAGCGAAAGGGAATGCCGAATTAAATTGCTTTCAGCCCACTCCATCAACATCCAGGTTACATGTAGGCTATAGACTATTCGCAATTATCCTGGATCAATTTATGACTTAGCCTATATTTGCCAATAATTCCTGTAATCTTCAGGGGGGACAATCTTCTGTTACGGGACCATGGCTATCCATTAAAAATGGCTTTCCATTTGCTGATAACACCTATATCAAGCCTAATGCGCGAATTGTCATTTACATAATGCGTGAATTGTCATTCAATGGAAAACTTGTGCACTGCAATAGACGGACATTTGAGTTCTGAAAATGCACTTTAATCAGATGTCATTACAATACAGCTCTCTAGGCCTACAGCCTGTAAGTAAATAGAATGGTTTTGACTGAAAAAAGTTCAAAACCTTGTCCTAGTTTTTGCATTTATTGTTTTTCAAATAGCTACAGCAGATTCGCTGTGCATAAGGTTTTTTCCATAGCCTACGGTTAAACAACGGAGATAAATGTCACCATGAATTTGAACCTTAGTATTCTTTGTCCTTCATATTTTTTAAATTACAGTGACCAGGTTTCCATACTCTCAGCTTATTAAAACCCAGCTGATTTCACCTGTTATTCCATAACTGAACAAAACTATTTTAAAGAGAACTAAGCATCTAATTAGAAACTAAAACAAATTTGCACAATTAATTTTATTGCCATTATCTGTATGTGCACTGCATGTTCTCTGTTTTCCCTGCTGTAAGTCACATGTTTCACGGTCTTCCTGGGAAAGTGGATTGTTTTAAAGCATTACGCTACGAGTAAAACAGGTTGGTCACATTTCCATAAACAGGACATTATAAAACAAGGGGAAATATGTGTGAACATATGGGTTGCCAACCTGACAGCTTTATTGTATTTAGTGTCATCATTAAGGCAAAATAACGGTATTTATGTTATTAATCAATATTACTATGCAGGTATCCTTATGAACTCTGGATGAAGCTTGAACTTCGAGAACTCCATGAGAATAGCCTCATGGAATTGATGTCTGACACTTTCATTGCATAATCAAATGAAATTCGTTGAACAAGCAGGCTAATTTGGCGTTTTCTAAGGTGAGACTGAAGCCATTGATAGCTTATTTTCAGCTGTTGCAGGTCCTTTTAACAAAATGTAACCGCATATATTTTGTAAAATGACAGCCCTGTCGGGAATTACCGGGAACTCTTAGGCTAATGGTTAGTCCGAATAATATTGATCATACTCCATTTAGCCTATTCCTTGATCGCACTAAACACGCATGAGCATGTCTGTTTCGCCATCAAGCAATCCACCAAGATGGAAAAACAGGCTTTTAAAGGGAATTGCATATGACATTTTGATTGGTTTATTGCATGTCACGCCCAAGACACACCTATAATAAATGAAGAGACTAGTTTCAGCCCATTTGGACGTTGCGCCGTGGTTAGCGCCCAAAAAACACACCGTTAAAATAGCAAAAGTGTACTTGGACACGCCCTAAATGGACTTTACGCCATGCGCTTAGACTAAGCACCAAGATCGCCAAGATAGAGCCCCTGGAGGTGAATGGAGCTAAATGCTATAAAATTATCATCAGTCGATTTAAAATACTGTGGGCCATCCATCTTGTTTTTGAATCCCACGTCCAAAGCGATCATGAATATTCATGACGAAATTTGCATAACCATAGAAAAAAAGATTTTTTTTCCCTAAACGGTTCAAGATTTCATTAATCTAATTGCGTAGAAAAGCATATTTTCTTATCTGATGTCTGATGAACTTTCTCCAACTTACAATAAAAAAATATTATCTCTTATTATTTGGGGATTTGGGTTTCTGGAAAAAAACTTCCATTGACCCCCATTCATTCTCCTCTGTTTAGCCCAGTTTTAGTGCTCATAGTCACCCCTAGAGGTGAAACACATTCATGCAGTTGGCATATCTCTGTACTATACAATCTCTGGTTCAATCTTGTTAAGCAAATAGACAATGGGGCATCGCTTGCTACGAGCTTGTCTTGTAGTCCAGTAAAAAGGGCAGCTCGAAACCTTTACAGAAAATTAGATGCATATTTTAGAAACACTATTTCGATCGATCCCACGTTCCTGAGTGGAGCATTTCTTCGCATTTTAGTAAAAAAGACGAACATTTTCTCAGTAAAATAGTGGTGACTGACAGCTTGATAATCCAATGAAATCTTTGCCGCCTCTTTTCTTTCACGCGATTGGTGTAAAGCTCAGTGGACCAGCCAATCAGAGTCTGATTACTATGGCAACGAGAACTAGTGTTTGTCACGTGGTACACTTAGCGCCCTGTCAGCTCCAAGGTGAAGTTGCCCCGAACCACTGCTCTAGGATCAGATTTCTCACCACAAATCCTAACCTTAACCATTACTAGAGGAAAAAATAACTGACCCTGGATCAGTGGCTAGGGGCAACTTCACCCAACACCGTGCTGTCAAACCCTCTTTGGCGCTGTCATGTAGCAAAATAATGGCATCTGGTGATGCAAAACGATGTTATGCGCATTGTGATGGGATTATCGGTGAAATAGGACCATTTATCACAACAACATGGACCACGTTCTTGCAATGTGCTGATGTTTGAAAGGATCTGTTGGGCTATCAAAGTGACATTGCACACATTTTCTTACACGAGCATGCACATCCAGGTGGTGTACCCGATGACGACGGGTGTCATAAGACTTGGTATTGGTATTTTACCGATGCCTCAAGCAGGCGAGAGCCAGAAAAGCAAAACAAAAGCATGCATCTTCATTGCCTGGTAAGTTACGCTATACAATGAGAGATGTCAATATAATACAACGTAGAATATAATACATAATACATTATATAGAACAAATTGTTTAATATATCATAAGTTATAATATACATGTTAAAATGCAAAGTAGCATATACAAATATGGGAAAGATTGAGGGCCCGTCAACGTGGCCCATCACAATGCGTATAACATCGTTTAGAATCACCGGATGCCATTATTTTGCTACATGACAGCACCAAAGAGGGTTTGACAGCGCGGTGTTGGGTGAAGTTGCCCCTAGACACTGATCCAGGGTCAGTTATTTTTTCCTCTAGTAATGGTTAAGGCACAGAACTATATACGTACTAGAAAGGCAACGTGGTCACGTGGTTCCATTCAGCCCTATTCAATTTGGTTCTTCCGCAATGGCACCGCCGCAAGATGGCTGCCATGGCCCGGAAATAGTATTACCGATGAGCTCTGCCATGTATTTCCAATGGAGCATTGTGAAAGTCAACAAAGTTGCCCCAGCGCAATCTAGGTATCAAAAGTTCACAATATGGTAATCAATAGAAGCAGGCAATCACATTTTACATTTTTCCCAGAGGCATGAGGCATGATTTTAAAAAACTCATCGCTGAGTGTTGAGTAGGCGCACTGAACTCTGATTGGTTCAGAACAAACCGATGAGATCTGGAATATGCTCACGTGGTAATCCTAGTTACATCACAGTACAATCACGTGAGGAGGCCTATACGCATTTTCGCCTCAAATGAAATCTCATCTCCACTGAACTATGGTGGTCAGCTTGCAAGGAGCATACAGCACGGTAGCTGACTGAAGGTTAGCTAACAGCTATCTTGTGCATAATAATGAAATGGTTTTCAAATGTGTAATATTTCTAAGGACAGACTTCACAACTAAAGATGCGTTACATTACTAGTAACCTGCCCCAGTGAACATGTTGAAAAGTTGATGTGTCGTGAAAAACCACCCAGATAGCTAGAGGATAGCGGGTCAGCGGACGAGTTGGCCGGAGTAGCGTTCGCTGGTGCAGTGGGCTGAGGGCTCCGCTCGCAGACCCACCCGCTGCTAACTCAACAGACGCAATCCTCCAGCTTTACTAACATTGCCCCAGTGACGCTTGATGAAAAACGACCATTACATTACATTATAGGCATTTAGCAGACGCTCTTATCCAGAGCGACTTACACAATTTCTTATTACATTTATCCATTTATACAGCTGGATATATACTGAAGCAATTCAGGTTAAGTACCTTGCTCAAGGGTACAACGGTAGTGTCCTACCTGGGAATCGAACCTGAAACCTTTCGGTTACAAGTCCAGTTCCTTAACCATTATACTACACTGCCGACCATAGTAACGTTAGTCCTAGGATGTAGCCAGGCTATATCCGGGTAAAACTGGCTAAATTAGGGATAAATTTAATTAAATGGACATGTCTGTCAACCAAAATTTACACCCCTCTCGACAATGCATATGACGGCCTAAAGGCTAGCTTGTTGGCTAAGCCTGTTTTGTTCACGTACAGCTTCGAACAACATAATGTCGACATTAATCAAAGTTTGTTAATAACACTAGTTAACGAGATGGCTATTAAACATTTTAGTAACTATTTGCGGCTCATTTATCTGAATTTGCATTGTGGTAAGGCTGTGAGGCGATTTCAACAAGGTAAAGTTAGCCCACGAAGCCTTCAACATTAATCTATAACGTAGACACAATAGTTCACCATAGTTCATTATATCAGTCCGACATGGACATTCCTATACTTCAAAATAGGCTAACGTAAAATTTTCACAGTGGCCATTTCCATCACGATGTCTCATAATTTAGGCTACACCCCACGTTAGCTAGCCGCGCAAGGCTGGTTCACGGAAAGCTTAAGAGAGCGGTCGGGACTCGGGATCTACCGGTATAGCTTGCCTATTCCACGGACGGCGGATTAAGCAAAATAAACAAGTGAACGCAATAATCATTATTTATGTGAATGTAATCATACACATAACGTTAATGTATCTATGTATTTATTGTTTTGGTTTTCACATAACATCGATTGTTCACTGGGTCTGTGGTGGGCGCTGGACTGGAAAGAAATGTTTTAATATGAAGGTTGGTCAAACATTAGCCGTTTATATGTTTCACCTTCAATCCATGGCGTTTAGAAATAGCCTATATTTTGTCTAGCAGCATGACACAGTACTGCATTATGTGATAAATGTTAAAGGCCAACGTGGAAAGTTATTGTGGCGTTTACCATTTTATGTTGCTCTGTAGCTATGTTGATGTGTGCAGCACTCTCTCATTGCTCAAAATAAATCAAACGCATTAAGGAACTGAAGTTGAGCATCAAAGCCAGATAATGTTATAGCTACTGCACTTTAAGACAGGGTTCAGTCTTAGGACCAAAATTATTTATACTATATATTAATGACATAGTCAAAGTATCTGACGTCCTAAAATTAATTTTATTCGCGGACGACACAAACATCCTCTGCTCTGGAATTGATCTTAATCAAATGGTCAAATTAGTTAACAATGAAATGTCAAAGCTTCACACGTGGTTTAATATTAATAAATTATCACTAAACCTTTCAAAGACAAAATTCATATTATTTGGGAAAAGAGGCCTAAAGGAAAACATAAACTTAAAGGTCAATGGTACCAACATTGAACGAGTGAACGAACACAAGATTCTGGGGGTTACGGTAGATTGCCTCCTGACATGGAAACCACATGTGAAGCTAGTTCAATGTAAGTTGGCCAAAAGCGTGTCTATTTTGTGGAAAATGCAGAAATTACTCAATCAACATTCACTTAAGACAATTTACTCGGCACTCATAACACCCCACTTTCATTACTGTGTCGAAGTGTGGGGTCACACTTATAAAGACACTACAGAGCCGCTGTTTAAACTCCAAAAAAGGGCACTGAGAGTTGTATATTGTGTCCCATATAGAGATCACACTAATGATTTGTTCATTAAGGCAGTTTCTCAAGTGGCATGACATAATTAAGTATAATACCCTACAAATATTATTTTTAGCCTCCAAAAGTCTTTTACCAGTAAATATACAGGATTTATTTTTAAAGAGAGATAACATACACAACTTGAGAGGAAACATGATTTATAAACAAAAATCGATAAAGTCTACACTCAGAGGTCATTCTGTATCTATTGTGGGGGTTAAGCTTTGGAACAGTTTACATGATGAGATTAAATCGTCTACGAATTTGAAGGTCTTCAAGAGTAGGATAAAATGTATGATGGTAGAAAACTACCAAATATAAACAATAGTGGGTTATCAAGAAATGAAAACAATGTCACGATGTGCAAAAAACATTGTAAGCAGTTTCATCATAAAAACGAAGAAACGGACACAATTATTTGGACATTATCTGAACAATATTCTGGACTGTTTGCTGTTGAAATGAAACAAATTGTTTTGACTAATGTATGACATGTACATTTAAATCCGACTTATTTGGACTTTAATATTTGGTTTATTTTATTTTAGCTTATTTTTTCTAAACCCATGCATTTACAGTGCTAGCATTTCTCAGAACGGACTACAGACGGCGCCATCTTTTCACAGGCCATCCATTACGTAGTGCTCTCGGGTTTTTGTGGAATTGTAGTTCTAAACTATTAGTACCAATAACTAAAAAAATACTAATCCTATTGACATGGGGCTTAACATTTATGTTCAATATAGCATCAGTTAAAATCCCAATTGATCATCTAATTGAATCATCAAAGTATCAAATGATTAAGCATCAAACGTTTTATTCAGGCCCTTCTGTTAGAGCTTGAAGGCTGGCTCTGACATTATTTATGAAAGACTAGTTAGTTGATCATCCTGTTAAATATCTACCCGATATGTCTATTGGTTCCAGAATTATTAATAAAGCATTTGAAGTTTGGCCAGTTTTGCCCTTCTAGGGGGCGCTACTGAGTCCCCTGGGGTGTCAGGGCAAAATAATTGACATATGTTACTCTCCAGGTCAAGGTCCTTCCAAAAATGTCTTTAGTTTTGTCCTACGGCAAAGGTTAATTTTCACCTCTGTCTGGCTACAGCCTCTTTGAGGTGTAGTTTCTGAGACCCTTTGAGACTCCAGCCTGGATAAAATCAAGTCTTTTGATTTTTTGCTTATTTGGTGGGAAAAATCCTTCAAGGTATTGATGTTTTTCCTAATCACAGTCATACGTTTGGATTTGCGCTAGTGTAGACCTTATTTTACCTACCAAATACATCTGGATTGTTTTCATATGAGGGTTAGGGTTAGATAACATGCTGTTTTTGAAGCGCTTAAGCCCCTCCCCCAAACCTCCTGAATAGTCCTACATGGTCAGGATTATATAATGTTGTAGCCTCAATATCCCTCTGTTTACGGATGAAGTTTCCTACATATATCTCTGAAGATGACACTGTTATGAACTTGTAGGTGGCAGTCTCCACAGGTGATTTGTGGCTTATCCTTACCTTGGGTGATGAGTTGATAACCAGATGAACTAGCTCTGATACCCGTTGGAGTACACAATCACTAATTGGCCATTTAGTCGGCCCTATACGTACCTAATTAATGCGTGTGTGTGGTGTGTGTGCGCACATTGCGTGCCACCTGCTGGCTGCTGTGCACCAGACATACAGAGAGATACAGAGGTTTTCTCTTTTATGTGTTAGGTATAATTTTTTTCTAAAATTCTACTTTTTCTAAAATTCGTACATCTAGTATTCCGTGAGCCAGTAGGGTTGGTCGGTACCATCTGAGGGGAATAATGCTCATAGTGATTTTTGGCAAGGTATACATCTACAGTTATAAAATATGTGATAGCATTGTTTGGACAGCACCATGCCTGGGTTCTATCAGTGTGTGAAAAATCGGACGAGAAAACAGAACATTTTGGATAAGTGCTTTGTAAACTTAAAGCCTATGATGCCACGTTTTTGATCTGTTATTGTCTGTCAATACCTGTTAATATTTTATTTGCCAACTGCAATAAAAGTCTTTGCACTATCAACTCCATATCAAAACTATGCAAATAACGGCAAATAACTGTACAAATCATAGTATTTCGGGCAAAACATACAACAGTGTTTGACACATTTATACCAGTCAATCGCATTGAAAACGAACTGGGTTGAACCTGACACCAGGGTTGCCTGTTCGGTTCGCATTTATTATGCTACGAACTGCGTCCACAAAACAACAGCTTGTTCACGGTAGGCTACTAAGGGATGTTCTCCATCGACGTCCACTCAAAAATACAGCGTGTCTCCCTGTCCCAAGCATAGACTGTATAAAAATAGGTCCGTTTTAGACCAATAATTGTTGTCTCCCCCTTCTGGTCCCGCCCCTCCGAGTGAGGGCAGTGAGAACCATATAGAACCTATCTATGCCAGTGGATCCCAGGACTCAACCTGTCCCTCTGATTGGTCCTGAACAAATGTTAATACTCTGTCCAAACGACACAATATTTTAAAAAATCAGCACATGCAGAGGCATTAGATTGTAAATCCCACGCAGCTAGACCAATGAGGGAATAGCACGGAGCGAAGGTTTAAGCGTGATATTTTCCGCTGTTGCTGTGGGAAAAGGTAAGAGTTTTGAAATGTTACTGTTCTTACAACCGGATGAGACTGCTTCTTTAAATTTGCGGGATCAGCTAGTAATTGGCCATGTGTCAGAGGCAATAGTACCACTTTGCCTCCCGCTCTAAGTCTGGTCTGCTGGCTGACCCCAGCTTATCCAAAAAGGCAGCCTGTGTATATTATATTGACTGTCAGCCACCAACGCTGATTCTATACTCATATGTATCTGACTCCAATTTAATTATTAGTATCTAATTGCAATGTAGAATTTATAGTTGATTTGTTAAAGTACTCTCATACTCTTGAACCTGTTCTCTGAACTGGATGCGCTGGTTCCACCGGGTGCTACATACGGCCGTTTATGTACACCACTCACGGCTGACTAGATGTCTGCATTTATCTCAGAGGTTGTGGAAGAGGCCACTTCATTAGGTATAGCCTATCCAAAAAGACTCAGGGACCTGAGAAGATAATATTGGCAACACCCGTTCTCAACATGTATAAACGTCATGCAGAGATGATCTAACTTAAGACATAGTTCTACAGGTGCAATACTCCGTGATACATTAAGCTTAACTAGTCAATCTCCCTAGATCAACAGAGGGGGTAACCCAGACTGAGGAAATTAATCAACTCATTGCCATGTTAACAGAGATAGAAGGTCTTTTTCAGAGAAACCACACAAATCAAGTTTAACCGTTTACCAGGTAGGTTCTTTACTTTAAAATAATCAGTCATGGTTACAAGTTACAACACAACATATTCAAAATAGAGTATAGAAGTAAAATACTAAGTCATACCTGGCAATCGCTACACACAAGACACAAAGTGAGATGTGCGGGAGAGTCTGGCTACAGCTTCTCTGTTTCCTATGCTTATAAGCCCAAATTCTGTGTTTGATCTGGCTGCGGACGGTCGTAAAACCATAAACTGGCCAGAGGGCTAATATTGCACTTTTTGTCCCCCCTCCAAGGGGGGTTGGCAGAAAGAGTTTCCTGTGGTATAATTCCACAGCGGCAGTTTACTCCTGAGTTATGAAATATATATTTCCTCCATGTTGACCATTTAGGAAATATAGGCCATTGCACCACACACACCAAGACCATAAAAACGATATCAAACATGAATAGGTCTACGTTCGTGTTGTCATGAGACTCCCATCTCTGCATAGTTTTCAAATGTGATTAATATTAATGCCACAAACAGTCCCAGGATTCCTGTTGAGAACATTACATTATACCCTAGTTTCCCCTGTTCAGTCAGGTACATTAACTGTGTGTATCTACTCATGTAACACTTAGAAACTGAACAATATATACTTATTCCTCTGGAAAAAGAGTGTATAATGTATGTTCCAGTGTCAGGACTATTTCCAGTATATACTGTACAATGTAGCATAAATATTCATCACATTTTAAGGTTTTAGGCTTTTTAAGACCAAAGCAGTCTGTACAGTCTGTACCTTATTATTATTAGGTATTATTTGAATGAAAGGGATGTGGCCTGCCTCAGTGACGTCAGGTGGGAGCAGTCTTGCATTGTCCGTGCGCGGGAGGTTCAAACAGACCAGGGTCTCTCCCAGGATCATAAAATCCTAGGACATTCTTGGACGCCATATACCTTAGGCCAGATGGTCCCAGTAAACATCCCGGCACCAGACGCGTGACTTTACGGCTCTCAAAGATTACAAAGATTGTCACTTACCGTGTTCTCTTTAGGTGCCCTGGGGTGTCAAATCCTGTCTTACAAGATGAAGGAAAGGCACCTATTGCAATTAGACTTTTTTTGTGGGAAAAATGTATTGACTGAGTATTTTGACCACATTGCTGCCATTGACTTACATGGTGAAAGACCTATAGTGGAGCCAACCGCAGTGGCGCTAGTGAGCAACGGCACCAGGAAGTGAGCTTCAAAACGAAAACCCAGTCTTGGCCCCTTCGTATATAGTTCTGTGGGTTAAGGTTAGGATTTGGGGAGAGAAATCTGATCCTAGAGCAGTGGTTAGGGGCAACTTCACCTTGGAGCTGACAGGGCGCTAAGTGTACCATGTGACAAATTTGGCTGGTCCACTGAGCTTCCGCGTTTTTTTACACCAATCGCATGAAATAAAAGAGGCGGCAAAGATTTCATTGGATTATCAAGCTGTCAGTCACTGTTATTTTATTGAGAAAATGTTTGTCTTTTTCACTAAAATGTGAAGAAATGCTCCACTCAGGAACGTGGCATTGATCGAAATAGTGTTTCTAAAATATGTATCTAATTTTCTGTAAAGGGTTCGAGCTGCCCTTTCCTCTGGACTACACTGTTTCTGATTTTTCCCAATTTTTCTCCCAATTTAGTAGCCAATTGCATCCCTATTCTAATTCAATTGCCCCGTGTAGCAACCGCTAGAGAATCACCGCAACACAACCCTGTCAGCCGGCGGTAGGACGGGAGGGCGCCACGTCCTCTTCAGTGCGCGACTCCTCCTAGCTCCTGACCATGATTCCAGCCCGCCCAGGTCCGCTATGCGTGCAGCGATTCTCTCCGAGCCCCTCCCCCCACCCGGAAGCAGCCGCCAATTGCTGCTCCCACAGGGCGCCGGCCATGCTCGGATCTGGCAGGACCGGGGCGCGAACCCCGATCCTCAGAGCACAACTGCACTGACTGAAAGTCGGCGCTCTTACCGTTGTACCACCGCAGCGCCAGAAATCGATTTCTGAAGCTCGTAACAAGCGATGCCCCATCGTCTAAAAGAAGGTATTTCTCGTGTTTGAACTGTAATCATGGTAAAACCAAAGATTCTCTTCTCGATCTCCCCTAACACGTGCTGTGAGAATCTGCATACCTCTGCACACGATGGACAGCATACATACGCAATGTTTGGGGGGATATGGCGACACCGTGACCGAAAGGCAGAAAATTTTTTACGGAGATTTCCGATTTTCACCCTGAGCGTTATTTTACGCATTCTTGTGCTCATACATGTGGCCCCAGGTGTCAGAATACAAAACGGATAGCTGTGATCACCAGTCGCAGGCATCATCTCATTTTTAAAAGTTAAACTGTGAACACGGATCTGGGATCAGTTTTCGATGACACTTACATAATTAATTTGACATAGAACTGACCAAAGGTCAGGACTAGCCTCAGCCCAATTCTTTTGACACTTTGGTAGTGACATATTTGCATATTTGTTGTAGGGCAGACCAAGCGCTTCATTTTTTTTTTTAACAACTTGACGTGCACGTGAGAATAAGTCAGCTCATAAGGTGCATTCATTCTGACAGGAAATATTTTATTCGAAATAGCATGGGACCCCCCCAAGTTCAAATGTCTCTATCTTATGGGGGGTCCGGGACCCCCCACCCTCCCCTCAATTCGAACACTGAGGAGCTGTGGATAATGAATAACTCTAATAAGCCTCTTCAGTGCCGCTCCAGCTTCCACATGTTCCGTGTGCTTGTTTTGTTTACATGTTGTTCACAGTCCAACCCGAAAAGTGTGTAACTTGAAATAAACTCGTCGATCAACACTGCTGCAGCTATTTTGGGTGGCCAGAGATAAGACTGCGTGTTTTGTTGTCTATTCTGTGTTTTGTATAGGGTAGGCTAAGTTTATAGCCTACGAGCAACATAAATCCATCCTTTGTCCCAACTGGATATTTAAATAATTCGCAAATTGTGCAAATCAGTACAGACAATTTAATAGACAGGCTACACCTGTATATTCAGAACACACCATTTTTCTAAGTTTGCTCTTGTCTGTAGCTATTTTAAAATGTAGATGCCTGCCTTAATGCGACCTATGCCCATTCACTATCATTGCTTTATTACAAGCTAATCACTGTTGTTGATCTAAAACTGCTGTAGCCTATATCAATAGGCTTAACATAAGCCATTTTCACAGGTCTTTTAGTGCCTAGATTTTATAAGACGTCACTTTGCAATAGCTACCTTGCGTTTTCACCGAAATTACACCACTGATTCGGTCTTCAAAATATATTTAATACTCACCGAAATCAAAAAATTACTTTATAGAAAGCGGCGAAGTAAATCTTGAGTAATTTTCTATCTTCGGTGTTGTGTTTTTCGATAGAAATGTAAATATTCTCATGATGAATGATGCATTTATTTCCCACTTACTGGGTACGGGAAATAAAGTCACATGTAGGCTATTAGGCTACATCACTTAGATAGCTAAGATGTAAAATAACATTTACTGAATGTAGGCTGGTTATTGCATCCAAGCGGCCTATTGTAGCGGGACCATTGCAAAACAACTCAGTATATTAAACTTGATATCCGTAGAAAAATAGATTTTCTTAGTATTGTTGCACAGAATCGCACGTAGCTACGCAAGTTTCTAGTCAACCGCACATGACAACTCTTGCCAACAATGCACAAGGCTGAATGGAACGGCAGAGGAGCAAATTATCTTTCTTGCAAGACAACATAAAAATCAAGTAGGCTGTTATATTTAATAGTCGGCGTCTTTCGGTTTTTGGAGACAGCGTCCACGATTATTCATTCGGATATTCTGGGCATATCTCAGATTATTGTTCTACAATGTGCTTCTCTGTGTCATATAGACTTTGCAACAATTTAGTGAAGTAGCCTATTACAAACGATTACTATTCCATACACTTGCACTGTTCTGCACACCATTCACTTATTATTGTAATATAAATAGGAGCGTAGTGACACCCAGTGGACTTACTGTACTACTGCAAAGAAAAACATCAGTACAAGAGGGCTTTAACCCAATCGTGATAAATTTCAATCTCTCAATACAGTCGTCCACAGAGAAACCAAATTATATATAGGCCTATCAGTCGTATGCTTGAGGAAGTTCCTTAAATCAGATTGTTCAAAATACAATGCAGCTGGATTGGAACCAGTTATGATGAGATGAGATGAAAATGTAACTTTTTGGCCACGCACCCCATTGGTGGGCCATCAGAAGAAAGACACTTATGTTAGGTACTATTACCTATAGTTAAATGTGGTAGTGGATATTTCATTATTTGATATTTTGCATCTATAGGTCCTGGGGCTCTTGTTAAGGTCAGTGGAATCATGAACTCCAGATAGGTACAAGACGTTTTAGGCAAAAATCTGGTATTGTAACCAGCACACAACTGGCTGAAATCACACAGTGACACACAGTAGGCTAGCATGACAAGTAGATTTGTTATTACACAAATAAAGATTTTGAACAGAGCATATCTTTGTTTCATCATTTAATTAATACAAAAGGCTGGTATTTCAAAGCCAGCCAAATTGTGGGGTTTTGATCAGTCATTTTCACAGTTCTGAAACAGAGGAATGGGACACAAACGCGCACGCACACACATTTTCACAGTATGTTATCCCCAGACTCAGACTGTAGAATCTTGGTATTCTGGTCATTGTCGTCCTCGTGCGGGTCGATGAGGGGCAGGGGGTCATAGTGGCGGCGGTACATTAATCGGTTCACAAGTGTGATAATGAACATCTCCAGTATCAGCAACTGCTGGCTCATCACTGCAGAGAAAACACACATGGTTAAGGCCTAATAAAATACAGCAACACTTGTTTTTGTTATAACCTATTTCGTTCCTCCGACCATTAGGGTCGTCAACCACGAATGAACCTTCTAGGTGCCAGATGCATTGAGACTCTTATACTAACATTTGTCATGGACATGACCCCCACATAGTGACATAATTCCTCCCTATAAAGGGAGGCAGGTCAATGCGGAAGACCTCTTCTTTTTCTCGCCGATGCAGAGTAAGACGTGAGACTGTTTGTGTCTTGTGCTATCCCTTGCGCCTTGTGACTTCGGCCAGAGCTACGATTCTTTTCGTCATCCACTGGTAGCATTGCTACTAATATACTGATATTATTCTGTGGTATTTGCTAGCGCTAAACTTTGCTATTGTTTACGTTTAGAATATGATGCGGCTAAGCACGCGGTGCTGCCTCGAGTTCAACCGGCGGCCCACAATATTTTCCGGGGTCAGGTATACATGTGTCCTGGACCCCACTCAGTCAGGGATGCTGAGTCATGAAACGCGGGCCTCCTGTAGAAGTGCGCCGTTTTAGTGTTGCCTCCCTCCGAATGGCTCAGGGGCTTTTATTCAAGCTATTTCCTGTTACGGTAAAAGGACATCTCCTCTGACCAGTCCTGGACCTGAGGGGCCGGAATTGAGACGCGTACTTCCACATTCCTATCGGAGTGGAGCATCATCGTCTCTCGTGCTTTGCATTCCAAGGTCAGGCATGTCAATTCAATGTCCTCCCATTCTGACTTTTCTCTGGCGCCCTGTGTATTCACCCGCGGTAGGAGCACTGGCCTATTACTGCTCCGACTGACAGGGTTAATAAGCCTGCTGAACCTAGTCGTGCAGTATGGTGCTCTCGCACACTGCCCAGTTATTAGGACACATCTCCAGTTTGGGCATCAATGTCAATTATGGCAAGAGCCAGCAAATGCCAAGTTAGTCCATCAATTATGAGACTGCTGCTCGATTCAAGGGGCATGAAGGCATCTTTGATGCCCTGCCTCATAGCACGGTGCACGACGTCATGCGTCGGTTCCAAGTGAACATGGTCCTCAAAATGAGGGTTATTACAGGCATTTGGCCTGTTTGTGGCTGCCTCAGCAGTCGTGCCTCTCAGCTGGCCAGCTTAGGGATTGTGGTTGCGACCACATCAGTCGGACCACATCAATGTGCTCGAAATCCGGGCAGTTTTCTCGCACAGAGGCACTTCTTGCCTGTGCTCCGGGAAAACGTGATAGTGAGGTCGGTGTTACCTCGGCAGTTTATCACATAAACCACCAAGGTCTCCGCCACAAGGTGGAGTTGGTATGGGGACGGTTCGGCCGTGCCAGTCAGACCGGTTCGCCTCTCGGAAGTCCACTCACTGTCCCCAGTGGTTCTCGATAGCTATAGCCGATGGAACCGTGATTTCCGATGCTCCTCGGCCTTCTTTGTGGCTCGAGGGAGCCCGACCCTTTGTTAACTGGGTGTGGTTCACTGTCCTGCGGACTCTTCTTAATTCCAGAGCCCCATCCACAAGTAGGGCCTATGGATATATATATGACAGTGGTTCTGAATATGGTGCTCACAGAAAGGCGCAGACCCCGTACTGTTCCAATTTCTGTCCTACTGGATTGTTTACAATCCATGCTTGATCACGGCAGGGCAGCCAACACACTGAAGGTTGATGCTGCTGCCATATCCAGCAGGCACGTGTGGGTACACAACAAGCCTGCAGGGAGCCATCACCTTGTCAGCCGGTTCCTGAGGGGTGCCCGGCGGCTGTGACCTGCGAGGTCCCTGGTGGCCCCCTCCTGGGATCTCCCTTTAGTTTTGCGAGCACTCAAGGGTCAGCCCTATGAGCCTCTTGATATGACCAGCCTTAAATGGCTTTCCCTTAAGCTATTCCTGCTAGCAATGGCGTCGGCTAGGCGCACTGGTGAGCTCTGCGCTCTCTCCATCAACACAAAGTGTCTGCGCAGAGCCTCTCCCATTGGGTAGTGAAGGCGATAGCTATGGCCTATGAGGCTAGTGCTAGGCCCTTGCCTATGATTGTCCAGAGTAGGTCAGCAAGCAGTATGGCTACTTCATTGGCAGCACTGAAAGGTGTACCGCTTTAGAAGATTTGTGAGGCGGCGACGTGGGCATCCCCCTGTACATTCTCAAGGTTCTATCACGTCAATGTAGCGCCGGGTTCAACGGTCGGAGCAACCATCCTGTCGGCAGCCTTGGCACTTAATGGTATGACTATCCCTTGTGACATTGTCAGTATTAGTCATCCGTAGTTGACGACCCTAATGATCGGAGGAACGAAATAGAACGAAGGTTACGACTGTAACCATGGTTCTATGAGTTCCGGGCACTCGGGACCCTTTAAGGGGGAGAAAGCTTCTGAGGACTTCCGCACTGACGTGCCTCCCTTTATAGGGAGGAATTACGTCACCACGTGGGGGTCATGTCCATGACAAATGTTGGTATAAGAGTCTCGATGCATCTGCCGCCTAGAAGGTTAATTTGTGGTTGACGACCCTAATGGTCATCCGGAACTCATAGAACCATGGTCGTAACGTTCGTTATGTCAAGTGAGTTTTGACTTATTAGAGATAGAGAGAGAGATTGTTGATTAACATTTAGTTTTAAACGTGCATTATGCAGGTTTTTTACCTTGACAATATAATAAATATAAAATAACCATGCTCAGTCATATCTATGATGCACCTGCAATCTTTGTCTTTGCGCACATTTGCTGAATAACAGTGACAAACAGCGGGCGAGGTGGAGTCAGTACACAGTGACAAATAACCTATATGTTTGTCTCTCTTAAACATTGCCACACTGCCAACCAATCAGAAACAACGGCACTCTCGATGTTTAAAAAACTGTCCAAAGAGCTCACGTTCTTTTCTGTCAGTATATTTTTACGTTAATATTTGTGAATATACCAGTTTAAAAACTTGATGTCCCATAATTCCCTCCGGACGAGCAGTGTTGTCTCCAAACGTTATCATATAACGTTAGCCAGGAGTAGCACACAGCTCCGTTTTTAAACACTTTTTTCTAACGTTAGCTAGCTAGCTCAAAGGACTAAAAGCTAGAATTGCTTTATGTGGTTAACCGTAGCGTAGTTTCTGACCTTGTTGGGCGGGCTTCTCAACTTAGCAAGCTAACGTTAGCTCGTCTTCAGCGGCAGTACTGCCATTTTTCCAAAAATGTCCAGACAGATGAGATGATCTTATTGGTCGAGAACCACCCGTGCGTTGCAGTGGATATTTAGTCCGTCAAAGTGGACTACAAGTTGAACTACAATCATTAATCCATTACTTTAAAAAATAAAAATTTGAACATGTGATATATGGTCTATATCCTTATACCACACAGGCTAATCCAGGAACGTTTCGGCTCATTCTATAAATCAGATTTCAAGAAATAGTCGATAGTCTCCGAAGACCGTTCTATCTGTCATAGGGAATTTCCTTCCAAAACCAGACTCCGCCCATGTCTGACGTACTCACTTGAGTACTCTATAGGGATGTTCAAAAACTTATGGCTTGGAACAGAATTTGTTGCACCAAATGCACTACAATGCCCCCTTGTCGCTACACATGACCAAGTCACTGTCGCTAGTAGATGGTGTGAATTGGCATAAGATGTGTTCGGGACATTTCTGGGCGTGACGATCTTTTCTGTGTGAGGTGGGTGCGGCTACAGAGCTTGTGGGGTGGGATCAGGTTTCAGCAGAGCGCTACTACAGAGCTAGCTACTGTAATGGCGGAGGTGAAGAAGCACAAGATAGCGAAGCCAAACAACAAGCCGACAGGGTGCGTTCAAGAAGCAGAGTCAACCTAGGATTTGGTTTTCCTTGATAGCGACAGCTGTAGTTTAGCAAGGGGATCAAAAGCAATGTGGAGTTGGCATGTTTTTATTGGACCTGTTAGTAACATTACCTCCAGCTATCCAGCTAGCTACGTTAGGTAGCTAGATGTCTGATGTTCGGTATCTTGAGTGGGCGGGGTTGAGGATGGAGGAGGAAACTTCTTTGATTGTAAACACAGGACCACAGTGAAGCTAAAAATCCTGCATAATACACCTTTAATGTGGGGTACTTTTTTCTGTCTTCTTTCTTGGGTGGTGGGGATGGGGTTGTGGATTGAGCAACACTTGGATATAAATATGTACAATATATACATATTTTCTATATTTTTAAATGTATAAATTAATGTAAAGCATATTTTAATTTGATTTGGAAGAGAAATAGAAAGGGAGACTTTGACTTCCTTTTATTAAACAATCAAAATTTCAATGACACATAATGATGTGAGAGAGCTATAGAGAGAGATAGAGAGAGAGAGGGTAAACAACAGATTGTGGAAGTCAGAGAAGAGAGAGAACAAGAACAAGACCCAGAGTAAGAGACAGTGAATTAGAGAAATAAGAGAAAGAACATACAAAACTGGTTTGTCCATGCATTTTTAATTAAGATAAGCAGTAAGTCTAATGAAATCACCTTGTACGCACTATACTGTATGTGGTCATGCCAATAAAGCACATTTGAATTGAATTGAGAGAGTGAGAGAGGTGGGGGAGATGGCAGGCACACTCACAGTATCCACGAGCCTGAGAAGAGTAGGGTGGGGCACAAGCAATAGTGCCATTCATGGCCAGTATGTTGATGATGGCTGACTGCAGCTGACTCAAGACTAGGACCAGCTGAGGGCACACATGCAGGGATTATTGGTAAAGTGAACATACACATGACATGCTAGGAACTGTGAGAACATGTGAAGGTTCAGTTTATAGTTTTGTCAGACCACTAACTCACTTTTTTTTAAAAGTGGTCAAGGATATCTAAAGTACAACCAACAACAGCGTTCTAATTTCCAAGCTCATTTGCAAAACTCATATTCATTTTCTAGTCTCACACAATAATGACAACAGCTTTACCTCACAACTTTACCTTCAGGGGCTGTATTCACAAAATGTTTTATCTTACCACTAAGAGTTCTCCTATGTGGCGCAAAAAGTCCCTAGTTAAACCAGAACAACGTGGCGACCTGTTCATAAACGAGTCAAACCACGCAGTTTCAATGAGGGTGGCGGGCCTATTGTTCAGAACCAGTTTATTTTTGGTGTACACATTCTTCAACCACCCATATGAAAGTAAATGAAGTTTGAGCCTTGTATCATTAATAGTTTATGAAATATAAAGGTTCAATTAAGGTCCAGAATGACCATATTTTATTGACATACCATTTCCAGATAGTATTTACTCTTTAAATAATAGAGATATCAAACTGATTTTTTGAATGATTGCTAAAGTAGCCACTACACTACATACATACATACATTTAATATGTATAATGTGTCATTACCCTTATGAAATTCCTTCATGGTTAATTAAAGAAATATATGGGCCATTGGCATGACTCATTTTCCTATAGAACTCTATGGGGAAAAAAGTCAGGAGAAACAACCCTTAAAGTGATCCATCCACATCTACTCCATATCTGGCAAGAGAGTGATGGTTTGGGGCTCGTTTGATAGCTCAGACCCTTGTTACAGCCATTTAGCCAGCCATGTGTTCCGTACTGTACCAGTGTAATTTACAGCTGAATCTAGTCTCACCCCCCAATTTCCATAGAGATCCATTCAAATGCAGAGAGGTTATAGTATCGCTTGTAACAGTACCTGAAAATAAGATATCGACAGTTTTTTGATGTTGATGGTCACAGACTTCAGGAAGTAACAGCATGTAAAGGATATGCGACCAAATATGAAATATGATACTTTAAAAATATGTTAAAGCAAAGGGTATGAATACTTATGTAAATGAGAAATTTTATTTTTTTATTTTTAATAAATTTGCAAAAATCTCAAAAAAACTTTTTTCACATTGTCATTATGGGGTGTTGTGTGTAGAATTTTGATGGAAAAAATGAATTTAATTAATTTTGGAATAAGGCTGTAACAGAACAAAATGTGGAAAAAGTGAAGCGCTGTGAATACTTTCCGGATGCACTGTACGCTAATTCCGAATTTGATGCCTGCAACACATTCCAAAAAAGTTGGGACAGGGGTATAAAAAAGACTGGGAAGGTTGTGGAATGTTCAAAAAACACCTGTTTGGAACATTCCACAGGTATATAGGTATATAGGTGAATAGGTGACAGGTCATGCTATCATGACTGGGTATAAAAGGAGCATCCACGAAGGCTCTGGCATTTACGAGTAAGGATGGGTTCGCTACTTTGTGAAAAACTGTTGGACTATTCGCTCATGCAGTTTAAGAACAACGTTTCTCAACACACGATTGCAAGGAATTTAGGGATTTCACCATCTACAGTCCATAATATTAGCAAAAGATTGAGAATCTGGAGAAAACGGGCAAGGCCGTAAACCAATATTGAATGCCCGTGACCTTCGATCCTTCAGACAGCACTACATTAAAAACGGCATGCTTCTGTAATGAATATAACCACATGGGCTCGGGAATACTTCAGAAAACCATTGTCAATAAACACAATTTGTCGCTGCATCTACAAATGCAAGTTAAGACTCTACTCCCCAAAGCGTAAGCCATATATGAACAACATCCAGAAACGCCGCCGACTTCTCTGGGCTCATCTGAGATGGACTGACGCAAAGTGGAAACGTGTGCTGTGGTCTGACGAGTCCACCTTTCAAATTGTTTTTGGAAATAATGGACGTCGTGTTCTCCCGGCCAAAGAGGAAAAGGACCATCTCGATTGTTACCAACACAAGGTTCAAAAGCCAGCATCTGTCATGGTATGGGGGTGTGTTAGTGCCCATGGCATGGGTAACTTGCACATCTGTGAAATCTCCATTAACGCTGAAGGGTAACATGTGCATTTTGGACCAACATTTGCTGCGATCTAGACAATTGCTTTTTCAGGGACATCCCTGCTTATTTCAGCAAGACAATGCCAAGCCACATTCTGCACGTGTTACAACAGCATGGCTTCATCATCAGAGAGTGCAGGTGCTAGACTGGCCTGCCTGCAGTCCAGACCTGTCTCCCATTGAAAACGTGTGGCGCATTATGAAGCCCAAAATATGACAATGGAGACCCTGGACTGGTGAGCAGCTGAAGTCTCATATTAAGCAAGAATGGGAAACAATTCTGCTTTCAAAACTACAACAATTTGTGTTGTAGTTCCCAAAAGATTACTGAGTGTTGTTAAAAGGACAGGTGATGTAACACAAAGGTAAACATGGCCTTGTCCCAAATATTTTGGGAGGTGTTGCAGGCATCAAATGTAGAATGAGCTGAATAAATAATGAAATGTAGAATAAAGTTGATTAGTTAAAACATGAAATATCTTGTCTTTGTACTGTTTTCAATTGAATACAAAAAGGACTCGCAAATCATTGCTTTCTGTTTTTATTTACATTTTATACACTGTCCCAACTTTTTTGGAATTGAGGTTTGTACATGTGCATTGATTGTCTCACTATTTATTGTCTTTAAGAATTTACGGACAAGTGTCACCCACCGAAACAGGCCTGTCAAAACAATACCATTTGTTTCGGTAGTGACTGTTTCGGTTGTGACAATTTTGGCTCATTTCGGCCACAAAACAAAAGATTTAGCAAGCACATGGTTAGCAACCACTTCTCTGCAGATGCATCTTTCTTTTAATCAAATCTACAGTTATGAAATCAACTTTTTTTCTCTAATATGAAAACTTGGGTGTTTGGGTGTGACGTCTCTTAAAACCACAGACTAATTTTCATACTTTGAAGGACAATTATATCAAAACGCTAAAACCTAGCAACTCACCATGTGCCTTGATTCATATGAAGGCTGTCTAATTTCCTTGTTAAAAAAGGGGCGTGTGGCTACAAGCAGGTTCACTGCACAGACTCAAACAGTGTACGTTTCGGTTGTGATGTAAAAATTGGGCACAGCATTTTTTCGATAGGTTTTTTGAATTATAAAATGTATTACAAAATAGATTGCATTATTTTAACTTATATTTGATAAAAATTCACATGCTTTATTGAATGAGACAAGTCAAATAATTGGCAAAAATATTTTGGGTATTATTTTTTAATGCACCAGTTTAAGGGTTGATAGTGGGGACAGCCATCTCCCAAGAGGAATCTATACTCCCAAGAGTATAAGTGTTGATTTTGGATAAATGTAACTATTATTACTGCAATTTATATCTTGAATTATATTAAAACATAACATGATCTAATTAATTATATAGCATTGAAAGATTTTGTTGGTCAATTTCTTACTTTTATCAGAGAGGGACAGCAATTTGCATGACTTTTGTAGAATGGCCCATATATGGGACCTTAAAGGGGACATGAAGCACTCGGTAAAGTGGCTCTGGTTCGTTAGCTTTTTACCTTAAATTAGATATGACCGTGCTTTCAAATCTCAAACCGACCCGTATTTGCTGGAAAAAGAAGTTGAAATTAGCTTTTTTTCCACTAGGGCGCAGTTTTAAATTAAGTTTTGTTCGGTAATACTAATTTGTAGACGGGTCAATATATGAAAAAAAGTCACCTAACCCTGAACAAATTGCAACAAAAGGTTTTTCAATTGATTTTGGTATATTGGGCATGCTTAATAACATACTAAAGATCTACTAAAATCTACATTCAGGAAAGGCATAATTTTCAAGATGGCGTCCAGAATTGCTACTGTATCTTATCTTTGGCCATATCTCAGTCAGGATTCACTTGACAAAGGTAATTTTGGTGTCTAACCCTATAGTTTTAAGGGCCAAGGAATGCAATGAAACAAGTTAAATTACCATTAGTCAATTATTTATTAACATATCTAAGATGGAAATAGGTTTTACCATTGAAATCAGTATGAATGTACACAGTAGTTAGCTAGCTAGCTAGCTAGCTACTGTGTACACTGCTGTGCCAAGCCAAAAGGGCGTAACTTCATTTTTGGTCGAAAATGAGTTATTGTCATTTTTTCGAACATTAAATATCTACTTTGTCATGTGGACAAATATCTTGAGTCAATTGTGTTGTTTTTTCGAGAAAATAGCGGGTTGTCTTTGCCGTAACTTCCAAAAGCGCTACAGAAACCAAGGCAGAAGGACGTAACATCAGTTAAGGTTCTTTGCCTTTGTTTCACTCTGAAACGTTCGAGTTGAGTTAAGGTACTCTGCCTTTGTTTTGCTGCGCATCAATGTGGAGTTACTGTTTACCGCGCTGATGTTACGGTGTTCTATTTGTATAGTAGCTGTCACCGAAGCATTTCTGACACACACACACAATAAAGTGTTAAGCAAATATTGTTGCAGTGGTTGTTTACTACAGCTTTTAAGAATGGACCATTGCTCTCGAGGGAAAATGATGGTGGATATGGTATTGAAACGCCGACACCAAGATCAAGGTAAGAAAGATTACAAGATAGATAGATAGATAGATAACGTAGATAGATCATCTACTAGTTACAATTAGCTAGCTAGCTAGCGCTAGCTAGCTAATTGTAACTAGTAGATGTTATATATAGATGTATAGGTTATAACTTGACAAACAAAACTGCTCCCATATGCGATTAGAACAATGCAAACAAAGCATTGGAACCAAACAGTAGTTGCCAGCTAATCGTAAATCATAAACAATGAATGCTTTTTTCGTGTCATGCAGACTGTCAGCCTTTGACAGCCCGACAGTGACAGCCAAACAAACTATTACTTAGCTAGCTAGCTAGCGTTACATTAGCTAGCTTAACGTTAGACTCCCATACAATAATAGATTATCGCTTTGCTAAACATGTTCTCAGAGACATCACATTCAAAGAACTTCCAAGACTCACTGAATCAAACAAGATGGTTGATCTACTTTGGGAGTTATCGTTCAACTTCAAACAAGCCACACCAGGTTGGCAGGGGATGATGCATGCTATTTATCATGGAGATGAACACCCAGGCCAGTCTTCAGTCAAGTATTTGCCAATGATAGACATGTACTCCGGGGACAAGACGTGCATTCTGTCAACGCTGGACTACCTTTGTGGACTTGCATCCAAGCACCATCTTACCCCAGTTATTACATTCGACCAGCCCCTATATTGGAAAGCTACACTGATCATCCAAGAATCACCAATAGGCAGTCATCTTAAATCCATTGTTCTGCTGCTAGGTGGATTCCACACCTTTATGAATGTACTGGGAGCGATTGGTACTCTGATGGATGGAACAGGACTTAAGGACATTCTAGAGGAAGTCTATGGTGAACATTCTGTAACCCACATGTTGACAGGTAAATCGGTTCAGAGAGCATTCCGTGGCCATCTTCTTGTAGACAAATGTCTTAACCGTGTGATGGTGTCAGATATTTCAGATGATAGTCCTCATTTCGCAGCAATGGTCGAACAGTCTGAAGAGATGTATACTGCGTTAGTGAATGGTGATATGACGTTAGATACTGTGTTCACGTCAGAGATCCTCAGTCAAATAAACGAAGAGCTGGAAAAAAGGAAGAAGGAACTGGGTGCCCAGTCCAAGACAAGTATGTTGTGGCTGAATTACCAGAGCATGGTAAAAGTTGCCAGGTCACTCATAATGGCAGATCGAACAGGTTCTTGGCTGATGCACCTACGCGCCGTTTCTGACTGCATGCCGATATTCGCCGCAGCTGGCCATTTCAACTACTTGAAATCAGCACACTTCTATCTCCAAGAGATGAGCCAGCTTGACGTCAAACACCCAGAGGTGTACAACAAATTCGAAAAGGGCTTTCATGTAATCCGTCGCAGTAACCAGTTCTGGGTAGGCCTCAGCCCAGATCTCGTCATCGAGACGACATTGATGAGGTCGTTGAAGACCACCGGAGGTATGACACACGGGAGCGGAATGTCGGAAAAGCAGAGAGCCCTTTGGACCATGTCAAGACCCATAACTGCAGAGTACAACATTGCAATGCAGGAGTTCACAAACCTGTCATACACAACCTCAGAACAGCACAAGGATTTGACAGAGGCAAGGATGAAAAGGGATGCTGCTGACCTGGAGAAGATCAGCTCAAAACTCGCTATATGGTCACCTTTCTCACCAGACTCTTCGTTGCGGAACATTGTCACTGGTGTTGTTGCTGAAGACAGTGTGAACGTGCATGAATATGAGTCTATTGGATGCAAAATCATGAAGAAAATGATTGGAAAGCCTGCCTTCACATTCTCATTTAGTAGAAAGGATAAAGCCATAACCCTTGGACAAAAATCATCTATCAAGGTTGCTCCTGATCGAACCATTGATCCTGCACTCCTTTTTCAATGTTTTCTGATAGTCTCACAAACTGGAGAGCTATCATTGGAGGAGGTCATGCAATACGAACTCAGTCCTTTCCCTCCTGCCCTCTTTGAAGCTAGAAACGTGTTACGAAAGGCTGACAAACCACAACTAGCGCATGCAATCTGTGATCACGCAAGTCCTGCAATCCTAGATTCTGTACCAGAAACAGAGTGTTATGTCCTTGATGGAGGTTCACTCCTTCACCGAATACCATGGAAGCATGGAGAAAGCTATGGTGAAATAGTGCAAAAGTATGCAGACTTCACTATCCGGCATTATGGTTCAGCTACGACGATTGTCTTTGATGGCTATGAGGAAGGGCCATCCATTAAAGATAACACACATCAAAGAAGAGCAAACAACATTCCTTATCCCATCGTCAGCTTCACTGCTGAGACAGAGTTCTCCGGCAAGAAGGAGGAGTTCCTGTCAAGAGATATCAACAAACAGAGACTGATCCAGATGTTAAGTGAAGAACTGACAGAAAGGGATTGCACTGTGATCAATGCACCCGGGGATGCTGATGTAGACATAGTAAAGGCTGCAGTGGATGCATCTCGTCTACACACCACTACACTTATTGGAGAAGATACTGATCTCCTGGTCTTACTCCTTTACTATGCACAAGGAGATAATAAGCGTCTTTATTTCAGATCAGACAAGTCCAAAGCTGATGGTAGCTTTAAAGTGTATGACATCAACCTCTTAAAAGAAATCCTTGGACATGATATGTGTTCTCAGTTAATGTTCATCCACGCTGTGACTGGCTGTGACACAACTTCTCGGATTTTCGGCATTGGCAAGAAGACTGCCTTCCAGAAGTTTGTGAAAGGAGACCCTGTCCTTCAGTCTTTTGCCAATGCATTTACTGTCCCAAACCAGACCCCGGAAGTGATAGATGACCTTGGGTCCCAAGTAATGGCTGTCCTCTTTGGTGGAAAGTGCACAGATTCTCTTGTGACAATGCAATACAACATCTTCAGCAAGAGGGTCGTGTCAGCTTCATCACCTGTAACACCTGAACGGCTGCCACCAACTGAGTCCGCCACCAAACTTCACTGCCGAAGTGCATACTACCAGATCATGGTTTGGATGGGAAAAGAAGAAGGCATGGATGCTATGAACTGGGGGTGGAACCTACAAGATGACAGATTCATCCCACTTATGACAAACATGAACGCTGCCCCAGAGAGTCTCTTAAAGGTGATTCATTGCAACTGCTCCACTGCATACAAGACACTCCGCTGCTCTTGTAGACGATATGGACTACCATGCACTACTGTCTGTGGACCATGTCAACTTGATGAGTGTGATAATCCTCATAACAAGTTTCTTCCAGAGGAGTCAGAGGATGATGATACATAGTGCCCATAATGGACTGTAAAATCTGGCAATGTATACTTTCTTGTTCATCATCCTTTACTGATGGTATTAATTCTCAATTAAAAAAAGAAAGTGAAATTGGTTGTTGTTTTGATGTTATTTAACCTGTTAAACCCCAAGGCAATTTTTGCCTAAAATGCATACCCAATTTGAAATGAGTGCTGCTTCTAGACTAAAGCACCTATTGCCTTACTTTTTTCTTGAAGTTAGGTAACCCCTGGGAGATCGTTGAAGTGGTGTCAGACATCAATTGGGTGACACTCAATTTTTCTGCTGTGACAAAATATACAGAAAATTGACTTATGATGTCACCTTGGGACACCATCTTGGATTTGGCAAGAAATAATTAACTTACAGTAATAAAACTGATTCAATCACATGCCTTTACCTTTAAAATATATGGTTTGACGCTGAAACCACCTTTCTAGGATGAATAGTTATTGAGATATAGCCATTTTAAGCTCCTGGCGGCCATTTTGGACGCCATCTTGAAAATTATGCCTTTCCTGAATGTAGATTTTAGTAGATTTTTAGTATGTTAATAAGCATGCCCAATAGTACCAGAATCCATTGAAAAACCTTTTGTTGCAATTTGTTCAGGGTCAAACTTATATTGACCCGTCTATTGAGCATCTTGGGGCAATAGAAAAAAACCGTCTGTGCGTTTTTTGTTTTATTTTTTCCTCACAATACATCGTTGAGCTCACTGAAAGTCAGCTATTTTCCCATAGGAATACATTGAGCAGCAGAGGCCAACCAACCTAGTGACGTCACGACCGCAGTTGGTCCAAGATGGCTGCGCCCTAGTGGAAAAAAAGCTAATTTCAACTTCTTTTTCCAGCAAATATGGGTCGGTTTGAGATTTGAACCGGTCATATCTAATTTAAGGCAAAAAGCTAACGAACCAGAGCCACTTAACCAAGTGCTTCATGTCCCCTTTAACCTTCAACAACCTATAGCAGATCTGATTTTCAAGCCACAATGAGGAGGCTAACAGCACCAGAAGGCTGAGATAAACCTTTTGAAATTTGGTATAAAGCTTCATCTGAAGCTGGCAAGGTCGGCAAAGTCAAAGCAAGGTCAAGTGAAGGCTATTTTCAAGGTCATTGCCACCTAGGGCTCTATCTTGACGATCTTGGCGCATGGTCTAAAACGCATGGCGCAAGTGCATTTAGGGCATGTCCAAGTCCACTTTTGCTCGTTAGGTGGCGCGTTATTTGAGCACTAAGGCGCAAGGTGCTAATGAACCTAGCCTCTTCATTAATTATAGGTGTGTCTTGGGCATAGGATGCAATAAACCAATCAAAATGTCATATCCCATTCCCTTTAAAAGCCTGCTTTTCCACATTGGCGGAATGCTTATATGATGGTGAAACAGACATGCTGGTGTAGCGCGAACAAGGAATAGGCTATATGGATCAATAGTATGATCAATATTATTCAGACTAACCATTATGACGCATTATGACGCATTTTGATATACACAATAATAATCTTTAGTATTAGGATTTAACACCAACACGGGTTCCCTGTAATTCCCGACAATTCTGTTATTTTAGAAAGTTTATGCCTTTAAATTTTGTTAAAAGCACTTGCAACAGCTGAGAATAAGCTACCAATGGCTTCCGTCTCACCTTAGAAAATGCCAAATTAGCCTGCTTGTTTAACGAATTTCATTTGATTATGCAATGAAGCATTGTCAAACATCAATTCCATATGACTGTTCTCATGGAGTTCTCGACGTTCAAGCTTCATCCGAAGTTCTTTACCTACATTGTACTATTGATTAGGCTAATAACATAAATACCGTTATTTTGCCTTAATGATGACACTAAATACAATAAAGCTGTCAGTTTGGCTACCCAGAGGTTCACGCATATTTTCCCTCGTTTATAATGTCCTGCTTAGGGAAATGTGACCAACGCGTTTTACTAGCAGCTTAAAGCACAACTGAACTTTGGTAGAACTTTTGGGTTGCGTAGTTATCTGGCCATGATATGAGTCCAAATAGTGGCGAAATATGTTCGTTAGTTGCTCTGTGCTCCCCTTGAGATGGTAAGATGAAGAAACACAGGGCCAAGTTGCATTAAATAATTTAGGAAAGTTTGGATAGCATTGCTTTGGAATAGGGCTAGTTTATTTAGTGTGAACTACGATAGGCAATATTGTTAGTTGTAACTTGGCCACATTTTGATATCAATACTTTTAAAGGCAGGCCTAGTTTTTGCAAGTTGGAATTAAGGACTTCTAGACAACGCTATGTAGGCAATGCGTGAGTAACTTGGCTTTTTTTTTACGTCGTAGATGTTTTTGATCTGATATCACTTCTTTTTTATAGCTAACTAATGATGAATAATGCATGAAGATAAACATGGAGCGAGACATGCATTCCAAAGAAATTCATACAGACATTCGCGTAACCATAACGCCCTCTATTGACAAGAATGAGAACAGTTATCCTTTTACAGACAGCACACAATTACATTAAAAGAGTTTGCAGATGAGCAGTATTTAATGTGTAATGAAATACAATGAACAGCACCACCTGAACTATGGATCATAAAGAAGCATATAAATTAATGAACCAAGTCTATATGGAGACATGCATGCACAATGGGCTAGACGCAAACACATTCTAGCTGAGAGACATACAGCCTAAATAGCTAGTACAGCCTAAATAGTTTGCATCAGTAAAATATGTAAATACAGTTTTAAAATAGAACTATTAGTATTCTACAGAAAATGAAATACATTTAACGTTAGGCTATTCGACACTGGATTGCCGGATGCGTAACTCCAACCTTCCATGTGTGGGCTACGAGCTAGCGAGCGTGTTAGTGAGTTCATAAGCACAGCAGAATTCCTTCGCAGTTTTTTTTCCGGTAGTGTAGAACGTTACCTGCAGGAAATGTTTTGGTACCAGACAGCTAGATTTAGTTTAGTTTTCTGTAGTGCAATGAATGTTGGCATGTTGATTCGCTTCGTAGTAGCCTAGCTTGTATCTGCTTCCTGACTAGAAGCAGACTGACGTTTCTCTGGCAACAGTAACATTGGCTAACAAGCTTAATTGGACAATGCATATTTCCCAGGAATCTTAGCCAGAAAGAAAACAATAGGTACTACTAAGAAAGTACATACCAGAGATTATTCTTCTTATTATTATTATAATTAAGCAGTAAGCTACATTATCTGCAGAGTAGCATAGACTAGAGCCACATTCGGAGGCTATTGTTTTTTCTGTTTTTTTTAAAGTCACTAACCATGAATCAGATATGTTTGGGGAATTGGCGGTTTATAAATCCGATCTCTTAAAGGATTGCAGCTTAAAGGAGGCTATCATAAATTCTTAATGTAGGCTATTATCGTAAATTCTTAATTTTCCTAGTAGTTAATTTCATGGTGACATTGTGTTATGTGTGAAAAGGATAAAGTGAACAGAGCTGAAGTGAAGAAATTAATGAATAAAGAAATGTTGGCCGAGGCAAGGGTACGTTGAGGTTCGGTTTCCACAGTCAGTCAGTCATGACCGCAAGAGCAGAGCGTAACACCCTTCCACAAACCAGACAAGCGCGAGCGTCCGGTTTGGGGAGGGTGTGATATAGTACAAGTGAAATACAAGTGAAACATTGAACAGTTAATATTAGAAACCTCTCTTGCCTTTGCAATAAAAATATGTTAATGTGTTAATGTGAAAATAATAACAGTCTAATAAATGAAAAGTACTTAACAGTTGCACATTGTTTTTGTGGAAAATAAGCATGTGCCCTGCTGAGCTAGAATCCACAATCCTCTGTATGAGAGACAGCAAATCTGACCATTAGGCCACAGCAGCTTCTTGGAAAGCATGAAGCCATTAGCTATATTAACATTAAAGAACATAAGTATGAAGCATTTTTATTGGGCGATAAGCTTGATGAGCAGGTATCCGGACCATACCCTCAAAGAATAATTCTCCCCATTGGATAACATCGCGACGGAGGCAGGCAGTTTGGCAGGAAAAATAGGAAGAAGAAGAAGGGAGAAAAACGGCAAAATAACCCAAGTTTGGGGCTTTATTGTGTGGATGTGTGAAGTTGTATCTGAATGCTGTGCGGTTACATGAGGTCAGAACATACAGAAGTTCATGTTTTTAAGGGCTGAGAGTCTATGGTAATTGTGGTTACTTCTGTAGGAAACCCTGAAAAGTGCCAAACTCTCTGTGCTGTATAGGTATGGGGCATACCCCGCCAAGCCGTAACTTGGCGGATGGCATACCTGCCATCCCAAAAATATGAAAGATGAAGAATAAGGCTAAAATTCAGTTAACATGGTGAAACTTATCTCTGTTTTTTAACTGTAGGCTATGGAAAAAAACCTTATGCACAATGAATCCCGGGGACTGTAGCCTAGGCTATTTGAAAAATAATAAATTTCACTGGACAAGGTTTTGAAAATTTTTCAGTCAAAACCATTCTATTTACTTACAGGCTGTAGGCCTAGATGAACAGAGCTGTATTGTAATGACATCTGAAGCGCATTTTCAGAACTCAAATGTCCGTCTATTGCAGTGCGCGAGTTTTCCATTGAATGACAATTCATGCATTAGATGTAAATGACAATTGCGCATTAGGCTTGATGTACGTGTTATCAGCAAAGTTTTTAATGGATAGCCATTGGCATATATAGGCTAAGTCATAGCTTTAATCAGGATAATTGCGAATAGTCTATACAATAGTAACCTTACACCTACCATCGCACATCGCCTGGATGTTGATTGAGTGGGCTGAAAGCAATTTAATGAGGCATTCCCCTTCGCTGAGGGACAGGTATGTGGTCTTTGAACTATGGACCCTTTTATTATTATGCATTTTTTGATATAGCCTACAAAATAATAATAGTTCATATTGTAATCTTGATATTTTTAGTCATGCTGTCATGGGTTTCTACCCTTTTTCCCCACGCGAGGGCGCTGCCCTTTTGGTGGATGCTTGCTCTGCCCTGCTTTGATTGCGGAGCTTCTGTCAGCATCCACACCTGTGCGGGTCACCTGAGAGCTATATAAGCCTCCCGTTTCCTTCGTTCGGGGCTTCGATATTGTTTGTTGTTTGTACTGTGGTGTATTTTTTGGCATTATTTGTGCTGTTTTGTGTGCGGTTTATTTTTGCCCTTTTAAGGTTTTAGTCGCTAGAGGAGTATTTGTTTGTGTGTATTTGTATGGTAGTTTCTTACTAAGAGACAGGGCGTTTTATCATACTGACTTTAGTGCTTTGTTTATTCTTAGAGGCAGGGCGTGTATTTTCGTTTGAGTTTGCGTTAGCCTGTAAATGTCCGGAACAGCTGTTCTGTTTGTCCTTCAGTATCTGTCTTCCTATTGGAGGACTGGGCGATTTTGTTCGGAACTGTAGTTCTGTGCGTCCTTCAGTACCTGTCTCTGTACATGGAGACTGGGCGAGTTTGTTCGGAACTGTAGTTCTGTTCGTCCTTCCGGTACGTCTCTCCTCACAGGGAGACTGGGCGATTTTTGTTTACATGTTTGCGTGTGACCGCGAGTCTCTGAAAGTAGCCTTGGAACGTTAGTTTTCTGTTCCATTTTGCCTCGTTACATTCTCCTTTATTCAGAGGCTAGGGCGTGTCTTTTCTACTATGCTTGTGCTGGTCATTTTGCTAGTAAAGTTATGGGATGACGGTGCTCCGTCGGCTCGCCTGTAAAATGTTTCTCTCTCCTGGGAGATCGGGCGTTTACCCCTTTACGTTTTCTGGAGTAATGCGGGACTTGCCTATGTGGATGTAGTTATCCGGACCCTTCCCCTCCTGGCGTATGTGCCTATGTGCATGTAGTTATCCGGACTCTTCTCCCCTGGCTCTTATCTGTTCCTGCTTCCTAGTCTTTGCATGTGACTGCGAGCTTATGAAAGTAGCCATGGAACGTTATCTCTGTTCCTTCGCCTCGTTACATTCCTCTTTACTTAGAGGCAGGGCGTTTATTTTCTACTAATCTCGCGTTAGTCTTTTTAGCCGGTAAATGTCTGGTACAGCTGTCCTGTTCGCTCTATTTGGTACTTGTCTCCGTATATGGAGTTTTGGCGATTTTGTTCGGAACTGTAGTTCTGTGTCGTCCTTCAGTACGTCTTCCTATAGGGAAGACTGGGCGATGTTTTTGGACATGTCTGTGTTTGACTGCGAGTTTCTGAGAGTAGCCTTGGAACGTTAGATCTCCGTTCCTTTCGCCTCCTGGTATACTAATTCGTATTAGTTTTCAGTGTTTGTTTGCTGTGTGTTTTGTTTGTGCCATTGTGCTATTCGCCTGTTCTTATGCGTCTCGTTATCGAGACAGGGCGTTTGTTATTTCTGGCTCTCTTTAGTCACTTAGCTTGTAGAAGTATGGGAGCCCAGTGCTTTGTGCCATTCGTCTTGTTTGGTTCACTTACTGAGAAATCTGGCGTTTGCGCTTCTACTCATTGGCGTGACAGTGAGCCGGTTATGGCTTTGGTATTCCCAGAAATATAATAACTAGAAAACAGGAACATTTTTTCCATTAGCTTTTCCATTACCAGGGCTGTTATTTTACAAAATATATGCGGTTTAATTTCGTTATAACACCTGCAGCAGCTGAGAATATGCTACCAGAACATGGCTTCCCTCTCAGCGTAGAAAACGCCAAATTAGCCTGCTTGTTTAACACATTTTGTTTGATTATACAATGAAGCATTGTCAAACATCAATTCCATGAGGCTGTTTAGATCACAGGAAATGAATTTCAGCTAGCGAATTTCAAGCTTCATCCAAAGTTCATATTACGTCCATTCTAATATTTATTAATAACATATATTGCGTTATTTTGCCTTGATGACACTAAATACACTAAAGCTGTCAGGTTGGGAACCCATAGGTTTACGCATATTTTCACTTGTTTTAAATTGTCCTGCTTATGGAAATATGACCATTTCTTTTTGGTGGTAGCTTAATTCCTTAAAACAAGCCCACATTCCCACAATTCCAGGAAACAATGTGCATATATTCCAGGAAAATGTTTTATTTTGGGGAAAAATATTAATCCCAATTTCAATGTAATCTTTATATTTTTATGCATGTTTGTGCATGCCCCTGTGTGTGTAACAGACAGGAGGGTGTACATGTGTTGTGCACACGCCTATGTAGACATAGTACATATTGCACCGTTAAAATAACATTGAATCAACTGCAACATGACTTAAGACCAGGTTTGTGGTGGTTTTAGTGCAAGCGCTTAATGCTGCCTCAAGATAGCAATGAGACGGGTGCGTGAGGGTTGGACCCGAAATGCACGACTCAGAAACAGTGGTTGAATGATAAAGTCCCGTCAGGGCTTTATTAAAGGAATGTCCAATGAGCGTAGTCAAAAAGCAAGCAAAGTTCATACACAAAAAGTCCAGCCAAAACCGATGTACAGTACCGAGGGAGAAGGCAGTCTCAGAATCGGTACACCATGCAATAGTCCAGTAACCAGAGTAGCTGTCAGCGGGGCAGAAGTACAGGCAGACGGTAGGCAGGCTCGGGGTCGAAGACGATGCAAGAGTCAAGACCGGAGTCCGCTCCGCGGGGCAAAAGTTCAAAAGACAGCAGGCAAAAACTTGTGGTACAGGCAGGCAGTGGTTAACAAAACAGAGGTCAATAACAATGGTCAATAAACAGGCTTGGATCGTAACAAAAAGGCAGGCTTGGAAAAACCGCTCAAAAGTGCACTGAAAACAGGAGGTAACAATTTTGCAAAGACAAGACATGAACACTGAGCTTAAATGCAGGTGTAGACAGGTGCAGACACTTAGCTTGAGAGCAGCATGCGAATGGAAATCAGGTGTGGAAGGCTGACAAGGTAACAAGATAATTAGTACTCGTTAGTAATAAACCTATCCTGACCTAGCGTTAGTAAATTAGTAAATGACATGCACGAGAAACGTAAGCTAAACATGAACACATGGTTAGAGAGTTAGTATTACCCAATCCTGATCTAATGTTAGTAGATTAGTAAATAGACACGGGAGAATGAAACAATTAGGGAAGCGTGAGCGACAGCAAGAGAGAGAGAGAAACAGCATGAACGCAAGGCTGCGGAAAAACACGGAAATGTGTATGCTAAACAGTGAACGGGAAACGTAACATGAATCAAATATAAAACGTGACATGACAAGAAAATAAATCATAACAATAATCAAACAAGAAACGTGACATGACATGAAAATGAAACGTAACAAGAATTAAACATAAAACGTGGTGTGACTAGACTAAACACAATACGTGACATTAACAAGAAAAGAAAATAAAACGTGACATGACAGGCTAGAATCGTGACAAGCAATACGCCAAAAATGATCCTGGCCACACCTCATCTTAAGACCAACCCGCCCAGTTCACTTGCTATGAATATATCTATGTTATATATATATATATATATATATATATATATATAAATATGAATATGACGTCACGTGGCGCTGTAATGGCGACGTAGTCCAGCTGTCTCTCGTGTTCTCTCGTAGTTTGTTAATTTTAATGTGTTTTGTTGTGTCTGGCTTTTGTCTTTTGTTTTTTGTCTGTTGTGGGACGGGAAGTGGGCTGGAGATTTTTCGGGGCATTCCTGCTGCTCGTTTTTTATAATATTGACGAATTGTCTAGCGGGGATGATTTTGTTTGTGGTCGTCACCATGGAGACGCATTCGCATTATGCTCGGAAATGTCCGTTGGATCTGCAGCCACAGAGTTTACCATCGCCCTTCACCGGAGTTGAAGATGTCGGGACTAATTCGGGACTGCAGGCAATCTTCAGAAGGCCACCAGGGAAGGAGAAGATAATGCGGGGGAGGAGTGAGACGGCGACTGGGAAGGCTGTGCTCCGTTTCAACAGTGGACAGAGACCGCAACACTGCATGTAGCCTATGGAGGAAAGTCGTGGAGGCGCCGAGGCGGAGTTTGTGTGTTGGACTGGTTGATGACATTGGACATCTCGGGACAGTGGGGGTTATTTTAATCATGACATTTGGCTGTATATATATATTGCCATTTTATATGTTTGTTTGTGTGTTGTGGGTCTGCCCCACTGTCTATGTCTTTTTTGTTGTTGCTGGTGGCTACAACTGAAGTTCCTTATCGGGAAAATAAAAGTCATTCTATTCTATTCTATTCTATGAGCACTTGCTAGCTAAAGAACGTGAGCACTGGACGTTAAAATGACCAATGCGCCGGTATGAAACTAGCAAAGACCCTTGCGTTTGGGTTACCACTGCTTAGAGCCGGGTGTAAGATATGGCCCTTTGTGTTCTACTCTAATGTTACTGATTACATCTGAATTACATATTAATGGTTACAAATTAATGAATGTCTCGACGCAAACCACAATGTCAGGTACATTGCATACTGTACATGCAGCTACTTGTACTCGAAATGTACAGGCCGTTTTGCATACTTCCGGGTAGGAGGCGAGTGGAGGAGAGGAGTGGACATTTAAAGAGTAATTGCACTCACTGTCTCAGCCCGTCTGCGCCTACTATACAATTTTGAAAAATACTACGTGGGGTGAGTGAGGGAGAGGGGTGGGGGGTGGGGGGTGGAGGAGGTGTGTCCATCGTCATTTGCATAAATTAATATATAATGTACAAATGATTTCATATAACTTGGATCAATCTGTCAAACTAGACGTTGTAGATCAAATATGAATCGAGATTCAGTAACTGCATGGCCTATTTTCAGAAATGTATTTTAGTCGACAGTTTAGGTGTAATTACATTACAGGCATTTAGCAGACGCTCTTATCCAGAGCGACTTACAACTTTTTTAGCATTTCTTTTACATATATTATCCAATTATACAGCTGGATATATACTGAAGCAATTCAGGTTAAGTACCTTGCTCAAGGGTACAACGGCAGTGTCCTACCTGGGAATCGAACCTGCAACCTTTCAGTTACAAGGCTAGTTCCTTAACCATTATACTACACTGCCGCCCCATAATGAGATTGTACAACAAGGTTCACCGCAGTCCATCCGACCCGTAATGAGATTGTAATTAATTTATGAACACGCCGCCACGTTGTAATGTAATGTAATGTAATTTATGAACAAGCCGCCACGTTTTTCCTGTTTAAAAATGTGGAGCCGAAACCAAAGGCCCGTAGTTCGTCTAACCAATCAGGTGCCGGCTATTTCCATTGTGGGCGGCAGCAATTATCCATATGACATGAAGGTACCTCCAAAGAGGTACTCTGACAACACGATTGGGGCTGGGGCAGAGTGGGGAGCAGAAAAAAATGTTTTAACCGATAGAGGGAAGCACCAAGACGCTTTTTTACTAGTTTTTTATGATATACAATATTATTTCAGAATTGTTGACATAACGGAATGGATGAATAAGTTTAATTATAAACTAGGTATACAAACACGTTTACAGCTAAAACACAAACACAAAAACCAGTTTCCGGGGCATGGAGGAAAGGACGTGGTCGTGGACGAAAGGAGGATGCATTTTGGACGCACCCATGGTGTATTCAAGTGGCCAACTAGGGACGATGGTTCCCTGATGGCGTTCAAATGCTCAGCGGCAGAAAACATGGGGTGCGTCCCAATACTCGAAAAATGCACCCTCCTTTCCTCCACTACCACGTCCTCCGTGTCCTCTCCTCCATGCCCCAGAAACGGATCTTTGTGTCCTAATCTAATGTTGCTGATTTCATATTAATTACATATTCATTATTATTAATAAATATTAATTAATGTCTCGACACAAACCCTCAGGTACATTGTATACTGTACAAGCAACTACTTATCCCAATATTCTTCACTCCTCACCTCCTTTCCTCCACTCCCCCACTACCACTCATTTACTACCTGGAAGTATGCAAAACTGCCTGTACGTTTCAAGTACAAATAGTTGCATGGACAGTATACAATGTACCTGATATTGCGGTTTGCGTCGAGACATTAATTAATGTTAACCATTAATATGTAATTTATGTGTAATCAGCAACATTAGATTAGGACACAACCAGTAGTGTCGTGGAGGGTATACCCACTTCTTAATCCCCACTAGTGCATGTATCAATTAGTAGTCATCGATTTGAAAAATTAGAGTACACCCACTTCTCCAGGCACTACTACACCACTGGACACAACGATCGGTTTCTGGGGCACGACAGAGAGGAGGTGGTACTGCAGGAAAGGAGGAGTATTGGGAAAAGGATTTCTCGAGTATTGGGACGCACGCCATGTTTACAGATGATCAGCTGTTTACCTTTGATGCATTTTTCATCACATCGGTCATCTCTGGGACCTCTGGAGGTACCCAAGTTGAATATTGGATTTCCGAGATTGTTGTCATCAGCTCGTCACCATGTATCATGTTCAAATCGTTTTTTGTTCTCAGAAGTCTGAAATATTCAGACTTTAGAGATAATTTGAATACATCATATGCCCACAGTGATTGGTTGATAGGGTCATTCAAATGACAACCCGAACAGTCACCGTCTAGAATCAGTTGTCTTTCTAACCCAGCCAATTGTTTTACACGGGAGGAGGGTTTAGTCGCAAAGTTGTCCTTTTTTGGTTACAGTTGTTGTAATGGCGGCGTGACGTGTGAGGTAGGAGGAGCCAAAAGCAGCAAGGGGATTCCTTAAGCCCTAAGGCCACTAAGGCGGGAAAACCCGCAGTTATGGAAGGGAGACAAGACAATGAACAAGCCTACCGACGCTACTAACTGGCTCACTGTCACACACCAATAAGTAGAAGCGCAACGACAGGTTTCTCAGTAGCCAGAAATAATACGCGCCCTGTCTCGGTAACGAGACCCATAAGAACGGGCGAGTAGCGTAATGGCACAAGTAAAACACACAGCCAACAAACACTGCAAACTAATACGAATTAGTATACGAGGAGGCGAAAGGAACAGAAATCTAACGTTCTAACGAAATCTAGGGCTACTCTCAGACTCGCAGTCACACACAAACATGACCACAACATCGCCCAATCTTCCCTATAGGAAGACATGTACCGAAGGACGAAACAGAACTACAGTTCCGAACAAAATTGCCAAAAGCTCCATGTACGGAGACAGGTACCGAAAGGAACGAACAGGACAGGCTGCACCGGACATTTACCGGCTAAAAGACTAACGCGAACGTAGTAGAAAATAAACGCCCTACCTCTCCGTAAAGAGGAATGTAATGAGGCGTCAGGAACAGAGATCCAACGTTCCACGGCTACTTCCATAAGCTCGTAGTCACATGCAGGAAACATAAAGGGGGCAAACGCCCAATCTCCCAGGAGAGAGAAACATTTTACAGGTGAGCCGCCGGTAAACCGCCGTCCCATACCTTTACTAGCAAAATTCCTAACACAAGCTTAGTAGAAAATACACGCCCTAGCCTCTCAGTAAAGAGGAATGAAACGAGGCGAAAAGAACAGAGAGCTAACGTTCCAAGGCTACTTTCAGAGACTCGCAGTCAAACGCAAACATGTCAACAAAATTGCCCAAGCTCCATATGAAGAGAGACATACCCGAAGAACGAACAGAACTACAGTTCCGAACAAAATCATCCCACAGGGAAAAAGGACGAAACAGGACAGCTGCACCGGACATTTACCGGCTAAAAGACTAACGCGAGCTTAATATAAAATACACGCCCTGCCTCTCAGAATAAATAAAGCCCTGCTTGTCAGTACGATAAAAACGCCCGGTCTCTTAGTAAGAAATGACTATACAAATACACCCACAAACAAACAAAGACTCATCTCGCTTACACGGAAGAAAGCAGAGAGAGGAGGAAGAGACAGAGAAGGCAAAAGGTTCTAGGCAACGGAAGAAAGGAAAAACCAGAAAGCGGAGACAGAAAAAAGCCGGGGGGGAAGAGTCCTAATATATCCACAAAGGCAAGTCCCGCATTACTCCAATAAAACACTCTGGAGCAGAAATGGTCTCCTAAAAAACCTAGACTGAATCATACTGGCTAAGCAATCAAAGGGCAAAATAATACCACACACAAAACAGCACAAATAATGCCAGACAATACACCACAATACAAATCAACAATATCGAAGACCCGAACGAAGGAATACTGAGGCTTATGTAGCTCACCGGCAACCACGCACACCTGTGAACGCTGACGAGAACTCTGTGAAAGAAATGTGGTGGAGCCAAAACTCCACTAACAGAGCAGTGCCCACGTGTGGCGACCGAGGAACACGACCGCAAGGGAAAAAGGGTCATAAACCATGACAGTTGTAGCCAAAATGTTGTACATCTCAGTCTTTACTCTTGAGATTGAACAACAAATGTGAACAACAGAATTCCCTAAGATTGACTGGGTAGCTATGTTTGTCAGAAATTGCCTATATAAAAATGGAAAGAGTACTGAAATTCTTAACTTCAGAAATTCCTTAACCCATAAATTTCTATAGTGGAAGTTTTGACATTTTGGTGTACCTTTGTTACACTTGTCAAGCCAGTTGAGCTGATCACAAATTTGTTGAAATTTTGCAAATCAGCCAATGTATTAGGCTACAGCTTTACATCCTATTTTTAGTCATTAGTCACTAAGGGTTTCAGGTTTTTGATTATCCATGACATCATCTCTCGAAACAAAGGTTAAGAATGTAATTTGATGTTAGTGTTGCACTCCACTGATGTTAGTTTTGCGCTGCGACTGTTTCCTTAGTAAATCCGGCCCTCAATGTTCTAATTGCTTTCGAGTTTTTTAATTTGTTTAAAAGATTTAAATAATAATTAAACTCCAATTTAAACAGAGAAAACTTTGGTTTTTCTTCAGCCCATTTACATTTATGGAATATAATAATACCATATAATAATACCATAGAATATAATATTTACCATAGATTAAGAGAAGATTGATTAAAAAAATTCTCTACTTAAATCGGCTCGGAAATGGTATCTGGCCAAACATTGGATGTAGTTCATTTGTTTTCTGTCGCTGGTGCTCCTTCATTCTGGCTCCTGTTCTTCTGATGTCTGACGAGGCTATGCCTGCCAGGAGGTAGCGATTGTCAGTATTTGTTAGCTTGAGACAACCTGTGGTAAGTTTGCAGGAAGCATTTAGGGCTGGGTCCAGCTTCTTAGCATGGGTGGATCTTCCCCATACTGGGCAGTGGAACGTAGGGTCTGTGGGCTATAGCACCCCATCTTGTGTTGGTGAGCTTACTAACACCATTGTTGCGTGCACTCACCTTCGCCTTTGTCTTCTCAATATGGGTCTTGAAGGTAAGACATCGGTTAAGGGTTACACCAAGGTAAACCGGATACTCACAGTGCTCCAATGTTGTTCCAGACCAGTTCACCTGAAGTTGTCTCGGCTTCTCAAGTGGAAGGCACACATCTGTGTCTTAGACGGGTTTACACGGAGGTGGTTCTCCTCATAATATGGTGTTAGTTGATTGAGAGCATCGGTCAGTCTTTCCTCTACTACTGAAAAATCAGTATCTTGGGCGGTAACACCCAGGTCATCAGCATATGCAAAGCGCCAAGTTCCATCACTTCTTGGTTGGTCATTAGTGTAGATGGTGAAGAGTAAGGGAGCAAGCACGCTCCCCTGGGGGATACCATTCTTCAGCCTATGCCATCTGCTTCGTTTGCCACCCAACTCCACAAAGAACATGCTATTCTCTATAGCTACCAGTAAAGCCAACTATCATTACCACCATATCTGATGTGATCTCAACAACAGCCAACTTTAGGTAATGTTAGGTTATTTATATCTAGCTGGCATTAATGTTAGCTACATTAGCTCGGATGACCAGACGTCCTCTTTTTCCAGACATTTCTTCTTTTGAGACTGAAAATATCCGTCCAGGCGAGATTTCTAAATTCCTAAGTTTGGCCCGTTCTATAAACTGTATATGAACAAACAGCCTTTTTATGATCATAACGCCCGTTTACCCATGCCCCCCTTTTTGAAATCGAAAATATGGTCACCCTTGTTACCTAGCTAGCTATTCATTAGCTCATCCTGGCATCTTAAAGGGGGGATAGTTTGGAATTTTGGACATAATGTCTCAATTACGACTTACCCATGATGTAGTTGATTGATGGAAACCATTTTCAGCTAATTCCATGCTGTCCCTTCTTTTGGACATACACACGTTGCTAATGCTAGTGCAACTCTATGGTAACCGGTAGCATCCACTACCAAACGCACTTAAACACTCCACAGTGCACCCAAAGTAAATAAAATACGACGACAGTCTACCGGGGGAGCGATACTTTACGTTACCTACGTAGTGCCGGCACTGGTCGACTACAACAACAAAGAACAGTAACAAGTTGCAAAGGCCACGTTCGCTCCGCCGCTGTACTTCCACAGAGAATATTAGGTCAGCACGACGACAGTCGACGACAGTCTACCGGGGGAGCGATACTTTACGTTACCTACGTAGTGTCGGCACTGGTCGACTACAACAACAAAGAACAGTAACAAGTTGCAAAGGCCACGTTCGCTCCGCCGCTGTACTTCCACAGAGAATATTAGGTCAGCACAAAGTAAAGGATTCAACGATACTTTGACTTAAAAAATGATGGTATACGCACTCAAAATAAGCACTCAAAAAGAATAGGTTATCTAGGCTGTATCTCCTCACGATTCTGAGGAAATTGACGTGGTTAGTATTTTTGTGAAGTTAAAACCTCTGTGGTACACTATAATGGATACATATTGTTTCAGCATTAAGCTAAGCTCTCGACTGTGTTCCGATATTAATTTAGCATCAGCTAACGTAACAACGTTATAAGACACATTTTAATTATTATTTTTTTTTTACAACTAATGTTATCTCGTGAGCTAACCTGAAAATAAAAACTAAATAATATACCCTAGTTCATGCATATTGTATCTTGTGGAAGATAATACTGACATTATTCAAGGGAGATACAACAAAACGCAACCTGCCGTGTTCCCCCGTTTCCCTCACAGAAATATTTGAGAAGAGTCTTCCTGCAGAAATCCACCGTGAAGCCCCAGATCAACCGCCTCAGGACTTTTTCGTTACTTCCCCATTCTGTTTGCGAACACAACAAATGAGCCGGACACATCTTCTTTTGTCGATGCAAATTTGTTCTGTTCGTAATAAGTGTAATGTTGAAACCAATAACGTTAACGTTAAGCAGCAGACAACAACTTAATACTAGGAGTTGGCTAGCTAGCACACGTTAGCAAATTAGCGCTAATGTTACTAACTTGTGTGCTGTTCTTTCCATTGCTATGTTTATTTGTAGCGCAGCAAACGTTTACATTTGTGAGAAGTCATGAATCATAATGGATGTGTAACGTAACTAGGTAACATAAGATAAAGTTAAAGGTATACTATGTAGTTTCATTGTAAACAACTCGTTCTTTGTTTACATTCAAATTTTCTCCCCAAAAAAACATTGTATGTGTCCTTGTGGCCTAATAAACATGTTGAATGTATTTCCTACCTCATAAGTGTTTTTTTGTTAATGTTTTGAATGTTACACTGTTGACATCCCGCCGCCATTTTTAAAGCCAGAAATGGCTAAAATGGTGTAAACGTCATGAATGGGCGGTTCCTGCTCATTTGATTGACATGGCCAGGCCATGTGGTCAGGCTTCCAGGTAAACTCTTATTTTAGCTTAGGACCGAAACATGCCTCACGCAAATACGTGAACGCTTCGAACTATGCGAACAGTTTTTTTTTTTTTGCCATGACATTTGTGAAAGACAAGCCAGAGCGTTGCAGCAAGGGACGCTGTAGCAGCAACAACAGTAAACAACTTTCTTGTTCGATCTGTGCTTTCCTCTGGTTTGTCTTTCACAAATGTCATGGCAAAAGGAAAAACTGTTTGCGTAGCTCGAAGCGTCCACATTCGCGTAGCTATTTGCGTGAGGTATGTTTCTGCCCTTACTCATTAGCGAGATGTTTTCAGCCGAGGAGGTAACAATATCATTATAAAAATAGCGCCCATTACATTACATTATAGTCATTTAGCTGATGCTTTTATCCAAAGCGACATACAATAAGTGCATACAGAAACGTAACTACAGAACAGATAAAACAAAGAACATCCTTCCCATAACGTAGCAGCTATCGATAGCTAAGGCTATCTATGGTCGTGATGTTTGTTTATTATAGTCTATGTATAATGTTTGACCAAACCTTGATCATGTAAATGGAGACTACGTTACATGCTCAAAGCATATAAGTTAGTAATCTTAGCTATTGCTCCGTAAATTTGACCACTGTTCATTTTCATAAAATAATTCAAAATCATAATTTTGTAATTCTGCTCGGTTCATTCGGTAGCCATCAACATCCAGTGGTCGCGGCCCCAGAGTAAGGGTGAGGGGAAGTCATTACATAAACATTACCTTACAGTCATTTAGCAGACGCAATCATGTTCATGGTGGGCGAGGCAGGGCCAGGGGAAGAGGACAGCTTGATCAGAGTGACCGTGATAGAGTCAACAGACTCAGAAACATTGCCATCTCAACGAAGTTGAGACGGAGCGGCACATTATCACAAAATGCGAAAAATACAATCAAATCAGAAATAAATATTATCCCAAAATAAATCAGAGATACCCTCAATTAAAAAATTTAACAGACATCCAAAAACTCCCCATCCTCTTAGGAGAGGAGAGGACGTAATGTGACCTGGCAGCACAATATATAGCTGCCTGCCATCGTCTTAGGGACAGTGAGTGACAGAGATCATTATAAACCAATTAAAATTTTTTATATTTATTATATTCACTTTATAAGATCATATGTATCATATGTATCATTTATACTGATAATTATTATTATTTTTAATTGTACTTTATTATTTTACATTATTGTTATTTCTAAATCCATAATCAAAGAAAAGTTCTTGTTTTCATGTATGGTTACTGTTCATTCCTTTCTAGTCTTTACTGTTTTGTATTGTTCATGTTAGATGTATGTCTTCGACTGTTTTAATGCAGTATGCTTTGACAATACAGATTCAATGTCTTGTCATGCCAATAAAGCGAATTGAATTGAGTCCACGGTCAGAGAAAATATGTGTGAAACGTCACCACAATGCTTGTGCGCGTCAGAGAAGAACACGTGATAAGCAATTTTCGGGGAGCCCTTTTCTCCTACGTGCTCAATATTGCCATCTAGTGTTCTGAAACTACATAGTATACCTTTAAGTAGTAGCTACCTTTCTAGCCATTACTAGTGTTTGTCTAGTAACAACGTACTTTATATAATTACAATACGATATATTGTTTGTTTTACAAACATTAACACTTCAATTAACGTCAGTTCTACGTGTGTTGCTAATGAAACGTTAACGTTATGTATGTAACATGAGCCCCCTACTGTAGTTAGGTACTAGCTCTCTGTTGTCAAGTTGGTCTTTTAACGTTAGCTTACTAGCTCCCAATGTTTTTTGTGGAAGAGGGGGTGATAAATGGATCCTTTTGGCCTGGTTAGTCAATAGTCACCCAAGCAATGGCAACCTTGGATCCCCAATGCTATCTAAAGATAGAATATAAAAGAATATAAACGTGACTGGCAGTGAGCCAGTTCATGCTTTTATAGTCACAATCAGAATCAATTCATGAAATTTTAAATATAATTACAGATAGTCAACATGCAATGTTATTATTGGCAATGATTACTTGTACAAACATCTTAAGTTATTGTACTGTATTAAATATGAAATATGATGACATAGCAATGTGTGAATCACGACAAAGAGTCATTTCAAATGTTATTGTACTTACACTGTTATGATTTTTTTTTTTACAGATGCATCGTTAGTTCCATTCTGCAGGGAAATTCAACTTTGCAATTTGACAGACGCACAACCTGCTGCAAATTGTATCACTGTCCACTTTAACAAAAAACAAAAGAATAGCTGTTCCCTTCTCTGGTCTGGCTTACCTGTAATGATGTACACATGTATTATCTTGTGTCATATACATATTTACTGTGTATTACTGGAGTGTAACAACGATTGAAGAAGAAATTTCCCATTGTGGGATCAATAAAGTACTACTACTACATTCCCAGTGCTATCAACACGATTCAACCACACCTACAAGCTAGAAAACTACAAGTCATGCACTTACACCCATCCAGAATATTGTGGATTCTAGACTCTTACAAATAGGCCTCAATGGCTAAGACTGCCTAGTCATGTTTGATAAGATACCATCTTAACACATACAGGTGCTCCCCAAGGCACAGTCTTGTCACTTTTTCTTTTTACATTATACACAGCTAAGCTGACTGCAGGAGCAGTTATGCCTCCTGTCATCTACAAGAAGTTTCAGATGATTCTGCCATTGTAGGATATACAGGGGGTGGTCAAAATATCGGAAACACCAGTTTTGTGACGACCGCATTCCCATCCTACTGTTTCCCGTGTTTTCCCTCTCCCCCTGTGTCATGTTCGTCTCTCCTTGGTTCGTCTTTCCCCGTGCTGCAGGTTGGGCGTAGCTTCCTAATTGTTTCACCCTGTTACACGCCACTCCTTTCAGCCTATCCCACTTCCCCGCTTTCGCATGCATTCCACACTCTTCTATCCGCTAATCACTCCTGCATACATTCGCACGCGGCACATAATTGATAGCAATTAAATATTGTATTTAGTCACCCGGTGTTCTCTGTCCTGTGCCAGTTCATTAACGTTGTTGTCTGTGAAACCTCTGGTCCTGTCCTGAGTCCTAGTAACCAGTCTAGTTTAATTCCTGAGTCTTGCGGTTTTTGGTGTTAAATCGCCTCCCGCTCTGTTAAAACCTGAGTTCGCTCTTGCCTTGGACAGCACGTCTGCTGTTCATAGTTCCTGTCCCGTCAAACTAACTCTGTCTGCTTCAATTGCCTGAACTGCAGCTGTTGGTTGTCCTTGCCTGTGTTGTGGTCTACAGCCTCCCTCCTGATGTGTGTGCAGCCGTCTGGGCTTCTGCTCCTCCACACTGCAGCTGTTCCTGCGTCCGGCCGTTGCCGCTACTGCTGCCACGGTTACAGTTGCGCTCACTGCTGCTGCCCTGCTGCTACACCTGGGTCCGATCCGGATCCCGATCCACGGTCCTGCTCTCCCGCTCCCGCGCCCGCTCATCCCCTGCTCACTCTAACCGGTTGTCTGTCTCCATTGCCTCCCCTGCTCTCTCCTAACTCTCTGATTCCCCGCAGCCTCATACCCGGACTGTTTGTTCTAATTGTCGCTCCCTACTCTTCAGGAGAATGCTCTGATTGAAGTTTAATTTATTGGATGCTTCGCGCTCCCACAACTGTCTGTCCATCTGTCTACCGTGTGTCCAGTCCAGGCCAGGCCAGTCCAGTCCAGTCCAGTCCAGTCTAGCCCTGTCAAGTCCAGTTCCGGTCTGGAATGAGCGTTGCCCGGTTGCCAAGTCCAGTTCCGGCTTGGAACAAGTGCCGCCCGTCTGTCCAGTCCCGTTCCGGCCTGGAACGAAGTCCAGTCCGGTTGTCAAGTCCAGTTCCGGCTTGGAACAAGCCTACCCGGTCCAAGAATATTGTGTGTTCTGTATAACCTGTCTTGCCTTTCTCCCCCTGCTACAGGACTGCCCTGTAAGCAATAAAAACACCTGAGAATTGGCAATCTCTTGTCTGAGTCGTGCATTTGGGTTCAGTCAGCTGTCTGGGTCATAACAAGTTTTCCAGAAAACATAAAACACCTGCCACATGTTTGCTCAACCTCTGTTCCTAACCTGGTTATCTATGCTGTTTTGTAAATCTTGTGCCATGTGTACATTTTATATGATGACTTGTTTTTCTTTATAATTATGCCAATTAACCATAATTGCCTGTTAGTCATATTTTTTATGAAATGCTAATAAATCATAAATTACATGTCAGTTACTGTTATTACATCAGTAATAAGTTAGTGCACTTAAACAAATGTATAAGAAGAAATCAGAAAACATTTCGGTCCCCAACAACTGGAATTGAACCCCTCTATGTAGTACAGTGTGCTGTACCTCTACTGTAGTACAGATATATTTAATTCAACTGTTCACTTTGAACAGAGGTGTTCACTCCCCAAAGCTGTGCAGTGGTGCACATCTCTGGTTGTCATGGACCAAAATGCTTTCAGTTTTTGTCCAACATTAGCTCTAAAGTGTTCCCACACAAAAGCAGAATTTAATGGACAAATTAGTATTATTTGATATGATAAATGGCTAATTATGATTAATTATTAAGCTAATAAAAAAAGACAGAAACTAAAATGTATACATGGCATGCCAGTCATATAACAGTGTAGAAAATATAGGTAAGAGAAATATGACATATAGCAGCTGTTTTATGAAAAACAGTTTTTTTAGTTTCTGGTGTTTCCAAGACTTTGTCCACCCCCTGTATTACTGAAGGGAATGATTCACTGTACCTGAGGGAAATGGATCACTTTGTTTCATGGAGTAGTGCTAACTTTTTAGAACTCAATACTTCCAAAACTAAAGAGCTAATTGTTGATTTTAGAAAAAGCAAGTTGGTGACACCTGTAGTAATCAACACATCCATCACTGATTCTGTGGAATCTTATAAGTATTTGGGTGTTGTTATAGACAACAATTACAATGGAAGGAGAATACCACCATTGCTCTTAAGAAAGCTCAAAAGAGGCTATTTTACTTAAGAAAACTGAGATCCTTTCAAGTGTATATTGCAGACCTTTTATCCCCGTACACACACGCCTGAGATCCTCGGGAAAGAAACTTCAGGTCACTCCGAAATCTAAGCTAAAATCAAAGGGTGACCGGGCCTTTGTTATTAGGGCCCCTCAACTTTGAAATGCCTTTCCCAAGGAGCTCAGGCTTGCTACATCAGTAATTTCTTTTAAATCCCTTCTTAAAACTCATTTTTTTAGACAAGCTTTTAACTAAATTTCAATTAACCATGGTATTTAGGCATTTTATTGTACTGTATTTTACCTTCATTCGTTTTATTTCACTTTTTTTTTTTAAAGATATTTTGCCTATTCTCCTTTTATTTAATGTGTTTTCATTTGACTGTGAAGCACTTTGTAAACTTGTTTTAAGAAAAGTGCTATACAAGTACAAATAAAAACTTTTGAAAAGTGTGTTGCAAAATGTTGAACATGTTTTATAGTAGCATTGTGGCTAGTGTTTTGTTTCTGTTTGTTGGGGAGGGAATATTACAAGAGAATATGCCAACTGTATCAACAGTGGCTTTGGTCTAGAGGTTATTTTTGAACAGCGCATTCTAAGGAAGTTGAGAGAAATTAGAGGATTATAGTCATCCCCTATATGGAACTCTTAGCAAGCAGCGCAGTTTACTGGGAAATAGATGTATTGTACCAAAGTGTACTAAAGGCCATTAGATGCTTTAATCAGTACACACACAGTACACTAAATAAAGATACTTGAGACGGATGTGTGCGGGTTGGACCCGTAATGCACGACTCAGAACACAAACGTAATAATAAATGTCCGCAAGGACTTTATTATAGGGAAATCCAGAAATCGTAGTCACACAAGCGAAGTCCAAAAACCAATAAATCCAGCCAATAACCAAAAATACAGTACAAAAGGAGAAAGCAGTCTCGAAATCAGTATCCATGCACAAGTTCAAAACCAGAGTAGCTGTCAGCGGAGCAGAAGTACAATTCAGGGGTAAAGCAGAGTTTGTTGGTCGTGGGGCGTTGCAGGAGTCAGACCGAAGTCCTATCCGCGGGGCAGAGATAAAAAACAGACAGCAGGCAAAACTCATGGTCAAAAACAGGCACTATATACGATAGGCTGGCAGTAACGATGGTCAGTAAACAGGCTTGATTTATAACGGTAGTCAGACAAAGGAAAACGCTCAAAAGTGACAGTAGATAACAGGCAACAATTTCGCAGACATGACATGAACACTGATCTTATATGCAGGTGTAGACAGGTGCAGACACTCAGCTTGAGAGCAGCATGCGAAGGGGAATCAGGTGTGGAAGGCTGACGAGGTAACAAGATAATTAGTAATCGTTAGTAATAAACCTATCCTGACCTAGCGTTAGTAAATTAGTGAATGACATGCACGAGAAACGTAAGGTAAACATGAACACATGGTTAGAGAGTTAGTATTACCCAATCCTGATCTAATGTTAGTAGATTAGTAAATAGACACGGGAAAATGAAACAATTAGGGAAGTGTGAGTGACAGCAAGAGAGAGAGAGAAAACAGCACAAATGCAAGGCTGCGGAAAAACATGGAAATGTGTATGCTACCAATGAACTGCATCGTAACATAAACAGAACACAAGCATGACATGAACCGAAAATAAACTGTGACAAACTAAACATGAAACGTGGCATAAACATGACAGAAACGTAACAGGACCCCCCCCCCCCCTAACGACCGACTCCTGACGGTCTACACAGTTTATCAGGGTGGTCACGGTGAAAGTCCTTGATTAGCGATTTATCAATAATAAGACTGTGAGCGATCCAGGAACGCTCCTCCGGGCCATAACCCTCCCAGTCCACCAGATACTGGAACCCCCGGCCTCGCTTGCGAATGTCCAGTAGCTTCTTAACAGTGAAGGCCGGGTGGTTATCTATGATATGGGGAGGAGGGGGTGGGGGATCAGGAGGGCAAAGGGGGTCAGTGGAATAGGGCTTAATGCAGGAAACATGAAATGTGGGGTGAATCTTAAGGGAAGGGGGCAAAGACAGCTTGACAGAGGTGGGGTTGATAATGCTATGAATCTTGTAGGGACCGATGAAGCGGGGCTCGAGTTTGTGGATTGTAGGGGAATGTCTTTAGAGGAGAGCCAAACTGAATCGCCAGGCTTGTACTCAGGGGCTGGAGTGCGGTGGCGATCAGCGACTCTACGATTCCGTTCGGCCGTGCTCAATAGCGCGGCCCGGGCATCCTTCCAGATCTTGAGGCAGCGGTGCATGTGGGTGGCAAGGGAGGGAACAGCAATCTCGGCCTCTTGATCGGGGAACAGTGGGGGTAGGTAGCCGAGGGAAACTTTGAATGGGGACTTCCCAATAGCGGCGCAAGGCAGAGCGTTGTGCGCATACTCGACCCAGGTGAGCATCTTTCTCCATGAAGTGGGATTCTTGGCCGACACACAGCGTAGAGCAGCTCCGAGGTCTTGGTTGGCCCTTTCGGTTTGACCGTTAGACTGGGGGTGGTAACCTGACGTGAGGCTGGAGGTGGCTCCGAGAGCCGAACAGAAGACCTTCCAGACCTGGGAGATGAACTGGGGGCCACGGTCAGAGACAATGTCCGCGGGAATGCCATGGATCCGAAACACTTCTTTGACTAGAAAATCTGCGGTTTCTTGGGCAGTGGGCAATCCAGGCAGAGGGATGAAGTGCGCCGCCTTACTGAACCTGTCAACCACCGTCAGGATGGTGGTGTTGCCCTCAGAAGGGGGAAGTCTGGTCACGAAATCCACCCCGATGTGGCTCCAAGGGCGACTGGGCACTGGCAGAGGTTGGAGCAGACCAGCTGGGGCCTGGTGAGAGGCCTTGCTCCTGGCACAGGTGGTAGAGGCCTTGACGAAATGCCTGGTGTCGGGGATCATGGAGTTCCACCAGAACCTTCTCTTGAGGACAGCCAGGGTGCAGGTAAAACCAGGATGGCAGGACATGAGTGATGAGTGAGCCCATTGGAGGACATGTGTCCGGGCGGCGGAGGGAACGTAAAGGCGTGTACCGGGATTGGACCTTGGATCGGGCTTCTCACTAAGTGCTTCTTGATGACGGCCTCAATCCTCCAGGACACCGAAGCGACGGTGCAGGACCCAGGGAGGATGTTCTCCGGCGCCTCTCGCTCAGAACTGGCCATGAATTGTCGGGACAGGGCATCTGGCTTGACATTCTTGGAACCAGGGCGGTAGGTCAGAGTAAAATTGAACCTGCCAAAGAACAGGGCCCATCTGGCTTGGCGGGAGTTCAACCTCTTGGCCGTCTGTAGATACGCCAGATTCTTATGGTTTGTCCAGACCACAAATGGTTTCTCGGCGCCCTCCAGCCAATGCCTCCACTCCTCCAGTGCTAGCTTGACAGCGAGTAGCTCATGGTTTCCCACGTCATAATTCTTCTCAGCCGGAGACAGCTTACGGGAGAAGAATGCGCAGGGGTGTAGAAGGTTGTCAGTGGCGGAAACCTGAGAGAGCACGGCCCCAACTCCAGTGTCTGACGCATCAGTCTCCATGACAAACTGACGAGTGGGGTCGGGGTGCACCAGAATCGGAGCGGAGGAGAACAGTCTTTTAATCTTCTTGAAGACATTTTCAGCCTCAGGATTCCAGCGGAACGGCATGGCAGTAGACGTGAGCTTGGTGAGAGGGGCGACGACCTGGCTGTAGCTCCAAATGAACCTCCGGACCACACCGCAGTAGCCCAGTCCAAAGCTTTCTCCTTAAGTAGCCCCATCACGTAGCCAATCCGTCGCTCGTCAGTCGGATAGGTCTGAAAGTCCCATTGTAATAGAAATGCCTTGCATCTCTTCGGTTCACCACCGAACCTCTCCGGGGGGGGCTGTTGTGGCTCCCGGAATTGCCAGGTTCCCATGGGGTTGGAGGGTGGGATAGCAGGCAGCTTAGCAGGTTGCTCTGGAGTGCGTGGTTGAACGGCAATGGCCAGTCTCCTCATCTCAGCGCACAACTCTTTAATCTCCTCCCGGAGCTCGGAAATCCCCTGGGCGTGCTGCTGCACGATGAGGCCTTGTTGTTGCAAAGCGTGGAACATGGCGGTTGAGTCAGCAGGGTCCATCGTGGCGAAATTGTTCTGAGACGGATGTGTGCGGGTTGGACCCGTAATGCACGACTCAGAACACAAACGTAATAATAAATGTCCGCAAGGACTTTATTATAGGGAAATCCAGAAATCGTAGTCACACAAGCGAAGTCCAAAAACCAATAAATCCAGCCAATAACCAAAAATACAGTACAAAAGGAGAAAGCAGTCTCGAAATCAGTATCCATGCACAAGTTCAAAACCAGAGTAGCTGTCAGCGGAGCAGAAGTACAATTCAAGGGTAAAGCAGAGTTCGTTGGTCGTGGGGCGTTGCAGGAGTCAGACCGAAGTCCTATCCGCGGGGCAGAGGTACGAAACAGACAGCAGGCAAAACTCGTGGTCAAAAACAGGCAGTAGATACGATAGGCTGGCAGTAACGATGGTCAGTAAACAGGCTTGATTTATAACGGTAGTCAGACAAAGGAAAACGCTCAAAAGTGACAGTAGATAACTAACAGGCAACAATTTTGCAAAGACATGACATGAACACTGATCTTATATGCAGGTGTAGACAGGTGCAGACACTTAGCTTGAGAGCAGCATGCGAAGGGGAATCAGGTGTGGAAGGCTGACGAGGTAACAAGATAATTAGTAATCGTTAGTAATAAACCTATCCTGACCTAGCGTTAGTAAATTAGTAAATGACATGCACGAGAAACGTAAGGTAAACATGAACACATGGTTAGAGAGTTAGTATTACCCAATCCTGATCTAATGTTAGTAGATTAGTAAATAGACACGGGAAAATGAAACAATTAGGGAAGTGTGAGTGACAGCAAGAGAGAGAGAGAAAACAGCACGAATGCAAGGCTGCGGAAAAACATGGAAATGTGTATGCTACCAATGAACTGCATCGTAACATAAACAGAACACAAGCATGACATGAACCGAAAATAAACTGTGCAAACTAAACATGAAACGTGGCATAAACATGACAGAAACGTAACAATACTGACCATCATTGAGTAGGCTGGCAGACCTATTAAAGGTTGTATCAGCGATTTTGGGTGACATCACTTCTGAAGCGAAATCCCAAACAAACAGAGCCAGCTCCAGCTCAGAGCCAATTATGTTATGTTTTAAAAAATAGTGTTCAAGCATCCAGAATTATAACCACGTTAATAACGTTTGTAAGAAACCAAACCGTTTGTAAATCCGTCAAGATTTCAGCGAGATAAGAGTATTAGCGTATTAGTATCACCCACCCCTTGTCGGTGATTGGTTGGAATACTGTTTATTTTGGTTTTGAGTGGTTGGTAGTACCATTTGTTTTTGTGTACGATCTCGGAGCATAGGCTGCCTACAGAGACGCGGTTTTTTTGACGGCCTGCTTATGGGGCGGGCAGCTAGCGGGTCGTGAGGAAAAATCAGATGAATGTGATCATTTATGTTTCGACCCAAAATCGCTGATACAACCTTTAATTGTCATAGTATATTAGTGTGTATAATAATAGTAATAATTATTATTATTATTCTTTTTTTTGTCCATTGTATGTACATTGCTAGTGGCAATCATTCACCTTTGGGGATGAATACAGTACATGCTCTTCTATTAGATCACATTGTATTCAGTTTCCTTTCCACCTGAAATGAAAGCGGAGGTTAAGGTTCCACCTTAAAAGTTTATCGCAAATCTTCGGCAATGTCAAGGGGCCTGGCGGTTGATCTGGGGCTTCACGGTGGATGTCTGCAGGACGACTCTATTGAAATATTTTCCCTTCAGTGCAGGCTCTCAGTTTTTTTTTTTTTAACAATCTCTGTCTGACGTCGCCTGGCTCGTTCGGCTTCTACGTCATATAACAGGATCTACTTTTTAAAACAATTTTACTATGAAAAGACAGAGAGAAGAGGAAGAGGCAGAATCAACAGAGGTAGCAAATATTTAATAGCAAGCCAATCAGATTCGGCTTTCTTGTCAATAAACAAATATTCAACTTGTTTTTATTGTAGTTTTCACTTAAGACAGGGCTGAGCTTTGGACTAGAACAGGTTAAACAAGCTGTTGCAAAAACAAACCACTCCTTATAACAAAGTTGAATCTTTACTTTTCTATAGAATATGGTATAATTCCAAATGTAGTTGAATAAGTTATTGAATAAAACAAGTTACCTATAATTAGACAGACCTTTTTTTGTTATTATTTCTTGACACTTTTTGGTTCAGTCAACAGATTTTATATAGGCCTACTGTTAGAGGTACATTTTTTCTTAATTTATCTCAAGGCAGATGGATTAAAGAAGCAGTCAAGAATGAGAATTGGCAACTTAATTTATTTGTGTAACATTACCAATATTGTACTTTTCACATTCATATAGGCTTAACGTTACTTCAATAAAGTACATGTACGGTACAGTATATAATAACCAGAATAGTGACCTTATGTTACTCAATCCCACACTATCAAAACACCTATTTGTGTATTTATTATTATTTGTATGAATAAAGAACAAATGCAAGTACACAAAGTAATTTAAAGAAATATGCTAGAGAGGTTGGAAACCCTACAGGGCTTATACTAGAACCTCACTTTACAAAACAAAATCACATTAATTGAAGAACAAAAAAGGATTGTAATATATTAACAAGACTAGGCAAGCCTAGCTCAGCCCGGACGCCTGTATGCAGCCAGTGAGAAACTATGGTAGGCCGAACAGTTTCACAAAAGCCGACACAAAGTAGACACCGTATATCCAGTTGCTCTGCGCTACCCAGTTTTTAAGCGAGATATATCCAGTTAACAAGACACTACCTATCCAGTCATCCTGCGCCACCCAGTGGACATCGCGAGATACCCAGTGGACATCTCCACATATCCAGTTGGGCAGCACGAGCGATTCAACTGGGTAGCTCTGCACTATCCAACTGGATCGCGCGGGATGTCGAACTGGGTAGCGCTGCGCTATTCAACTGGGTCGCGCGGGATGTCAAACTGGGTAGCTCTGCGCTATCCAACTGGATCGTGCGGGACGTCGAACTGGGTAGCTCTGCGCTATTCAACTGGGTCGCGCGGGATGTCCGGTTCGGTGGCACGAGATGTCAAATTGGGTAGCGCCGCGCTATCCTGCTGGATAGCTCTCTAGAATTAGCCTACCGGATATGTGTATCTCGTCTGACCGTATGAATTGTTAAACGAACAAAGCTTGCAAGAATTTGTCTAATCTATTAAAAAAAAAATTTCTTCAACTACAATTTATGTGACGCCATTATATCATATAGACTATTTACTCGTTGGTTAAATGTTTAGTTATGCTGCTTGTTAGCGGAGCTGGCTGGTCACCAGGGCTAGCTAAGTGTTATTGTGTGTATAAAGTGTGTAGGCCTATGTGTGTTTTGTTTACAGTAGTGTAGCTAGATAGCCACAGTAGAGCTATCTAGGACATGAAATATGTTTATGATGACAGTTTGCAGTATTATCGCCAGTCCAGTATAGCCTAATACTTGAAGTCTGTGTGTTTGAGTCAGTGTAATCCTGTGTACTGAGAACATTGGCTTGCAATAAAAGCAACGAGTGAATCCGCCAGGTCTGTCTTTAGATGCGGTCGCATTATATTATTAATGCATTGGTGTCAACCTCTGGAAAGAGCTGCACTTATTTTCATCCCTGCAAAACTGTATATTCACTAAAACCGTATAGAACATTATCTATCGATTATCTATTAAAATCACTAGCCACCACAGTTATTTGTCTGATTCAAGTTTATTTAATATATTCCTGTATTTAGCTTTTCACATAATAATAACTGTGTAGCTACAAATTAATTAAGATACTCATTTTAAAACAGGTAAACAGACACCCCAAATGACTGACCCCACACACTTACAACCCAGTGCAGGAGAGAGATACATACCACCTTTCCTAAATTATGCAATAGTCGTGTTGTTATGCACTTTTAATGCAGTTTTGCAATCTTACTAGCCTACATAACAGCTTTGATAGCGTTAGCATTAATGTAGCCTACATATGGTTATAAAATTAGCTCTCATCTTACTTTGAATAATTTTCTAGTAACAGTTAACATTAAGTTAGACGGGTTACTTTACAATGAAATCTGTAGTAGCTTTGTGAAATTGAGTCATTCACATTAATACGTCATGGAACATTATCTAATTATGAAAATTGCATAAACATTAACATTGTCCAGTCATAACCATTTAACTGTTCGCTAGGTTAATTAATGTTAGATAGTTGATGGGTATCTTGTGGGCTGCTGCGTATTCGTGGTTGACATAAAGTACATTACAGTCCTGATGCCGCTAGGCTAGCTACTTGCTTTCCACGCAGCCTCAGAAATCAAGATTAGCAGAGATAGGGAGAAATAAAATACGATTGCTGCATTTGAATGAATTATGTTGGAAAACGTTTGAAAACAAAAAACCAATATAGACTAGATTTCCGGTATCTTAACATTATACACCCACATACCTTCGAAAAGGTGGAAACCCATATTTTATAAGGGAAAACCGTAGCTATGGGTTGACAGTGAGTAGCCTACCCATTTCAGGCTTGGACAACACTGGCTAGAGAACACAAGAGCAAGGGATTATTCTTTTAAATAAATCGCATATTTAGCCTGTTGTTTAATTTTTGCTGTTGTATTCCAACTAAAATATATTCCAAATTTGTTTTAAAAATACCAGAAAACGGTGCTTTGAACTAACTAGGCCTATTTCATTTTATGAATGTGATTAATTACACACTTATTTTATTTAAAACAATAGTGTTTGCTCCTTCATGTCTGCATTCAACCATTTTAAACAATTATGCAATTGCGCCGAAAGCTATAGTCTACAAATTTGCAAAGTTAACTGCCTGAGTGGGGGAGGGGATGCACTGGGGGGAGACTTTAATATGGTGTATGAGTGGCTGGATCGTGTACCTACAAAGTATCAGAACCATCAATATAATCCCCATTTGCTTGATTTTTGCAATATACAGTTGAAGTCGGAAGTTTACATACACTTAGGTTGAAGTCATTAAAACTCATTTTTAACCACTCCACAGATTTCATGTTAGCAAATTATTTTGTTGGCAAGTCAGTTAGGACATCTACTTTGCGCATGACACAAGTAATCCAACAATTGTTTACAAACAGATTATTTCACTTTTAATTCACTACATCACAATTCCAGTGGGTCAGAAGTTTACATTCACTAAGTTCACTGTGCCTTTAAACAGCTTGGAAAATTCCAGAAAATTATGTCATGGCTTTGGAAACTTCTGATAGGCTAATTGACATTATTTGAGTCAATTGGAGGTGTACCTGTGGATGTATTTTAAGGCCTACCTTCAAACTCAGTTCCTCTTTGCTTGACATCATGGGAAAATCTCAAGAAATCAGCCAAGACCTGAGAAAGAAAATTGTGGACCTCTACAAGTCTGGTTCATCCTTGGGAGCAATTTCAAAATGCCTGAAGGTACCACGTTCGTCTGTACAAACAATAGTACGCAAGTATAAACACCATGGGACCACGCAGCCGTCATACCACTCAGGAAGGAGACGCGTTCTGTCTCCTAGAGATGAACGTGTTTGGTGCGAAAAGTGCAAATCAATCCCAGAACAACAGCAAAGGACATTGTGAAGATGCTGGAGGGAACAGGTACAAAAGTATCCACAGTAAAACGAGTCCTATATCGACGTAACCTGAAAGGCTGCTCAGCTAGGAAGAAGCCACTACTCCAAAACTGCCATAAAAAAGCCAGACTACAGTTTGCAACTGCACATGGGGACAAAGATCTTTCTTTTTGGAGAAATCTCCTTTGGTCTGATGAAACAAAACTTTAACTGTTTGGCCATAATGACCATCGTTATGTTTGGAGGAAAAAGAGTAAGGCTTGCAAGCCGAAGAACACCATCCCAACTGTGAAGCACGGGGTGGCAGCATCATGTTGTGGGGGTGCTTTGCTGCAGGAGGGACTGGACTTCATAAAATAGATGGCATCATGAGGAAGGGAAATGATGTGGATATATTGAAGCAACATCTCAAGACATCAGTCAGGAAGTTAAAGCTTGGTTGAAATGGACAATGACCCAAAAATGGACAATGACCCAAAGCATACCTCCCCACTGCCATACAAGACCTCCCCACTACATGACCTCTCCATCACCGTTGACGGGACCATGGTGGCTGCCTCCCGCTCTGCACGGAACCTGGGGGTGGTCCTGCTGGACTTCAAAGAGCACATCAGGGCGACGGCATGGTCCTGCAGGTTCCTTCTGTACAACATCAAGAGGATTTGACCGTACCTGACCATCTACTCCACCCAGCTTCTTGTCCAGACCATGGTCACCTCACGCCTGGACTACTGCAACTCCCTGCTCGCAAGCCTACCAGCCTGCCCCATTCTGCCTCTTCAACTGATCCAGAACGCAGCTGCCCGGTTTGTGTTCAACCTCCCGAAATTTTCACGTCACCCCCCTGCTGAGGTCACTCCACTGGCTGCCAGTTGCAGCCAGGATCAGGTTCAAAGTTCTGACCCTGGCCTACACTGCAGCCAATAGGATAGGCCCCGCCTACCTGCAGGACTTAATCCAGAACTATGTTCCTGCTCGACAACTTTGCTCCTCTACAGCAGGGCGACTCGACTTCCCCCCTTCCGTGTCAACGGCTCTCGCTCGTCCCGACTGCGGAGCTTTTCCACCCTAGCTCCTCAGTGGTGGAACGAACTCCACATTCCCCTACGTTCTACTCCAACCCTGCCTGTGTTCCGTCGTGGCCTGAAGACACACCTCTTCAGACTCCACCTTGACATATGATATACTAATCTAGGACCTCTCATGGTACTTGTTCCCTGTGTTTTCTTGTCTAACTGTTTGTTATAGTTTATAATAATATTTAGAATAGAATTGTAGTATAGCTGATTTACCCACAGCTTACTGTGAACTACATTCAATGTTCATTACTAGGGATAGCTGCTACGTTATGGGAAGGATGTGGGATTTGTCTTATTTGTTCTGTAGTTACTTCGGTGACGTTTCTGTATGCACTTATTGTATGTCGCTTTGGATAAAAGCTTCTGCTAAATGACTGTTATGTAAATGTAATGTAATGCATAATTCCAAAGTTGTGGCAAAATGGCTTAAAGGGATCGTTCGGAATTTTGGACATAATGGGCTCTATTTTCAAACCAGCGCAAGGGGACGGTATAGTCAAACGCAAACTTGTTGACAGCATCAACATTTCTCAGCAATACCGCTAGGATCAACAAATTCTCAACATAACATCCTTTCGGTTGCGCTGCAGTGGGATGGGTGGCGCTGTCGGGGGCGTGTTCTAAAATACTTTCGGCTCAGTGACAATTTGAACCAACGAAAACCCATTGCGTTATGATCAGCTGGAACCACCTCTTAGCGGAAACGCAATAGACTCTGGCAATTTGGTAACTTATTCGTCATGTAGTTCTATGTAGTGTCTATAGGTGATGCCAACATTACACTTCCATTTAATGAACAAATAGCCTATAATTATTATTAATTAATTAATTTTAATTTAAACTACTAGAATAAAACAGGACAGCTTACAAGAAACTTGCGATCATGTAGGCCACTAGCCTATAATATATAAATTACACATTGACACAGTTGAATCATAAGCCTACCATTTGAATCATAATTATGCCTACATCACCTAATGTAGGCTAATTAATGCATTCGTCACCTCCTCCCGTGCCTTCCGAACTTCTGGGAGACGAGGTGGTGTGGATTGTGATCCATAAATTACTACAGTCCTAGCCTGTACTTCTGTTGCAAGTATGTCTGATTCCTGTGCGGAAAATCTTGTCGTTGACGGTCCAGTGCGTTTGGGTTGCTCATTATGAAATTGCATGGAGCGATTGCGTTCCAACGCGATTGCGTTTTATAGCATGAGAACAACAATTTGATTGGCTACCATAGAGACACACCTTTGACGTTTAAACCCAGCCTTTTAGCAATACCGCCATAAGGTGCGCCAAGATTGCCGTCATGAAATTACCAAATTTCTCGCCGACACGCCAAGCGATTACTCTTGCGTTCACCATTGCGTTTGGTTTATTAAAATAGAGCCCAATGTCTCAATTACGACTTACCCATGATGTAGTTGATTAATGGAAACCATTTTCAGCTAATTCCATGCTGTCCCACGTTGCTAATGCTAGCGCAACTCTAAGGTAACCGGTAGCATCCACTAACAAACGCACTTAAACACTCCACAGTGCACCCAAAGCAAATAAAATAAGCCTGATAGACTGTCGTCGTATTTTGAGTGTTTATACCATCATTTTTGAAGTCAAACTATCGTTGAATCCTTTACTTTGTGCTGACCTATATGTGACGCGGTATGTCAAAAGCAGGCGGAATTGGGCAGAGCTACGAACGGAGGAAAAGCTGCAAAATGCCTTGGGGGTGAATTTTAGCGTTTTTGAGATTTTTGAACATTTATGATGCTACAAATATTAAAAATGTTCTGTAAAAGTTTCAAACTGAAATTTCATCGACAAAGTATTTTTTTAAGCACTTTTAGAGAGGCATGTCATTTCACAAAATGATGCCTTGTTCGAGATTTTGCTTGGAAATGACGCCAAATTTAGCGTAACTTCTAGCTCACTTGCTAACGTAAAATCGCATGATGATATTTTGCCAACATATTGGTTATTCAAACGGTATCTTTCTTGATTAAATAAACTATTAATTGATTATTAAAACAACAATAATCGTGAGCTTGTTTATGCACTACAAGAGCCGCCCGATAAAGGGCGTCCCTTTTTTGACAGTACTTTCTAATCTAAAAGACGTTAAAACAAAAAAACTACCGGTCACATCTACATGGTTATTGGCTTAAAAGTTAGCTTATCGTTTTGTGAACCTAATAAATATAATATGTTCAATGGTATGTGCCAGAATAATATCAGTATCGTATGTTGATCACAAAAATGTCTGGTTTCCGCCGGATAACAGGGTTCGGTACGCTAACATTGTTAACCAACTTGTTTTGTTTAAACTCAAACTTTAAAGGGCTATTTCTCAGTTTCGATGTTTCAGACGGTCCAATTTAAAATCTTAATAACTTCGCTTTGGAATATCCGATTTGAAAAAAGAAAGCGGAGTTGTAAAGTGCAAGGTCTATGTTTTACTAATATACCAATAACTCAAAATTGACCTCTTGCCCAATTCCGCCTGGTTTTGACATACCGCATCACATATTCTCTGTGGAAGTACGGCGGCGGAGCGAATGTGGCAATTGCAACTTGTTGCTCTTCTTTGTTGTTGTAGTCGACCAGTGCCAGTGCTGACAATATAAAGAAACTTGTTACTGATTGTTGTATATCTACCGCTCCCTTATCAGATCATTGTGTTGTTAGTTTAACTTTAAAACCTAGGGTCACATATTCTCGGAATAAGGGTTATTGGAAATTTAATGCTAGCCTTTTACACTTCGAAGATTACTGTCAGGGTATTAAAGAAATTATTAATGAAGTCACTGAGGATATTAATCTTTCCTCTTATGTTTATAAATGGGAATTTCTTAAGTATAGAATAAGAAACTTTTCCATATCTTTTAGAAAACAATGAAAACAACTTACTCAGCAAGAAGAGAATAAGTTAAAGAGATAAGCCTGTGCTGCAATAAACCCTCACTCTCTGATGACAACAAAAGGCAACTACTAATATTACAAACTAACAATAAGGGGATGCACTGTCTGGGACAGTTCATTATTCATAGGGGATTAGTTTTGAGTGTGTTGCTTTGTGGAGTTTTTTATAGGCTTGAGTAGGCTATAGGCTACTTGTGATATGTTACAATATAGCATAGGCTATAAGATATGGGGGTAAAAAATGTTGTCCTTGAGTTACTATAATTAGTACTCATATCGGACACTTGTATAGGCTATTTGGTTATGGCCATCAGCTCATATGGGAGCATTTTGGCTTCGAGCCAGACGACAATGGTAATCCAAAAAAATTTGGATGAGGCTGTGTGTTGGGTATGTGGGGTAAAAAAGAATGTTACAAGGGCATAACACCACAAATCTTGCCGCGCACCTCAGAACCACTCATGTTTGGGAGAAGTAGGCTACTGTCTTGTTGGAAGCTCATATTGCTTATCAAAAGCCTGGAGCATGACTTGAAATGCTGGCTTCTCTACTGTATGGAATGGCACCGTCAACCAAATACCTTGTTACAGAAGTTGTCAGGGCTCGCCACTTATTACAAAATATTTTGTATTCATTTCACCGTAAATACAGTTTTTGAGTACAAGAGCCCATGTAGGCTTTGGTTGTGAAGTACCAGTAGGGTTGTGATTTGGAGTTAGGGTTTATAAATCAAAGGTCCTTGAAGCTTTTGGAACATTTGAATATTACACCATTTATTTTAGTAGCACACAAATAGAAAAATAAACAACACTCAGAAAATAGAAAATAAGTGTGCAAGATAAGTGTTCCAAATAATGTCACTTAGGTAAGTGTTACAAAACGTCACAAAGGTAAAATACTGTTAGATGGTAGCCTATTATGGAGGATTATTCAACCCAAAATTAAAATTAAAATGAAAACGAAAATGACCCCTGGAATTTCCACCTCTGCAAACCTGGTAGTAGCCTACGATAGGCTACATTGTGGCAGGTTAAACGTTGGATTGGATGGTTGTGTTGTACTGCTGGAAATAAATTAAATCCTCTCTTAAAATAAATGAAAAGTCCGCAAATGAGTCACTGGATCGTTTAAACTTTTAACCTGGCTGCGGTACTTTAAGCGAACATTAAGGCATTGCTTCAAAAAGTCTATCGACAGCCAGATTCTATCTGCTATATGTTATACAAAATGAGAAATGTTAATGTATGCTATTTGAAAGTGAGTCGGCTTCGTTACACAAAAAATCCAGGGTTAAATCTTAAATTGAGCTTGCTAGCTGTTTATTATTATCCTAAAATAGCTCTCATAAGTGTTTATGTTACCCATCTATCGTTAATTGTTTTTTTTTTCATTTTTCATTTTTCATTTTCCATTTTCCATTTTCATTTTCATTTTCATTTTCATTTCGGGTTGAATAATCCTCCATAGCCTATAGTGTTGCTAAGGTAAAATACTGTTAGATAGTAGCCGTGTTGCTGGGGTAAAATACCGTTAGATAGTAGGCTAGCCTATAGTGTTGCTGAGGTAAAATAGTAAGTAGACAGTTTATCCCTTCAGTAAAGATTGTGAAACAACAATCTACTACCAATACTATCTTCTGTTAAAACATTGCATGAACGTGTTAAAGCTTTTACCTTTTCAGAACTTAGGGCTTCAAAATTCATTAAAATTTGGGGCGCATTACTAGCACGTTCTGGAGCTCTTTCTACTCTTTTTTACATTTTCACATTATATTGATAGGCTAATTATTTACTCGACTGCAAGAAGATAGCCTATGCATGATTTGTTTTTTTCTATCGGCATGGCAGCCAACACACACAATTTATAACATTTTTAATTGACAATAACAGAGAGTGTGGCAATGTGTCCAGAAATGCTCAATGAGTCTGTGATGATCCCTCAGCTTGACTGCCGCTTCACTGACAGGACAACGCGTTCATGGATGAGACTTGCTAGCTAGCTAACTAACTAACTAACTAACTAACGTTAGTACAGGTAGTCTAACCATGCAGCAATCAGCTACACGCAGCCAGCCAGCTTAGTTACCTACTCCGCAGTAGACAATAGCCTAGTGGACTGAGTGAGCTAACTCGACCTCTATCGCTAGCATTTGTATTTGTATTTAATAGCCTACATTATTTTAATAGCCATGTCTGGCCAGCCTTACACACCCTCCGTCTATGGTCATTACGTGAAATTTGACGTTTACGCAAACACTTTTACGCAATTTGCGCATTTGCTTTTCAACAATGGGGATCAGACAGCCAGCCAGCGAGCCAGTCAGTTACCTACATTCAGAGATTTAGGCCCGGCCACTCTGCGTCTGGGCAAAAAAGATAAAAAAATATAGCAGTAATTGACCATTGGGCAATAATCCGTTTGGACACGTCTGCGCGGACACAAAAAACGACTGCTGCGCAGAATGCCTAGGCGGATGTTCGTTTTGGGTCTACTATGTCATTTAGGTCCACGCAGACACTGCGGACGTCGGTACGCATACTTTTTTGGGCGGCTATGAATTGGCCTATAGTCCAGAGCACCAACCCCCTTTTGCAGACTACATGTAGGGCTGGATGACGTCGATGACACTTGGGTTGAGGGTGTGGATTTGGACCACACCCCTACTAGAGTCCTTTCAAGAGTTTATTAGCTGACTTTGAGATGTATATTACCTATTGACATTTTCTTGAAAAGATATTTGGTGGGTGTGTAGTGGATACATCCCTCTGTGATATGTTCTGGTTATTTGAAGTTTTTAGAATCTTTGGTCCATCACTGTAAGCTCCGTTATTTTCTAAAACTTGTGGGAGAATCTATACATTTTTTAAATTAGTTTGCATGGGACTATTTCTATTTCTGAATTGTATTTTCATATTTTGAATAAATCTGTTTAAAGATGGTTTGTTTTATTTTTTATATTTATGGATATAAGCATAGGCCCCATCTATCTTCCACTAGCACATTTGGTTATGTTAATAATAATAATAAGCATTATATTACCATATAGTAATTGGTCTGGCATGTGGGTGCTAAGCATTAAACAACCAGATTTGGGCTACAAAATGGGCTACAATAGCTACGCAATCTCGTAACTTTCTAAGCTACAAAAGGTTTTTACGCTAATGTATTACAGTGTAGATTATGGCTTTCTGACAGTTTTTACGGCCTAAAATGACATCCAGTTTGTGGCGAATTGTGACCCTTTTGGCATTCCATATAAAATGGCGTTTAGCAGCTGTGCAGCAGCTCTCGGGCACCTTCAACTACATCGCCGCCCCTTCAAACAAACCAAGGACAGCATTGGTTAGAGAGCGAGGAGAGAGATGTGTTTTGTCATGACACATGCGAATCATTTCATAATATCGCCACCTATCAGCGTATTGATTCTACTCTCAAAAAAAATCTAAATGAAATTTCCCCCTCCCTAAGTGTTCAAACACAGGTATAAGAGTTATTTATTAAATCCTACAGTGTATTAGCAGTATTTTCCCCCTCTTTCCCTTATCTGTTCTCTTTTCTAATTTCACAATTAATATTTATTTAGTTCTTTGTCTTATTATTGCTATTATTATTTTATTTAATTAAAAAAAATACTTTCTTCAATTGACCCTTTGTAGCCGAATGTTGGGGAAATAATTGACAGGGGAAAACAACCAATTGCCGCGCTCCAATGCGTAGCAACTGTTGCTAGCCTCTACCTCCTCAGACAACTAACTCTTCTTGTTTGTTGACATAAATGCAGCGGACACGTTTTCTCCAAGGTAGCCTAATTAAGGCATGTTTCATTAACAAAAGTTGAGATAAGCATACTTAACGTTACATGAGTTAGCTAGCTAGTTAACTAATTATTACTTAGTAGCTAACGTTAGTTGTTAAAACCTAACGTTAGCTACGTTAGCTAGCCTACTATAAACCGAGATGTAACATTAAGGTATACCATAAGCAGGTATGGATCTAAACTGTCCGGAGGTGCAGCTTCTCTCTCTTCCTCCGAGATCAGTAACACTTTGCTTCAATGTTGTTGGCGATAACTCGCACGTCGTGTATGTAATTAGCCCTCCATGACATATTGCAGACCTTGCTGTCTGCATCGAGCAGAGATTTTCCCTACCCTATTTGACCAAAACTGGTCAGGAATAGCAGACGGAACTGTCATGGCTAACGTTAGCTAGCCAAATAATATAAATAAATTCATAAACAAATAAATAAATGAACTAACGTTAATCAACCTAACCTACTGTAGCCTATACAATATAGCTACTATAGTAACGGCTACGGCTATTACACCAAGTTTTCGCAGTGACAGTCAGCCTACAGTGAAGTGTTTCCATTAAACTTGATGTTATATCAGTTGGTTTAGAAAATGGAAACTACCGGAGAATCAGACGTTTAATAGTGTTTTGAACAGTAGGGCTTGCTCTCGCTCGAAAAGTACAATATTGGTAACGTTACACTAATAACTGCAATCAACAATGAAGTTGCCCATTCTTATTCTTGACTGCTTCTGTAATCCATCTGCCTTGAGATAAATTAGGAAAAAATGTACCTCTAACTGTATATTAAATCTGTTTAGAACCTAAAGCTTTGTAGCATCAAGAAATAATAGAAAATGTCAAAATAAAGGTAACTTAATGTTTTATTCAATAAATGATTAAACTGTATTTGCAATTATACCATATTCTATACAAAAGTAAAGATTCAACTTTGTTATGAGTGATTTGTTTTTGCAATAGCTGGTTTAAGAGTAAAATCCTAATTAGTCTGTTGTTCAAAAAAGTGTCCTCTCCAGAAAATTTGGCGTGAGCATAATAGAAAATGATCTTACACCTCATCAGGATCTGAAGGTATGACCTGCTGTCCGTCATTGTGTTGAGAAGTGGTAAAAGGAATTTTCCCTATCTCCAGATGGGACAGTGTATAACCAGACCTCTGCATCTCACATTCCAGCAGAGAGGACCACATACAAACAAACCGATGCCATAATAACATGAAGGGTATTAACAATTAAACAATATTAAGCAACACACCCTGGCTTTAGTGCTGTACATCAATCTTACAAATTATTGTAATATTAATGATAAGATTAAAGATCTAACACTGTTATTATGGCCATGGGTTGATTAGAAGTGGACGGTCTGGTCTCCAGAACAAAACAGATAAATATACGAGCAATTAAACAAAGACAACATTTTCAGAATATTTATTTCACACACTATGGTGACATTCACAAAAGGTAAATAAACTGTAGGACTATTCCCCTCCACCACATTCAAGTCACAATGACACTGGGTTCTTTCTGTCATTTTGGATGTTTATTGTCAAATCAGAAATATATGAACAATGATTGATAAAAGGAAGATGATATCTTGATACTGGAATATGTCTTATGCAAATAAAATTTTATGTATGCATACATTATCATAACTGACTAGGAACATGTCATCTTTCTTGACATCTGTCCCTCAAAACAAATAATAATGACTCGCAGTATCCCAATGTCCCTATATGTACTATATTCGTTATTTATTCATATAAACTGAATTCATAATATTGTTAAAGATCTTGGATGGCATTCAGTTTAATAAGTTTCAGTTTCAGTTTAATAAGTTCCTTATCAGGGACCTGCTGTCAGGTAATGTGAATAAATCATGAACACTGAAATTATGAGTAGCTGAATCATGTATGCTATGTGAGCTGTAGAAATCATCAGATGCTAGGTATCTTCCCTGGTGATGCTATGCCAGGCCTGTACTGCAGCCATCTTCAGTTACAATATGGATGAAAATGCCCTCAAATTAAAGCTTACAGTCTGCACTTTAGCCTCACAGTCATTGTATCATTTTACATCCAAAGCTTGATCTTGATAAACAGCGAGAATAACTAACCAAAACAACCTCACGCACTAAATAATTAGGCGTAACAAGAGGTAGTGAAACAAAACAAAAGAAACGCCCTGTAAAAACGGGCAAGAGAATGAAAATGAAACTAGAACCTGTTACCTACAGCTCTAGGTGAAAACCAGCTGAACAAAAAGGTAACTGGCAGAAGAGTACAAAGGATAAAGAGAGAAAGGAAAGAAAAATACTAAAATAAATCTTTCTCCTAACTCTAAACCGGACTTGCTGCGTTTCCTATTCGTACGAACCAGAAATGCAGCGACCAAATCTTTTACCTTACCGACTTCGTTGTCAACATAGCAAAGACAATATCGAAGTGCGGAAATGCGGAAGTCCTGCAGTATTTATAGCCGACAGGAAATGCAAAACAGGTGCAGAGAATAATTGTCGGGCAAAACACGAATACCGGAATGGAGGCGGAAAAATCCGATAGAGCGTCCCGATGACGCCGAAAGGAAACCCGACTGCAGAAACAGCAGAGGCTGCTAGAAACCATGACACATCTGGTGCAGGTTAGACTGCAACCTATGACTGCAACTGACATCTGAACATCTGACCTCTATGCTAGAGCCGTGTTTAGCTTGATATACATATCTGTGGTGAAGAGATGTTGGTATAGTTCTATTTATAAAGTAAACAGAGGACATGCCTAACGGTATGTAGCATATTAAGGTTAAGATGAGGTAAAATGTGATGTTTTCAGCTAACGTTAGTCATCTCCAGTCAGTAACGTAACGTTAGCTAGCATGTAGCCTACTTTTATGCCCTCCCTACTGCATTTTATTGAAGTATGTGCTTTCTTGATACAGTAAATATTTTTATTTTTTGTTGTAGCTTTGCTTTCGAGTTCAATACAATACTGTAGCATGTAGGGGTGATAACGTTAAATACCAGTCGGGCTCATTTTGTTTATGGTCGTCACCGTGGAGGCGCATTCATATACTCGGGAATGTCTGTTAGATCTGCGGCAATAAAATACCATCGCTATTCACCAGAGTTTGAGTGGCTTTGTATCAAGACTGGACTGCAGGCAATCCTCAAAAGGCCACCAGGGAAAAGAGGACGCAGGGGACTGCGGCAACGACTGAAGAGGCTGGGTGGGTTTGGTGCTCCATTCCGATTAGACAGAGACTGTTGTCTACTTGTATGGAAAAAAGTCACAGAGGCACATTTTTTCATGTGTATATAGTGCAGTCCATAAGTATTTGGACAGTGACAGAATTTCAGCACATTGGATTTGAAATGTAACATTGCACTATGAGGTTAAAGTGCAGACTTTAAAGCTTTCATTTGAGGGTTTTTACATCCATCCATAGTTCATCTCTCTCTTGTTTGTTTGTGCTTCTAATTGAATTTTGATGAATTAAAATAATATATTTATAATAAGGTTGTTCCTGTGTTGAGTGTGTGGTTTACACTGAACCATCAATTACTGGACAAAGCTCAGTGTGCCACTTCTTTTTTACATCCAAAACAGGTGAACCGTGTAGCAATTGTAACCATTTTCATACATAGTCCCCCCCATTTTAGGGGACCAAAAGTAATTGGACAAATTAACATTAACCTAAATAAAGTCATCATATTTATTATTTGATTGCATATCCTTTGGTATTGTTTCTCCTGACTTATTTTTCCATAGAGTTCAATAGAAAAATGAGCCAGGAGAAACAACCCTTAAAGTGATCCATCCATATCTACTGCACATCTGGCAGCAGAGTGATGGTTTCAGGCTCGTTTCATACCTCAGACCCTTGATGACTTATAGCCATTTAGCCAACCATGTGTTCCATACTATTCCCGTATAATTTACAGATTAATCTAGTCCCACCCCCCAATTCCCATAGAGGTCCATTCAAATGCAGAGAGGTTATAGTATTTGATGTTATTGGGTGACAGACATCAGGAAGTCATGGCATACCAAAGGATATGCAACCAAATATTAAATATGATGACTTTATTTAAATTAATGTTAATTTGTCCAATTACTTTTGGTCCCCTAAAATGGGGGGGGGGGGGGGCTATGAATAAAAATGGCTACAATTGCTACACGGTTCACCCGATATGGATGTAAAAACCCTCTCTAATTAAAGCTGAAAGTCTGCACTTTAACCTCATAGTCACTGTTCCATTTAAAATCTAATGTGCTGCATACAGAGCCAAAACAACAAAAATTATGTCACTGTCCAAATACTTACGGACTGTACTGTATTTCAGCTTCGAGTAAAACAGCTGTGATCCGTGAGACGCATTGCTCTGCGGACATGGAGTTGCTCGCCTTAGACCAAATATCTACTGTGTGAGTTTGGTCAACTAGAGACAGCTTTGTCCCTACAGCTGTTAGACAGCTTAATGACACTGGACATCTCAAGACAGCAAAGGCAGATGAGGAACTTATTTCTTTTGATGCTCAATTTTTCATTATAACGCTTATGGCGTCAAATCAGTATCACAATTCACGAGTTAGAAAAAAAAGGGTTGAATCTCTGAAAAAAAAGTTTTGAAACTCTGAAACCGTTTTGAATCTCAGAAAACATTTATTGAAACTGAAACCGTTTTGAAACTCTGAAAAAAGGTTTGAATCTCTGTGTGTTTTTTATTTTTCAAAGACTGAAACACCCATTTTTACAAAGATTCACTCTGCGAACCTACAAATCATGGGATTTCTGGCACTGTTCTCCCGGGGCACAAATTTGTATTCCAGTTTTGAAACTCTGAAATGAAGTTCTGAAACTGAAAAAAAGTTTTTTCGTATTTCACTGAACAAAATGGTATAATTATAAAATGGATAATTCAGGTCAGATAGGAGTGAATTAGCCTAGCTAATGTTACCTCCCAATGTTGCAGAGGCACCACCAGGACATAACTTTACAGAAATCACTGCTTCCGCAGCACCCTGGTGCAGAAATCGCCAGGTGCCATCGATGCCAATGCGAACTTTTGTCCTGAACGGCGCCTCATAGAATTGGGTAGCACCGCACTATCCAGCTGGATATCTCACTAGAATTACTGGATAAGATTATCTTGTTTGGCCGTATTTATGAATTGTTAAACAAACAAAGGCTGAGATAACAATGAAAGAAATTTGTCTCATCTATAAAAAAAAGTCTTCAACTACAATTTCTGTGACGACATTATAAAAATTTACATTGTTTCAAAAAATGCTTCCAAATAAATGAGGAAAAGCTGCACATTAATACTATGAATGTAAATGCTGGTAGACTTAGTCTTCTGCCTGTTCTGTGATTGGCTGAGGAGTATACAGATGGACTCACCTGGTACATGGCGTATTTGGGGATGATTCTCAGGCTACTGAGGACAGGGCGCAGGTGCATGAACATGATGGCCACAGGCCAGAGGGCGATGATGGTCAGGATTCCTACAAAAGGGTTGATCCAGATGGCGGCTCCAGTGATCTCCATCTGCAAAAACAACACCGTCACCTGACTTTTTCCTGGCTTCAACTGCACTGAACAGGCCAATAGCGGTGTGCTGCGGTCTCACAATAAGCACAGGTATCTCATTTCACTCATCATTGTTACAGAAGTAATGTTAAACATACTTGGGAAATTTTATGAATAAAATAACTCACCTAATTTAGCTAAATCCGGCGTTGTGCCGTTTTTTCACTCCCTCCCCAAATTCCTGTCTACCATATGATGGCTGTTGCAAAATGCAATCTCTGCCTGTCGTTCAGGGGCAGATTAGCTGAGTTCACATTCATTTAAAGGATGCTGGTAAATTTCCCCATGCTTAGTTGTGTCCTACTGTATCATATCTGCACACAATAAAGAGTAGAACGGCAAAAGCATTGTTTTTGTAACAATGATTATTTCTGGCTGTACCCTCAGGTCTGTAGATCATGTTAGCAATTAATTTTGCAAACAAATGAATGGTAAAGGTCAACGCTGCTAAGAAAGGTGCCGATACAGCATACTTTAGTCACATCCAGCTAAATCCTGTGTACTCGACTCTCAGTTCTGTGGATCCAACGGTGGCTGGTGCCAGCTGTTTTTACTGTCGTAGGAAAACACTTTGGTTGTCCGAAATGCAATGAGTTTCTGTTAATGTCGCTGTGTTTTCATCAAATGCAGCGCGTTTCTGTAATGTCGCTGTGTTTTCATATTGGTATTTGTGCTTTCTTCTTTATTAATGTGTTTTCCAATTTGCAATCATGTTGTGATAATATTGCGTTGCTTTGTATGTCTTGGCCACCATACTTTTTTATTTTATTTTATTTAACCTTTATTTAACCAGGAAGTCCCATTGAGATTTAAAAAATCTCTTTTTCAAGAGAGACCTGGCCAAGTTAGCAGCCAAATAAGTTTAAAAGTACAACATACAAATTCACAATACACAATACATCATACAACATGATTCACAATTAATGTGCAGGCATCCAATTCAGAATTAGTGTGTAAACACATCAAAGTCAGATCAGTGGCAGTGTCTTCATCACAAAAAGCAATTGCACACCTCATTTGTTAAGCTTGGAATTATACTTTTAAAATCATCCAATGAAATTAATTTGTCCAATTTCAACTTTTTTTGGAGGTTATTCCATGCCCATGGTGTATGATAATTAAAAGCAGTTTTGCCCAGATCTGTAAAAACCCTAGGAGTGTTAAAAAGCAACCATTGACTAGAGCGTAACTGGTAGCTACTAGAGTTGAGGCAGAGGAGTGTGCAGAGGTAGAGAGGAAGTTTGCCCAGAATTGCCTTATAGACCAGTGTTGTTCTCTGCGAGTGGTAAGTGATGTCCAACCCATCAATTGATAGAGTGTGCAATGGTGGGTTAAATACTTTGCATTTGTGATGAAACATAGGGATGCATGATACACAGAATCAAGGCTCCGGAGAACAGAGTACGCTGCATGCATATATAGAATATCACCGTAATCAATTACAGACAGAAAAGTAGCTTCAATAAGTTTTTTCTTGGCGTTAAAAGTAAAGCATGCCTTATTTCTGAAGTAAAAACTTTACTTTAAGCTTCTTGATGAGGTTTGTGATATGTACATTAAAAGAAAGTTTGTCATCAATCCAGATCCCAAATACTTGTAATTGGGCACCCTTTCAATGGATGTGCCTTCAGAGGTTACAATGCATAGATCATCGGGTGACTGTGAGCGTGCTTTAGAACAGGGGTTCTCAATCCTGGTCCTGGGGGACCCCTGTGTATGCTGGCTTTCGTTGCAACCGCAGTTGCAATCCCAGAATTTTAACAAGCTGTTAATTTTTCTTAATTAGGTGCTTGTCATGTTTGGAGGAATTATTCACCCTCTTAAGCCACATTATATCAGAAATAGCTATGGATGCCATGTAGAATAAACACCCCATGTTCACATTGTGCTATATTATTTAAAAAAGATAAGAAAATTATTTAACAGATCCATTTAAAGACTGATTTGAATCAATAGGCTCCTAATTGGTGAAAGTGTGGACACATGGCCACTAAAATTAACCATTTCGTAGATAATGAAGAATTCAAACACAAAGCAAATGATAACGAGCCAAACCTGCATTGTCTTAAGCTTAAAGAAAAAATTGAGTTAAACACATGTGTTCAACAACCTAATTAGGAGCCTATTGATTCACTTCACTTTCATTTGAGTGAAAATACATTATTTTGTAACCTTTTCTTATGTAATTGTTGCAATATAGCACAATAAGCACAATGTGAACATGGGGAGTTTGTTCTACATGGCATGCATAGCTATTTCTGACATAATGTGTCTTAAGTGGGCGAATAATTCCTCCAAACATGAAAAGCACCTAATTAAGAAAAATTAACAGCTTGTTAAAATTCTGGGATTGCAACTGCGGTTGCAACGAAAACCAGCATACACAGGGGTCCCCCAGGACCAGGATTGAGAACCCCTGCTTTAGAAAAGACCATACTTGTGCATTTAAAACCAATTTCAAATTAAAAAGAGCAGAATGTAGTAACTGAAACGCAGTCTGAAGCTCTTGAACAGCCTGGATCAACGAGGGGGGCGTGTGTATAAATGACTGTCGTCTGCATAAAACTGGACTTTTGTTTGCAAGTCCTTTCCCAGGTTATTTATAAAAATGGAAAACAAAATTGGTCCCAAAATTGAGCCTTGAGGGACACCTGCAACAATCTCAAGAAACCCAGATTTGTGACCTTCTGAAAAAACACATTGAGTTCTCTCCATAAGATAGTTCCTGAGCCACTCAACAGTATTGGAACTAAAACCAATACCCCTAAGTCTATTTAGCAATAAATCATGATCCACTTAATCAAATGCCTTGGAAAGGTCTATAAATAAAGCAGCACAGTGCTGTTTTTTGTCAAGGGCATTTTTGTCAAGGTCATTTGTAACCAACATTACAGCAGTAATGGTGCTGTGGCCGGTTCTGAATCCAGATTGTAATGCATTTTAATTTTCAAGCAAAAATTGCTTCAGCTATAAATTTACCTGAGATTCAAGTATTTTAGCAAGCACTGAGAGTTTGGATATTGGGCGATAGTTATTCAAAATGGAGGGGTCTCCACCCTTATGTAAAGGGAGAACATATGCCACTTTCCAGGATTTAGGTATTATGTTGGATCTGAGACTCTGAGATTAAAGATGTGAGTAACAGGTTCCGCAATAATATCTGCTGCTACCTTTAAAAGATAAGGATCCAGATTGTCAGGACCTGCAGACTTTTTTTGTATCAAGACCTTTTAGAGCTTTGCAGACTTGAGCAACTGAGATGGGTTTAAAATTGAACTGGTCCACCTGTGCATCAGAGACAATGTTACCTGCACATGGTAGGGATACATTGCCATTGCCATTTGAATGGGCAAACATTGACCCAGCACAGTTAAAGTGCTCATTAAAATGATTGACCATATCCACTTTATCCTTTATTTAATTTGAGTTCACCAAAATGTGTTCTGGGAGGCCTGAGTCAGCATGTGTGCTTGATAATGATTTGATTAATTTCCAGAATTTATAGGGATTAGTAAGATTCTCTATAACAAACTTCAAATAAAATTCTGACTTGGATTTCCTAATAATTTTAAAATGCCACCGTCCTTCAATCTGGCAACCACTGCAGAGCACAGTCGTAGGTGCATCCAGCTTTGCTTGGTCCCATTCGGTGATGAATTCAATCAGGTACTAGGATCCAAGTGGGCCTCAGGTAGGCCTAAACAGGCCTTAATTCATTTGGGTATATCCAGTATAGGCTATAGTTTAACAGAAAAATTGTCCCCAAGCAATAGTTTATGCCCAGAAATTTTCAGCTTGAGGGGAATTGTTTGTTGGATAAAACCACTTACTTTCAGGTAAGATTTTAAAACTTAAAACAGCTTAAAACATAAGATCTCAGACAACTGAGACTGATACAAACAAAAATACTGACTGACTGGCTGCCATCTTGGATTTTCAATACTATACAACAGAGAGTTTTTGCCACTTTTCAGGATTTCCTACAGAAATAACCACACTGACCAGACTCTCAGCCCTTAAAAACATTAACTTCTGTACGTTCTGACCTCATATAACCATACAGAATTCAGGTAGACACATACACAAAATAAAGCCTGAAATTTGGTTTTGGAAAAGAACTTTTCCCCATACTAGTCAGGATTTAGACCCTACCATAGCACTGAAACGGCACTTGTTAAAGTTATTAACGATTTACTATTATCAGCCGACCAAAACTCTGTGTCTGTTCTTGTACTTCTTGACCTAAGTGCAGCTTTTGATACAATAGATCACGAGATTCTACTGAACAGACTCCAGGGCTGTGTTGGACTAAATGGTCAAGCTCTTGCATGGTTCAGATCATACTTATACAATAGGAAGCAGTTTGTTAAATTAAATGAAGTATCATCCAGTTACTCAGTAATGAAATATGGTATTCCACAAGGATCAGTGCTAGGCCCAGTACTCTTTTCATTATATATGCTACCCCTTGCTGATATTATTCGGGCACATGGGGTAGATTTTCACTGCTATGCGGATGATACGCAGATATACATTTCCGTGAAACCCGGCGAGGCACTACCACTTTCTCGGTTAGAGGCTTGTATTGCAGATATTAAAGCTTGGATGCTTTCCAATTTCCTGCTCCTAAACTCAGAAAAGACCGAAATGCTGGTTTTAGGTCCAAAAAACAAAGGGAGAAACTGGGTACATCTACTTTAAATTTCGATGGTTGTTTAGTTGTTCCAAACTCAGCTGTGAAAGACCTAGGTGTTACTATAGACCCAGATCTAACCTTTAGAGTGCACATAAAAAACATATCTAGAGTAGCTTTCTTTCAGTTAAGGAACATAGCTAAAATAAGGCACTTCCTATCAATAGGGGACGCAGAGAAACTGATCCATGCTTTTGTTACGTCTAGGCTAGATTACTGTAATGCCCTGCTATCTGGCTGCCCTAAATCCTTGCTAAATAATCTCCAGCTTGTGCAGAATGCAGCCGCTCGCATTTTAACTAGAACTAAGAAATATGAGCATATTACCCCAGTACTAGCATCGCTTCATTGGCTACCAATTAAGTTTAGGATAGACTTTAAGGTTTTGCTTCTGACCTTTAAAGCTTTAAATGGACTTGCGCCAGTGTATATATGTAATCTGCTTTTACCATATAAGCCAAAAAGATCACTCCGTTCCCAAGACGCAGAGCTTTCTCCTACAGAGCGCCACTACTGTGGAACACCCTGCCAAAATTTATAAGGGAATCAGACACCGTCTCAATATTTAAGTCTAGATTAAAAACGCACCTTTATGATCAGGCTTATAATGAGCTATAGTCTGGAGACAGGACCAGAGAAGCATTTAGCCATAGAGTAATGTGAGGTGGCATCCTTTCCTTACTGTCACCTGTCAACAGCTGTGACCCCATCTTCCTGGGCTGGCTCTTGATAGGTGGGTAGGATTGTTTTCCCTCTCATGACTGCATGGTTTCTCAAACTCTGTCTTCATAGCTATGCAGCCATAGATTACTCCTGGCGGGGGCACTTGTCCAACCCTCCCACCCCTTCCCCACCCCCCCACCCCTCCAGTTGGTGCTCCTGCTGCTCTATTGCACTTTCCCTAACTGTTTTCTCTCTCTCTTTTTTTTTACATTCTGCCGGCGGGGCTTATGCCCCGCATCTCGAGAGTTGCTGTCCGGCTTCCTGTCCGTTGCCGCTTGCCCCTCCCTCCTTACCACCGCTGTCAGCTGCTCCCGCCGCCATCTGCGCCCGGTTCCCCACCATCACTGCCGCCACATCTGGACTGTCATCTAGCTGCTGCAAATTATATTATCATGGACATTGGCTGTTTTGACCATGTTGGTCTTTAAGCCCTAGACCCTGAGCCGACCAGAGGAGGATGGGTTCCCCCATTGAGTCTGGTTCCTTCCAAGGTTTCTTCCTAGTTACACCAGGGAGTTTTTCCTTGCCACTGTTTCCTTTGGCTTGCTCTTGTGGGGGGTTTAGGCTGGGGTTTGCTGTGAAGTGCATTGTGACAACTTGTTGTGAAATGCGCTATATAAATAAATATTGATTGATTGGTTTATTTTTGCCTTGGGTTGTAATTTTCTCCTTTTTCTTTTTCCTGGCGATTTCATCATCGAAAATGCTCCGTACCCTCAAAGAATAATTCTCCCCATTCGATAACAGCATCTGATCTGCCAATGAAACCGTCTGATCAAAGTCTCAATGAACACAGCTTAAGAGGCTGCTTACCTGTCCTACATAATGCGAAAGCATACAACAGTTGACTACCATGCAGAAGGCTGGGGTTCGAGTCCCCGCCAGTTCGATTCATTTTCAAGAAAAACGATGTGCACAGTTATGCTTTTCACAGATAAGAATGTTCTTTTCACATGAAATCTTTATTGCAAAGGCTAATAAATTTAACAATATTCACTGGTAACTGTATCAATTATACTTCAACAGAGGTGAGTAAGCCGACATGGTCCGGTACCGCTACAATGAAAAGATTTATCACAGGTTACAGTAGGCTACCGGAAACAAATTACACTGAAACTGGGCTGGAAATAGGCTGGACACTGCCCTTCTCCCCCAAACCACAGAAATATTAAAGCCGATGATGATTCTGTCTCTGAAAACCTGGGCGTGGAACTTCCCCCAGTGAGACGTTTTTCCCAATCGATGGGCGTGCGCTCCCTTGATTGGTTGAAAGTACTGCGAGAATGTCGGCTGATTCTGTCTCTGAAACCCTGGGTGTGGTTCTTCCCCCAGTGAGATGTGTCTCCTAATCTGTGAGCATATGCGCTCTGTTGATTAGTTGAAAGTGCTGCGACAGTCTGCTGATTCTGTCTCTGAAATCCTGGGCATGGTCCTTCACCCAGTGAGACATGTCTCCTAATCTGTGAACGTATGCGCTCTGTTGATTGATTGAAAGGGCTGCGACAGTGGCTGCTGAATCTGTCTCTGAAATCCTGGGTGTGGTTTTTCCCCCAGTGAGATGTGTCTCCCAATCTGTGAGCTTGTGCGCTCCGTTGATTGGTTGAAAGTGCTCCGACAGTGCTTGCTGATTCTGTCCCTGAAACCCTGGGCGTGGTCCTTCCCCCAGTGCGACTTTTTTCCCAATTTTGAGCGTGTGCGCTCCATTGATTAGTTGAAGTGCTGCAAGAGTGGTTCCTGATTCTGTCTCTAAACCCTGGGCATGGTTCCTCCCCCAGTGAGACATTTTCCCAATCTGTAAGCCTGTGTGCTCTGTTGATTGGTTTGTGTGGCAGATTGTAAGCGTGTGCGGTCTGTTTTCTGCTCTATCCATTCTCCCTCATTGTGCTCCAGTTCACCCGTGCACGTTTGCGTCCTCGGGTGTTCTTCATTTCTGCTCCAAGTATGAGCGCCTTGTGCACTGAATGTGGGGGAGCCATGGTCTGATGCTCACACCAGGTGCTACTTGTGCCTTGGTCTAGGGCACCTGCAGGAGGTGTTCTCCGACCCCTGCCCATGTTGCGTGGGCATGTCTTTGGAGACCAAGCAGGACAGGTTGGATGTGTTTATGCACCAGATGCCCCCCTCTGGTAGGGCACCACCTGCTTAAATGCAGGGGTGTCTCCTCCACTGATGGCCCACCGTGTGAAAAGGGCAAGTCTGGTAGGGACATTCGCCTCACTGCGGAAGTCATGCAGCTTCGCTCCACAGTTCAGCAACTGATGGCTATGCTGGAAACCCGCGCGGACACTGAACCCGCTCCCCAGCATGGTCTCCCTGATGGACCTACAGCAGAGGAGTATCCGACTATGGGTCCGGACTTTGAAGTGTTTGACGCACTCTCCATAGTGGCTTCCAACACCATGTTTTCCGGTGCCTACCGATTTTGTGACAGAACTAAGTATCGGGCACGCCCTGGCTTGCAGCGAATGCCCGTAGATTGTAGAAAGTTTGCGTCTATGTCAGATGCTGAGGTCCATGGACTTGACCGTATGCCCTCTGTTGAGCCTGCCATCGCGGCGCTTGTGGTATCTCCAGAGCAAGTAGTTTGGCTGGATGCCGATGCCCTAAGCCACAGTACAGAGCGATTGATGATCTGCTCTGTAGGTCATATAATGCTGCGGCCAGTATGGCATGTATTGGGAACTTGCTTTCCTGGCTGATGCTTTCACAGTCATAAACACTGTTTGATTCAGGGGTGGATGCCTTGATCAGCGACGCATCTCTTCAAGCTTTTGCTTTCATGTCACGTGAGCTTGGCCGTGTGATGTCCCTTCTCACGATGGCCCGGCATCAGGGGAACAGGAGATACCTTCGCCACCCTCCTGCCTCCATCCATACTGCCAAACGTGCATGATGCCCCGAAGCTGGCGGTGGGGCAGTTTCGCCAAGAGCAACTGGCGAATTAGGCGGCCCTTACAAACGACCTGTGGATATTTTTTCCACAATTTTAAAGGGTTACCGCCTCCAGTTCAACCAGCGGCCCTCAACATTCTCCACAGTCAGGTTCACACACGTCCTGAACCCCACTCCCCAATTGAGAAATTAGAGGCCTCCTGGAGAAGGGTGCCGTGTCAGTGGTGCTTCCCTCTGAACGGCTCAGTGGTTTATACTCCATGTTTTCTCTGGTACCAAAAAAAAAAAAAAGATGGTCTCCTCTGACCAGTCCTGGACCTGAGGGGCCTGAATTTGCATCTAAAGCAGTACACTTTCCGGATGCTCTGGGTACAGGTAGTGTTACACACCATGAAACCGGGAGATTGGTTTACGGCTATGAACTTGAAAGACGCGTACTTCCACATCCCTATCTGTGTGGAACACTGTTGTTTCCTCCTCTTTGCATTCCGAGGTCGGGCATACTAATTCAATGTCCTCCCATTCGGTCTTTCCCTAGCCCCGCCATGTATTCACCTGCTGTATGAATGCTGTTCTATCACCGCTCTGGCTGAAGTGGGTAAAAATCCTGCCGTACCTGGACAATTAGCTCATAGGTACTGAGTCATACAGTATGGCACTCTCACACACTGCGCAGACGTTAGCACATCTCCAGCCTGGGCATCAATGTCAATTATGGCAAGAGTGAGCTAGTGCTGAGCCAGTCCATCACTTATATCAGACCGTTGCTCGATTCAAGGAGCATAAGGGCATCTTTAACGCCCTACCGCATAGCCAGTGTGCTCGACGTTGTGCGTCGTTTCAGTAGAACGCGTTCTTCGAAATGAGGGTTTCTCAGGGGCTTCTGGGACTGATTATGGCTGCCTCAGCGGTCATGCCTCCCAGACGCCTTGCAGCCAGGCCGCTTCAAATGTTGTTGAACGCCATGGCCAATTTAGTAGCCAATTGAACCCCTATCTATTTCAATTTCCCCTGTATAGCAACCGCTAGAGAATCGCTGCTACACAACCCCGTCAGCCGGTGGTAGGAAGAGGAGGGCGCCACGTCCTCTTCAGGGCACGACTCCTCGTGCTCCTGACCATGATTCCAACTCGCCCAGGGCTGTTCTGTGCGCAGCGATCCTCTCCGAGCCCCTCTCCCCACCCGGGAGCACAGGGCACCGGTCATGCTCGGATCTGGCAGGACCGTGGCACGAACCCCAATCCTCGGAGCACAACTGCATCGACTAAAAGTTGGGTGACCCACAATTTCTTGAACTGGGCTCTTCCCAGCTTAGCCTCTGTTCGTGCTGTACACCTTGCAGGTGTCCAAAACGGTACAGCAGACTTCTTATCTCGCTAGGAGAGTCATCCCGGCGAATGGTGTCTCCACCCGGATGTGGTGGAGTTGGTATGGCGACGGTTTGGACATGCTCAATCAGACCTGTTCGCCTCTCAAGAGTCCACTCGTCCACTCGATAGCCCCCTGGGGATAGACGCATTAGCACAAGAATGGCCAACCGGCCTACTGTACACTTTTCCGCCATTGCCTCTGGGCAAGGCAACCTTGCACAGGGTCAGCACGGGCTACCACAAGCTTCTTCTGGCCGATGGATCCATGGTTTCCGATACTCCTCAGCCTTCTTTGCGGATCGCCCTGGGAACTCCCGATCCGAATAGACCTGCTGTCTCGGGGGAGCGGCTTTGTATGGCATCCTCGACCCAATCCATCTTTTCTACCCAAAATTGTTTTGGCATTTCATATTAACCAGCCGATTGAGCTTGCTGCGCTTCGGCCCCCACCAGGCGGGGACCTGGGGAATGCACATTTGGTATGCGCCCAGTGTGTGCGCTGCGCTGCTACGTTGAAGCTACCGCTTCCATCAGGCCCACTGGGCAGCTTTGTTTGCAACGGCAAATCCAAGGGAAAAGCGCTCTTGACTCAGAGCCTTTCCCGTTAGGTAATTAAGGCAATTGCTGCGGCCTATGAGGCTAGTGCTAGGCCTTTACCTATGCATGTCCAGTGTAGGTACACCAGGAGTGTGACTATGTCATGGGCAGCACTGAGGGGTGTCCCTCTTCCTGATATCCGTGCGGCGACGACTTAGGCGTCCACCTGCACGTTTTCAAACTTTTATCATGTCAACGTGGTGCCTGTATCAATAGTCGACTCGGCCATCCTGCCTGTGGCCTTGACAGCCACTTAGCGGTATGACTGTCCCTCGTGATGTGGATGGTATTAGTCATCCTTAAGTTGACGACCCTAATGGTCGAAGCAACAAAATAAAATGAAGGTTACGACTGTAACCACGGTTTTATGAGTTCCGGATGACCATGTCATGGTCACTCAGGACCCATTCAGGGGCAAGAAGGGTTTTGAGGACATCCGCCTTGACCCGTCCCTATTTATAGAGGAAGTTACATCATCAGGCAAAGTTGGTGGTATAAGAGTCTCGATGCATCCGGCAACAAGAAAGTACATTCGTAAGTTTACGACCCTAATGGTCATCCAGAACTCATAAAACCGTGGTTACAGTCATAACCTTCTTTTGAATGTTTCAAATTACAGTATATGAAATCCGGATTATCCACACAAAAAAGTTCTGTGCTATCAACAATCAGGAGGAGGATCAGAAACTAAAACTAAAAAGAATTCATGGTCATTTTTATTTAATTTAAGTTCATTTTACAACACTACATTACAAGTTTTATTTTTAATTTTTATTTCAGTTAACTAAAATGTTTTTTTGACTTTAGTTTCAGTTTCAGTTAACTATAATAAACTTGGGCTGTAGGCAATCATACTACCTGCAAGATATCAACAATATTGGTTTCCATTTCAACGGGTGCACATGTGGTCACTGCACTGAACTCTCTCCAAGAGAGAGTGTCTGTTGTAGAGATGTTGCAAAGGTAAACATGTAGCATGCATATACTACAACTCCTGGCTCAACTATGCTTTATCCTATTTATTTACTTTTAATAAATAAATAATAAGTATATATTTATTTGAAAAAAAATAAACTAGCTAACTACTCGCTAAGCTAGACTGAAAAATGAAGGGACTATCAAAAAACAAGGGACTATCAAGCTAACTACAAGCCCGCCCTCGCTCCAAAACTTCAGGGCCTAGCTGTACAGGTTTCAATTTCGTCACCGGGAGGAATACGTCAGCTGGATGAAGTTTCTGGCCAATGACAGACTGAGCGTGCAGTACCTAACGTTTTATCACTAGAGACACTCTTTTGAGCCAGATCCTCTGGGTTTACGCTGTTTTGCGCTGACTGCAGTAAAATGTAAAGATTTGGACCAGAATCAATCAAAAACCAAATGTATCAGTTCTCATCTAAAATAAAATAAAATAATTTAACCAACGTAGATGTTATATCTCACCAACAAACATTGGAAACTATTTAGTCTTTAGTATTTATTAATGCACTACTCCAGTCGTAGCATGTGATTGTATACTATAGGCTACTAGCTCAAGTTTACGGTGACTCTCACAGCCACAGTCCACAGTCACAGCGCTCGCTTGCCTATGAAATCAACTTCATCCAAAGTTCTGACCATGCGCTCACAGCCCCACACACACACACACACAACACAAACACATGGCACAGCCAACAACCACAGGCACCATAACAAGGCAGCAATGACTGACACCTGACACGTCATGAAATAAGACCAAGCCGCATAGACTCACTCAATAGTCTACATACAAACACATTCACACATGTGCGCATGGCATGGCGGCCAAAAAACACACACACGGCCAACTCAGGCCCACTATGGGGGTGCATAGGGGTGCATTGCACCCCCTGGTGGACGTCAGTGCACACCTAGTTGTCTCCTTATTTTTCCATAGAGATTCATTAGGAAAATTTGTCAAGAAAAACAACCCTTAAAGTGATCCATCCATATCTACTGCATATCTGGCAGCAGAGTGATGGTTTGAGACTCGTTTGATACCGCAGACCCTTGATGACTGGTTGGTACATTTGGTACATTTTACCAACCATGTATTCCATACTGTTCCAGCATAATTTACAGCAAAATCTAGTCCCACCCCCGAATTCCCATAGAGATCCATTCAAATGCAGAGACATTATAGTATCGCTTAGTACCAGAAAAGAAGATATCAAGAGTCTTTTGATGTTGTTGGGTCACAGACATCAGGAAGTCATGGCATCAAAAGGATATGCGACCAAATATAAAAATGATTACTTTATTCTACATTATGTTAAACTGTCCAATATTTTTTGATGCCAAAAAATGGGGGGGGGGGGGCTATGTACAAATGGTTCTATAACTTCTAAATGGTTCATCCGATATGGATGAAAATACCCTCAAATTAAAGCTGGCACATCAACCTCATTGTCATTGTATCCTTTCAAACTCAAAGTGCTAGAGTACAGAACCAAAATAACAACGAGATAATCAATGTTATCCACTGCCGAGATGTTCTAGTAACCTCCCCCAGACATTCATTACATGACGTTATATTATAACCAGTAACAGACGTTGCAGGAGTGTCCCCGAATGTCCCATGAATGTTATGAAGGGTGGCAGTATAGTATAATGGTTAAGGAACTGGACTTGGAACTGGAACTGGACTCGATTCCCAGGTAGGACATTGCCGTTGTACCCTTGAGCAAGGTACTTAACCTGAATCACTTCAGTATATATCAAGCTGTATAAATGGATACTATGTAAAAAATGCTAAAAAGTTGTGTAAGTCGCTCTGGATAAGAGCGTCTGCTAAATGCCTGTAATGTAATGTAATGTAATGTTATGAGCGCAACGTCATAACATAGCCGGATAGGGACATTGCTTGACCGTCTCCGAAAAATTATAATTAAATGTCATATTGTAACCAAGCAGTGACCTTCCTAGGACTTTAATAACGTCCTAGTAATGTTTTTAGGGGAACGTCACATCATAACTAAAATGGTACGTCCCTAGGACGTCCACTGTTTGCTGGGCTACTCCGTAGGCTACAAATGTACGCTACCAACACTGAAGAAAGTTAATGTGATTACTCTGGTTAGGTTAGCTGGCATGCGCGCAGTATTCTGAACCAAACAGGATTTATAATTATATTATAACATTTAGAACTGGACCATACATACGTAATGAGCACCCCCCACCCCCCCTGTTTTCTCTCTCTCTTTTTTCTACATTCTGCCAGCCGGGCTTATGCCCCGCATCTCGATAGTTGCTGTCCGGCTTCCTGTCCGTTGCCGCTTGCCCCTCCCTCTTTACCACCGCTGCCAGCTGCTCCCGCCACCATCGGCGCCCGGTTCCCCACCATCATTGCCTCCACATCTGGACTGTTATCTAGCTGCTGCAAATTCTATTATCATGGACATTGGCTGTTTTGACCATGCTGGTCTTTAAGCCCTAGACCCTGAGCCGACCAGAGGAGGATGAGTTCCCCCCTTGTGTCTGGTTCCTCCCAAGGTTTCTTCCTAGTTACACCAGGAAGTTTTCCTTGCCACTGTTGCCTTTGGCTTGCTCTTGTGGGGGTTTAGGCTGGGTTTTTCTGTGAAGCGTATTGTGACAACTAGTTGTGAAATGCGCTATATAAATAAATATTGATTTGATTTGATTTGATTTAAACACAGAGAATGTGGTGATTACTGCTGTCTGTCTACTAATGTGTTCTTACACACCGCCAAGAGGATATGACGGCTATGCCTGTCTGTTCCACCACTATCACACAGTCCTGTCGGAACAGCGGATGGAACAGAGTGTGGGACAGCGGATTTAGTTTCTCAGGTGATGCAGATTAAAACTGATGGGGACCCAGTGATGGTGTTTAGGGTGACGCAAGCGCAATATCCAGCTATAACCGAACCCTGATGGATAATCAGGGCCAGGTTGCCCAGCCAATCAAAACGCATATCTGAGGGCCGCGCTCAAATAGAATGTAATCTTTTTTTTTGGTTAAACCTCAAGATTCAATAGATCACGCTTCAGCGCCTTACCAGAGTTAGTTATTGTTTCACAGCAGCCAGTTGGGAGGCTTGGCTGTGTTTCCATTTCTATGACCCGTTTATTTATTGAATGAGGGAAAACATGGTGCTGATTGGCCAATCAGCTGTCCAGTGCAGACTGAGATATGCTTTAGTTATTTTTTATGCTATGGTTTTAAAAGTTTTTGTAAATAATTAGGTTTCACTCTGGACAACATGCTGTCCTAATCAATGTTGGTGCTCCATAAATTTCATCTCCTGTGGGTGAAGCCCACACTGCTCCAGCTGACCTATCAGAGCACAAAGCTTCTAATGGTTTTCTGCTCACAATGAGCAGAGAATGATGAAGGTGTGGCATAAAAAGTAATTACCCCAATGACGGCATTATGGTGGACTTCAATAAAAATAAAAAAGACAAAAAAAGTGAATAAATTGGTGTTTTAGTTGGCTACTTTTACTACTTCCTGTTTGAGCTTTGGTTTGTTTACTTTCCAAAAAATGTAATTATTCACCTGGCTGTGAAAAATTTAATTTAGAAAAGAATGTCTGCTTTAGAGAACCCATGCGCTGTGTAGAAATGCTACCAAAATGTTTTATACTTCTTATATTTTGTCTGTGAATATATTTAACCGTTAAGAGTGTAAACAGCATTCAAATCTATTTATTGTGTTTTTGTACCTGCATTTTTTGGCAAAAGAGAAATGGGGGGGTGGACGTGGACCACTGGAAAAAAACTGATGATATAGTCCACCCCCCTAAAGACACACACAATCGACATTTTACCGCTTTCTGTGTGGCTTCGGGGACAGTGCTATCTAGGCTACCGTGCCACCCTTCCTGAGAAACCAGGGGTTTGTGGAGTAGCCTATGACGCGTCGCCCGTAGGCATGGCATGGTATGGAATTGATGTAGGGACAGTGGCCATTTTTTTAACTAAAGGAATAAATAATAAAAGCACAATAAAACAAATACATAATAAAAGCACTTGAAGGTTTTCCTCTCCTGACTTATTTTTCCATAGAGTTCAATAGAAAAATTTGTCAGGAGAAACAACCCTTCAAGTTATCCATCCATATCTACTGTATTTCTGGCAGCAGAGTGATGGTTTAAGGCTTTTTTGATATGTCAGACCCTTGATGACTTAGAGCCATTTAGCCAACCATGTGTTCCACACTGTTCCAGTGTAATTTAAAGCTAAATCTAGTCCCACCCCCTAATTCCCATACTGCCGTGCCAAGGCAAAAGGCCTTAACTTCATTTTTGGTCGAAAATGAGTTATTGTCATTTTTGGAACATTAAATATCTACTTTATCATGTGGACAAATATCTTGAGTCAATCGTGTTGTTTTTTCGAGAAAATAGTGGGTTGTGTTTGCCGTAACTTCCAAAAGCGCTACAGAAACCAAGGCAGAAGGACGTAACATCAGTTAAGGTTCTTTGCCTTTGTTTCACGGCACTCTGAAACGTTCGAGTTGAGTTAAGGTACTCTGCCTTTGTTTTGCTGCGCATCAAAGTGGAGTTACTGTTTACCGCGCTGAAGTTACAGTGTTCTACCTTTGTCTAATATCTATCACCGAAGCATTTGTGACACACACACACACACACACACACACACACACACACACACACACACAATAGCTTGAATAATGTGTTAAGCAAATATTGTTGGAGTGGTTGTTTTTACTACAGCTTTTAAGAATGGCCCATTGCTCTCGAGGGAAAATGCTGGTGGATATGACATTGAAACGCCGACACCAAGATCAAGAAAGATGACAAGATAGCTAGATAGATAGATAACGTAGATAGATAGATCATCTACTAGTTACAGTTAGCTAGCAAGCTAGCGTTAACTAGCTAGTATAGGTTATAACTTGACAAACAAAACTGCTCCCATATGCGATTAGACCAATGCAAACAAAGCATTGCATTGGAAACAAACAATACTTGTCAGCTATAAGTAATCTTAAATCATACGCAATGAATGCTTTTTTCATGTCATGCAGACTATCAGCCTTTGACAGCCCGACAGTGACAGCCAAACAAACTATTCGCGAGCTAGCGTTACATTAGCTAGCTTAACGTTAGACTCCCATATGCAATCAGAACAATGCAAACGAAACAAACAATACTTGTCAGCTATAAGTAATCTTAAATCATACGCAATGAATGCTTTTTTCATGTCATGCAGACTATCAGCCTTTGACAGCCCGACAGTGACAGCCAAACAAACTATTCGCGAGCTAGCGTTACATTAGCTAGCTTAACGTTAGACTCCCATATGCAATCAGAACAATGCAAACGAAACAAAGAATAACTAAATGGCTTGCCAGCTAAGTAATCAGAAATCATACGCAATGAATGTTCTTTTTTTTCGTGACACGCAGGCTCTCACACACACACACACACACACACACACACACACACACACACACACACACACACACACACACACACACACACACACACTACACACACATGCAATAGCCTATGCATGTTCAGCAGTAACGATTCACAATTAAATAAAGATAGCCTACCTTTTCTTGTAACCTGATCAAATCCATTGCAAACGCAACAATTGTCCTACGACAAGTTAAATCCACAGCCGGAGTTTTCAGTATGTTAGGATACTCGCTGGCATTCAAAATGTTAAATCCATAACGAGTTGTTCTTGATAGGCTATCCTCTCTGGCATTAATCCAATTCAATACAAAACGCGAGTCTTGTGTCCACTATCCGTTGCGTTTTTTGTAAGCCTTGCATTCAATATAGGCCTATATTGGTTGCAAAAAGTTATCCTCCCACATGCAAAAACTTGTGTTTGTTGACCGATGTCGACCTACGTTTGTCATGTCAAAAAAAAAAACATCCAATCACGTAACTCCATTTACAGGCCTATGTGAAATCAATTTCCAATTGGCCAGAGATCCGTCATCTAACGCTATGCATTTAGGAGCAGTTTTGGTAGCCTTAGGTATCTAATAACATACCTTGTACAATGATTAAACAGGTGTATTAGGCCTATGCCCAATTTATTAAGATTGACTTTGATGAATCAAATATTGGTCAAATGTTTGTGGAAAAAACATGATGTACATTAAACATATATGAATCACACTTTATAAGCATAAGGTTCCTCATTATAACCTATGCATAAATCGTAACCTACAGTCAGTTGAAAAAGTATGTGAACGGCTTGTGAGATTTGTTGTTTTCGCTATGTAGGCCTACTCGAATTTGGATTTGAGATTAAAATATGGATATGGGACGAAAGTACAGGCAGTCAGCTTTCATTTAATGGTATTTACATGCAAGTTTGACCATTTTAGAGAAATTGCATTTTTTGTATCGGGTTCCCCCATATTTAGATTTGCAAGTAAAGTAAACGGATGGCAGGTGTTTCCTGTTGTTCGGGTGTTTCCTTTTTGCTGTGATTGTTAAAAAAAATGTAGGATGAATATTGAAGATGCAAACTTCTCATCAGCACCATTACAATACAAACCAATACAAAGGCAAGACTTGCATCTTGAATATCCATCCTACATTTCTGCTGGAGCGTTCTTCATACTATAAATTATGATTCTCTTTCATCCCAGCACTCTGTAGGTTGTTGTGGATGTCACAGACAGTTGTTTTAGGGTTTCTCATCAGAGCTATGGTCATTTTTTTTGTCATCAAATGCTTGTTTTCCATTCATATGCAGTAGTCATCATGTTGGTTTATGTATTTTGGCGACCAAATACAGACTCAAAAAGTAAAAACAAAGGCCAATACCAAGGCTAGACATTCACAGCCATCACAAAGGATAAGATAAGCATCACTAATATATGAATATATGAAGGCTATATATAATTGTGCTATGATCACTAGATTTTATGTAGATGTTATCATTATTATCTGATTTTATATAGTGATCAGCAACCAATTGATAGATCAAATGGAAGTTACTGTCTTTTGCCTTGGCATGACCCCTTTTTATTTTGCAGACAATGCAAAGGCAGAGTACAGTAACTTCCGAATAAGGGTCAAAGGTCAAGTTTGAGTTAAAGATTTTTATGTAGATAAATTACTTCATAAAAAAACAAAGAATTGCCAAATTTTCAATATCCTACCTACAGTACATTTGGCTGGACAAGAAAAAAACTTTAAAGTAATTTTTCCCAGTTCTACACTCTGGCGAGTTAAGGTCTTTTGCCTTTGTAGGGCAGCATAGAGATCCATTCAAATGCAGAGGTTATAGTATCGCTTCTAAGAGTACCTGGAAATAAGATATCAGGAGTCTTTTGATATCCTTTTATACATTCATGATGGTATCACCTTTTTACCTGTGGAATACCTGTTTACCACAGAAGTTGTTTGAGAGAATGGCAAGAATGTGCAAAGCCGTTATCAAGGCAAAGGGTGGCTACTTTGAAGAATCTAAAATATAAGACTTTTTAAAATTTGTTTAACCCTTTTTTGGTTTTTGCATAATTTAATTTGTGTTATCTCATAGTTTTGATGTTTTCACTATTCCAAAATGTGGAAAACAGTAAAAATAACAGAAAAAAACCTTCTATGAGTAGGTGTGTCCAAACTTTTGACTGGTACTGAATGTCCTGTTTAAAATTTGCCTATATCTTCCAGGCCAGTGGATACAACATTGGGGCCAGTGGCAAATTCAACTGTATGTCAAGCCCTGTATAAGTGGTTTGATCATTTTCAATGTATTAGTTCAATTAGCCTGTAAATAAACATTATTAGCTAGTTCTACACTCGCATCTATGGACCACGGATAGGTTCAAAAAGCTTGTTTTTATTGTTTGCGCCAAAGTTCTAGCTAGCTAGTAATACATTTGGGGCATCTACGGCAATGTGCGAGAACTCATTCTCCACACTGACCAATGTATTCATCCAACACAGAAGAAGCATGTAGCATACACGGAAAGCCCAGCTGATTTAGCTGGCATTCGAGAAGGACCTGACACTGAAATTTCACGATGAATGGAAGGAGAGGCTGCTTAGGAATGCAGCTCTACTGAATCAAGGTAAGCTGACGTTAAGCTGCACGTGATGCTGTTAACTGCACGTGTAACGTTATTTCTGTTGAAAATCTGGATGACTTGCCTATTATTAATTAGCTGGTTTAGTAGAAAATAATCAGGGTCCCGTATAACCTATTATTGACACCATTCTATTTGTATCTACCTGGCTATATGGTAAAGTGATTGTTGAGATGTGTCCACTTTTCTGAGCTCTGTCTGTGTGAGTTGTTGTGGTGTAGTAGCGCACTCTTATGGCATGGTGACGTTAGTAGTCTTATGCTGAGCTCACACTACACAACTTTTTCCCCCGATTCTGACAGCAAAGACTAACTCCCAACAAATTTTGCAGTCCTATTATAATCTTTAAAAAATCTGCGTTCCGTCGGCTGGAGCGGTCTTTTTATCTGAGATGGTCAACGACGCGATTATTCTGTCGTGAACCAGTCTGGAACCTTAACGGGAGAGCCCAGGATCATTTAAAACGTGGAAATTCTACCTCTTGATTTAGTCCTGTAGAAATCATGTGATGTGCGACCCCCGAGTAATTCTCTGTCTTCCTTAAATCGCCTAGTACGTGCTGTATCACGCAGCGCTTTGCATTAGGTGATTCATCAATGTGCTGTGTAGGCTATGGCATGGCGCTTTGAGAAGCAGTCCTTGGTTGTTGTTGTTTTATATATATATATATCACACGCTTTTTGTGTAGCAATCTTGGGGATTAATGTATGCGTTTTTGTCCTCTTAGTGTTGTAAATTAGGTAGGGATACTGACTGTGCATTACCCCTGTAAATTAGCTTTTGAGTGTTTGAGTAGAGCGAAAGTGTCAAGGCAGTAACATGGGGATTGTTTTGTATGAGTATCAGTAAAAGTTAGTAGCCAATGTATGGGGGGTTGTTACGGCCAAAACCTTTATGTATGTGTTTTACCATGTGACTGGTTTTGTTACTTGCATTGTGCGGTGCGATCGGTTTTATAGCAAATGACATAGCGAATGACATAGCAATAGCCTATGGTTAAACTTTGTACAATTTTTGGCTGTAGCAGTACTTGCTACCGAACACAGTGATTGACTCAGGAAATCTGTACATTAATAGCACATGCATATTATTACATTCCGAGCCGCCGCTTTGGTCTGTTTTTGGCGGAGAGAGGGGCAGGTAAAACTAAGACAAACTTATAACAGAGGCATGGTCATCATGGCACAGGCCATCCAAATCGATGGATGAAATTATAGAGTAGCCACGCAAATGTTTTATTACATACTTAACTTACTATGAGCAAACAAATCCCATCCGAAAAGGAATCCTACACTGTCTGCCCTTACAAAGCTGGATAGTTTGCCGCAAACTTGCAGCTAATATGTAGTGCATTTGCCGCAAACTAAATAGTTTTCCACAAAATGCCAGCCAGATCACCTAGCAAACATACTTTCATTTTCTGTTGTGAAACTTTGCATTGCTAACATGTGTTTATCGATCTGTAAAACATTTTCTGCACGTGTAACTGAATATGCAGTACCAGCAGGCAAGTTCAACAGCCCCCACCCACCCCAAAGGGATTAAAAGTCTGAAAAAACTGAAAAGCAGAATCAAAAACTTTGTAGGGAATATTCATTTAAATCCTCACAAGGGGCACCAAAAATGTAGGGAATATTCAATTAAATCTATACACGGGGTACCAAAAATGTGGGACATGTACTGCGATACGCCACTACCATCCTTATACAACTGGTGGCATGGTTTTTACAATTTCACGCAAGCTGCAATACCGGGTAGTGACAGCTAGGCGGCAGATAGCTTCATGGTTCCAAATTCAGGCAAGCTGTAGTATGTGGTAGTGACAGCTAGGTGGTAACAACTTGTGTTTAAGAATTGGAGCTAGCTGAAACACATGGTAGTAGCAGCTAGGCAGTAACAAGCTTATTGTTCTCCTACAGCTTCAAAGGTTACTGGGGCTTCGCAGGGCCAGTAACATGCAATTGCTTAATTAAACAGGTGGTTGAATTAATGCGGTTAATTCTACCTGCTGGATTAGCATTGAATATCCCGGTATTCGAATGCCTCTGCAATGCAGGAGAAACTTTTGGTTTCTATTAGCTGTAGGACATAGAATCAAAGGACTGGGGCAGCAGTAGCGGCGATTAGTAACACTATTAATGGTGTATAGGTGTTAATATAAAAGTGATGGTTATCCACGCACTGATCTCGCACTAGCTTGTTAGCTAGGTATGATTTTAAAAATTCACACAATAACCACAACACTTTTCGTAAGCACCATTGGCTTACATCTGCTCTGTAGCAGGCTCAATGGATTTGGCGCCACCCAGTGGTGGGGCTTGGAATTGTTCTACACATTCCAGTGCTTAGAATTTGAATTCCGAAATTGTTCCAGATTTAAAGCATTAATATTACACAAGTATGAAAGAGTCAGTCATACTAATCGATCTCATAGGGAAAAACCAGTTGAAATGTAGTTATAAAGGTGGAGGAAGTAAACGTGTATTTAATTAATACCCCCTTTACGTCCTTTAGTCAGTAGAACCAGGTTTATTAAACCAGGCCGTTTCAGTCTTGACTATCCTCGGACGGGTACCAATTATGTATTTAATCAATACCCCCTTTACGTCCTTTAGTCAGTAGAACCAGGTTTATTAAACCAGGCCATTTCAGTCTTGACTGTCCTCGGACGGGTACCAATTATGTATTCAATTAATACCCCCTTTATGTCCTTTAGTCAGTAGAACCAGGTCCATTAAACCAGGCCGTTTCAGTCTTGACTATCCTTGGACGGGTACCAATTATGTATTTAATTAATACCCCCTTTACGTCCTTTAGTCAGTAGAACCAGGTTTATTAAACCAAGCCATTTCAGTCTTGACTATCCTCGGACGTAAGGGGAATATTCATTTAAATCCTCACGCGGGGCACCAAAAATGTAGGGAATATTCAATTAAATCTATACACGGGGTACCAAAAATGTGGGACATGTACTGCGATACGCCACTACCATCCTTATACAACTGGTGGCATGGTTTTTGGATAATAAATCAGTCTCATAAAATGTACATATTATTCTCAAAAGAGAATACTAACTACAAATGGGTAACTGGAATTAATAATTAAATTAATTACCAATAAAATTACACATTAATAATTGTCTTAGCAAAATCACAATATCATGTACTCAGTTGATACTGAATTAATATGAATGATCCAGCTAAAAGGGTGAAGGCATTTTGGGGAATCCCTGCGATTAGCATTGGCTGATTCAGTTCACCACAAGAGCAACATTAATACAGGCAATCTTGGATAAATGTAATAGTTTATTGAACAGAAAATACCAAACAGAGCAAAGCACGATTCACTACCATAATGTACAACAAACTATGTGTGTGTGTGTGTGTGTGTGTGTGTGTGTGTGTGTGTGTGTGTGTGTGTGTGTGTGTTCTCCTGCTTGTGTTACCTGCCTCGGCCACATGTTCAGAGAGAACAAAGAAACTAAAATGAGGGGAGGTTTGAAACTAGCTTTCGCTGGAGCTAGCTAATGGTGGCGCATGAACATACCATACACAGAGGGGATAGCCATAAGCTTATCAATGCGTGTGTGTTGAGATCAGCGTGCAGTGTTAATATTACGGCTGGTTAGTGTTTAAAGACAGATCACATGCAAGATATGTTCTGTGCGTGATGCATTAAACCTAACGCAACGCGGTTGATGGCTTAAAACCATCCAAAGTAAAACGGTAACACAAACTTTCACATAACACACATTAACCTTTCAATAGCAGTTACATACATCCAGTCACAAATATGTTGCGGTTGCTAACTAATAAGCCCATGTTACAGCCTTACTTGAATTAAAGTCTTTTTGATGGTTTCTCAGTTGGATCGCACTCACAATGAAAAGGGGAAATCCGGTCGCCCAATCCTGTGATTAAAGTTCTTAGTGTTGTGATAGATAGGGGAACCGTCCGCCTCATCTTGGGTCCCTGGAACAGGTTTCTTTCGTCGTCAGGTTTGCAGTTCGTACGGATGGATAATGGAACTGGTCGCATTATTTCTCTCAAACTATGCAGCGTCATCTTACTGCAGACCGCTTGCCTCTTTGGGGACTCATCGGCGGTGCTCTGCTACAGGATCAGGGGCTGCATGTGGTCCGCTTGGTGGTTCTTCTTCACCACCGGGTGCTCGCGTTGCCTCCTTGCGTCTCGTCTCCGGTCCTCCGTGGCCGATAGCCGGGGGTAGATGAGCCCGCCTCGCTCAGTTGGATCAGTGTCATGGACGACCGTGCTTCCTTGTGGAGCGAGGGCTCTAACCCCGGGCGTGCAGGCCGCACGGGGCCTTGAGACGAGACAGTGAAGGCCCTGTCGAGTTGAGTGGACAACTGCACACTGAACGAGAACTGAAACGAGTTGAGAACTGGCTGTGTTGCCCCTTTTATCAACTTTATTGCCAGTTGCGCATTCCGCTGTGTTCTCAAGATAAAGATGAAGGAAATAGCAGAGTCTTCTATTAAATTTAATCTTTTATTAAATATTTAAACGTTGATTCAACGTGGGAAAACCTTAAACCTACGCAGAGGATTCGGAGTTCCCCGAACAAAAACAAACATTAGCTTATATAATATCATAACTCCTCCTTTACGTTACTAATACTCCAATAATATGTGGTAACACCCTTTCATAATATCTTATTTTATCCAATAACAAATTAGGCAAAAAATAAATATGTTATATGACCTGTTCTTACCCTATGCGCTTGGGGGCACTCTTGATCTATCAAATAACATTGTTTGTGACCTCTCCTCCTTTAGTTTTAATCAGACCATGAAATTTTCCTTAATTTCCCTTATTTTTTATTCTTCTCCCACCTGTTCGGTCAGCATGATCTATCTTATCAGCTTAGTTATGGAACACAGGAGGAAAACATTCCTGTTTTGACTGGTATGCTAGATGCCCTCGTCCTTGCTGACAGAGAACTATCCTGCACCCTCTCACAACCCCCCATCTCAGTACTTTTCCACTAGATCTTGACTGTATTATTTATAAAAGTTTGCTTATGAGGCTTTCTTGGGCCTACAGAACAGTTTCACAAAACAGCTTACTTCCACATTAGCTAACCTTGCGAGCTTGTCCATCACCTTCTAACATTAGTATGTGTTCAAATTTCTTTATTAATCTGACCATCGTTCATCTCTCAGTAATACAGAATTGTTATGCATATGCATGTTAGTTACTTCCGAAGAAAGAGAAACAGGTGTAGAAAGGATGGTGTTTATCATGGCAACTATGTCCGATGTGATATCACACTTTAACCAGTCTACAGTGGAAATTTAAAAAGTTGAGCCATGCACAAAGCTGTTATTTTTTTAATTTCCAAACCAGTCAAATGATAAGGTCAAAATGCTGGTTGATAGTCCAGACACTTAGCAAGTACACCAAGTTAAATCTAGAAAAATAACTAGGTGATCACTGGAATACAACTTGAAACACTGAAAAATTAGGGGGAAAAAAAAAAAAATGCCTTTGCATTTTAATGCAATTCAGTCAATGACACTCGCATTTTGCCCTTCTGATGACGTTTTGCAGCCTATCCCTTTCCTGTGGTCCTCATTAATATTTCACATAAAAATTAGCAGATATCGAAGATATCACGTTGTCTATGTTACTAATACTATTGGTTTGGAGATATCTTTTGACTAGTAAAACTAAAATAGTTACAAACAGAAATAGTTACTAGTAACTAATAAATAAATACTAGTATCTAATTAATTATGAATTAGTTAGATACTACTTATTAATTTTACTCATAACATTGGATTAGGTACTAGTAACTATTGGCATAATTACTAGTAACTAATGAATAAGTACTAGTACTTAATATATTTTGACTAGTAAAACTAAAATAGTTACTAGTAACAATTTGAATAGTAGTAGTAACCAAAAAATAAGTACTTTTGTAGGGACAACGGACTACATTTCCATTAATTCCACAGGAAACCCAAAAGACATTTAAAACACGGCCACAGCCAATCATGTCTCTTGGAAAGGAAATACGAGACACTAAGGGTCATAAAACTAAAACAGATAAGACTGAACCTATTCCAGTCTGTCACCCCTATTCAATTAACTTTTTCTTCTTCCTCGATCGTGCTGCACACAGCTGCACAAGAGCACTCCATTTTCTCTTCCCCTTTTGCTAGCTTTACGGCTACAAAAGTGGCCCGCAGAGAGAGACGCAAGGAACGGGTTAGCTTGCCTATGGCATATAACCATAGAACTGAATTAACGCAACTCCGACCGAGGTGCGTTCCAGCCACGGACAAAGATGCAGGCGATAACCAGACGACCAGCAGAACTCCCTACCAGGATAAGAAAGGCCAAAGGAGACGCCCTGACCATCCAACTCACGGACAAGCCAGCTATAATCAACTCACCACGTACTTCAGTAAGGCTGATCAAACATCCCAGGCATAGCTTAGGATTTTAGTCTGAATTGTTTATCGGTAATTTGATTGCATCTCGACTTTGTACGATAATAGCTGTATAAACGTGTTGCACTGGTTAGCAAGCTAGCCGGCTGGCCTACCGTTTCATTGCTAATGTGGTACTACTAACTAACCCGAGCAGGCCTCACTGGTTTGCCCCTCTATCCTAACGCTGACTAATATTCGTGTGATATCTCATTTTAGTTTACTGTAGATGGTTAACAGTATTTCCTGGCCGAAGTGCGTGAACTTATTTATATTAACGTCAGATTTGAGATCAATAATCACTGTAATGGTTTCACATGGACATTTTGGGACTCTGGCTTTCTGATCATGAGACTGGGCCCCCTGCGGAGTCATTCATAATTAACACTCCTGATCAGCTGAGGCACAATGGAGTGTCTGTACCCTTCTTCACAGACTGCTTGATCAATTAGGCAGCAGGTTGGGCAGGAACACCCCCCTCTTTAGAGAAGGAGAGGGGAGATCCCAATTTAACACACGCACGCACACCCTGAGGTGATTGGAAATGGAAAAGGAAATGAGCCAATCAATTGTATGGGTGCCCTAAAGCCATCTACCAATTGTGATCAAAGGAACGGGTTCGGACTTGTCAGTGACTGTTGAGCATAAAAACCCATGAAACTTTACCAACTGTGCTCTGATGGGAAAGGCGCAGCCTTACCCCTACCAGACGCACCCGGACGGCTCTGATGGGAAAGACACAATCTTACCCCTACCAGACGCACCACTGAACCCAGACGGCTCTGATGGGAAAGACACAATCTTACCCCTACCAGACGCACCACTGATCCCGGAAAGCTCTGATGGGAAAGACACAATCTTACCCCTACCAGATGCACCACTGAACCCGGACGGCTCTGATGGGAAAGACACAATCTTACCCCTACCAGATGCACCACTGATCCCGGACAGCTCTGATGGGAAAGACACAATCTTACCCCTACCAGATGCACCACTGAACCCGGATGGCTCTGATAGGAAAGACACAATCTTACCCCTACCAGACGCACCACTGAACCCGGACGGCTCTGATGGGAAAGACGCAGTCTTACCCCTACCAGATGCACCACTGAACCCGGACGGCTCTCATGGTAAAGACGCTGTCTTACGCCTACCAGACGCACCACTGAAACCCTGACGGACTTCTGCGTTTCCCAACCCGCATCTCGCCTGATCACCGAGACAGAGTTGGCCTGCCACCATCCACAGAATAAACCAAGCTGGTTTATTCTCAACAGCTATTTTGAGGACACGTTTCTTCAAACTGTTCCTCTACTGTCTCCCTTGCGGCCGGACCCAAGTGGAGATCTGTGCACGTCCACGTCGACCTGACTGGAAACCTGTCGCGACCCGACTTCGGAGAAGAAGTCTCCAGGAGTCCACGCACCTGCCGGGACCTTGGATCAGCTGACGAGCTGACGTCACTTATGGAATCGGGACTGGCCTTCCCTTTGTTGCCGTTAAGTATTGAAACGCATTTTATTTAGCACTGACATCAATTGATAGGCTAGCATAAAACCTGTAATACCCAGTTGAGGTCATTTTACTGCTGGTTCCTACTTTTGTTTGTATTTTGCTTTGCTATGCTCGTTTCGGTCGGGAATAGCCAATTTCCCTGACCTTATAGTTTTACACTGTTAAAATTTTATATGTATGAGACTGATGAAACGAGCTAACCACAAAATATATTTTAGCGTGTCATTAACCCATAACACAAACTAACCTAATGGTAGGACTAAATTAGCTTCTATATTTAGCTGTCATATAATTATCATTTCCTCTGATTAAGATTAAGTCGTAGAATGTTGTATCAATTATTGTTTCTATTATTCAGATATTCATATAGTTGTAGCCAATAAAACATGTCATTTTTCCAACCAATTGTCATGTCTACATTATTTCACTAAGTTGGGCTCTACTGACGTATAGAATTCTAACTAAGTGTTGAACTTAATTAATTCTGAATAAAAGTGACCAAACCTCACTACATCACCATTGTGCTGCGACAGTTAGCTTACTCCATGTGATTCCTTTGTTCCCTGAACGCACACGTGGCATAGGCCTACACACCGACACATACACACACACACACACACACAAATGCTACAATACGCACACAACACAATATGTCTATTTAGTAGAATGTAATATTTATGTTTTTCCTTGTTTAATAAATTTATTTTTGTTAAACCTGGTGTCTGTTTTGATATCGTATGAACACGAGAGCTGAGTCAAACCTAATCATTAGAACGTAATACCTTCAACCCTTATGAATTATTAATTATTAGTGCTTTGATGGTAAATTTTAGTAGTAGTAATTATAATCCATAATAATCAAATGAGACTGATTTAATTTTAACCTAACTTAAGAATAATGAGGGTAAACCTCATTATTCCATAGTAATTGCCTATATTTCTGGCATCCCATGTAAGAGTTTATATACAGATCCTTTCCAAAAAATTGGAATATCATGGAAAAGTTGTTTTTTTTCCATAATTCCATTCAAAAAGTGAAACTTTCATAGATTATAGATTCATTACACACAAAGTGAAATATTTCTAGCCTTTATTTGTTTCATTTTTCATAATTTTGGCTTACAGCTCCAGAAAACCCCCAAAACAGTATTTCAAGAAATTAGAAGTGTGTCGAAAATCTGCATTTACTTCAGTTATTTCAGAGAATGAGTGGAGTGGCTTGACTCGAGGAATCTGACAGTTGTAGCCCATGTCCCGGATACGTCTGTACGTGGTGGTTTTTGAAGCACTGACTCCAGCCTCTGCATCTCCGCCAAATTTTGGAATCGTCTTTGCTTGACAATCCGCTGAAGCCTACGGTCATCTCTTTTGCTTGTGCACCTTCTCCTGCCACATTTTTCCCTTCCACTAAACTTTCTATTGATATGCTTGGACACTGCACTCTCTGAACAGCCAGCCTCCTTAGCGATGACCTTTTGTGGCTTACCCATCTTCTGGAGGGTGTCAATGATGGTCTTCTGGCCAATTGTCAAGTCGGCAGTCTTCCCCATACTGAACCAAATTGAGATAAACTTTGCAGGTGTTTTGAGTAAATTAGATGATAGTGTGACACTCAGTCTAAAACATTCATTCTCTGAAATAACTGAAGTAAATGCTGATTTTTGACACACTATTCTAATTTCTATTCTAAAATATTTCACTTTGTGTGTAATGAATCTATAATCTATGAAAGTTTCACTTTTTGAATGGAATTATGAAAAAAAAAAAACTTTTCCATGATATTCTAATTTTTTGGAAAGGATCTGTATATATACACACAGAGAAATATTTCTTGCATTTATTGGCACCCCGTCGAGGATATTCTCTACATTTATGGTGCCCGGGTGAAGACTAGTAAGATGAACAGGTTTTAATTGTCTATCACTATTACTGCTAAATGTAAATGTAAACACCTTGCTTGAGTAATACTCCACATGTAGGAATATAGAGGCATATTCCTTACACTTTTAAATACTGACTAGTCAGTCTTAGGGAATAAATGACAAAACAGCTTGCCATAATTAATAGCTGAGAAACACAAAGTTCCTGGACACTAGACTCTGCAAAGCCTTGTCCCTGGGGTGCAGTTACTGTTACTGACTGAGCTTGTTTGAATGAGATTTATGTTGAATACCCACATTACCAAATCTATTTTGATAAAACAAAATGGTGAAAACAATATTGCAAATGAATGGGTTACATACAGTGCATCCGGAAAGTATTCACAGCGCTTCACTTTTTCCACATTTTGTTCTGTTACAGCCTTATTCCAAAATTGATTAAATTCATTAAGGGTTGTTTCTCCTGACTTTTTTCCCCATAGAGTTCTATAGGAAAATGAGTCCGGAGAAATAACCCTTGCAGTGATCCATCCACATCTACTCCATATCTGGCAACAGAGTGATGGTTTGGGGCTCGTTTGATAGCTCAGACCCTTGATAACTTACAGCCATTTAGCCAGCCATGTGTTCCATACTGTACCAGTGTAATTTACAGCTGAATCTAGTCTCACCCCCCAATTTCCATAGAGATCCATTCAAATGCAGAGAGGTTATAGTATCGCTTGTAACAGTACCTGAAAATAAGATATCGACAGTTTTTTGATGTTGATGGTCACAGACTTCAGGAAGTAACAGCATGTAAAGGATATGCGACCAAATATGAAATATGATACTTTAAAAATACGTTAAAGCAAAGGGTATGAATACTTATGTAAATGAGAAATTTTATTTTTTTATTTTTAATAAATTTGCAAAAATCTCAAAAAAACTTTTTTCACATTGTCATTATGGGGTGTTGTGTGTAGAATTTTGAGGGAAAAAATGAATTTAATCAATTTTGGAATAAGGCTGTAACAGAACAAAATGTGGAAGAAGTGAAGCGCTGTGAATACTTTCCGGATGCACTGTATGTAACCTCGGTTCTATGCCACGGTATGGTCACAGTATACCAAATAAAGTAATGCGGAGGATAACACCACATGACAGAACCATGCGGCACAAATATATTCACTTTATTAGATGCTTGTTCTTTGGAAGAAGTAAATCTAAAGTGCAAATGCCACTGGTGATAAAAGCACCGTAAAGTGGTAACGCAAGTCATACTCAAGATGGCTCCTGCAGACAGAGGAGGCAATTGTTTCTGAGGTCAGAGAGGCCCGCATGGACACCGAGTCCAGGCCTAGAAAGACCTCTCTCTGGAGGAGGGTGAGGTGGCTCTTTTCCCCGTTTAGAGTCAAAAGAGTCACTTCGTAAAAGTGCATGGGGCTAGGGTTTGGCCAAAGGGAAGAGTACTCGTACCCTGTGCCTTGGAAGGAAAAGCGCAGGTACTTCCGGTGATCCTGGTGTATAGCGATGTGGGAGTATGCCTCCTGTAGGTCCACTGAGGTGAACCAGTCACCGTCCCTCACCAATAGGAGACGGATTAAGTGGAGCATGCAGAAAAGCAGGCATCTTACTTCAAAATAGTTGAACTGGAGCTTGTTCCCTGACTAAAGTGCAACTAAGGTCGCTGGGTACATAGGCGCGATAGGGTGGGATGGAGAGGGGAGAAGTGTGGCGCCAGAGGTAGCCAACCGTCAGTGACAGGACTGGCTGTGGCTACCGAATGCTGGCTAGCTGGGGGGCCTGCGGGATCAGCCCTGCTCCTGAAGGGAACGCAGAGGGCCTGAGGAGTTGGATGAAGGCCCCAAAAATACCTGCCATTCACCACAGTGGGTGGGGCCAGAAGATGACCGAGTGTGTCAGCTACGCCATCCTGCAAGACTGCTCCAGCGCAGCATCTGCCCGTGGCCTAAACACCTCCCCAGGGATCACCAGGGCCGGAAGGACTGCATGCAGTCCTGGTCTGCCAGACTGACGTATGTCATCCACCAAAACCATGGAATGCCCCGGGGCTTGGGCCTGAGCAACATCAAGGTGTTACCACTCGCAACATCTCTACGACTGTGTCACTGGGGGCAGCGGAGGACGTGTACGGATCAAAAATATATGTCTTCATAATTTAAAATTAGTATTCCGTCATAGTAACAAGATAAACCCAACAATAGACTGATCATCTGCTACTAAATTCGGTAAACAGCTATCGACCCATCTCAAAATTGTCTTGCCTGGCAAAGATCTTGGAATTACTTGTTAAGCAACAACTATGCAGCTTTTTTACTTTCAACAATATTTTAAATTCACAGCAATCTGGCTTCAGGCCTGGTCATAGCACCATTACAGCAGCTTCATTGGTTATAAATGATATAGTAACAGCGATGGATAATAAACAAAAATGTACAGCCCTTTTTATCGATCTAGCAAAAGCTTTTGATACAGTAGACCGTACAATCTTAATAAAAAAGTTGTCCTCCATCGGACTTGATAGCATAGTCTGTTCATGGTTCCAGGATTACCTTTCAAATAGAACTCAAGCTATTATGGTTGGGGATGTGAAGTCTAAATTTTTAAAAGTAAAGAAAGGAGTACCCCAAGGATCCATACTTGGACCAATTTAATTTACAGTCTATATAAATGATATTGCTAGCAATATAGCAAATTGTAAGGCTCATTTTTATGCTGATGACACAGTGCTTTACTCCTCAGCACCAACGAGCACCCAGGCCCTTACTTACTTACAATCAGCTTTTAGTGTTATACAGCAAGCTCTAGCTGGTCTTAAACTTGTTTTGAATACTGAAAAAATTAGGTACATGATCTTTTCTACACAGAATACAACTATGCCAAATGCTTCCATATCTTCATTGACTGGTGCTCAAATTGAGCAAGTTCAGTACTACAAATATTTAGGTATCTGGCTGGATCATGATTTCTCTTTTAAAACTCATGTGGCCAACTTGTCCAAAAGAATTTAAACTAAAATCGGGTTTCTTTACAGAAATATATCCTGTTTTTCATTGGACAACAGGAAGAGGATTGTGCAGGTGACAATCTTACCTATATTTGACTACGGGGATGTCCTGTACAGGCATGCCTCTAACAGTACTTTAAGGCCCGTGGATGCAATTTATCATAGCGCATTGCGCTTCATTACAGGAGATGGTTTCCGAACACATCACTGTGCTTTATATAGTTCAGTATTCTCTTCATTATAGAAGGAAGCAAAATAGCATTCTATTTATTTATAAAGCCTTGCTAGGCAAACTTCCTCTCTACCTGACCAGGCTTCTGTCCATCAAAATCGCAAGTCATCGTATCAGATCTCAAGATTGGATTACGTTAGAGGCACCCAGAACTAGAACAAATCTGGGCAATACCGCTTTTAGCGCATTTCACCATATATGTGGAATAAATGTCAGGATATACTGAAGTTAGATTGCCTTACCCCGATCGAGTCCTTCAAGAAATTAGTGATGGATATGATACTAAAAGAGGCCGAATGTACCTGCCTTTAGTGGTAAATTAGGACAATCAGATCACTATTCCCTGTCATATGTCCTTTTTATGTTATTTATTTATTATTATTTTTCCCCTATATTTGCGCTTGGTGTATGTGAATTCCTTGGATTTAAACTGTAATTTTTGTTTTGTAAAACTGTCACTGTAAATGTTTTATTGTAATCAGGGCTCCCCTGAAAAAGAGACCTTGGTCTCAGTGGGACGTCCCTGCAATAAAGGTTTCTATCTATCTAAATATAAAATAAATATCCAATACAACCATTGATCTTACGCATAGAGATGTCCTTTTAAAAATTCAGTGGTCATTTATTGTCGAGGACAATCCGTGTGAAAAATAAACACTTATACCGCTATTACACAATCAGAAACGTTGATGCGCAATCCCCCCTACACTCTTCAAATCTGTCTCATTCATTCCAGTTCATTCTGGTTTAATTGACGATTCTTTTATCCAATATAGGGCTAAGTAGCCTTAGCAACTGCGTTTTCAACATCTTATAAGATGCTGTTACGACCCCGGCTCGAAGGGGCCGCAACACAAACGATTTCAAACACAAAATGTCAATATGCTCGCGCAAAGTTAAAACCGGCTTTTAAAACGGGGAATCACGCAGAAATTCAATCAGAAAATGCGCACTCCCCACAGCACAGCAACACTATGACAAACTACCATATAGTAAGCGCTGCATACTACCTGAACCAAACACCACAATGCTACTTTAAAATTTGGTTTAGCACAGCAGTGTGTTTTTATATAATAATAGAAAATAAATTAAAATTCCAGGATTGCAATTGTGGTTGGAACGAAAACCAGCATACACAGTGGTCCCAGAGGACCGAGTTTGGGAACCACTGGTGTAATTGTTAATAGATGACTCAGTCATGTTTTATGTTTGATTTAGCCTGAAGCTATAACATTTGCCAGCATTTTCCTGATGATGGAATATAATTGTATTGGGAATCCTATCGTACATAATATACACTGTGAAGAGAAGGGTGTTTTCAGAAGGATGTTTTCACACTAGTATAATCACAGTAATAGAGAAAAGATCTCTATACATATATATTCATTGTACAATCATACCAATGGAAACGTATATTAAATTCTCTAAATCCTCAAAAGAGAGAGAAGTGGCGGTCTGCAGGCTCTTTAACCACTGTAAGGTCTCGGTTTATCTCTCAGTTAACCAAAGCAAACCAGAGACAATATAGCTTATAGCTTGTGTGTATGTGCATTTTTCTGTCTCTCTCTCTTTCTCCTTTCTTTCTGTCTCTCTCATTCTCCTTTCTGTCTGTTTCTTTTCTTTCTCCTTTCTGTCTGTCTTCTCTCTGTACTGCAGGCCTGTGGCCTCTGACCCACTTACATTCCAGGCCCAAGGATATATGGCCTATCTTGTCGCTAGAGAGCCAGAAGAGACACTTCATCTTGAATCCTGAAAACAAGTCGACTCTGGGAGACCAAATAGTTGTTGGAAATGATTGTGTGATGTTAAGGGCTAGGGGTCACTGTGCGCTCATCCAATATGCATGATGTGTAACCAAGTACAAATCAGCGATAAAATTATGTATGTTGGTATAGTCCACTCTATGCCTATGTATTAACTATGCACCAATCAGAAGTAAGATAATATATGCATTAGTTTGATTACACAGCAACAGCAACGTATTCCAGCCGCGAGTGCGATAGGTAGCGCTGTGGAAACATCAACGTTGCTGGGCAGTGGCAAAATGGAATAAGAGAATCTCTTCAACATTCAACAGAAACCAGTTGTAGAATCGTTACGAGGTAGGATATTTGGTTCCTTAATCTGTTTATCAGAGATTTGTAGAAAAAAAATGTTAACGTTATACCGAAAGTAGGTACATTGAGTAGGCGTAGCCTACATCCAGTAGCCTACGCAAAGGAAAAGACACCGAATGTTTATTTGTAACAGTTTCAACTTTTTAATAATAGCCTATAGCCTAACCTATTATTGTTCCTATATCGGAACAAACATTTTTGTAGTGTGTAGAAAAGGTACACTTTATGCATGTTATTGTCTGACTGTGGCAAGATGGTTGTAAACGGGCTATTAACAGAACCCTGTTATTTTATCATGCAGTGCAACTTGAGAGGTTGATGTATGCACAAGCAGTGACACTGTAGCAATCCTGCATTGGAATTTTGAGGGTTTAAAGTTGTTTACAATTTCAGAGAAATTGGCATTGGGACATTGACGACTAGGCTAGCACCGTAGATAGGGCTAATAGCCTGCATGTTCGTGGCGAAAGAGCGCATTGCGCTTGATGCAGCATTTGTTGTAGTTATAGTCGAATGATTATTATTTTTGAAAGCTAAAATGAGTAGGATCATTTCAGTTGCAGCCGTTGTTTGTTGTGTTATTTACAAGATGTAGGCTACGTCGTTAGCTATGGAATTTTCGCCATTTTTACAAACACTGAGAAGGTTTTGACAGTTGCTCAGCGCTCACGTAGAGCAGAACATTAAGTGATTCAAAATCCTCACCGTGAGCTAGCCTAGTCCACGTGCCCATTGACCCCTATAAATTTTTTGGTGATAAAATGTCAAATATCTCAAAAAGTGTATATGCTATAAAGGTAAAGAATAATAGCAACCTGGAGGGGGTATAAAGGTATAATATGAGGTATGAATGGTGTAGGAGGAGATAGGTTCTCAAAAATTGGCAGAATAATAATAAGTATGAGGAATAACAATAGGTGTGGTTTCCCAACCACACCTAATAATAAAATAAGATAAAAAGTGCATATAAAAGTGCATTGCAACACTTTAACCTCTTGCTGCCAAACGCCCCCTAGTGGTAACGCGGGCGTTACGGAAATTATTAAATTATACATTTCATTAATTTAATAATATATAATAAACTGCTCACTTCAATATTTTGATTAAATATCCTTAAGATATATCCATTCCTTCTGGGAAAGTGGTTTTTAAGCCCAAAACGTCGAGATAAAACTTTGTAAATAATGTAGGAAACTCTGACCTAATTCTCAAACGTGTATTGCAGCTTGATGTCACACCATAAACAATGTGCTGGTAAACTGTTCTGCTTAATTGTATTTCACGAAACTTTGGTTTGAAAAATCATTATACCTTTAGGCTTCAAGAAAAAATACTTTAAAACTTTCATACGGCTGTACATGATTTTTTTCCAATTTTAAACCGACTTGTGCTTTTTTGCACTTGATTACAACTCGTTCGGCTGTGTTCAGTTTGGCATTGTGAAACTCAGCCAGTTTCTGGAGTACCAATCCCGTGGCTTAGTATATGTTAGCCAGAGTGGTTTTGTACTTGTTTGCAGAGATTTATGCAAAACCGTCATCAATTGGGTGTATTTCTTTGACTGATAGCACAATAGGCCTATCTGAAGTGGGAAAAACTGTCTTCGACCCGCCTCCACTCCGAGTATTATTTGCTTTCCATTGGGTTTTAAAACTGTCTGTCAAATATTCCAGCCAATAGCCAAGACTCTTATCTTTCAAACAAGCCCTCATTCAACACGAAGCCCTCGTAAATCAAGGAAATACAGCCCTGCGTAAGAGGAAGAGGCAACCAAGCGTAATTATCGAACCAAGATGGCGCAGTATTTTTACCTTGTAGCGTAGCTCGCTACATTCCGTTTAGCAAAGCACAATTCATAAGGTAACTGCGCTGTTTATCTTTTTACTTTACAGTCTCTTTCATACAGTTTTTGGTTAGTTATGTCTAGGTTATTCAGGAGTTTCTCTGTGCAGCAGGTCCTAGCCCAAATATTGTTTTGCGGTCTCAGTGACGCAGAGTAATATAAGGTAACAGATTATTTTGCCGGTATACCAGTGCGAATTCACTGTTATGTATAAAACAAATCCCTCTGAATTAAATGAATATAGCTAACATTACTATATTGCAACAATGGCAATGTCATGGTTTGTGACCTTTTTCCCTTGCGGTTGTGTTCCTCTGTCGCCACAAGTGGGCGCTGCTTCGTTGGTGGAGTTTTGGCTCCATTCCTTCTTCTCGCGAAGAAGTCTCATCAACGTTGCACAGCTGTACATTGTTGCCGGTGAGCTTTATAAGCCTTCCGTTTCCTTCATTCGGGGCTTCGATATTAATTGTTCATTGTGTTTGTTTATTGTTTTGTACTGTGGTGTATTGTTGGCTGTGAGTTATCCGTACCATTTGGGCTACTCGCCTACTTTTGCGTCTCATTGCTGAGGCAGGGCTTATTTCTTGCTGGCTCTTTAGTTACTTAGCTCATAGAGGTATAGAGTAGCAGTTCTTTGTTCCATTTTCGCCTGTGATTGGTTTTCTTACTGAGAGACCTAGCGTTTTAGCTTCTACTCATTTCCGTGTTACAGGGAGCCAGTTAGTAGCCTTGGTACGTTTCAATTGTTCATACTGAGAGGCAGGGCTTGTATTAGTGTTTGAGCTTGCGCTAGTCTGTTAGCCGATAATTCCGGTGCAGCTGTCCTTTCGTCTTCGTGTGCCTTTATCCGTATATGGAGTTTGACGATTTTGTTCGGAACTTTAGTTCTGTTTCGTCTGTCGATGCATGTCTTGTACCTTTATCCGTATATGGAGTTTGACGATTTTGTTCGGAACTGTAGTTCTGTTTCGTCTCTCGGTGCATGTCTTGTGTCTTTATCCGTATATGGAGTTTGACGATTTTGTTCGGAACTGTTGTTCTGTTTCATCTGTCGGTGCATGTCTTCCTGTGGGGAGGATTGGGCGATGTTGTGGACATGTTTGCATGTGACTGCGAGCCTCCATATAAGCCTTGGAACATTTATTATCGGTTCCTTCACCTCGTTACATTTTCCCTTACTGAGAGGCTAGGGCGTTTATTTTCTATTTAAGCTAGTCATTCTGCTAGTAAAGTTATGGGACTGCGGTGCTCCATCGGCTCTCCTGTAAAATGTTTCTCCCTCCTGGGAGATCGGGAGTTTACCCCTTTATGTTATGCATGTGACTGCGAGCTTATGAAACTAGCCACGGAACGTTATATCTGTTCCTTCGCCTTCTCGTTACATTCCTCTTTACCAAGATTCTCTATACTCGTGTTAGTCAGTTAGCCGATAATTCCGGTGCAGCTGTCCTTTCGTCCGTGTGCCTTTTATCCTTATATGGAGTTTGACGATTTTGTTCGGAACTGTAGTTCTGTTTCGTCTGTCGGTGCATGTCTTCCTGTGGGGAAGATTGGGCGATGTTGTGGACATGTTTGCGTTTGACTGCGAGTCTGAGAGTAGCCTTGGAACGTTAGATCTCCGTTCCTTTTGCCTCCTGGCATTCTAATTCGCATTAGTTTTCAGTGTTTGTTGGATATGTTTTATGTGTACCTTTTATGCTACTCGCCTATTCTTGCGCCTCATTACTGAGGCAGGGCGTTTATTATTGCTGGCCGTTTAATTATTTAGCACGTGGAAGCATGGGGTAGCAGTTCTTTTTTCCCCTTCGCCTTGTTTGGATTTCTTGCTGTGAAATCAGGCATTTGTGCTTCTACTCAATTGCGTGTTACAGTGTGCCGGTTCATAGCTTCGGTACGTTGGTGTGTATTTGTGCCATTATGCGACTCGCCTGTTCTTATGCGTCTTGTTTCCAAGACAGGGCATTTCTTATTTCCGGCTCGTTTATTAGTTACTTAGCTCGTAGAAGTATGGGGTAGTAGTCCTTTGTTCCCTTTCGCCTTGTTTGGGTTTCTTGTTGTGAAACCAGGTGTTTGTGCTTCTACTCATTGGTGTGTAACAGTGAGCCGGTCTGTAGCTGTGGTGTGTGTGTGTTCCTTGTCTTGTCTCCTCTCTTATCTGAGGGGTTTCCCGCCTTAGTGGCCTTAGGGCTTAAAGAATCCCCTTGCTGCGTTTGGCTCCTCCTACCTCACACGTCACGCCCCATTACAGGCAAGCTAGCCAGCAAAATTACACATAGCAGCTAGCTATCTATTTGTGTCTGAGACAAGCTGTTCCGAGTTTCTTTTGAATGCAATGGCGTCTGAAGGGTTTGTTTTGTTCCACATGACTAAATTGTTCTGTAAGCAGTACAGCAGGCTCTGCAGGTAAACAAATTAGCAATTTATGCATGACCTAATACGAGGGAGAGATAACATGAGGATGAGTTTGTTGTTGTTGATTATTATGCAGGGGTTTATTTTATCTAGGGTGGACATTTGATTTTATATACCTGGACTCATTTCTGGCTAATGAGGCAGAGCTTTTTGGGGACCACGGCTAGGCTAGTTAGTTGTGTAATATGAAACACACCAAAAACACATCTAAAAATTAACCTTTATTGCCAATTATCAGATTTTATTGTAAAACTTAAAAAATAAATTATATTGAGACTTTTCTGGAACCTGGGCCATTTTGCACAATTTGGCACAATTTGTGCCAACTTTGGTAACCGAAATGGTTCACCTGAAAAAACGTTCTGTAGAATTTGAATGATTTGAGATATTGACACCATACCTTTAGCAGAGATAGGCAGCATATTGAGGAATCACAAAGAGGAGTTATTTCCTCCATAGCTCTTGCAGCTCATCAAATCTGAAATTTGAATTTAGGTACCCGTTTTTTGTTTTTTCACAATTTCTGTACATAAATTGTTGTAGTTAAGTAGCAAGAAGTGTATGTATATGAATTATGACTACTTAGTCATAATAGTGCAGTTCTCTGTTTTAATAAAAGCTATGAAACATATTTGTAGCCTTTACAGTTTATGAGATAAACAGCTTTGTTTGTCACTAGTAAAAACAGGCGAGAATTGGTATATTTTGCCCTTGGTATTAAGAGGTTAAAAAGCAAACAAAACAAAAAAGGTCTTTTATCAGGAAAAGTGAAGAAAAAATATGGTATTGAAATTAAGCATGATAATACCAAAGCACACAGTATACCTTGAATAACATGAATGACAGACAATAAAATTTGATCAAAAGAATAAATATCTATAAATTTATTTTTGGCTGATAGGCATAACCATAACACTAAGTTTTTTAATGCATGCTAAAGTGTTCGAACACACGCGCATGCGTTTGTGACAAGCTGTTAGATTCTAACTGAATATACTGCTACTATGTAACTGGGTTTACCTTTGTATGTGTAAAATAGATGTGAATGGATTAGGCAAAATAGATATTTGAGGTATATACAGCAGTAAACCATAGTAATAGTAGGCTGTGCTGTAATTAACCAGTGTATGTAAAACAATTGATCAAGAGACATTGTTGAAACATTATTTTAGCTAAGGAGAGGAGTTGAAGAAACTTCAGTGTTTAAGCTGGGTGAAGTGGAGGGCAAGGGCCCCTCCCGCACATATTTTTAGTTCTGACGTTGTGATATATCTCTGACGTACAGCAGATAGTACTCTCAGAGTCCCGGTCTCTTGGTAGAGAATAGAATCCCCATACTCACTGACAATAAGGGTGGCCTCATAAGGAGGAAAGCAGGAATTACAGTGATATTGGAGTGATTCGTTTTTTGACAGTTGCAATAAATAAATAAATAAAATATGCATGCTGAGAGATTTACCCCAATTATAGCAGAATACAATTCTCTCCTCCAAGTGAACATAAAGTATTTATGGTTTTTGATGTGTCCAATGTTTGTTTTGTTCTGGTGGATATAGATAACCAGTTTTGACAAACTAGTCGCTGTTACCTTCTTAATTGTATGGTTTTGTTTTATGTTTAATGGTTTTGTCTAGAAGTAATGAGAAGTAAACTCTCTATCACGATCCCTCCTAAGGGTTCGCCAGCATGGCATATGTACACTCATTATTTGCCGGGGTCTTGTACATTTTTGGACAAATGGATTGAGTATACTAAGAATGATCCAAAATTACAGTTCCTGGGGTACTTTTGACATGGACAGGATAAAATACCTTAGAGAATAAAAAGAAGCCCACCCCTCAGGTACAATGGGCACAATATTTTTATGGTATGATGAGGCCCTGAAAAGGGTAGCTGACTCAAAACAGAGAAGACACGTAGACACCCAAAATAAACTAAAAGATGAGGTTTGCGAATTAAAACAGAAAATAAATGAGAAAAATAGAGCTGAAATGGAGAGTGAATTACACCGCACAAAACCTAAACAGAGCTCAAAAACAAAACCTACACTGCCTCCGTATGTGCAAATTTACCCTAATCTTGTGGGAAAAAGACTACTAACACTAATAAGAATTCAAATTCGGAAGATACTAAAACAATTGTACAGGCTCTGTTCAGAGTGATAACGCAGAATGGAGAAGAGAAAATAATTCACACACCCTGGACTCCAGGAGATTTAAGAAATTTGGCCAAAACATTCTCTGACCCGAGAGAAAATGTAGCAGACACCATAGATGAATTAGACATGATATATGAATGTTACAATCCAAATGCTGCAGATATGCGTCAATTATTACGTGCGTGTTTGCCAAACAAATTGAGAAAACGAGTCATAAAAGAATCCAAATTCCCTGGTAAAAATGTTCCCCAGACTGAGCAGCAGATGAAAGAACTGCGCACCAGTATTGAAGAGACCCTTAAAGCCGCTTGCCCAACAAAAACTAATCGGGACAAAATAAATGCATGTAAACAAAGAAAAGGTGAACAACCTGCAGACTACATGGATAGGGTCAAAGAAATATTCGAGCAACATTCTGGTATTAAAGATTCTGAAGTAAATGCCCAGGGGGCTATAGCAGTTGCTTTTGTGAAAGGCTTATTGCCAAAGATTAGTCAACATGTTAAGCTTATTTGTATTGCATGGCAATCTGAAAGTGCCAAGAAACTGATACAATATGCTGAACATTGTATGAATTGTCAAGAGCAAAGAAAGAGAATGCTGAAGTAAAATTGATGTCTATGCAAAAATGCATTTTGAGGGACAACAGAGGGGCAGTGGTGGCCAGCAGTGGGGGGGTTCCAGGTGGAGAGGGCTAATCGGACAATTAAAGCAAAACTAACAAAGCACCTTTCCTCTGTTTCCAGCAGGAACTGGGTGGCGGCTCTGCCAGCAGCCCTACTGACAATGAGAGCTGAACCAGGCCCCACTAATTTCTCCCCTTTTGTAACTTATGACAGGAGCTCCATTGAGAATTCCAGGGGCGATCTGCAGTGGAGAATTACATGTTGTTGGAGACGCGCTGACAAATTACTGTGTGAATCTAACTGAAACTGTCAGGTCTCTCCACAGATATCGGGCCCAAGAAGATGGGAAAGCAGACGACCTCGAGCAACTAAAAACAGATAACACCACACCAGGCCAGCTGGTGTATGTTAAGAATCAAATCAAAGGACCTTTTGACACACGTTGGGTGGGGCCATTTCAAATTTTACTCTTAACCAACAACGCAGTGAAAGTGAAGGGACAAAAACGGTGGTATCACCACACGCATATCAAACTGGGCTGACGACGACTCTGACTCTTACTGTGATGGTGGAAATAATATTAATCACCAGACAAAATAGTACTCCGTGCAAATAGCTTATCTTTTGCTGAGTAAAAATGTCCACAAAAACAAAGCAACGAGTGAGAATCCATCCGGTTCTGTTACTGACATGGGGGATTGTCATGTTATCCTTTGCAGGAGGTCTGGGCTGGCTAGCCCCGACTGTAGACCCCCTTCATGGCATTAACGGCACCCAAGATAGAGGTGGATTGCCAGATAAAAATCACAGCGACAAACGTAGTTATCACTTAAATCGTTATCATCAAATAATGTAAGAATTACGTTCATCACCCGCATAGTGCGGAACAGGGAATGGAGATGATGGCTGTTTCTTTAGATTGGTGCTTGTATGTTCTCTATGAAATAACCACTGAATTCAACCAAGATTCTAATCCTGATATAAAGCAAATTTTGTATGAAATGTTAAGAAAGCCATATAAGTGTGAAAATAACCCCTACATCTATCCTGTTATGCCAAAGAACAGCACCAACATGCCCCCTGCTATGCTATTGGTGTCCTCTAAAAAGGGTTTTGTATGTTACCGTGGAAATGGGAACAGATTTATGGGGAAAAGTGTGTGTAATATGCAATATGTTTGCTGTTATTACTAAATCGGATGGCACAAATTATACTATAGTAGAATGCATGAGTGTTAATTGTTTGGCGGCCCTATATACATACAATGGACCAATGTTTGTTTGTGGGAAAAGGGCATATGCATGTTTGCCAACCGGGTGGGGAGGAATTTGCTATGTTGCTTATGTAATTCCAGCCATAAGGCATCGTGCCACCCTGTATCCAGATCAGAACAGGTATAAAAGGGATATTACTGATGGGGATATGGCTGCTTCTGTTATGTTCCCAATGTATGGAGTGGGACGAACAATCACAGAAGTTAAACACATGGCTGTGATAATCGAATCTGTAGCCAAAAACACAGCCAAAGCAATACAAAGTGTCACTGCTGAATTGGTGGCTGTTATTTTGCAGAATCGAGCAGCTCTGGATTATATTCTGGCATTTCAAGGTGGCACATGCTCTGTGGTTGGTAAAGAATGTTGTACTTATATTCCTGATAATGAAGATAACATCACTGATTGTGTTGCGCATATTCATAAAGCGTGTGAAGGAATTTTCTGTTTTACAATATGTGTGTATTAACATAGAGACAATCACATGATTATCATTAAGCATTTAATATAATAGATCAATTATATTGAGTTAAGTAATTAAACAATGTATTTTCTGTGAACACTGAGTCGGCCGTGGTTCACTCCCTCTTTGTCTCTCCTTCACAAACTGCTGAGACAGGCAGATGTTTTCGTTACTTGTTTTGAAGGTTATTGATAGTTATAGAAAGACAAAACACCAAGAAATGGATACCCTTGTCTCTGTATGTTTAGAAACCGCCCCTTGTGGCAAATCAGTAAAGCAATAATAGATTGTGTATAAATCTCCTCTGTATGCTGTTTGTCAGGTTAGAGAGATTCTGATGAGATTCTCTCTCATCCTAAGTTTATCTCCAATAAACTGAAATTCTTTTTCTTATTCTATTACATGGTTTCGTTGTGGTTCTGTATGGACAGACTTGCTCACTGTGGGTTGAAAGGGAAAAATCCACGACAAGCGGTAACAGATTCACCAAACAACTCCTCTTTGGGATTGGGATGTGGCAGTGAACTGCCTAAATAACCCTGGTAAACAAACTCTTTGTTTAACAAACTCCTTGATCAACCTTACTCGAAACCTTACTCACACGTTGCTGAAAGTGAAACTATATATCGGTAGTAAAACTGATATAGTTCGAACACAAGGACAGCAATGAGCCGCTTAAAGAATTGCACTGGAGAAATACTACGGACCCGCTGGAGGAGAAAAAGCCTCGAGTAGCGTACTTCTTTTTAACTCTTCCTCCTACAGGTTAAAACTCCTTTGCGTAGAAGGTCCCACTGGCGGGACCTTTTTGCTCAACTGAGACATGCATTGCTACTGCAGTCAAACTATTAGTGGAAATCACAAACTCTGTGTTTTAACTTTATTGGTAGACGATTCGTGACGATTTCTGCTGAATACGGAGTTTCTAAGTGTCACTATTTCCCTGTAGCAAGTCCATTTAACAAGCAACCCCCCACCTAGTCTATACCTACCCATGCATGACATAGTGGACAATAGTGTATATGTTTGAGTTCATAAATATATTTATTCATTATATAAAATTAGAATAACGTCATAGCAACGAGATAAACCCAACAATAGCCTGATCGTATGCCAGAAAAGCCATGAAAAGCCCTGCTCACTCAAATGCAAAATAAACTGTGAAAGTACTGTCTCATTCTACCATGTATTCTACTAGCAATATATGCTACTAAATATGAAATAAATATACAATCCTACCATCGGTTTTACACATCGAGATGTTCCTTTCAAAATTCAGTGGTCATTTATTGTCTGGGACAATCGCTTTGAGAAATATACAACACTTTATACCGCTATTACACTATCTGAAACGTTGACGCGTAATACGCCCATGCCCTGTAAGCCTGTCTCATTCATTACAGTTCATTCTGGGTTTTTTTTATCCAATAGAGGACATATACCACTGCTAAGGTTATAATGTAAAGACTTTTTCGGTGCTTTGAACAATTTACTACAGCCCAGCGTAACGGCAGTTTTCGTTTTAATGGTCTAGTATTACGCAAGCTCTACAGAATACGCATTACGGAGGGGAGTTTCCGTTTTCCGATATGTAAGTATTTTTCCATCTAAAATACCGTTGGTCTCGCTGGCTACATATGTACGTTCGTGTTTCCACTCGTGCACTGTCTTTCCAATATGTTTGATAGCCCTATTGTTATTTTCGCATTTTGAGTGCATTTCACATACTACTGTAGTGCAATCGTTAAATGTATTTTTGATGTAGGCTACCGATGTTCATTGAAGATAGAACATTTGGCAGCATTTTGCAGATGGTGGAATACTATTTTATTTTCATGTTATCATAGATAATATAGGCTCTGGCGTATATACTTGTCTCTTAGGGCATGACAAATGCTCATTATGTCATTATGAATAGGAAAATAAAAATAAAAAAAATACAGAAAAATGCAATCCCAGGACAAAAGTATACATACTGTAGAGTACAGGGACAAGTGATGTTTTATTTACGTACAAGAGTGAATGATTAGGCAACATATTTAGGTGTATGTAACACTGTGATATCAATGTTTTTTATCTTAAGCCATCAGAAGGAGCAAATGTACAGGCCTATGCTTTGTAATACAATAATGAATAATTCTATTCATTTTATGACATGTTTTGCATAGGGGTTTTGGACCCATAGATATCTACCCCCCTATACTGATGAAAATATAGTAATTCCCACTTGAAAATGATGCAAAAGTGAGTTTTATGAGCCAATACTGTTGATTTGTAGTTAAATATATCATAATTCTTTTTTATTTACAGCAGTGCACAATTTATCCATTTGGATAGATTTGGAGACACTAATGGACAACAGGGTACACTGCTATATTTTGCATCATAGACCTTTAGTAGTTCTGCATATCGTCCTCAGATTTTGCAAAACTTGTGGACATGGAGTTTATGATCCAGGAAATGTATATATATTACCCATTATGTAGCTCTCAGCAAAATGAAAAAAAAAAAGAAAAGAAAACATTTTTCCAAAGTTTCTTTGCATTTCTGGCACTTTATTTTGACTTAAATTATGAAAATAAACAAATCTAAGTTTGTATTGTAAATGGTACACCTGTCTTGTTTCATTTAAGCCATTTAACAAGTTTATGTGATGCTCACACCTGGAGTTATAAAGCCTTAAACAGAGCACCCCCTAAATAGGTGAAATTTGCCATCTGCGCCAATGGGTTAAGGAGAGGATATCTGCTTGTCTGGCTGACATCTCTGAGTGGATGGCTACCCATCACCTGAAGCTCAACCTTGACAAGACAGAGCTCCTCTTCATGCCATACAAGACCTCCCCACTACATGACCTCTCCATCACCGTTGACGGTACCATGGTGGCTGCCTCCCGCTCTGCAAGGAACCTGGGGGTGGTCCTGGATGACCAGCTGGACTTCAAAGAGCACATCAGTCCTGCAGGTTCCTCCTGTACAACATCAGGAGGATTCGACCGTACCTGACCACCTACTCCACCCAGCTTCTGGTCCAGACCATGGTCACCTCACGCCTGGACTACTGCAAGTCCCTGCTCGCTAGCCCACCAGCCTGCGCCATTCTGCCTCTTCAACTGATCCAGAAAGCAGCTGCCCAGCTTGTGTTCAACCTCCCGAAATTTTCGCCTGTCACCCCCCTGCTGAGGTCACTCCACTGGAGTTGTGGACACACCTCTTCAGACTCCACCTTGACTGATATACTAATCTAGGACCTTTTCTCATGGTACTTGTTCCCTGTGTTTTCTTGTCTAACTGTTTGATGTTATAGTTTATAATAGTATTCAGAATAGAATTATAGTATAGCTGATTTACCCACAGCTTACTGTGAACTACATTCAATGTTCATCACTAGGGATAGCTGCTATGTTATGGGAAGGATGTGCTTTGTCTTATCTGTTCTGTAGTTACTTCAATGAGCTTTCTGTATGCAATTATTGTATGTCGCTTTGGATAAAAGCGTCTGCTAAATGACTGTAATGTAATGCAATGGCTCTGGTCGGCAGTCTGGAGAGGGCAAGGAGGAGCTGCAATTTTGCGGATCCAAGCAAAAGCAAAGATTCAACAGTCTCACACTCAAACTCGAGGAGGCAAAAATAGGATGGGTGGCATACACACACTATATGGCGTGATGTGGTGTCCGCCGTGTAGTGGTGGTTAATTTGATATTCAGCCTCCTAGCAACTCACCCTCTTGGCGAGGATGACTCATACCGTGGTGTGTTGACCAATATGAAATATAACTCCCTGTCTATTCAGTTCAGGAAACCATCATTTGGGATCAATACAGTAATAATTTTGCATGCAGTCATTCATATTATTTTGAAATAGGTTAATTATCAGTGCAGACAAGAATCAAATTGTTCACCCACCCCTGTAAAAACAGAAGCCCCTTTATTGCCTGTCAGGCAGTACTCACATTGGCGACATCAAAGTTTTCATTGGTCCACAGAATGATGGACAGGATGCTGAAGACAGTCTTAAGCAAAGCAAACTGGAAGGAGCCCAGCTTCAACAGGAAGAGGGTCCGTCTGAGAGGAAAAAGAAAAGGAAAAACTCACATTACCATCACAACCACCCTGAGGCAGGCCAGTTCACACAAATGAATTCACTATTTTATCAATAAATGCATGGATATATTACCAAACAGTTAATCTATTAATTTATTTATTAATGATTGATTCACCATCAACCTGACTTAAAGGAATGTACAGTGCAGTCCAAAACATTTTTGTTGTTGTTTTGTTTCTGTACTCCAGCACATTGGATTTGAAATGGAACAGTGACTATGAGGTTAAAGTGCAGACCTTCACCGTGACTTGCTACCATGTAGCAAATGTAGCCCTTTTAATACATTTTAGGGACCAAAAATTAACAAATTAACATAAACTTATAAAGTCATCATATTTAATATCCATTACATGCCCTGACTTCCGGATGTCAGTGTCCCAACAACATCAAAAGACTCTTGATATCTTATTTTCAGGTACAAACGACACTATAACCTATCTGCATTTGAATGGATCTCTATGGGAATTGTGGGGGGGGTAGAATAAACTGTAAATTACGCTGGAACAGTATGGAGCACATGGTTGACTAAATGGCTGTAAGTCATCAAGGGTCTGAGGTATCAAACGAGCCTCAAACCATCACTCTACTGCCAGATTTGTAGTAGATATATATGGATCACTTTAAAGGGATTGCCAACTCAAATCGATGATTCAGTTTTTCAATGGTTAATTGTTGTCATCCTGGGGTGGAATAAACATAACCCAAATATCAATACTAAGTGATATGCCTAAATTGAGATATGCCTTCCTTTTTTTCACCATTGCCTGTAATTGATCAGGCAAGGTTTTGAGCGGGTGGGATTAAAACGCGACCAATACACATCATCTGGTCCTCTCAGCCAATAGAGAACCACGGTCATACGTCACTGAAGCGTTTCTGTGAATGCCACGCCCCACTTTGGAATAATTCCAATCCCAATCTACCAGCGGGGGTTGCAAGAGAGCAATGAGATGTGGCTCCCTGTTGACTGAACCTTCCCTAACCCTGAGTGATGCTATTGCCAGTTATACCCCTTTCACACACAAAACCTGGGAATGACACGGGATATTGAACACGGGTTCGACCCGTGTTTGACCATTCACACCACAGCATTCACACAAGACACAGGTCCACAAGTTTACTTCTGTGCACATTCCATTTTTTCCTGCTAACACAGTTAGTTTGGTAGCCAGCTGTTTGAGAAATACACACCAGTTTAGCACGTTATTACACAATTTGGAATGGCAGTACCCCATATGCCCTAACTGCAGCTCTGAAGTATTTCACATCATTCCGGTTTTATTCACAACGGTTTTATCCGATAGAGGACAGTATATCCTTCTCAACGGTGTTCACAATTTTTTCTTGGATGCTTTGAATGATAATTTACAGCCCAGCGTAACAGCATTTTTTATCTAGTGAATGTACTATGTATGATGCAAACAGCTACAGAAAACGCATTCGCTGACGGGAGTTTTTCGTCTTCGATATGAAAAAAGTACTGCTTGTGATATGCGGTTCTTCTCGCTGGCTACATATGTACGTTAGTCTTTCCACTCGATCACTGTCTTGTCCAGTAGGCTATGTTAGATACGGTTATTTTCACATTTCACACACTGTAGTGTAAGTATTCATTCGTCAGTCATGTTTTATGTTTGATGTACCGACTTTCATTGAAGCTAGAACATTTGGCAGCATTTTCCTTTTGGTAGAATATTTTTTTATTGTAATGTTATCGTACATAATATAAGCTTTAGGTATCGTATCTTCCTGGGCTATAGTTACTTGTCACTTAAGGCATGGAAAATTCTCATTCCAATTTACTGTGCACTGATATGTGCTAGATGAATGTTAAAATTTTCCTTGGAGTCATTGTGAATGGGAACATTTTTTTTTAAAACTACAGAAAAATGCGATCCCAGGCCAAAGGAATACATACTGTCTTGTTTCATTTCAGCTATTTACCAAGTTTCTGTGATGCTCACACCTGGAGTTATAAAGCCTTAAAGCACACACTAAATAGGTGAGAATTGACCGAATTTGCCTTTTGCGCGAAGGGGTTAATGTCTCCCAATTGACTAGCCTTTTATCTCTAAATGTTAAAGAGATACTGCAAGCCTACGGGCTTTTTTTACTGCTTCAATTTGAACTAGAACTTGTGAGTAGGTGTGGTCATATGACGATGATGCCACGTAGTCATATTATGAATATTCATACGGTCAAGGAGTGAAAGGGTGTGTCTTGGTGAACTGACTCAGCCCCCTTCCTGCTCTCTCCTCACTACTAAACAAACAACAAAATGGCGAGCAACAAGAGTGACAGCAGTACTGCAGGGAGTTTTGAGGTGGATGAGTTTGAAGTGGAGGAAGAGGATTCCTCCGTGGTGGAAGACTCTCCTCGCGAAGATGTTGCTCGGGCAATACAGCCTTATTCATTCCCGTCTTCACGAGGGACTCCCTAAAAACTTGGATGGGTGTGGTTGTGCAGGATGTAGCGAGCTCCGTGCTCTGAGTGCACGTTTGTTTTCCACGATGGAGGGTGTTACGTTAGTTTTGTACAAATAATGAAGGTTACTACTTTTAATTTGCACTATCCAGTCATGCTAACTTTAGAATGTCATAACATGTGCCCCATATCATGTGCCATGAAAATATTGGATGAAATTACTGGCTAGCTAACGTTAGCTAACTGTTAACAACCTAACTTTACGTTAACAGGTTTCCTTCGTAAACAAGCCTCAGGTGCGGAGCGCTTGGTAACGTTTGCCCCATGGAGCTATAATCTATTGTTAACATTAAATTGGTTAACCCTAACATTAAATTATATAACCCTAACGTCACCAGTTTGTGAACAAATTCAAAGTGAATCACACCTTATCGTTAGTTGTTCAATTTACAATTGGCGGCAGGGAAGTCTAGTCACGGTTGCAGCCGTGCCAGCAGTACAAGGAGCAAAAATCTAAGTGTATCTTCGTAAATCGATGATCACAAAAAAATAAATAATTATCTCTGTTTGAAATTACAATTAGGCGTAAGGTCTAGGTTTAATCTTGAGGTTAAGGCAAAGATGAGGTTAATAAATAATTTTTTAGGTTATGGTTTTATCCGTAAAAAGTGATGAGACGACCCAATATGAGCCGACGAGAACATGTCATGGTTTTCACCTATCTTCCCTCTGTTGCTACGGTTTGTATCTCTTTCCCATTTTTTCTTTTTAGTCTATCGGATTTTTCTGCGTTCCATTTCGGAGTTTTCATTCTCCCCGCTAATTATTCGTTTCACCTGTTCTTTTACCTCTCAGGTATTTAAACCCCTCACTTCCGCCTCCTGGCGCTTCTTTGTCATTTTGTGTTTTCACGAGGTTAGGGTTAGTAAGTTTTTGTCTCTCTGCTTTTGTGAGAATTAAGATTTCTTTTATTACGCAGTACAGACGTTCTTCCACTTAGAAACCTAGGGGAATTAGGGTTTAGTTTCCCTTATTGCTCTTCCCTCTCCTTCGCTCCCACTCTCATTTCTGAGAGTGTGAGTTTTATTTTTATTTAATTTATTTCACCATTTATCGGGCGTTATAGCCACGTACCGAAGGTGTCTTGTTTTTTCTATCCTCTTTCGCTATCTCTTTAGCGTTAGCTATTTTGAGATTTAGCTGTGCCCGTGTTTACGTGGCTAGCCCGTTTTATAGGGGTGTGTTATTATTTGGCACTGCCAGGGACTTTCTATCCCTTTTTTCTGTTATCGCGTTTGGCTCATCGCAATTCGGCACAAACCCTCTCAGTACAAAGAAGCCCTGTTATGGATGAGTCAGCGATTGAACAACCGGGAGACGCTACACTGGTTGAGGGCGTTAGAGCTCTACAGTTACAACAACAAACACTAGCCAGCCAAGTAGGGCAGCTGACGTCCCAGTTGCGGGTACAGGAAGGCTGGCTTCGGGAGTTGGCAGAGGGCATGCGCCGCCTCACGGTTGCACCTCAAAACCCTGTGCCGGTAGTTCAGGCTACTCCTCCCCCTGTTCAAGCACTTCAACCATCTAGGGCAGTCATTCCCAAAGACTGGGTCGCGACCCACAGGTGGGTCGCAGGAGATTTTATTCGGGTCGCAAAATAAATTTGCAGAATTTCTTCCATAGTCTTTTTTTTAAAGATTTTATACCATGGCTTGGCTAAATACTCGATTCTGATTGGCTGGAGGGTGGACATTTATTTTGTTAAACCGCCCGGCAATGAAGTAGCGCTGGCAACATTTTAATCACCGTTCTAAATGAATACGCCGTCTACGTTATCTGCTGCCAGCGCCATTAGAGTCGACACTTTTATGAATGGTATCCATAACAACACCAACAGCTGATTAATAAAGCCGGCAAATAACGCTAAATCCGCTGATTTGAAAAGTTTGTCTTCGCCAAATATCTTAGTTACAACAACTTTAATCTAGCAAAGAAGTTTTGTGGTTAGAGGTGCAGTATTTATTCAGTTTGGAAATATGAACGTAACATAGTAGGGCTTTACCTAATGTAACGCTGACGTGAGCAACGCTGGTTGCGAATGCGAACAAGTTACTTCACAAAGCACGTTAATCTGTATATTAAAAAAACATTTTATCCAGCGAAATGTCTTAGATATGACAAGTTACATCTAACAGTAACAAACTCTGTATCTATACAGTAGGCTATTTTTTTCAGATGTTCCCATCTCATGATGCAGATTGTGAACTGCAATTTCCTTAGCCTGGGCTGTTTAAAATAGGATGCGTGACCAAAGCATTTTTAAAAAGCAAGACGGAGAGAGGGAGGTAAATTGAGTTGCGGTTTCATGCAATTTTCTAAAGTAATGTAACTAATGACAAAAATATCCAAAATTGGTGCTAATTGTATGGTATAAAGTTGAGAAGGAACTATTTGATATATTATCGAATTGATTGTTGACTGTTCGAATTGATTGATTGACTGATAACAATAGCTGCACTTAAACACAAGCCTAAGTTTGTTCTGATAATAGGCATGAGCATTTCAAAAACTTTCAAGAAGAAGCATGTTTTTGATAGTAAGCTACTGAATGTTTGTATTGTTCTGATAATTGCACGTATAACATTGAATCTAATATGAAAGGCTAGCGTACATTGTTTGTTTTACTGATGAGAGGAAACAACGAGAGCCTGCCATGTTAACTCTGCCTAAATGCACTTATTTTGTCTCAAGTATTAATGTGTATATTGTTTTACTGAAGAGAGGAAATAAAAACAATGAGATAACCTGTTAACTCCGCCTAAATGCATTTATTAGGTCGCATTTATAAAGTATTTAACATGTGTATATATTTTCAATAACTAAAACGAAGTTGTGATTTCAAACATAATATCTCTTTGAAATGGCTGGTTTACCTATAAGGTGATGCGGAAATGGTAATAAAAATGGTCAGGAATGTTCATTTATGCACAAATTCGCTCTTCTCAGGATTTTGGGTCGCGATGGTTTGTCATTTTTAAAAAGTGGGTCCCCAGAAAAAAAGTTTGGGAAACACTGATCTAGGGAACCCAAGATGCAGCTTCCCCTCCGTTATGACGGTCAGGCCGGCAAGTGCCAAGGTTTCATTTCCCAATGTCTAATTTTCTTTAAAGCCCAGTCATCACGCTTTAGTTCAGAAGAATCTCGTGTGGCGTTTATTTTATCTTTGCTCACCGGAACCGCGCTTGATTGGGCTACTCCTTTAATTCGGAGCCAGTCTCCCATTTTGAACTCCGCTACCACTCTAGTGAAAGAAATGGAGTCCGTGTTTGATCACGACACTTCGGGTCTTGAGGCGGCCAGACGTCTTGTTCGTCTTCGCCAGGGCAACGAGACCGTGGCCAAATTTACTATTCGGTTTCGTGCTCTGGCAGGAGAGACAGGTTGGCCAGAAGCGCCGATAATGATACAATTCTCTGAGGCACTCCACGATTTTGTTCAAGATGCGCTGGCAATTTTAGATCCATCTGAGACACTGGAGGCATTAATTTCCACAGCCATTCGCATTGATAATCGCGTCAGGGAGCGGGTCCACATTAAAAGTAGCAGGAGAGACCGCCGCAGGAGCTCTTCCTTCGCTCCTTTCACTACGTCCGCCCCTCCGTCCTCCGTTTCCACTCCTCCTAGTAGCGAGGAGCCCATGCAGATTGACGGGGCTACCTGTTCACCCTCCAAAGATACTCCATCTACTCTGGAGCGGTGTCGTTATTGCAGACGCATTGGTCATAACATAAATCAATGTTTTAAACTTAAGGGAAAAGGAGGGTCCCGTTAGAGGATCCGGGATCTCTAGCGGGACTCTGTGTTACTACATCTCGGACGATACTGCCTGTTACTCTTGTATGGCAACAGCGCCCTCTCCTGGTCAATGCATTTATTGACTCTGGAGCGGTCGAATGTTTTATTGATGCCCAGTGGGCTAAAAAGCACCACATTCCTGTTCTCCACCTTACTCAGCCCCGAACTTTCACTGCACTTGATGGGCGTCCCTTAGGTTCAGGTACTATTTTTAAAACTACCAAATTTCTCTCCATGCACATTCCGTTTGAGGATCATACTGAGCAGATTCAGTTCCTTTTGGTAGATTCCCCTACCTACCCCTTAGTGCTGGGCCACACCTGGCTTGTCCGGCACAACCCCCACATTAATTGGGGAGGGGAGGGTCGCACCATATTGCGACCTGGAGAATTCCAGTTTTTGTTCGATACTCAACTCAACTCTTCCTCTCTTTCCCTCCCTCTACCCCACAGGTTAAGGAGAGGATATCTGCTTGTCTGACTGACATCTCTGAGTGGATGGCTACCCATCACCTGAAGCTCAACCTTGACAAGACAGAGCTCCTCTTCATGCCGTACAAGACCTCCCCACTACATGACCTCTCCATCACCGTTGATGGGACCGTGGTGGCTGCCTCCCGCTCTGCAAGGAACCTGGGGGTGGTCCTGGACGACCGGCTGGACTTCAAAGAGCACATCAGGGCGACGGCACGGTCCTGCAGGTTCCTCCTGTACAACATCAGGAGGATTCGACCGTACCTGACCACCTACTCCACCCAGCTTCTTGTCCAGACCATGGTCACCTCACGCCTGGACTACTGCAACTCCCTGCTCGCAAGCCTACCGGCCTGCGCCATTCTGCCTCTTCAACTCATCCAGAATGCAGCTGCCCGGCTTGTGTTCAACCTCCCGAAATTTTCCCACGTAACCCCCCTGCTGAGGTCTCTCCACTGGCTGCCAGTTGCAGCCAGGATCAGGTTCAAAGTTCTGACCCTGGCCTACACTGCAGCAAATAGGACAGGCCCCGCCTACCTGCAGGACTTAATCCAGAACTATGTTCCTGCTCGACCACTTCGCTCTTCTACAGCAGGGCGACTGGCACTTCCCCCCCTCCGTGTCAAAGGCTCTCGCTTGTCCCGACTGCGGAGTTTTTCCACATTAGCACCTCAGTGGTGGAATGAACTTCCCATTCCCCTACGTTCTACTCCAACTCTGCCTGCATTCCGTCGAGGCCTGAAGACACACCTCTTCAGACTCCACCTTGACTGATATCCTCACCTAGGAATATCAGTTCCCTGTTCCCTGTGTTTTCCTATTTGTTTATTATAGTTTATAATAGTATTTGGAATGGTTTATAATAGCACAGTTTATAATAGTATAGTTTATAATAGTATTTTGGAATGGTTTATAATAGCATAGTTTATAATAGTATTTGGAATGAAAGTGTGGTGTTGCTGATTTGCCCACAGCTTACTGTGAACTACAGTCAACGTTCATTGCTAGGGATAGCTGCTACATTATGCAAAGGATGTGCTTTGCCTTGTCTGTTCTGTAATGATGATGATGTCTCTGTACGCACTTACTGTACGTCGCTTTGGATAAAAGCGTCTGCTAAATAAATGTAATGTAATGTAATGTTCCGGGACTGGTGATGAGAGTTTAGAATGGGACTCCGTCGGAGAGGGGTTCATTTCGGATGAATTGTCCGATTCTGAGATTCAATGGTCCCCCCCCCCAGCCCTTATTCTCAGGCTACTGGTGTCAGTATAGCTGGGACACTGGAGTTCCCTTTGCCTCCTAATGTTCCCATGGAATACTCCAAATTAGCAGAGGTGTTTAGTAAGCAGAGGGCCACCTCTCTGCCTCCGCATCGCTCATATGACTGTGCGATCGAGTTATACCCTGGTACTAGCCCTGCCCGAGGCAGTCTCTATTCCTTGTCGGTCCCGGAGAGTTTGGCCATGAAGGAGTACATCGAGGAGGCCTTAGCTAATGGTTTCATCAGACCGTCCACTTCACCCGCTGGCGCAGGGTTCTTTTTTGTTAAAAAGAAGGATGGAGGCTTAAGGCCTTGTATTGATTATCGATCCCTCAACGCCATAACCATAAAAAACAGGTACCCACTGCCTCTTATGAACTCGGCGTTTGAACGTCTACAGGGGGCATCTATTTTTTCCAAGCTCGACCTCCGCAACGCATATAACCTGGTGCGCATGCGTGAGGGCGATGAATGTAAGACCGCTTTTAACACCCATAGCGGTCACTACGAATATTGCGTCATGCCTTTCGGGCTCACTAGCGCCCCCTCAGTATTTCAGGCGTTGGTGAATGATGTTCTGCGGGAGATGTTAGAGAAGTTCGTCTTTGTTTACTTAGACGATATTTTGATTTTTTCTCCTGATCCCGTCTCGCACATCAGCCATGTCAAACAGGTTTTGAAGGCTCTGTTAGAGGCGAAATTATTCGTCAAGGCAGAGAAGTGCTCTTTTCATGCTAGCACTGTCTCCTTTTTGGGTTTTGTCATTTCGGAGGGCAAGGTCCAGATGGATCCTAATAAAATTTCTGCGGTACTGAACTGGCCCACTCCTCAGTCGGTCAAACAGGTTCAGCGTTTCCTTGGCTTTGCCAATTTTTATCGGCGGTTTATCCGGAGTTTCAGTGCACTCGCCGCACCTATCACTGCTCTCACAAAGAAGGCGTCAGCAGACCAGTTTCGCTGGAACCCCAAGGCTGAGTTTGCCTTCATGGAATTAAAAAAGAGGTTCAGTTCTGAGCCCATTTTAATTACTCCCAATCCCTCCCTCCCGTTTATTGTCGAGGTAGATGCGTCAGAATTAGGAGTGGGTGCCATCCTATCTCAACATTCCCCCATCGACCGCAAATTGCATCCGTGTGCTTATTTCTCTCACACCCTTACTCCGGCCGAGAGGAACTATGACGTGGGGGATCGGGAACTCCTGGCCGTCAAATTGGCTCTGGAGCAGTGGCGTCACTGGCTTGAGGGTGCGGAACACCCCTTCACGGTCTGGACCGACCATAACAATTTGGAATACGTCCAACAAGCCAAAAGACGGAATGGGCGCTGGGCATTATTCTTTACCCGTTTTAATTTCCTTTTGACGTATCGCCCCGGTTCTAAGAACCTCAAACCTGATGCGCTATCGCGCATTTTTGACCCGTCAGATAAACCTACCATTCCAGAGCCCATTGTGCCATCTGCCCAGATTCTAGCTCCTGTCCTATGGGACATCGAAGCGGCAGTCCAAGAGGCACTACGCCTTGAACCGGACCCGGGGGGGGGTCCCGCAAACTGTCTTGTTGTTTCTCCCACTTTGAGGTCTCGTGTTCTGCAGTGGGGTCACTCCTCCCAGCTGGCTGCCCATCCGGGTGCACACCGCACCAAGGATTTTCTGTCCAGACGTTTTTGGTGGCCTGGAATGGAAAAAGATGTACGTGATTTTGTCGCCGCTTGTGTCATTTGCGCTCGTAATAAAGGTTCGCATCTTCCTCCTGCAGGTTTATTACGTCCGCTACCCGTACCCAGGCGTCCGTGGAGTCACATCGCATTGGACTTTATAACCGGGTTACCTGCTTCTCAGGGTAATACGGTTATTTTAGTCATTGTCGATAGGTTTTCCAAGGCGGCACATTTTCTCGCTTTGGCCAAATTGCCATCTGCACTGGAGACAGCGCAGCTAGTGGTCAACCACGTTTTTAGGATTCATGGTTTGCCTCACGACGTAGTGTCCGATCGTGGTCCCCAGTTTGTCGCTAAATTTTGGCGATCTTTTTGTGCACAGTTGGGCGCGTCCATTAGTCTGTCCTCTGGGTTCCATCCACAGACCAACGGACAAACGGAGCGCACTAATCAGACATTGGAGAATACTCTTCGCTGTTTGGCAGCCTCTAATCCTACTTCATGGAGCCGTCATCTTCCATGGGCTGAGTATGCCCATAACACTCTGCGCAATGCCTCCACGGGTCTTTCCCCTTTCGAGACTCAGGTGGGCTATTCACCTCCACTTTTTCCGGAGCTGGAGAAAGACGTGGAGGTCTCCTCCGCTAGCGCTTTTGTTCGAAGATGTCGTGCGGTTTGGAAGCGAGTTCGTGCCTCTCTTTTGCGAGCTTCCGCTGGTCAGAAAGCTTCCGCCAACAGACATCGTTGTTCGGGTCCCTCCTATCGGGTGGGTCAGCGGGTCTGGCTGTCCACACGGGATTTGCCCTTACGGGTCGAGTCTCGCAAACTCGCCCCGCGTTATGTGGGTCCATTTAAGATCATCCGCAGGATCAACCCGGTCACGGTGCGTCTCCAGTTGCCACGCTCCATGCGTATCCATCCCACTTTCCACGTTTCCCATCTTAAACCAGTTCTCGTTAGTGCCCTGTCTCCGGCCGAGAGTTCGCCACCCCCTCCTCGGATTGTGGAGGGAGGTCCGGTTTATACAGTTCGTCGCATCTTGGCTGAGAGACGTGTGGGTAGGGGTTTCCAGTTTTTGGTGGACTGGGAGGGCTATGGCCCTGAGGAGCGATGTTGGGTCCCATCAAGAAACATCTTGGACCCAGATTTGATTAAGGATTTCCGTAGACATGGTCCTGGTGCATCGTCTGGGGCCGTGCCCTAGAGGGGGGACCTGTCATGGTTTTCACCTATCTTCCCTCTGTTGCTACGTTTTTATCTCTTTCCCATTTTTTCTTTTCAGTCTATCGGATTTTTCTGCGTTCCATTTCGGAGTTTTCATTCTCCCCGCTAATTATTTGTTTCACCTGTTCTTTTACCTCTCAGGTATTTAAACCCCTCACTTCCGCCTCCTGGTGCTTCTTTGTCATTTTGTGTTTTCACGAGGTTAGGGTTAGTAAGTTTTTGTCTCTCTGCTTTTGTGAGAATTAAGATTTCTTTTATTACGCAGTACAGACGTTCTTCCACTTAGAAGCCTAGGGGAATTAGGGTTTAGTTTCCCTTATTGCTCTTCCCTCTCCTTCGCTCCCACTCTCATTTCTGAGAGTGTGAGTTTTATTTTTATTTCATTTATTTCACCATTTATCGGGCGTTATAGCCACGTACCGAAGGTGTCTTGTTTTTTCTATCCTCTTTCGCTATCTCTTTAGCGTTAGCTATTTTGAGATTTAGCTGTGCCCGTGTTTACGTGGCTAGCCCGTTTTATAGGTGTGTGTTATTATTTGGCACTGCCAGGGACTTTCTATCCCTTTTTTCTGTTATTGCGTTTGGCTCATCGCAATTCGGCACAAACCCTCTCAGAACATGCTTTTAGGAAGTCCATCTTCGCGAGGAGAAGACCGGGGATGTAACCGAATGGTAAAGCTAACGTTACCTAGGTAAGTTAGCTTGATTGTCTGCCTAAAGTAATGTTACTACTGAATACATTCAAATACACAGAAAAACACAGTCACACAGTAACGTTAGTATATTCAACATGGCTGGTTGTAGCGCCCTCATAGCTCCACTTTGTCTGGAGAGAATAGTTATCATTTATTAGCTAACATTATTCATAAATGATAGCTAAGATAACTAGCTAGCTAGCTAAGTTACCAGTTTTCTCTGGACCAAACAGCGCTAAACTCACACACAATAGACTGTGTTGTTAGGTCAGCGTTGTTATGAAGCTATTCTTGATTTGTCCAATACTGCTGTGCTGTAGTCGGGCATGCTTGGCTCAACTGTATAATAGTGGCTAATACATGTGCAATTACACAATAATATCACAAGTACAATGTAACTCATGTATAGGTATATTGTACTAAGCTGTTTTACTTAGCTGATGTAATGATTACAAAATAGTAAGACGTTGTAGATGAATAACTCTCTATGTAGCTCGATATAAGTCATAATATGAACGTTAGCAGTAATACAAAGCAATTCGCATTTGAACTTGAACTAGCTAGTTAGCAGTACAAGGGTCTCAGTCTCAAAGAGGAAAAAAAAAACGTTGGTCTCTGCTTTTATACCACTTGTCCAGCCGAGACCACCCCTAGGACCACCTGAACTCCACCCATTTTTATGTTAAGGATCTTGCGACGTCACGAATCCCCGGAAACCAGCGTATTGGTTAGCCTACACAAAAACGTAGAAAAAAACATTTGGACTAAACATTACATTTTCGGACATAAACAGTTGAGTATCATCATAATCTAACCCAAAATATCGGTTTTCAATGGGAAAAGTCGGTTTTTGACTGCAGTATCACTTTAAAAATCTGTGATAAACTTTTCATTTTAGAGCCGGATGTAAGTGAACATTTGTGAAGTTTAAAACTTGTATGGGAAAGTACCCAGAATCACCCACAAAAAAAATTTGAGATTAAAAAATAAAAAAGTTTATTTTCCTATGTTTTAAACAGCGACAGAGCATGTGGTCAAAAGGTCCCCACACAACACCTCTGTATACAAAGTTAGTACAGGACTTATTATGTTTATTGCATGTTTACTATTTAATCCTACCAAATAAGGAAAAGTCATACAAGATGGAAAAAATAAGGTTAACTAGTTTTTAAGAGACGTGAAACACTGAATGGGGTTCAGAGAGGTGGGTTAAAGTAACGTATTATTTGTTATTCAATAGGATATTCACCGTTGCATAGCCTATTTAGTTGTGACAACAGAGCACTCCTCCTCTTGTGTGAATCTTGCTGTGAAACAGTGAAAATGAAGATAATTCCAGAGTTGTTTGGTTCTAATATATACAGTGGGGTGCAATAATTTGGGCACCCCTGGTCAAAATGCCTTTTACAATTAATATCTAAGGGCCAGATTCAGAGATAACCAACTTAACCCTTGTATTATGTTTACATTTTATGATGCCATTTATGTCTGGGGTCAAATTGACCCCAAAAGTTTAAACTGACTATTGTAATAGAAAACTTTTGACACTTTCTGCATCACATTTTGTCTCCTAATTGACTAGCCTTTTATCCTTAAGTATTAAAAATATGTGATGAAACATCTAATTTTAGAGCCTGAGGTAATGAACGTTTGTGAAGTTTAAAACCTATATGGGAAAGTGTGTGAAGGAATTTTCTGTTTTACAATATGTGTGTATTAACATAGAGACAATCACATGATTATTATAAAGGATTTATTATAGTTTTGATTATTAGAATATTATTGATTATTGAATTAAGTAAATAAACATACACTCTCTGCAAACACATGAGTTGGCCTCAAGCAGGCTTTCTCTGTGTCTTTATCTTTCATTTCTGCAAGAGACAGGCAGTCTGTGAGATTAATGTTTTTGTCTTTTCTGTTGAACATTCCTGACTCGGTGGCAAGGCTAAGGGTTATCTATAGTCTAAACACCGGAAAATTAACACCCCTGTCGTTCTGTATGTTTAGAAATCCACCCCTTTACTGTAAATCAGTAAAGATTGTGTATAAATGTCTTCTGTATTCTGTTTTCAAGTCAGAGAGATCTGGTAAGACTCTCTCTCATTCTGGTTTATCTGCAAATAAACTAAAAATCTTATTCTATATCAATATATGGTTTTGATGTGGTTCTGTTTGGACAGACGTGCTCACTGTGTGTAAAAGGGAAAATTCCATGACATAATTGGGAAGAGGATGGGATTTCTAACTTGATTTTCTCCTACACAAATTTCTCTCAGGTCGGGAACGGTTTAAGACAGTGATTACTGCCGGGAGTTCACACCCCAAAACCGCAACCCACCTTCTCACAGAGAGAGGTAACTGTAATCAGTCACCTAGAGGAAGGACGGCGGCGACCGGACTGGCGAGAGTATGGCGTCTGTCTGGGGTGATCAATACGCAATCCTAGAAAAAGAACCACCGGTGAGGCCATGGCAAAACGTAGAAAGAGGCCGGAAAGGCGCTCAACTTAAAAGTTTGATTAGGAACCGACGGGTTCGTCACTCTGTGGAGTGATTCAAACTGTGGAGGCTTGTACGCTGCTCCCACCCATGGGCAAATGAAAAAATATTTTTAACATTGAGCTCTAAACATTTTGGTAATGTGGTATCATGTATTGTCAGTAAGTGCGAATGATGTACTCGGACCAGTACAGGAGAGGCATTTTTGCAGAGGAGTTGATTATGCTCATATATATACACTGCCTGGCCAAAAGAAAAGTCGCCGTTGCACCCGTCATGCATAGTGCCCACTGTACAAACCTCTGGAGGTAGTGTTAAGATCTGGGGTTGCTTCAATTGGTCAGGTCTAGGCTCAGCAATGTTATGCAGCAATAAAATGAAGTCAGCTGAGTACCTGAATGTACTGAATGACCAGGTTATCCCATCAATGGGCATATTCCAGGAAGACAATGCCAAGATTCATCAGGCTCAAATTGTGAAAGAGCGGTTCAGGGAGCATGAGGAATCACTTTCACACATGAATTGGCCACCAGAGTCCTGACCTTAACCCCACTGAAAGTCTTTGGGGTGTGCTGGAGAAGACGTTATGGAGTGGTTCGACTCTCCCGTCGTCAATACAAGATCTCGGCCAAAAATTTATGCAACTCTGGACAGAAATAAATGTTGTGACGTTGCATAAGGTTGTCGAAACAATGCCACGACGAATGCGCGCCATAATCAAGGCTATAGGCGTTCCAACGAAATATTAGCGTGTGCGACTTTTTTTTTGGCCAGGCAGTGTATGATAGAGGTACTTGATGAGAGTTGGGAGCTTGGAGACGGGTTCTCCGTTTTAGCTGTACCTAGAGGTGATTGGTTAAAACAAAAAGAAAGGGCAGTAATAGAAGGTTGCCTACACATTCACCCTGAAAGTGAGGAAAATTATCCAGAAGATAGTGGAGAATCTGAAACTGATTCTGACTAAAATTGGTGCACTGAAAAGTAAAACCTTAGCCATATTTACTTTGGCCCTTTTGAGGCAATTTCCTCCTGGTTTCTACTAGTTTTATTTAAATGTTAATATCTAAAAAAATATTCCCTGCACATCCATGGTTTTAAGTTCGAACTGAAGAAGAAGCTGTATCATTCAGAAATTTGCTACAGAATACATTTATTTCAGAATAGTCACATACAGTATATATATAATAACCATAACATATGTCGCCTAATGTATTTAAATACGTTTAAAAAAGAACGTACGAAAGCGCGTGTGTATTCACACAAGTACAGCAACGTATTTCAGCCCTCAGTGCGAGGGGTGGTCACTGCGGAAATGTCGACTGTACGTGACTTTGGCGAAATATAACAAGATAAACTCTTCAGGGTTCATGAGAAAACAGCTGTAGCTGAATATACTGGCACATACTTGGTTTCTTAAACATATGTATACGAGAGATTTTGGAGCAAAAAATGAGGTGTCTTCTAAACCGAAAGTGCATCAGGTACTGTATATAGTACAGTAAGCAAGGGAAAACGGCGAATACTCATTTGTACAACGTTTAAAAAAAATATTATTGTTTCTATACGTGAAAATGATTTTCTTAGCATGTATAAACGGTGCATTTGATGCATTTTACAGTCTGTGGCTGTAGCCAGAGGAGGGTCGTAAGTGCTGTGGGCTACTAATAGCACCCTCCTAATTTATTGCACGGCAGTGTAACTGGAGAAGCTGCGGTTTTCGCAAGAGGCTACCCTTTAAAAAAATACTGCGTCAAAATTTTCGGGGTTTTCTTAAAGCTGTAGTTTATATTTTCAGATGAACATGAATACTGTAACTGAGTCGCATGCGTCTCAACCACTAGGGGTGAAGTTTATAGGGTTAAAAGAAATAAGGCATAGATTGGTGGTGAGGCAAACACACGACAATGGGTTTGAAAAATTCAAAGGAACAGGACTCAGAATTTACGGGTCCAATGAAAATAATGCATGACAAATATGGTCCGGCAACCACACACCAGCGGATTAAATGGGAAAAATTAGGTTTCCCTAAAAAAGGCTCTTTTAGCCCAAATCAGAATGACAACCTAAAAATGCGGCTGCGGTTATATGAGGTTAAAAATTGTAATAGTAGATTCAAATGGAAACCCGACTGGGATGCGTCAGATTTGTGGGAAAAAGAATCAAAATTAAGGCAGGAAAAACAACAAGGGGGAAGATAAAAATAAATCTACTGTGGAGAAACCGCGACAAGATAATTTAGTGCTACCGCCTGTTGTGCATTCTGGCGGCTCTTTGTATCCCGATGTTACACAGTTTGCAATCATACACAAAATTTACTTGGATTTGGACTGCCCTGCATGTCCTCCAGCTTATTTTCCACAGCCCTCAGCGGATCGCAGAGCTCCCTCAGCACCCCCTCCTCCGACAGCGCATTCCAGTGCTGCTACCCCCCAACCATCTGCGAGTGGGCCGGCGGCTAGTTCGGGACCTGCAGCTTCGGTAAGCCCAGGTTCCACAGGAAAGGTAACCTCCCACAGGGGCGAACTGCACAATATACGCCTGTCTAGCCCGTCACACCAAAAGAGGCACCACATACGGCCTGCCTGCACAGAAGTTGGCATCTGTAACGGGGGCCGAAGGGCTGTACCCGGACTCACCCGCAACAACGAACCTGTACCCTATGCTGGAATGCCCCAACCCCAGGGCAGGACAGGACGGCCAGGGTCCGACGGTCCTGGTATATCGCCCCTGGAAGATATCAGAGTTGCAGGCTGTGTGCGAGGATTTGCCGGATCCAACCCAGGTGGGTGGAGGAAAGTTTATGGAGGCTTTGAGAAATCTTATAAAAAGTTGTCACCCAACTGCAGGTGCATTACAAGCTAAAGTTACAGTGGGGTAATGGGGAGATTGGTCTACGGACCATCCATACAGTACTGATGCTGGTTCTGAGTATGTGAAGCAGATAGATGCTTTACAGATCAGAGTAAAGACTGAATTCCCTGTTCGACTGAACTGAGAGACTTACAGAAAAGTACGATGTGCACAGTGGGCTGGATAAACCTGACAACAACGAGACCCTTACGCCGTATGAGACCCAGCTGAACCACTGTTTCCTGGATGGCTTGGACAAAGCTGGCAACAGCTACGAAAGCCTCCTGTGTTGGCTGGCAGACTCGGCGACTGAAAGATGTTCTCTGTTATGCCGTTCACTGTGAAGAACAAGACCGAGACAGTGCCCGCGGACAGCAACAGCACCAGAGCGGTCGCGGCAGACATAAAGGCCGGGACCAAGGGAAAAGGCAGAGACCCAATTCCATGACGGATTATGATGTTTGCTGCAAATGCGGACAGAGGGGACATTGGGCTCGCGGTTGTCGGCATCCCGGTAATGCCGATAATTGGGACACGGCCCCCCAAGGGAATGTCACTTTCCAAAACCCTGTGGGCCAAACTGGATTAACGGGACAATGACGGTTTGAGGGGGAGGAGGACACGTATGTGATTATGTCATTAAAAGTCGATGGGCGAGCATTAGACTTCATTGTGGATACGGGAGCTGGTCGGTCTGTAATAACAGCTAAATCATGGGGTTCAAAGCCCCCTCCTTTTAGTGGAAAAACCATGCTCAGCCAAGATGCTGGGGGAGGTACCACCACAGAGAAATTTACAGCTCCTTTACTGGTGCAGGATTTCAATGCGGGCTCCACTATTACTTTGAAACATGCGTTTTTATTCTCCCCTGTGTGTCCGGTAAACCTGCTTGGCAGAGATTTAATGTGAAAATTAGGTTTGGTTGTACAGTGTACTGATGACGGTTTAACAATTGACAGAGCTGCTACGGCAGAAAATCCTGAAATGTTTTACTATGCCTGGGATCTGGACAGATGCCCAGTCACAGCCAAAGCCATACAAATGGCCAGAAGTGAGTGGACAGGTAGTGGCGAAAGACTGACAGAATTACAACTGCATGTAACAGCATATTTCAGTCGGGGTAGAGATTGGGAATTTGAAAATAACTGATACGGTGATTTTACACTGAATACTACATTGTTTTTGGTTGGTCGCGATTTCTGTGCATTGTCTGTACAATTGAGCTCAGCACAACAGCCATTCTATTCCATTACGGGAAGTGCACCACACAGGGCCACAAAGTTAAACAGGAGAAATTGCAATTTGGATTACCTACTGTTACATACATAGGGCACACAATTTCTGCAGAAGGGAAGTCTTTGGGGACTGACAGAATCCAGGCAATTCTTGACCTCCCTAAACCTTCAACAAAAACAAGTAATGTCTTTTCTAGGCATGACAGGATACTGTAGACAGTGGATCGCTGATTACGCAGAACTCTCGAAACCCTTGCAGGACTTGATCTCTCTGCTAATGATATGGTCACATGGACAGAGCTTGCTGAAATTTCCTTTCAGAAATTGAAACAACAATTGGCTTCTTCCCCTACTTTGGGCCTGCCTGACATGAATAAACCTTTTCTCCTGACTGTTGATGAGAAGGCCGGTTATATGTCTGCTGTTCTTTTGCAAAAGCATGGTGATAAACACAGGCCTGTTGCATACTATTCTCAGAGACTCTATGCCGTTTCGAGGGGTCTTCCTCCTTGTTTGCGCTCTATTTCAGCAGCGGCTATTCCGTCCTGACCTCACCACCAGTCCCCTTTCAAATGCAGACTTTGATATTTTTGTTGACGGTTCTGCCAGTCGCTGTCCCCTCACAGGTGACAGTCAGGTTGGCTATGCAGTGGTGACGCATCATCAGGTTCTGGAGTCAGCCCGCCTTCCTGGACACCTCTCAGTGCAGGCTGCTGAACTTTTCGCTCTCACACGCGCCTGCCATTTGGCTGAAGGTAAAACTGTAATTATTTTCACTGACAGCAGATATGCTTTTGGAGTAGTGCACGACTTTGGAACTCTTTGGCAGCATAGAGGCTTCCTTACCTCTACGGGGGAAAACTATACAGAATGGACACTTGGTGAGCTGCCTCCTACAGGCCATTCTTTTGCCTGCATCCATTGCTATTTGTAAATGCTCCGCTCACACAGGCCAGCCAGATGCTATCTCTCAAGGGAATGCTGCGGCTGACACAGCCGCCAAGGCCACTGCCTTAGCCCCTCCCAACACAATTCTCAGTCTTCACACACAGGCTGCTGCTCCCACAGACACACCATTGGCCTCTGTACAGGACTGCCAAGCTGGGGCCACACCCCAGGAAAAGGCCAATTGGAAGCGGGACGGCACCTACACTAATGGAGTCTGGCTAGGCCCCACTGGTAAACCCTGTTTACCTCGTTTTTATTTCCTTACTTACGATGGATTGGATCATGTGTCAAAAGGGGGAATGATCTCTTTGATGTCCAGACACTGGGACACGAGCGGATTTGTCTACTTATGCAAAAAAATATTTGTGAAAAGTGTGTTATTTGTGTTGTAAATAATGTAGGGCGGGCCAGAAGGTCCCAAATGTGGCCCACCCAGCTCCACAGGAGCCTTTCGAATACCTTGGATTTCATTGAACTTAACCCATGCAGGGGTAAGAAATATTGTCTGGTGTTTGTTGATATGTTTTCAAAGTGGGTTGAAGTTTTTCCTACAGGGAAAGCTGATGTTGCAGCAGTGGCAAAGGACCTACTAACAGAGCTTATTCCTAGGTGGGGGATCCCGAGGAAAGTGTCTTCAGATTTCTTAAACAAGGTACTGGACAAAATGACTGAGCAACTGGGGATCCGGTTGAAGTTCCATTGTGCTTACCACCCTCAGAGTGGGGGGGCGGTAGAGAGGGTAAATGGAACCATTAAGAATCGGTTAACTAAAGTGATGGCAGACAGGTCTGGATTGGGTCCAGGCCCTGCCAATTGTCATTACAGGTATGCGGGGGAGGGTCCACGCTGTTACAGGGTTGTCACCATATGAGTTGATCACAGGGCGGCCCATGAGGACTGGATGTCACACCCCAGGGCTGATGCTGGACAAGGAGCTAGCTGACACTCGCATGGTAAGTTACTGTGTTCAGCTAACCAATGTTCTGAGATCTGTGCTTCAACAGGTTAAAGCAGCTCTCCCAGAGCCAGCCAGTGGCCCTCTGCACGACCTGCAGCCAGGAGATTGGGTGGTGATAAAAAGACTTCAGAAGGAAGAAGTGGCACCAGGCCAGGTGGAGGGGCCCTTTCCAGGTACTACTCACCACGCCGTGCGAGTGGAAGGCCGTGCCTCTTGGGTTCACGCCAGCCACTGCAAAAGGGCTCTACCAGCGCCAAAGGAGGGATAAGGGTGAAAGACCCACCTCGACCGACGTGCAGGGACAACTTCGTTCTGACGGAGTTTAAAAACTCAAAGAGAACCAACTTAGTTCTCACGGAGTTTAAAAACTCAAAGAGAACCACCACTTCAAGGAGCACGTGACGGTAATATCAGCTCCCAACATGCCACACCACAGCAGGAAAACCGAGGGGTACAACCCCTTCAGAAGAGCAGGCTGAAGCCTCAAGGTAGGCCTATTTCTGCTAGGCCTCATTACCCTCATCATCGTTCTGCCCATCATCCTGATTCATGAGACACTCTACAACAACACCAGTGAGCCAAGCGGTACAGCTGTAATGACTAAAAGGCCTAAAAGGTATGCCACCACCGGGAATGAAGCTTGGCTGACACCAGGAACTGTGAGACATCATTATGCTACTAACTCTTGGTGGTGTTATGCTGAGTGGACTGCAAAGCAGCACTTTAACCAGTCTTGTTATGTTTGCTCTCACATGCCTCATTCCACAGCAGGCCCTCATCTACAGGTACAGAATCTGAAGGACGAGCTCTCAATGTGTTTGAGGGGACTGAGTGTTGTGGAAGTAAGCTGTTTTGTGAAGCTGTGTAGGCCCAAAGAAAACCAAAAATGCAGAAGCCTCATATAAATAATAAAATAAATACAGTCTAAGGTTTAGTGAAATGTCGGGGGGGCGAGAGGCCATGGAAGAGTCCTCCATGCTATCAACTAAGGAGACATCTAGAATCCCCCATCAAAACAGGAATGTCTCCCTCTATTGTTTACAAGAGTTGTACTCATAACAATGGATAAGATAGATCATGCTGACCGAACAAGTGGGAAAATAAGAAAAAATAAGAGAAATTACATGGTTTGATTAACAGGCACATGAGGATAAGTCACAAACAATTTTATTTGGTAGATTAAGAGTGCCCCCAAGCGCATAGGGTAGGAACTGGTTATATGACATGTTTATTTTTCACCTAATTTGTTATTGGATAAAATAAGATATGACAAAAGTGTGTCACCGCACATTATTAGTGTATTAGTTAGGTAGAGGAGGAGTTACGATATTATAGAAACTAATGTTTGTTTTTGTTCGGGGAACTCCTAATCCTCTGCGTAGGGTAAAGGACCTCCCATTGGCGTCAACGCTTAATAAATGGTTAAACTGAATAGAAGACTCTGCTATTTCTTTCATCTTCATCTTGAGAATTCTCCAGCTCAAAACCCATCTCAAACTGAACCTAATAAGGAGAGAGTAAAGGACTTCCCTCCGCATATTTGGCAAGCCAGCCAGGACTCCAAGATCCCGGGGGGGGGGGGGGGGGGGGCACAGGAGGGAACCAACGGTGTGCGGTGTTTTATCTTCAAGTTAGAGACCGGTCAACCATAGTGAGAGGTAAGCAGACACCTTTTTCATAAAAAGTCTGCAGAGAGGAATTACCCGCACTCCATTGGCCCCAAGTGTGGTCCTCCACTGGGTGACGGGCTCCAGTGGGTGAGTGGAGAAAGAATAAATAGGTAGAAAAATTGTGATGAAGTGAGTGTGAAATAAGTAGGAGTGCAAAAGAGTAAAGGGAAAAGAAAAAAAAATTGAAATAAGAGTGTAAAAGAGTAAAAGAGAGAAGCGCTGAAAAAATCTGCTCAGATATATTAAAATATATATCAAATTATTCATTTCGGGAGAGCAGGTCGACAACACTGTGAGGGAGCAATAGGGCTCCAAGTTAGCTAGCCAAAATCTCTGAAACGATGAGAATAGCCGGGTTGTGGGCCGCGTAGAGGTTGTGTGTAAAGGGACGCCTTTCCCTTCAAACAGTCCGCCACAAATGGTGATAGAGTGAAGCAGTCGAAAGATACTGCCACTGCTATATTCGGGTAGGGACAGTTAGGGAAGCAGTGTTGTGAGAAATAAAAAAAAATTTAAAAAAAGAGGAGAGCAACATTGTCTGTGTAAATAATTTTTGTTAATAATACTATCATTTTTGTTATAATTTTTTGTTAATAGTACTATACGTATATACATATATCTCAATTAATCAAATTAGAACAAATACCGCCTCCAAGAAGTATACCTCAAGGTTTGATAGTTTTTTGGGTTGTGCAGTTATTGTATTTTACAATAAGTTTGGGCTGGTTAGCCTTTACCATAGATCCATTGCATGGGTTGTACAATCAAACTGAACATAATTGGTTAAACAATACTGTAACAGGAGAACAATAGAAAAAAGATAAGGTGCGCTCACATTATATGGGGATTTGTTGTATTTTGGATTCTGTATATAACGCTGAAGGAAATTATGTAAATAACAGGGTTTTACTTAGATAGATAGTACTCCACTAGAAAAGTGGAAATATTATATGTCTGTTATTGTGTATGTTATTGTGGGAAAAGATTCAGTGGGAAAAGAATTAACATGAGAACAGTTGTATAAGGAGTGAAATCTCTGTGATGCCATTCAGGGATTGACAAATTCCTACCCAAGGCCATAGAAACAGGAGAAACATTTGAAATAGGCTTAGACAGGTGGGCAGATGGAGCTGTTTGGCTGGTGTGTACCCCATTGAGGGAATTGAGAACTGAAGAGGTAGAGGGGAAGTCAGTTCAGGGGCATTCAAGGGGAGGAGCTACGTCAGTCACAGTCACTAAGTGGGAACTAATAGGGTTAAAGATAAAGGCGTGGCTACCAAGGACAGAGTGGTCCCCTGAATTATAAAAAATAAGAAACATGGAGGAAAAGTTATTATAGTTTTAAGTTTTTCATTTAGTTTTTATTTTTATTAGTTTTTTAATTTCACTTTATAATCAGTTTCTAATTTTTTTTCTAAATATTGGTTTTGAATGTTTCAAATTACCCTACATGCAATCCAGATTACAGATCACAGATCAGGAAGAGGATCAGAAACTAAAACTAAAAAGAATTCATGATTAATTTTTATTTTATTTCAGTTCGTTTTGCAACACTACATTACAGTTTTAGTTTCGTTTTAGTTTTTAAAGTAACTTTAGTTTTTATTTTTATTTCAGTTAACTAAGATGTTTTTTTAAATTTTAGTTTCAGTTTTAGTTTCAGTTTCAGTTTACTAGAATAAGCTTGCATGGGCGGAAAGAAAAATAAGGATATGAAAACCCGGAAGGGTGAACCTTTGAACCCAAAACCCAAGACAGCTCTCTCTGCATGAGTGAGTTATATCAAACAGACTATGGGCATAACATGAAAAAATGGAAAAGGTGGACAAGAGGTGGTCCCTTGGTATGGCCCGAGGAAGGCACTTTTGGGCTTCAATACCTGCAATCAGTGGAAACAATTTTGTGTAGAAAGGAGAGTAATGGTAAGTTGGGCCAGAAGGGAAAGTTGAGAACTCACAGAGTACATCTAAATCAATGGAAGAATGAGTCTTTCAGATGGAGAACGTCTGTGGAGAGGAAGGAGGAGCATCAGCCAAAGGCGGACCCCCAACCAGCGCCATCAGAGCGACCACCAGATGAACGGCGGCCGGCGAATGGAGCCATTAAGGCTGCAGGCCTGTATCCCCTATTGAACAACATTGGGGAACAAGAGGATCTGAGCCAGGGGCTACTGTGAGGATGAGGCCAGAGTTGGTGAAAGTGAAAGGAACCCTGGAAGTAGAAGGGAATTTTGAAACTGTTTTAATAAGATCAAAAGTTACAGCAGCATGCCCAGAGTAAGGAGAACCAGAGACAGCCCGGAGTGACAGCCGAGGAAATGAGGTATATCCGACAAATAGTACACTATGCCCACGCCTCCACACACTTCATGGCAGCCCAGAGAATCAGGGAATGACAAGTTGCAAGAAAGAGACAGTCAAGTCGTCGGGGGCACGTGAATCTGAAGGGAGCAGCAAGCTAGGATGTGCCACCGGATATCAACATGCAATGGGAGAAGCAGAGGGAGGTGTTGAGAAGTGAGAAAAGAAACGAAACCGAAAGGAGAATCAAGAAGAGCTGGAAGAGACCCAAGGAGAGGAGAATATGACATCAAATGGAAAGTGAAACTAAGGTCAACTGCCCTTCCCAGAGATGAAACAAGCTCCTCTGATAGTGAAGGCTCAGATGACAGTACAACAAGGAAGAAGAAAGTGACAAAGGAAATGCAGAAGCAAACCCGAAGGGAAGTGAAAAAAGCAGAACAAGCATTCTTGCGTGAAGGAGGGTACTCGCAGCAATGAGTTCAAGAATTAAAGCAGGTCTACGATATCAGTAGTGATATCCAGAACAGTGCCAGCAAAATCCTCAGGAGGAGCGGCAGAAGAAGAGCACCTGATCGATACATCCCAGGGGAAGGAGATGAAGAGGATGAAGAAACCTTACTGGCCCCATTGCAAGTCCTACCCCAACCAGGGAGACAACAGCCACTCACTAAGTACACCCAATGGTCGTCAATGGAACTGGAGAACATGGTTAAGGATTTACCAAGAATAACAGAGGGAGCAGGGCCATAGTGAAGGTAGAGATGAGGACAACTCACCTGCCCCTGTGCATGGGAGATGTTAAGCAGCTACTAGCAAGAGCAAGATGTGTGGGACACCAGGTTAGTCCTGTACCTAGCCTGTGAACCCATATGCAAAATGGTGTTGGGAGAATTTCTCTGAGAACTGAGTCAATGGATCCCTAAACATGAAAAATCACAGAGGTGCTTGTCCGCCACGCTGCCACGAATGACGCTATGGCCAAATCAAATATGGCTGCCATCGGCCATGATGAAAATCTAACTTCTTTTGTTTTTGAGAGTATATACACGTGTAATACCTCTATTTCGACTGATTGTGGTGCGTGGAATTCATTTCTGATATTGTTATGACCATTCGGGGTCATTTTGACCTTGAAAGGTCATGGTCAAGGTAATTTTGCTATGCCGAAGACCTTAGCCATAACTTGGCCGTTTTTAGCAGTACAAACAGGTGTAATAAGTCTAATTCAGCTAATTCTGACATGTATAATTCATTTCTGATATTGTTTTGAACATTAGGGGTCATCTTGTCCTTGAAATATCAAGGTCAATGTCATTTTTCAATAACTCAATTAAGATTGTCTTCTATACTTTCACTTTTATTTTAATTGGGTGTTGAAAATAGCAAATAAGACTATGTAGGAATAAAAGTGATATACAAATGAAATCATAACACAAAATCAAATAACAAATTCACTCAAAGTGCACCATATCATGATTGTGTGCATGCAAGTTAGTGTGATAGGTTTTTACAGGATGGATTATCCATTTTTCCATGGCAGAATATGATGCACAATGCATATTGTGAGCAGACTCGGTGGTAAGGGCTTCAGGCATTTTGACGGCAGTAGTGTACCAAAGTGCTCCTCCCATCCATTGGTTCTAGTCTTGCCTCGCGTTCGTCGGCTGTCGCAAGCAGTTGGCAAGCCCTATGCACCAGAAAGGCTCCTCGGTGGATGTGGCCTCTGATCACACTGCTTGTAGAAGGGAGAGCATCAATTCCAGCACTGGCACTGGTATAGTTTTCTACCCTGAGGTGGTCAAACGTCTCAGCAGTTGTAGTTGACCTGGCCCCTGCCCAGACACGTACCAAGTACTTCTCTGCTAGTGCTGTATCTTGCTCTGACAAGGTGTCTGCCTCTCCAAAGTTTGTCAGATACTGTACTGGGTCAGAGGCCATAGCTGCGTGTTTGGTCCCCACCTTGCTCATGCAATCATCTCCGGTCAATATATGCGCCTTGATCACTGTCTTGGCTAGTGGTGCTCCAAGTTGAGAAACCGCTTGATGCAGTGGAAGCATGCGCCGCTTCTCACCAGTGCCATACTGCTGCCAGATCTCCTTCATCCCCAGTGCTTGGAAGTATGGGGTGTAGTATAGCAGTAATGCGAAGGTGTCTGTATCATTGGAGACTATGACAACTCTCTTGCACTGTTTCACATGAACAGCCCACTCCACATGCACCACCAGCCTGGCGTCAGCCTCCTCGATCCAGTTCAACAGGTCCGGGAACTCTTCACCACCAGCCGCTTTTGCTGGAAGCACCTCATCATCAGAGACAACAGAGCTGACGATTGCCACAGGCTCGATTGCACACCATATCCCGAACTAGCAGCTGGAGATTCCGCTTGTTCTCCTCAGACGCCCAGAACTTGTCAAGTTGCTGAGGGATGGGTGTGTCTCTGTTCATGCCAATGATGTCGATGCCTGTTGTTGAGTCTGTACGCCGCATGCACTCCCCTTCCTTTAGAGACATCTCAATGTAGGAATCAAGTATGAGATGGATGAACTCTGACTCTTGGCAGAGGCATGATGCTGAGGTGATGATGGCGTTGATGACAGCACCTAGAGTAGGGAACTGTGCTAGTGGCATCTGCCGCATCTTAGACATGAAGTCTACCACAACATGAGTGGCAAGAGTAGACTTCTGACTCCATTGGGTGAGGTCAAGTCCAGGCTCAATCTCACCAACAAGTTTTGACTTATTGACATGAGCTGGAAGGTCACCGTCAAACGGTGGAGACGCTGAGAGCACATTGTAAGTAAGTATCTGCCTGAGGTTCATGCCCCGCTCCTTAGCAATGTCCATGCTCTTATGTGCCTCTGCCATGTCCTTGGATGAGAGTTCCTTCTGCTCCTTCAGAATGGTTGCTGGTGTCTTCTGTGGTTGCTCGTTGAACTGAGGCAGCTTCCTCTTTGATATGGTTGTGCTCATTTTCTTGGTCTTCTCGACTAACCTCTCCCGCCTGTATGAGCAGTAGACACGCTCACCATTCTTGAGACAGTTGAGCAGGCGCGCAGCAACCTCTCGGTCAACAGCCAGCTTTGTGAGCAGATTGTGCAGTGGCACAGGCACATTGACCGTCACCGAGTATGGATTCTGCCGCTTTCCAGCAGCTTCACCACATTCTGGTTGAATGTGAGACGGCGAGTGCTGCTCAGTGCATGCTGGAGATGGCATTCTGTGTGTTTCATGGGGTGGTTGGTGGTGAGAAGGTTGAGGACAAGGTGATTGACCCGATCTCGTGGAACAAGAGCTTGAACTGGCCCATAGAGAAGCGCCGGTAGAGCTCAGGATGTGTGAACTCCAGCACCTTGATTTGTTCAAGATACCATGAGCCATGACGCAGGTAGTTTATGCAGTCACATTCTGTGAAGATTGGCATAGAATCCTCGACAGTAGCCGCGAGTAGATTCCAGTTTCCTTCTCTGTCGGAGACTACAGCATTCTTGATGACGGCCACCAACTGCAGCCAAACTCCAAAGAATTGGCAGAGCTCAGATTTGGCCTCGCACTCCTTCTCAAACTCCAGAAAGTCCTGATTCAACTTCTCCACTTGTCCAATCAGGGCCTCGAACTGCTCTGGGCAAAGTTGATTTGCAGCCAGCGTAGTTTGCCAGAACAGCTGCCACTGGAGCGACCTGATCACGTCCTCCACAATCAGCATCCCATTGAGAGCCCGGACATAATGGCTGCCGTTTAACACCGACTCTATCACACCAGGTCCAAACACGGCACACTCGATCAGTGCGTCATCCGGGCCAGAACCTCGGAGCAGTTTGCCCTGGCATCTGAGCAGAACACGGGTCCAATGGAAAGGGCCCAAGCAGAGGAACAGATCCCTGAACTGTTCTGTCTCATGCAGGTAAATATCTGCAGCCGGGGCGAACACGCCTTCATCGCACCATACCACCATCGATGCTTGATTCAGCTGTCTGCGCACACTCTGAAAGTTGGTGAGGCAATGCCTGACGGTAGCACGCTCGGTGATGGGTCTTGGTATGACGGGGAGGAAGCCAACATGCATCATTGGCACCACAGCAGATGAGACAAGTGTGTGTACGGCGGCCCAATCAGTCGAAATAGAGGTATTACACGTGTATATACTCTCAAAAACAAAAAAGTTAGATTTTCATCATGGCCATTGGCAGCCATATTTGATTTGGCCATAGTGTCATTCGTGGCAGCGTGGCGGACAAGCACCTCAGTGATTTTTCATGTCTAGGGACCCATTGACTCAGTTCAAGTGAGAAATTCTCCCAACACCATTTTGCATACGGGTCCACAGGCCTAATCTAATATTAAGGTCACGGAAATAATGGACCTGGTAGGCCTGAAAGGAGTTATGGACACCCACAAGATAGACAGAGAATCATTCAACAGACACAGACCACGTGTGTGGGCTGCTTTGAGGGAGTTGTTTCCACATAAAGCAAATCTTGCAGAAATAACGAGTGCAGAACTAAAAGAAGAAGAGGACATCCATGATTTCATCAACAGAATGCAGGAGGCATGGAACACAAATATGGGAGAGCCATTTGATGCATCGCCAGGAACGTTGACAATGTTCTTTCACATGTTATGTAAAGCATTGCCCGATCCAGTGAGGGTTGTGGGGCTTCCCCAGGAGAATTGGGTTAAACAAAGAGCCCATCTTGTCCACCACGTGAGGCTGCACAGGGAAAATGTGAAGAACTCAGAAGGGCAGAATAAATCTCTAAAGAAGAAGCTGTTACTTCTCCAGATAGCCGAAAAGGAGAAAGAAGAACTCAAGCAGCAGTGATAACCCAGCAGATACAGGCACCCCCACCCTCACCCCAAGTCCAAGGAGGACAGGGCCCATCCATCGAATGGGCAGGACCAAATTCCCAAGGGCCAGTGTCCTCATGGACAAACCAGGGCCAGTGGCAGCAGAAAGGAGACCGCTGGAAATGCGGGAGGATGGGACACTGGGCCAGAGACTGTTCGACAGGTCACAGAAGAGGCAGAGGAAGGGGAGGATTCCAATCAAGAGGCCACATGAACTAAGGAGCAAACCCTGCGGGGTGGCCCCAGATAATGCCGTCACATCAAAGACCCGAGAACCAGATAGCAATGACCCCACAGCAAAACACGTATGGGCAGCAGCAGAAGGGATGGCAGCCACAACATCAATGGGGGATGAGTCCCCCCCCAGAATCAATAGGAATGCCCTGAGAATCACACACCCCTAGGAGCAGAGGGAGAGTGTGAGGCAAGGGAAATGCTATCTATAACATCCAGCAGTGCCATAGATGAACCACAAATAGATATTTTCATAAGAGGGAAAACATGTAACTTTTTAATAGATACTGGAGCGACCCACACCATATTAAAGCAAAACGATTTTCAGGGATAACACAAATCCATTCACCAAAGAGCAAAAACTGATAGTGGGGGAGCAACAAATTGCGGCAAGACTCCTATATACCCCTAACGTACCAGTAAACTTGCTAGGAAGGGATCTGCTGTGCAAATTGAATGCCACCATTTCATGCACGCCTCAAGGGCTGATTTGCATTCTTCCTGGATCATCTGGACAATATGTGATGGACATGTTAAACAAGGAACAGGGTGGCCCAGTAGTCTACTGGGGACAGTTACCACAAGAAAATAATGAATGAATATTGGAAGCTATGGACAAGAACATGCCCGGTACTGAAAGAAAGTATCAGTAAGACAGAAATGAGGGATCAGCTCCACATGACCTTATTCTTCGACCCGACGGGAGAAGATGAAGAGTATGCGCAGAACTTCAAGGAGATAGACGGAAAACAGGGAGTGATACATGCAAGAGGCATCTACATAGGAAAATAAGAGGTCGGGGCTATGACAGCTCTGAGGGAGAAGAACTTACCAACAGAGCAATGGTACATGATGGGGGGGGACAGCAATTCCCCATGTAACGTTGGATGTTAACCCACTATTTGAAGCAAAAGACATTGGACCGATGGTAAAAAGAATGATGCAGCAGCAGTACCTCCCTACTAACATACCCGGATTGTTGAATGGTGTCTGCCCCACAGATTGGTTCTTATCATTGGGCCTAAAGACTCCAGTATGCATGGAGAAACACACACTGGAACCAGCCAGGAAGCAATAATGATGCTCACAGAAAAACAAGAAGAGTACCTACAGGATGTCCCAAAAGAACTCTGGGCACGACATCGGCCTCATGCAGCCAGCTGGACAGGTGAATATACAACTGAAACCAGGCATGATGGGACCCAGAGTCCGTCAATACCCCCTGAACAAGGATGCAGAGGAAGGAATTAGCACCACGATACAAGACCTTCTGAAAGCTGGGGTGATATACCCTACAACCAGCCCATGCAACACACCAATCTTACCAGTTAAGAAAATGGTAGGAAAATGGAGGATGGTGGGGGAAACCCTATAAAAAACATTTTTGAGGTAAAAGAACTGTTGGAGGCCATGAAACAACCAGCAAAAATTGCCATTATAAAGTGCGTAGCACATACAGGCGGAACAGATCCTGTGTCAGCAGGAAACGATTATGCAGATAAAGCTGCTAAACTAGCAGCAGAGGAGTTGGAGTACTGGCCTACAGCAGATCAACAGGTGCTTCTGAATGTAGAGGCACAGGAGGCTTCTACAGTGTCAGAAAAGGTGGAATGGGAAAATATGGCAAATTACAGAGAAAGCAATCGCACCAAGCGCACTAATAGAGGTCATTTGCAGAGCGGCCCATGGTGTTGGCCACTCTGCAAGGGGGGAGATGATGAGAGAAATACAGAAACATTGGTTTATCCCAAAACTAACAGAACATGTTACTAGCATTATATCAAGATGCAAAATTTGTCAGGAAATAAACATAAAGAAAGGGATACCGACTACACCAGGTTCTATGCCACCACCGGTGGGTCCATTTACCCATTTGGTAATAATGGACTATGTAGATATGATCGATCGTGCGGAAGGCAAAAGATATTGTCTTGATTGATGGTAATCATATTAGTAATCATTGATAGATTTTCAAGATGGGTAGAAGCATTCCCCACTGCGCATGCGGATTCTAAAACTGTAGCTAAAGCCTTGGCAAGAAAAACTTTCTCCAGATTCGGGGTCTGTCAGAGTATGAGGGGCCGTTTAGGCCATAATTCATGTTGGACCTCTCACATACATATATTCTCACTCTCACATACATATATTCTCACTCTCACATACATATATTCTCACTCTCACACATATATTCTCACTCACATACATATATTCTCACTCTCACATACATATATTCTCACTCTCACATACATATATTCTCACTCTCACACATATATTCTCACTCACATACATATATTCTCACTCTCACATACATATATTCTCACTCTCACATACATATATTTTCACTCTCACATACATATATTCTCACTCTCACATACATATATTCTCACTCTCACATACATACAGTATATTCTCTCTCACATACATATATTCTCACTCTCACATACATATATTCTCACTCTCACATACATATATCTCACTCTCACATACATATATTCTCACTCACATACATATATTCTCACTCTCACATACATATATTCTCACTCTCACACATATATTTTCACTCACATACATATATTCTCACTCTCACATACATATATTCTCACTCTCACATACATATATTCTCTCTCACATACATATATTCTCACTCTCACATACATATATTTTCACTCTCACAAACATATATTCTCACTCTCACATACATATATTCTCACTCTCACATACATACATTCTCACTCTCATATACATATATTCTCACTCTCACACATATATTCTCATAAGAGAATGTATGTATGTGAGAGTGATAATATATGTATGTGAGAGTAGAATGTATGTATGTGAGAGAAAGTATATATATATATGGAAGGCACTTACATGAAACGGAAGGAAGTTAGTTTATGGAATTGTGATTGGCTCAGAAGCTGACTGGTACCATAGATATACAAACATAGATACCTCAGTTGCCCTATTCAAATCTTCACGGCCGCCAAATTAGGGCAGTCAAGATCTGTGTAAAAACAAACGGTACTGTATACAGGCACGACTTCACACCAGCGTTGCGTTGTGGGTATTATCGTCCTTTTTGCAGACACGCAAACTATAAACATTAACGGTAACGTTAGCTGTTATGTGAAGGTGACACCTTATGTTAAGTTACAGTGCATCCGGAAAGTATTCACAGCGCTACACATTTTGTTCTGTTACAGCCTTATTCCAAAATTGATTAAATTTATTTTTTCCCTCAAAATTCTACACACAACACCCCATAATGACAATGTGAAAAAAGTTTTTTTGAGATTTTTGCAAATTTATTAAAAATAAAAAAATAAAATTTCTCATTTACATAAGTATTCATACCCTTTGCTTTAACGTATTTTTAAAGTATCATATTTCATATTTGGTCGCATATCCTTTACATGCTGTTACTTCCTGAAGTCTGTGACCATCAACATCAAAAAACTGTCGATATCTTATTTTCAGGTACTGTTACAAGCGATACTATAACCTCTCTGCATTTGAATGGATCTCTATGGAAATTGGGGGGTGAGACTAGATTCAGCTGTAAATTACACTGGTACAGTATGGAACACATGGCTGGCTAAATGGCTGTAAGTTATCAAGGGTCTGAGCTATCAAACGAGCCCCAAACCATCACTCTGTTGCCAGATATGGAGTAGATGTGGATGGATCACTTTAAGGGTTGTTTCTCCTGACTTTTTTCCCCATAGAGTTCTATAGGAAAATGAGTCCGGAGAAATAATAGTACATTCACATGTACGTGCCTTCCATATATATATATACTTTCTCTCACATATATACATTCTACTCTCACATACATATATTATCACTCTCACATACATACATTCTCTTATGAGAATATATGTATATGAGAGTGAGAATGTATGTATGTGAGAGTGAGAATATATGTGAGAGTGAAAATATATGTATGTGAGAGTGAGAATATACAGATCCTTTCCAAAAAATCAGAATATCATGGAAAAGTTGTTTTTTTTCCATAATTCCATTCAAAAAGTGAAACTTTCATAGATTATAGATTCATTACACACAAAGTGAAATATTTCTAGCCTTTATTTGTTGAATTTTTCATAATTTCGACTTACAGCTCCAGAAAACCCCCAAAACAATATTTCAAGAAATTAGAATAGTGTGTCGAAAATCAGCATTTACTACATATTATACATATACATACATATTATATATTATATAAGTTATTTTGAGATAGCATTATTGTTCTGTGCAACATAAACTTGTGTTGCATTTTTGTATATCGACATTTATGATGTTGTGTTATCATGCGAAGATTCTGACTTTTAAATGCTCCATGTTTAAATGTTCAACGTAGATTTTCGTAAATGAGTATTTCTAGCCTGTATTATGCGCTGCTCTCAACGATTCGAGACACTTAAGAGGCTGTCCTCTTTAAATTTATGCTTTCTAATGTTTAAATAGCTTTGACTAATTTTAGTGTCGTCTTAAAATTAATTACATTCTTTAACACATTCAGATTATTGCCTGATCCTTGTTAAACAATCTTAAGTTGTCTTTTTGTCGTTATCATTTCTAAATCATTATAGGCTACAAATTGGTCTTGATTATTCAGAGAATGAATGGATTGATTGTTAGGCTACTGAATCTAAATAAACGGAAACAAGTAATCCCCACTTTTTCCAACACGCAGGCCGTCGCTACATATATTTAAGTGCTACCCATTTTATGACGCAAAGAAAAATACTAGCACAGAAAAACTTGATATATTCATTGATGTTTGTTATTCAGTTATTGAATTGCTTGATTGATAATTAAGAACTATAAGTAGAAACAGGTTGAGAGTAATATCCCTATAAAGGTAAGGTTAACGAAGGCCTATTTTACAGCTGACGTTACGCCACTGTCAGAATCAAGATATTTCACTTCCACCAACAAGGAGAAGGCCAAAAAAGAACTCTCTCAACGTTTCTCTCAATGGAACTCAAGGCAAGATCTGTAAGACCAAGAACAATTTCAGATAAAATGGCCAAAGACCTGGTGATAAATGTTCAGAAGAACCCACACAACACTGCAAAAGAGCTACAAAAAAGACACAGGTCTAGTTATTCACAGGACAACAATACAACAAAGACCTACATGGCAGAGTTGCCAGAAAGAAGCCTTAAAATGTCTGAAGTATGCAAAAGAAAACTTTGAGAAGCCTGAAGCATTTTGGAACAATGTGTGTTGGACTGACGAAGCCAAAATGTAGCTTTTGGCCACAACCAAAGAAAATGGTGAAGCATTTGTAAAGAACACCTTGCAAACTTTTATTTTTTTTATTTTTATTTATTTAACCTTTATTTCTCCAGGGGAGCCCATTGAGAACAGAGTCTCATTTTCAATGGTGCCCTGGTTACAAAAAAGCGTCATACAATACAAGATAAAACATCATACATTTACACAATAAAACATAAAAAAATATAACAACAAATTTATAGCAATAAAATTTTAAAACTTTAAAACCTGAGCAGACCTCATATATCAGCAATATTTAAAAACATGCACAGACCTCAACCTCAGTTTCCTTTATCTTGTTTTTAAAACTGCCCAAGCAGACTAAGCCATCTAGTCTGAAGGCTTCCTGGGCCTCATTCCAGGCTCTAGGGGCATAATAACTAAAAGCTGATTTTCCCAGCTCGGTTCTGACTCGGGGAACCTCTAGGACTAGCCAATCCTGGGATCTAGTTTGATGATGACTAGAACGCCATGTGATTAGGGATGTCAGTGTATGTTCTTTGTGAACATACAGGAGCAAATGCTGCGTTCTCCTAGCGGCTAGGGATGGCCAACCCACTGTCTGATATAAAGTGCAATGGTGGGTTCTAAAATTATCTCCTGTAATAAAACGCAGGGCTGAATGATAAACAGTGTCTAGCTGCCTCAAGGCGGCAGAGGCAGCGTGCATATAGATGATGTCGGCATAGTCTATTACTGACATGAAGGTAGACTGAACTAGGAGCTTCCTGTCATCCCTTGAAAAACTTGATTTATTTCTATAAAAGAAACCCAGTTTCACCCTTAGCTTCTTGCATAGCTCATTGATATGTATTTTAAAAGACAGCTTTTCATCAATAAAAATCCCAAGATATTTATAAAATGGTACTCTCTCAATTACAGACCCATCCAAAGTGCAAATAGTGAAGTCAGTATCCCCCTGAGTGCGTGATCTAGAGAATTGCATATATTTTGTCTTTGCTCCATTTAAAATGAGTTTAAGCTCCAGAAGTGAGCGCTGGATCGAGTCAAAAGCTGTCTGCAAAATAGATAAAGCTTCCCCCAATGTAGGAGCAGATGAATAAATGACTGTGTCATCGGCATAAAAGTGCCCCTTACAACCATTTTTAAAAGAAACAATGTTATTAATAAACAAGGTAAAAAGTAAAGGACCTAAAATAGAACCTTGCGGTACACCTTTTGTGGCCTCCATAAAAGTGGATTGCGTAGAATCAGTAACAATACATTGGGTTCTGCTTGTGAGATAGCTTGTGAACCACTGGCATGCATTCTGGTCAAGGCCAACAGAGGCTAATCGTTCTATTAAAAGTGAATGGTCCACTGTATCAAAGGCTTTTGACAAGTCAATGAACAGTGCAGCACACTGCTGACCATTGTCAAGTGCACATACAATATCATTTATAACAAGAGATGCAGCTGAAACAGTACTGTGACCAGATCTAAAGCCAGACTGAAAAGTGTTTAAAATGCCATTTCTACTCAGGTATAATTGAAGCTGACCGTTAACTAAAAACTCAAGGGTTTTGACTAAGCAGGCACCACCCTTGTGAAGTGGAAGGACATGAGCAGTTTTCCAAGTATTTTGGACAATCCCCAAGCTAAGAGAAAGATTTAAAATATGGGTTAAGGGCCCAACTATAACCGAAGAAGCCAACCTCAAAAGGCCGGGGTCCAAACCGTCAGCCCCAGTAGACTTTTTTGAGTCTATCCTCAAAAGAGCATCTCCTACTTCCACTTCAGTGATTGACCTAAAAGAGAACCTACAAGGACTCCTATCATCTGAGAGCTCTGATCCTGAGCCGCAGGACTCCTTTTGATTATGCTGACCCACCCAACTGGCGATATCTATTGGATTTATTTGATCAAAAATATGGCCTGCTTTGATAAAATGATCATTAAAAACATTACAGATTTCCACTTTGTCATTTATGGGGCCAGAGTCAGAGAGTAGCAGCTGGGGGAGTGCTGGGGCAGAACAATTTTTCACTGAATTAATAATTTTCCAAAATTTAGCTGGGTTACCAGAACTCATGTGTAAGGAATTAAGATAGTATGCAGATTTAGCTTTCCTGACACTGGTGGTACACCTGTTCCTCAGCTGCCTGAACAAAGTCCAGTCTGCAGCAGCCCGTTTTCCTAGCTTTTGCCCATGCTGAGTTCCTTTCATTAAATACCTGACAGCTCACGTGAGAACCAAACTGTTTGTCTGTCCTTTATCCGTAATCTCCTAAAAGGAGCACATTTGTCAGCACTAATATTAAAAACCTCGGCAAAATGTGCAAGGGCCAGGTCAGGGTCAGTTATGAGGGGCACCCTGTTCATATCACCCACATTTAAATCATGCAGGAATTCCTGAGCATCAAAGTTCCTTTTGTAGATGATGCGAGGCTTAGTCCTTCGTTGTTTCACGTTCCTAATACAGGCAATAGGGCAGTGGTCACTGAAATCCTGAGGAAAGACTCCACTGGATGAGTATCTCTGAAGCATGTTGGTGAGAATAATGTCAATCAGAGAGGATCTGGAACTGCATTGCACATTCGGACGTGTTGGTTTAGTTATTAACTGCGTCAGGCTTAAGTTAATGCACATATCTTTTAAACTGTCAGTTGTTGGTTTTATCCAATCAAGGTTAAAATCACCCATAATTAACAATTCTGTAGCAGAATAGGTAGAGAAAATGTCAATTAACTTGTCAATGGCGCAGGGGGGAGCTGAGGGTGGTCTATATGCCCCTACCACTGTCACCTGGCTGTTTTCCCCAAGATTTACTGACTGAACCAAACATTCATACTCTTTTGGAACAGAGATAGAGACCAGCACAGCTACCTGAAAACATGTTCTAACATAAATAGCTACACCACCACCTTTCCCTTTCCTATCTGCTCTAAATAGGTTAAAACCATCAATACCTATATCAGAATCTGAGACAGATTTTTTTTAGCCAGGACTCAGATATAACTAAAATATCAGGATTTGCCTGTTGGATTAAAATATTAACATTGTCCATTATAGGGACCAGGCTTCTCACATTTATATGCAGCAGCCCTAGCCCATCTCTAGATTTAAAAACTGATGCAGACTCCAAGAGAGGAGGCTCTGTATCGGCGGATATAACTGAGATACACTTAGTTATCGGCACAGAAATCTAATTGTATATAGATATCCCATTTGGTCTATGACTGGATCTGGGGGTTCTACTGTTTGTTGACCTACAATGAAAAGAAATGTCAGGAATAGGGACATTTATATGGTTCGTAGAGGGTCCTGGCTCCACATGAGCAACAGTAGAGAAGCATGAGGAACCAATAGGACTGGTGCTAGGACCCCGGGGACGTCAGTAGTAGTTAGACTGGTTAGAACGCGTGGACATGTTAAAGGGTAACAAAGCACACTGGTTTTGCTAGGACCCCGCCCCCTTTTGAAATTCAAAAAATGCCAAAATTTGGGCGTGATAAGGTAATAATACAGGGGCTGAGCTCCAGGTATGAAACCACGCCCCAGCATTTTTTTTTCACTAGTAGCCAAAAGCTAATTTCTACTCTAAACAGCACTCACAGCGGCTGCTTTATTCCACTCTGTTAGGGACGTACGCTGTAAAGTTAAACGTGTAGCATGCATATACTACAACTCCTAGCTCAACTATTTGACCCAAATCCCCCTTTTCTGTAGGAAATACCACATATAGCAATAATATACCCTAAAACATAAATTCAACAATATTTTTTAAAAGGGACTTAACCAACAAAATGTTCTCGTCACAGTCAGCACTGCAGCTCACACTGAACGGTTTCCAATAGTTTTAATAGTAATAGTTTATTTACAAAGAATATTCAACATAAACAGGCCAGCAAGGGCTCACTGTGAACAAAGTAAACAATAGATACTTTACTTACCTCGTCATAATGTAAAATTCAGTTTTGTTTGAACATAAAAATACAGGTAATATCCACACCATGCATGCAACGCAGAGAGTAGCTCTCCACGTCCCCTGTCAGATACGCAGGTTTCATATGCTTTATACTATATCTTTATTTTTAATAAAGTAGCCTATATATTTTTTTTTTTTAAATAAACTAGCTAGCTACTTGCTAAGATAGACTTAAAAACGAACTATCAAAAAATAAATAGGCTACTATAACTAGAATATTCAAAAATATATCGCTCGCTCACTCTCTCTCTCTCTATCTCCTCTCCATGCAGGCCAACTGCTGCTCTGCCCACCCTCGCTCCAAAACGTCAGGGTGTAGCCACTGAACTATCGGTGGGTGTAGCTGTACAGGTTTCTATTTTGTCACCAGGAGGAATACGTTAGCTGGAGGGGATCAATGAGCAATACTTAGAAAAAAACAAATGTATGAGTTATCATCTAAAATAAGTTGTTTTAGTGCTTTGTTACCCT